>JAQPPZ010005005.1:0-1200000 GCA_028583015.1 Wollemia nobilis
CCCTAATAACTGATGATTGAAATTTTTTCTAGTTCACAAAAAATAAGATAAAAGTAATTCTTAACAATTGGGACTTATGCAAAAATTAATTTGGAAAATTTTTCTATAGATAGCCAAAGGAGTGCTAAAGGATCCCATCCTTCAAGATAAATCTTGATATTTGAGACTTTGAAAGCTACGATACATTACCAACAGTAAAAATCCTGATCAATATGCAAGAGATGCCAAAAAGCCAAGTAGAAATGGATACCTAATTCAAATTAGAAGTGATAGAAGTAGATAGGATGATTTATTGCTTCCTTAATTTATAATATAAAGACCACCTACCAGAGCATAACCTCAGTAAATGTCTTAGACACTCATCCAGGATGAAGCATGGTGTTAATAGTCCCAAGTTGAGTAAATATTATGACCAAATAAGTATGGCATCAAGTGATAAGAATCCCTTGAAAAAGTAAATGGGATTGTTATATCTATTTGCAAATGATTTTGGAGTGATATTTTCCATATTGTAAGCTATAAATAGACGTAGTTTATATAGTAAAAAAGGATAGTCAAGTTTGCAATTAATTGCATTTGTAGGCTTTCCTTCCATTCTCTATACAAAAATACTTGTGGCTCATGAGCGACTTGTGGGTAATCTCAAACTCCCACTTCTAACATAATCTATGTAAAATATTGCTTGCATATATATATATATATATATATATATATATATATATATATATACACGAGAGCCTATATCTATTTTTTGGCTTAGCCTGTAGACTCGTTGTTGTGTGTATGTATTTTTTTGTGACCTTTTGCTTAAATATTGGGTGTTATTAAGTGTATGTGTGTGTGAGGGGCCTACATATATTTTTGGACTAATTCACTTGCTTGGATCTCCAATGGGACCCACCTTTGTATGGATGTGTAAAACTAGTAACTCTCATTTGTACTTCACCATATTAAGATGACAAAGTGTTCATCATTGGCACATACCATTCAAGCCTATTTTTGTAGGAATATCTTAGCGGATATTTTGATGCATCACCCCTTTTTTTGTTGAGATTTTTTTTCTTTACTTCTATTTTCTTTCATCCCTTTCCATTTGTTGAGTAACTAGCATTTCTTGAAGATCACATCCTAAAAAGGATACAACCTTGTAATAACTCTTGAAAGCCCTCGATTGAGCTAAACCCCATGCTCTCAACTATGACCCTATCGTGTCACTCCCTATGAGGTATGATTATCTTGAGTGGGGATAATCATAGATGAAAATTGTTTAATGGTATTCTTTATGGGAATCTAGTGACATATCATTGGTCTCAAAATTGCAACAAGGAGTAGTACTAAGACTTGGTGAGGGTTTTGGTCTATTCTCACTTGTTGAAGTACCTCTTTTCTCACTTGGCAACGCCACTCTAGAATGAACACCTAAATAAGCCACTATTGAAGATACTAGACCAAGTTCTAGGTGAAGACCTATGTCTACCTACTTTCTAAAAGTAAGAAGCTGCATTCACCTAGAAAATCCATCCTAAAGAAAGAACCCAGAGATAACTAGATGAAAAGCTTGTACCTAGGTTTTTATGTCTACCAGGTATGATAAGAGTTATCACTATATATAACCATTTTGTGAAGAATGAAAGCCTATAGTACATAATATTGTTGCTCCACCCCACTCACCTCCAGAATATTCCTCACTTGGAATGATAGAGGTTCACTAGCACCACTAGCACCACCAACAACAAATGAAATATGGGAAGAAATACCCCAATATACTCATATGTATCTCACCTATTTGACTTATGGATATCTCACTACCCCCATTGAGCACCTTAACCATATGGTGAGCCTATGCACAATTCACAATATATCAAAGCAAAACATGGATCATACTGACAACATCCTTTAGAGGAAAAGGTTACTGACAACATCCTTTAGAGGAAAAGGTTACTGACAACATCCTTTAGTGGAAAATGTTTCTGACAACATCCTTTAGAGGAAAAGGTTGAGAATAGTACATCATACTAAAACCAAATTTTATCTCTTGTTGGGACCAACTTAACAATATTTTTATTAAAATATTTAGGGAAAAGGCAAATGGGGTGTAACTCCTACAACAACTGAAAATAATCAAAAGAGTCTTTATGAAGGAAGTAGAGGATTTAAATTTCAAATTTCATAAATATTGACACAAAATACCAAAGGAGATGCATCCCCCACCAGGTTTGGTAAATTTTTTCTATTTTAGAGCATTGGATTCTAAAATATCTATGTAGTTAAAAGCTAGAGGAGGAGATTCTATACCATAAATTATGAAATGGCTATCATAGCTGAAAATGATTTAATACATATAGGAAAATTACCTTTAAGGCCACTACAACCCCCTCTTATTACCTTAGACATAGTCTTTGGAGATTTTAACAAGGTGATAAAATCCTCATTACAATCCCAAGAAAATCACTAAAAGGAGCCAAGTGTTCTTAATGAATATTGTAGCAATAACCTAGAATAGTGAAATAATATCATCAATGGGGAATCCCTAAACATATCCTAATATCACAAGAGGAAATAGTAGGGTCAATCAACAATAAATTAGTAAAGGTCTCAGTTCAAAAGGAATACATGGCAAGAGAATGAAAATATAATATACTATTACACAATACAATTTCCACACAAATACGTAAAATTATGAATGAGGCCATAATAGAATACTACTATCAATCAATAGTAGAAAATAGGGAAAATGTTAAAATTCAAAATTTTACCATAAGAAAAACTTGACCTAAACCTTTTAATATAGTAGAATATTACAAGAAGACTGCCATAACTTTAGAGAAGTAGAGTTCATATCAGGAGAAAATATAGACAAAGAAGAGAGAAATTGGTAGAGAATTATATCAAAATATAGGAGTAAAAATAGAAAAATAGGTTGATATCTACAAACATAAATCTTGTTACAATAAAATAGGTATAGGAACATATATAATCTAGGAGGAAGAAACTTTGATTCCAAGAATCTCTCAAGAAAAAGAAAATCCAAAAGGAATCTAGAAGTTATATTTTGATGGTGTTAGAAGAAGGATAGGAGCAAGGGTCATAATTTGTCTTATTTCTCTAGAAGAGACACAATTTTTTGAAGCATATAGGTTTGTAGTTCACTTGTTCCAACAATAGAGTAGAATATGAAGCCCTATCTCTAGGGATCCAAATGGCAAAAAAGGGGGAATCAAGATGCTTCATATTTTTGGTGATGTTGATCTAATTGTTAGATGATGAAATATTATAGAAATAAGATTTGGGATTTGATGGAATATTTTGATGTTGTTAACATAAAAGTAATTCCAAGACAACACAATATAGATGCAAATAGAATGGAAACTATCATTTCACAATTTGACCCAGTTAATGAACTATGGAAAATCCATCAACTTATAAAGATGATAGTAAGGCCAACAATACCTAACAACAAAAAAATGTTAAGTGTTTGATAAAAAGGAGTATATTGTTTGATTCCTACAATAGGTGGATGAATTTTCCAAAGAAACTTCCCCAAGAATAGAGGAAATATATGAAGATAATATTATTCAATTAAGTTCAAATAAAGTTCCAAAAGGATTGATTACCCTAGAATCCATTTTCAACCTAGATGATGAATTAAATGGAAGGAAGGGGTTTATTGTGAAATATATATATATATATATATATATATATATATTATGAGGAAATAGAAGTATCACCTAGGAAGACATTAAAGGTAGGAAAATTTGCCATGCAAGAAGAAAAGGAACATCTTATCAAATTATGCCAAAGGTACAAATATGTAATGGCCTGGACTTATCAAGACCTCAAAGGATATGAAAAAAGTGTCATCCAACACACAATATAATTGGATCCTAGAGCTAAAATAATTAGGTAAAAATAAATACCAATTAATCCAAAGATCAAAAATCTTATGCAAAATGAGTTGGAGAAGTTGATAGAATAAAAAATTATATACCCAATTAAGCATACCAATTGAGTTTCTAACCTACTACCTATTAAAGAAAAGAATGGTAAAATCATTTTATGCATAGATTTTAGAGATTTAAACAAGGCTTCTTTAAAATATCATTATCTCTACCTTCAATGGGGAAAATACTTCAAATGGTAGTAAGGTTTGAGATGTTTTCATTGTTGGATGGCTTCTCTAGTTTTAATTAGGTTTGGATGAAAGATGAAGATCAACATAAGATGACCTTCACCATAAAGTGGGGAACATAGACATGCCAACGAATGCCTTTTGGGCTATCTAATGCTAGAGCAATATTCCAAAGAGGTATTGATATTGCATTTCATGATCTAATAAACAAAACTATACTAATCTATTTGGATGAACTCACAATATTCTCAAAAATTAAGGAAGACCATTTGGAGCACCTCGAGAAACTTTTCAAATGATATCAATAATATAGGGTATGCTTGAATCCAAAGAAATGTGTTTTCTATGTATGACAAGGTAAATTTCTATAACATGTGGTATCTAAAGATAATATTGTTATAGATCCTGATAGAATTGAAGCAGTTATGAACCTTTCATTACCAAGGCACAAGAAAGGATTGCAATATTTTTTAGATAGATCAATTTCTTCAAAAACATTGTGTCCAATTTTACAACAATAGTCAGGCCCATGACACTCATGCTAAAAATGGATCATCCCTTTATATGGATGGAAGAAGGAAAATAGGCTTTCCAAAAAATAAAATAAGCTATTGTAGATGCTCCAATGCTCATAAATCTAGATTTTGATAAAGATTTTATTATTTATGCATATAGAGGAGATTTTAGTATAGTGGCAATGATGATAGAGAAGGATAAGGACCAATAAGAGCATCCAATGGCTTTTTTTAGTTAAAACCTCAAAGAATACAAAGAAAAATATAATTTTATAGAAAAATAGGTGTATGCCTTGAGGAGGGGATTGACACGATTTAGACACATTATATGCAATAATATAATCACTACTTTTGTTAAAAATTCTAGCATTAGAGATTATATAATGTATGGAGAAATGAGTGAGAAAAGGGGCCGATGGATTACCAAAATTTTAGAATATTATATAAATATCAAGGCAACCAAAGTAGTTAGGGGAAGATAAATTTACTAGTAGAGGGATGAAGATGTAGTAATGAAGGGGAATGATTTAGGAGAAGAAAACAAGGGAATACAAAAACAAGAGTGCCTAATGAATAAGGAAGAGGAGAAAATAGATTGGGTAGAACAAATAATTGAATATCTTAAAACAGGAAAATACCCCTTAAACCTAGATAAAGCTCAAAGTAGATATTTTTGATTACAAAATATTTATCCTAGATCACGTAGTCTGACTGCACCTTATATTACTTGTATATGGATTTTAGCAAGGAAATCCCAGAGTTCCTCCTAACTATCCCTTCAATGTCAATTTGTGACTGATTCTTTCTCCTTGGGATGATCAATTCCATGCATTTTGAATTTTGGCTTCTCTAGAAAGCCAAGACCTAGATCTAAAATAAGAGAGAGGTCTACATAGGGACTCTCCCAAGAAAAGCAAAATATCGATGAATATTAAAATCTTATGCAATGAAGCCCTAGATGATCAGAGAGTGAATCCATACCCTCTTTAAGGAGAAGCAAAGTGCTATCTAGCTAAGCTATGTCTATGCACATACTTTTATATATGTTTATTCTTCACCATCCATCAGTATACCAAACACAACAAGTGACCCTTGAACATCAATTGGAGCAAGAAAGATCATGCTACAGCCCCTGGTCCACAAGGAGAAGAGCTTTTTTTTGTGGTTGTTGTCTTGGAAAGTGGCCCGCAAACATATCTTAGGGTATTAGACATTATTTTCCTTTGTTCTATCTTAGATCCATTACTTCTTTGATTTATTAATTAGTTCTAGCATAGATATGATTTCATTAGTGCATTTACATCATATTTCTAAGTTTTCTATGCATTTATCACTTAGTTTATGCTTGCATTTTAATATTATCATGATCATATATCATGTTTATCAAATATTCTAACAAGATCCTCTTTCATAGAGGTGACCCATACTACTGATAGTGCTCTATTTTTTCTATGCACGCAAGGTTATAGGTTTACAGGACCGATTCAAGGCATCCAGTGCATAAGATCCCTCCAAGGTGAGAGAAGGATAAGGAGGCATATGTAAGCCCTCATACAAGTTTATGTGCAAGATCAGGTGGTCTATGGAAGTGCACCACCCATTTGTGATGGGGACATCATTCTTTTGCATCGTTATTTTTGCTTGTACTTTGTTGTATCAAAACTAGGTATCCATCAAAGGGATCGATATGTAACCGGGATTTGCCAAAGAGATTATTAATAAAATATATTTATTTATTTCATCAATTTCATGTTATATTATCTATTGCTTTTAGTTCTTTCATATTATATAATAATATCATTAGTATAATAGTAGCATAAGTATGGTGCATGTTTCTCAAGGTCGTACAATTACAAAATTGAGTGCCAACTGTATATAACAATCAATGTCGATAGTCCATTCAATAAAATCACAACTGCAAACCATTGCTTGAATCATATGCATTTATATTTCAAAGGTTGTATGATACACATGTAATTACCTTACCATATTTTAAACCAAAAGATCCAACTAAATGTGGCAAGGGCTATAAGGAGCATTTGTTTTATCCCTTTCATCAATAGAAGGGCCACAACATTAACAATTGCTTTACATTTAAGGATATTGTGCAAGACCTAGTAGACCTAGGATCCATTAATATGGATAATCCCTTGGCACATCACGAGGAGACACAACAAGAAATAGGGGGATCAATTGCCATAACTCCCCCTAACCAAATTAACTATGTAAAACAATACTGAGGTTATGTGGGTGCTATTCATGTAGTAACCTAAGGTAAAAAAACATGAATCCCAAGTGGTGCAATCCTATAGAACTACCAACAAGTGTGTATCCACAACTAAATCCTATTAATCCACCTCAACCCATTCATATTCGAAGTCATCCACTTCAACCCATTCATCTTCCAAGTCATCCACCAATACCAATAATTACATTAAGTAGTTGACTGAAAAATAGTCTCAAAATAGCTTCAGCGAGACTATAAATATATGAGATTATACAACAATCTCATTCACATCATAAGGTATTTATGGAGATCTTGAAATCCATTGAACTTCAGACTCAAGACTCTAATGCCTTCAAAAATTTTGTGCGAAGTATCCAAACATGCATAGATCCTTTTATTGTATTCTATGACTTTGAAATAAATTCAATATCATCAAAATCGCTAGATCCTCCATTGCATATCATGACTTAGGTTGATCATAAGACTTTTTAATGAGTATTAATTGGCACTGGATCATAAATTAATATCACCATCACATCAACACTCCCCCATATAAATATTCTATCTTCCCACATCACCAAATCCACCTTCACATTGTGATCCTTTAATGATGCTTTATGCTCTATAATTGGCACTGCTATTTTACCCATACAAGTAAGGGTCAAAATGTTATACAACATGTTTCATATCCTAGAGGGGGCCATGGCCTATAATGTACTCCTTAAGCACCCCTAGATCTGAGAGATGAAATGTGTTCCCTCAATATTACATCATTTTTTGAAGTATATACATGAGGTACAAATTCATTGTATACTTATAGATATTGTACCATTCAAATACTACAACTTCATTTCCAACCTCTATGAGCCTTCACTTCCGTACACCCATTTATCCTTAATTCCATCAACTATACCATCCATCCCATTTCATAATAGTTCACCTCTAAGACTCTTTGATGTGGAACAAATTTCATCACCCCCATCCATTTATGAATTCATTATTTTAGAGATATTGTTAAGATATTCTACCACTTACATTCCACCACCTTCACCTTTGCCTTCACCCTCAGCTTCTTCTATTTTCTAGGCATAAATGGAAGAGACTATGTAAAAAGAGTTTAAAAATATCACTGATGATATTCCTCTGATTCCAACACCCCATTAGCTCAAAGAATATTCACACATGGCCATTGAAGAAACTATAGATGTGAACCTAAGCACAGATCTAAACAATCCATAAATTGTGAAACTTGGAAAAAGTTTATCCACTAATGAACAAGAGCAACTTATAGATCTCCTCATGAGAAATAAGGGCATATTTGCATGGTCTTATAAATACATGCCTAGCCTTGACCCTAACTTGGTCATTCACAATCTCACCTTGCATCCTAATGCTAAGCCGATCAAACAAAAACTAAGAAAGTTACATCCTACCATTGCCCCCATGGTCAAAGAAGAACCTCAAAAGTTGTGGGTTTCATTCAACTCATTCACTTCCCTAAGTGGCTTTCAAATATGGTACTCATTTGCAAGTCTAACAGGGCGATTTGAATTTGCACTAATTTTTGATATCTTAACAAAGCATATCCTAAGGATGACTTTCCTTTCCAAACATCGATACTCTTATAGATTCTGCTGGCCATGAAATGCTATCTTTAATAGATGGTTTTTAAAGATATAACTAGATTTCAATTAATTCTAATGACCAACACAAAACAACATTTACAACATTTTGGGGGACTTTCTATTACAAGGCAATGCCATTTGGTCTTAAAAATATGGGTGCCACCTATCAACATGACATGACATACATCTTCCATGATTACATGGATAAGATCATTGAATACTATTTGGATGATTTGTTAGCCAAATTTGAAACACACCAAGATCAAATTGGTGTCTTGGATTTTTTTTTGAATGACTTCTAGAGCATAACGTAAGGTTGAATCCTAAGAAATGTGTTTTTGATGTCACCTTAGGTAAACTCCTAGGGTTCATTGTATCAAAGCATATCATTGGAATGGATCTAAACAAGGTCAAGACTATTATAGAAATGCATCCCCCAACAAATGAAGGAGTTACATAGCTTACAAGGAAATATCCAATAAATCCATTGCTTCATCATGCAACTCTTAGAAAAATACAAGATATTTAATCACTTGCTACAAAAGGGAGTGACATTTTCATGGACAAAATAATGTCAAAAAGCTTTTGATGACATTCAAACAGTTACTTGGCTTCCCCACCAGTCTTAAATCTACCTCGCTTGAGGGTCCACTTTCACATTTATGTTTCAACAATGAATTTTGCATTAGGTACAATGCTTGCATAGAAGAATGAAAATAATCAAGAGCAAGTAGTCTATTACATTAGTCTAACATTAGTAAGTTATGAAACCAGGTATGCTTATGTGGAAAAACTATGCCTAGCAATGGTTTTTTCCCCTAAGAAACTTAGAAATTACATGCTAATTTTGTAGACACCAAAACCTAGGCATCCAAAAAATATTATTTACATCCCACATCACAAATCCTACATAATAAAATTAAATATCTAAGTCTGAACTTAGGTGTATAAAACTCGACACATTAATCTATTTTCCAGATTTATTAAATTTGGAAAATTAGCCTAGGATACCCTACCTAACCACTAGATATGTATCCTTACCACCTCACTACCCCACCTTACTACATCTTACTCACCCATGTCCACTTTGTCCCTTGAAATGGGACATCTTTTACACCTCACTTCACTTGGAACCACATCAGCCTAGTTAAGTGAGACACCCTGGGTGACTCACTCTAACTGCCCCTTGCATTTGGTAGCCCTAGATTACCACTTGGGAATCCTGACTTACCACCTCCATTTTTCCTCTAAAAACCTAAGAGCTAAAGGCATCTTCACCCCACCAACCAAAGGAGGCTAAGCATATACACCGTAAGGCTACCAAAATAACACCAAGAGTTTACATGCATCTCAAGAAGACCAGAGATCTGAAGCCCTAGAGTCCATTTTTGGATCCTTTTCCCATTCATCAAAAACCTCCCATCTGTGGTTACACATTAAAAAACACCTTTGCATAGTTTTCCCATTGCTCGTATGTGGTTCACCAGCCAAAATCATGCATTCATGGTTGCTCAAAACTAGAAAAACATGACAGATCTAATCAATAAGTTTAATTTTAGCAAGGCATATGATTTTATTTTTTATGCTTTCTCCAACATTAGTTTGAGGGTTTTATTGCATTATTTTCAATATTATATACAGGTGATACTAAACCCCCCTTATGCTTTTTCATGTATGTAGGAAGCAAATACTTGGAAGACTATTGAAGTTAGAGTGCCCCCCCTTGCTAGATATTAGAAGCCCACTCACCCCTTTGAAGTTGTAGTTGAGGAACAAAGAACACAGAGTTTTCTAAAGAGTTGAAATACCCCTATTTCCTATCAAATCATTTTATCCAAAAGAGAGGTAAAACATTGTAACATTACCCCCAACATATTTAGGGCAATTCAAAAAGCATTGTAAAATTGAGCGGTTCAGGCTCCCCTGTATTAATATAAAAAGATCAATTTTTGCAATCCCTATTTTTTATTTTACATCTTTTTTGTGTTCAGTTCTTTTTGTTATAAAAATGGTGATCACGGTGGTACCCCCTAAGGGTTCTATTTGTATTTGCCTTACCTAAATATAATTATTGATATATGTTTTTATTTGGTTATAGGATCCTAGAGTTTGATCATGCAAAGATTGAAAATCAAAAGTTGAGGAATCTAGAGCCCATTTTGGTTTGGTCCTGCACCTAAGAAATCATGAGTGCATGGTTACAGATCAAAATAACTATGTACTAATAGTTAGACTTCTATGGAACCACACACCAACAATGAGAGCACTACAAAATCATAGACTAGCGATCAAAAACATTGGAAGGAACAGTGAAAGGATAACAGGTTTGTACATCTAAAACCCTCCTTTATTTTATACTACTTTAGAATTTCATTAGGTTAAATAGGAGTCTCTATCCCTATTTTCCATTGTTTGCATCTAGGTCATAGGCTAGGCATACATAAATTTAAAAAAAAAAATCAAAACAAAGAATTTGTATTTTAGCTTAGTCAATAAAGCATTTGCATAGCCTAATTAGGAATAGACTAGGATCATTCAGGGTTTTAGATCTACTCTACCTCATTTTTTGGCATACAACTGAAATCATGGGTTCAATATTGGGAACTCTCAAATGTGTGCACATGGTTGGCTAACCGCACAGTCGTGGTTGACCAATCCTAACCACCCATCAATGCTTGGCTCTATATTCCATAAATCTAGTAGATCTTACCTAAAATTAGCCATTCAACCCCTGATCTATTTTTATCTACTACTATATGTTTTCTACTTTTTGCATTTAGGTAATAAATATAATTGCATGATAGTTTGCATTACACAATAATAAATGAAAACCCCACACACTAGCATGTGAACGTTGGATAAGGTTGGACTTCACCACCAACCCCCAACATATTTACCCTATTATTTGGCCAAGGCCAACTCCAAGAACCATCGTATCCATGGAAAATAATACAAATTCCTCTTTGGAGGGTGTATCACTACCCATGGTGAACTGGGTGAGGATTGGTAGGACCTAGGCTCCCTCATCGAATTTGGGTTTCATATCCAAGTCCTGGTGGGTTTCACAACTTGGACTTCATCACCGGGTTAGTGTGTGAGAGAATCTAGGTGAAATTTGTAGACTCATTTTAGGGCTAAACATTTGCACATCATTTTTTATTTTCACTAAAAACCTTCGAAAAAAATCAAAAAAATTTCAAAAAAAAAAAAAAAATCAAACTTTGAGGAAACTTAGAATTAAACTTGTTTGTTTGTTTGCTTTGCATGCTATTTTAATTTGTGCTTCAATCACACATTCACACAAATAAATTTTAAATTTTATCTTATCCTTAGCATATGGTAACAACCCATGGTCAAGCCAAAAATTTAGCCCAGGTTCAAAATTAGTTGCCTTCTTCCGTGGATCCTCCATATCAGTCTTGTTAGGCCCCTAACACTTTGGTGGTAGGGCAAGTTAGTGTAGTCCCTACTATGTCCCTGAACCTAAATTTTGGGCCCTCTAGTAGTGCCCCTATTTTTAACATAGATGTTATGCAAAGGGCTACCCACGTCGCCATTGAAACTCTTAGGAGTGAGCCACATACACTGATGGATAGTTGTGTCATGTATGTGGACATGGACATCGTTAGGCAATACCTAAATATAGCTATTATTTTCTTTCCATTGTTTCCATCACTTACCATTCCACCCCACACCTTTCCTCCACCTCAGTAGGAAGCCATCTTCTCACAACCACAATAATCAACCTAAATTTTCATGAATCCACTTTTTGAACCGATTGCTGCCACCCTAGCTCATAATCAACCATCATCATCTAACCAACAACCCTTCATTTTACTAAACCAAAACATCACCTGCACCAATCCCCTCTACAAATCCCATATCAATATGGCTTTACAGGTCCCTACATCCATCCCATCCACTACATCCATAGATCCCATGTCTCATAACATCCCCCATTCAATGGTAATACCTTTTGCCATGTACCCTCCACCTACATCCACTAACATGGTTGCCATACAACCAACCCAACCATCTACCACATACATGGCCATACCATCCTCATCTATGATTTCCATGCAACAAGCCTTCTTGCAATTATAACAAATGATCATAGATAATTCTAACTAAAGCATTAATCCCAACCTACATCAGTAGTCATAGGGAATTAACCAAAAAAAAACTATCCATATCTCAACCCCACACCTTCTTCACTCAAGATCCATATTGGGTGTTGTGCCCCCCAACCACAACCATAGCAACTAATCCATTTCATCAAATGTATGCTAACTCTTCAGGTTAGCATGCTATCATACCCCCATAACCTCATCACAATCAAACCCATCATCAACAACCATATCATAATTCATTTTATGCTAACATACCACATCATACAAATACTATAAATAATGCATAATACCACCAACAGTAGCAAACCAACTAGGGTTTTAACCCTCTAGAGGATCCAAACTTCCAATTTTTGTAGATTCAGATTGATAGCCTAGCCATGCAAACATCTGGTATGTAATACCAGAAACCTACCTTAAGGAAACTAGTCAATTACCCAATTCATGCTTCGGTACCATCACCACCATATCTGATAGACTCATAGATATTGAAGTTTGAAAATATTAAGAGGGATGAGGACCCCCAAGAGCATGTAACTATATTTATTAATGCATGCTTCAAGATCAAGAACAATGATGCACTTATGCTCCATAATTTTCCTCAAATGTTTAGGGGAGATGCCTTGGATTTGTACAACTTAGCCCATCAAAGTATTTACACTTTCCAGTAACTAGTAGACCAATTCCTAGAGTGGTTCTCCTTGAATGTTAGAAAGAAGACCACATTGACCAATCTCCTTAATTTATGATAATATGATGATGAATTGGTCTATGATTTTGGCAATTGTTGGAGGGTGGTCATGACCAAATTGTCATTCTCCCTCCCTATGGTGGAGTTAACCCGAATGTTCACAAGGAGTTGTGCCAAGCCTATCTCCTTGATATTATAGCTACAATAATACAAAATATTCAAAGAAGCACTCACCCAAACCTCGAGTAATTGAAGAGATCAAAATTCAAGAGGGTGAGATCAAACCCAAAAAGAAATAATGGCAAAATAAGAATAAAAGGGGAATAACCATGACCAGTCCAAGGTTGCTCAGGTTAATCAAGTAGTCTTGGGCCAACCTTCATAGCAAATCCAACAAGCCCAAGTCCAAGTACAACAACCCCAAAAACAACAATAGAAACTACAACAACATAACTATCAAGCGGTTCCACCCCCACAACAACTGTAGAACCAAGATCAACCTATAAATAGGCAACAACATCATTTCAGGCCCAAATGTAATTACACCCCATTACCTGAACCATATTCATAAATTTTCTAGAAGTTGTATGATGCACAAGCTTTCACATTGCCAAAAATGAAGCCTAAAGATCCGAATAAGCCAAAACCTAGAAGCTACAAAGAGCATCTATACTACATATTTCATTAGTAGAAAGGGCATGGCATCAAGGCTTGCAACAAATTTTAAAATATTATGTAATATTTATTAGAAGCGGGGAAGATCAAAGTTGACAATCCCTTAGCCCAACCTAATCAAAACCTTGGGATATATTAGACACATTTGCCTCATCATGAGATGAATCAAAAAGTAGTGAAAGCATCAACTTCTACAGTTCCTCCCAATCAAGTTAATCATGTCTCATAACTATACCAAGGTTTTGTGGAGGCTATCAGTGTAGTCACCCATGGGCAAAGAAAAATGACTCACACAAATGAGACAACCCAAGTAGTGCCAACTCCTATAGCACAACCTAGTGTGCCCATACAACTAGGCCCAACCATTCCACCTCCACCCATCCATAATTTAAATTTTCCATATCGACCAATCATCACCCTAAGAAGTCGATTGACATAGAGCCTAAGAATGACATCAGTCAAACTATCAATATATGAGCTACTACAAAATATCTCCCACATTGTGAGGCATTTATGGAGATTCTAAAGTCCATCAAACTACAAACGGAGGATCCTAACACCTTCAACAATTTTGTGGGGAGTGTCCAAAATTGCATGGAGTCAATAGCATTCTATGACTTTGAAAAAAATAATGTATCATCAAAACTACTAGATCCTCCATTACATATTGTCATCCATATTGATATAAAACCATTTAAGAGAGTGCTCATTAATATTAGATCCCCCATCAACCTCATCACCACACCAACCATAAAGCATGTTAAACTGGCATCATCCCATATTACCACATCCACCTTCATCCCATTTAATGATGCTTTATGTTCCACTATGGGGAACATAGTTCTACCTATAATAGTGGGGGTGAAGACCATACATGTACTCTTCCACATCTTGGAAGGGGCTATGCAATATAACATACTTCTTGGACATCCTTGGATTAGGGAAATGAAGTGTGTGCCCTCAACATTACACCAATGTCTAAAATATATGCATGAGGGTAAGGTCCATTATATCCAAGCTGATACTAAGCCATTTAAATATTGTAACTTTATTTCAAACCCCTACGATCCATTGCTTCCATCCACCCATATTTCAATTCATCCCCTCATCATATGAACCACCCCAACTAACACCACTTCATCCAAAGCACCCATCCCAGAGACCTTGCCAATAGTTGATCCTACTTTTGCATCCAAAAGCATCAACTCAAGTCAACCCTCATCCACCTCATTTCATTTTTCAACCACACATAATCATATCACAAACCAACCATCCACTTCATTAGTCGCACCCCCACTTTGAAAACTCCATTCACCTTTTTAGCCCAACCAACTCCACCAACCACTAACAACCCCATCAAACCAAATCCACCTCAAACCTTTCCACCCATTATTTTATAGATAGGATCACCTATCCAAGAAGAACCCTCATCAAGTGAACCATTGCCTCCATCTGAGCCACAAGAAGCATTCACCATAGCACCTGAACCATCCACATCCCAATTTGTCCAAGTTTTAGTTCATATCACCAATCTAGGTATTGGTGAGTACATAGTGACACCACCTATCCAATCAATTAGAGATTATGGTCACGCATGCAACCCACCTTTAGCTATAGGTGTAATGTACAAAATGGGTTCTAAGCCTAATTATATCAACTTTGTATATGGGGGAGTGGATTCCTCGTCCAATCTACCTCCTCCTAATGAGGAACCCATACAAGAGTTTTGTGCCAATCTAGAATATTTGTCCAACCTAGATTTCCCTTTGTGATATTTGCATAGGGTTAATTGGCAAGAATTCAGCCTTGGATGGCATGAAGAGGGTTTGCATCACTTCATTGAGATTTAATATCAATATGTACATAATAACTTTGGCTTAGGGTATAGGCCATCAACCTTAGACTCCTATTTTGAGCATGCATTCCAATTACTCACTCTTGAGTACAAAGATAAGGATGATGTGATGATTGAGAGCCCAAATCAGATATAGTTAAAACAAACAATTTTTATTATTCCAATTATTTATCGCCCAAACCTTAGAACACGATATATAGTGCATATTACAACTACCCACGTAACAAATGGAAGAATATTAGGGAAGAAGGATTAGGGAAGACGGAGAGATAAGGGGATAAGGAGGAGGAATAAGGGGAGAGAATAAAGGAGGAGGAATAGAAGGAATAAGGGG
The DNA here is from genome assembly GCA_028583015.1 of Wollemia nobilis. NCBI lineage: Eukaryota > Viridiplantae > Streptophyta > Pinopsida > Araucariales > Araucariaceae > Wollemia > Wollemia nobilis. The sequence continues at coordinate 16,179 of JAQPPZ010005005.1, forward strand.
GAGGAGAAAAATGAATTTGCCGACATTTTTAGAAAAACAAAACGCGTTCACACTAGAGCACTATTTCTAGCCAAGTTTTCTCTTGAACGCGTTCACACTGCAACACTCTCCCCCTTAAAGTTGAGAGGTCTGACTAGACAGTCTCTCAGCTTTATAAATTGAGCTTTAGCCATGCCTTTGGTGAAGATGTCTGCAACGTTCTCCAAAGTGCGGCAAAATTTAAGCTCAACAATCTCTTGCTCCACCATATCTCGGATGAAGTGATACTTCATATCAAAGTGTTTTGTTCTGCTATGGTGGACTGGATTATATGCCAACTGAATGGCACTTATGTTATCACAGTAGATTCTGGTTGGACCACTTTGTTGTTCTCCAATCTCTTCCAACACTTTTCTCAACCATAGGGCTTGAGTACTAGCATATGTGACTGCTATATACTCAGCTTCTGTAGAGGACAATGCTACAACAATCTGCTTTTTGGAACTCCATGTAATTAGTCCTGACCCTAGACTAAAATAGTTCCCTGAAGTAGATTTCCTATCATCAATGTTGCTGCCCCAATCACTATCACTGAAGCCTACTAGCTTGATAGTCTTACAATTGTGGTAATGGATTCCAAAATCCCATGTACCCTTTACATATCTGAGAATTCTTTTAGCTGCTTGCAAATGCAGCTCATATGGACTAGCCATAAATCGAGAGACAAGAGAAACAACATACTGAATATCAGGCCTTGTGTTGGTGAGAAACATCAAACTCCCAACCATGCTCCTGAAAGTGGTCACGTCAACTTTCGGTGCTCCATCATTTTTGCTCAATTGGATCCCATGTCCAATTGGAGTTGCAACCGCTTTGCAATGCTCCATGGCAAATTTCTTAATCATGTCCCGAGCATACTTATGTTGACAGATGAAGATCCCTGTATCTGTCTGGTGAACTTCCATGCCAAGGAAGTAGTGCATTAAGCCCAGATCCTTCATCTCAAACTGCTTCATCATGGAGTGTTTGAACTCCATATTCATATTTTCATTACTACCCATAAATATGAGATCATCCACATATAAGCAAACTATGAGGATGTCTTTTCCTGCCTTTAGGTAGTAGAGAGTGGGTTCATTTTTGCTTCTGGTGAACCCATATTTCTTGAAATAGCCATCAATGCGAGAGTACCATGCTCGTGGTGCTTGCTTGAGGCCATACAATGCCTTTTTCAGTTTGTAAACAAGGTGCTCCTTACCTTGCTCTTGAAAACCTTGAGGTTGTTCAACATAAACCTCCTCTATCAAATATCCGTTGAGAAAGGCACTTTTTACATCCATGTGTTGGATTTTCCATCCTTTGTGGGCAGCTAAAGCAAGAACTATTTTGATTGTCTCCTGTCTGGCTACAGGAGCAAATGTCTCCTCATAGTCAATGCCATACTTCTGTGTGAAGCCTTTTGCTACCAATCTTGCTTTATGTCTTTCAATGCTTCCATCAGCATTGAATTTGGTCTTGAAGACCCATTTACATCCAACACACTTCTTCCCTTTAGGAAGCTCTACCAGCTCCCAAGTATCATTGTTTTTTATAGAGGTCATCTCCTCTTTCATGGCATCCTGCCATATCTTCTGAGTACAAGCCTTCTCATAACTAGAAGGTTCAAGTTGTGCACTAGTCAACAAAGCATAGTTGACTACATCTCCCCGAGGTTCTTGGGAGTCATCATCTCCATACAAATGCATATTTTCAAGTCTTTGCAAAACTGAACTCATTTCACTAGCTTGACTTCTAGTATATCTTCTCTGAAAATTTTTATCCAACATCTGATAAGATGGATGATGTTGGAGTGTTCTCTTACCTCTAGATGGAGAATCAATATCCATTGGTGAAGAACTGATTGATCGTTGTGGAGAAGGACTTGGAGAAGTTGTTGATGAACTTGAAGTAGAACGTCTGCTTGGGCTTGGAGGGGGTGTGTCCTTGCCTTTCTTGGGTGACACCTGCTGAATTTGTGAAGAACCTGCATCATGGGACTCATCATCAATAAAAAATCTTGGATGTCCCCATTCTCCCCCTTCATCAAAAATTACATCCCTGGAAAGAATAAACTTTTGGGTCTTCGGATTGTAGAGTCTATAGGCTTTGGTGGACTCACAATACCCTACAAAAATGCATGCTTGACTCTTGGGATCAAGCTTCTTTCTCTTCTCATCAGGAATGTGTGCATAAGCCAAAGAACCAAAAACTCTAAAATGTTTGACATTTGGTTTCTTGCCATACCATGCTTGGTAAGGAGTTATCCCCTTCAGACTTGAAGTAGGACTCCTATTCAAAATGTAGACACTGGTTTTGACTGCATCAACCCAATACATGTTGCTCAGATGCTTCATTTGAAGCATCGATCTGGCCATTTCTACAATGGTGCGATTTTTCCTCTCTGCCACACCATTTTGCTGTGGAGTATAGGCAGTGGTGAACTGCCTTTTTATCCCATTTTCTTTACAAAATTTCAAAAATTCTTTGGAAGAGTATTCTCCTCCTCTATCTGTTCTGAGACATTTTACATGATATCCACTTTGTTTCTCTACATTTGTTTTGAAATCAATGAAGCAATCAAACGCTTCATCTTTGTGTTTTAGGAAATACACCCAACACATTCTAGAGAAATCATCTATGAAAAGAAGAAAGTAAACATTGTTACCAAGACTTTTTGTTTGCATTGGACCACAGATGTCCGAATGCACTAGCTGAAGTGGATAGCTGGCCCTCCATGCTTGTCCTCATGGAAACTTGGCCCTGGCGTGCTTTCCCAAAGCACATCCTTCACAAACTTCCTTATGATCTTGAATTTTAGGGAGTCCGGTCACCATCGCTTTAGAAGTCAACAATTTCAGACTAGCAGAATTCAGGTGACCATATCTCAAGTGCCAAAGTACACTTGGATTTGCAATAGCAATATTCACCAGTTGAGGTCCCCTTGGCTGGCCAAAATTTAGGGGAAATAACCTGTTCTTGGTCATTGGTACCTGTGTGATGATTCTATTACCATTATTCTTGTCAAATATTACACATTTTCCCTCATCAAAGACAAGTTTATAATTATTTTCCAGCATTTGACCAACACTAAGTAGATTATGTTGGAGTTGAGGGGTGTAATAGATATCATTCACCTGTTTGATGCCTTCTTGTGTTGGAACCTCCATGGCTCCAATGCCTTCAACTGACAATGATTTATCATCTCCTAGCTTGATGCGATATTTGTAGGTGGAATCAATTGTAGCAAAGAGTTCTTCTTTGCCACTCATATGGTTGGAACACCCAGTGTCCAAGATCCAGGTGTCATTCAAATTCTGATCTGATTGGCCATAAGAGAGAAAGAGATTAGATGTCCCTTCCTCTTCACCAAAATGGCCATACTGACTGCTTTGACTGTTGCTTCCTTGTGAGTATTTGGACCAACAGTCATGAGCAAAGTGACCTGGTTTGCCACAATTGAAACAAACCTTCTTTGACTTGTCACTTCCTCTTCCTCGACCTGGATTTCTTCCTCTGCTTTGCTGATTGCCTCTATTTTGACTTCCACCTCGTTTGGGGATCCTCCTCTGCTTGGATTTCCACCTCTTGGGCTGTTCTTGCCTCTACCTCTTCGCTGACCTCTACTTTGGCCTCTGCCTTGGCCTCTTCCTTCTTGAGATGTGAAGGCCTTGTCATCGCCTCCATAGCTGGTTGAAGGAGATTCTTGCAATCTCTCTTCATGTGAAAGTAGAGAACCAATCAAAGCATCAAAGGATAGTGCAAACAAATCCTTCGATTCTTCAATGATAATTGCAACATGGTTCCACTTTGGAAGAAGTGTTCTTAACACTTTCTTCACCATAGTCTCTGGCTTGATGTCATCTCCGAGAGTGATCATTTTGTCTACTACTGCTTTGACTCGCACGTAGTAGTCACCAAATTTTTCGTCTTCTTGCATTCTGAGATTCTCAAAATCTCTTTTCAAAGTTTGAAGCCTGACTTGCTTCACTTGATCACTTCCTTGGAAGCCTTCTTTCAAGGCCTTCCATGCCTCTTGAGCTATTACACAAGATGCAATTCTAGGAAAGATGCTTTTATCTAGGGCTGCTTGCAAATGATACAGGGTAGAGGAATTATTTTTCTGTGCTTCTTTCCTAGCTTTTCTATCAGCAACACTTAAAGCGACCCAATCAATAGGAGAGGGTTCTGTGTAACCCTCTTCAACTACATCCCACAAACCTTTACCAATTAGTAAGGTTTTCATCTTTATTGACCAATACTCGTAATCACTACCATTGAATTCTAGAATTGGGAGACTTGTGTTTGAGGCCATAGCTACTGCTTAAAAATAAACTTTGATTTGACTAATACAAGCAATTACAAAGCAAAGTAATTACAAATTCAAATCAAATCTTGTTTTTTTAATTCTCTCACTGATTGCTTGTTCTTCTTGTTGTGGATCTCCCAGTACTGGATGCCCAAAATTGTCGGCAATTGAATCCTCGTCGTCGTTGATGATGATGATTTCAGGGGCAACTGGTTCTAGTTCTGGCTCTAGCTCTGGAGAGCATGGGGAATAACTATCGTTGGCTTGTTCCTCTACTGAATCGGACTCCTCCACTCATTGTCCAAATATATTGTCTTCAAAGTCAGCCTCGTAACTAGAATCAGGATTCCTTTGGTGGGCTATAACAACATTCTGCAACTGACTGAACACAACGTGCAGTCCATTTCTCCGAACTCGCTCATCAAATGACTCGGCAGTTTCTCTCCGTAGTAAAGAGCATAAAGCGTGGTAACACCCGGTAGACCTGATCATCTACGCATCAATACAAAAAACTTCCTTAGTGCCTCTGAGATTACAATTTTCACTCTTCACGGTTCACAAATTTCACTCCTTTACAGCCGTTGAGGCTATTACAAAAAAAAATTCAGACTTGAACGGGGTTTCGGAAGTGCTAAACGGGCGCTCCGAAAGGCTTCCCATCACCTTTTTTTTCCCCCTTTTTACAATGCTTGCCTCCTAGGCTATTACACAATTTTGCAAGGTTTTTCAAGCCCTCTTGGGCGATTTTACAATTTGCCTCTAGGGCAATAGGTTCACTATTTCTCTTATAAAGTTTTACAATTAAACTTTTAAAGCACTTTAATAATTTTAACTTAATAATAAAAATATGCTTTAAAAATTATAAAAAAACATTTTTTTTAAATAATTAAAAAGCATTATTTAAATTATTAAATTAATATTAAAGAAACTTGAATAAAAGCTTAATGTAATTTTTTAAAAACCTTTGTCTTTTTGACGTTTTGCAGGTCGAACTCGCGACCACCCTCAACTCCGGCAAGATTCTTCACCAATGCGCCCCGCAGCCCTTTTGAATATCTTATCCCGACTACCGCACTTTTACCCTGCAAGGTTGACGATTTCACACAAAAATAAATAATAAAAAAAACTTTTGCCAGGCGTCCCCGACGGGTTTCGAACCCGGGACCTTCTCCGAACAACAAAGGCACACTCGCCACTCACGCTACGCCCACTGGCATGCTTACAATTCAAGGCAGCTTCACATTTAAAAATAAAAATAAAACACATTATCCCACATTGCCTGGGATAGAGGTTGTGGGAGGGAATAAGAATGTGAACGCGCATGTTGATATTTGATTGCCTTCGGGTAATCATCCTCTTCCAATATTTTGCTGCGACCGCAACCAACCACACAATGACACCTCAACACTCCTGCCAACTCGTACGCCATGTCACCTACCACGCCACGTCAGACGCCAACTCAGATGCCACATCCTCTCACCTGCCACATCAGTCTCAAAGTGCGTGCCACTCCATATTAGCATCTATTCCTCGTACTATGTATTGCTTCGTCAGCTTTCCACCTCAACAACAAGTGCCACCTCAACTAGCCACCTCAGTGTCCATGCCTCGATCTGCATGGAATCGAACCTTGATTTTTGTGCCACTACACTACGTCAACCTCCACTTCGATCTACGTGTCTGACAATCCTACTGCCAGACTGTAGGTCACTTCAAAAATTGGGCTCAATCTCCCATTCTAGTTCTAGCTACCTCCGTTAGGAACCGACCGCCTCGAAAATCATGCCTAGTTGGACTGCATACCCACATTGCCCTCGTGCGGCCTCCGCCTGCACCTGCTCTGATACCAGATTGAGAGCCCAAATCAGATATAGTTAAAATAAACAATTTTTATTATTCCAATTATTTATCGCCCAAACCTTAGAACACTATATATACTGCATATTACAACTACCCACGTAACAAATGGAAGAATATTAGGGAAGAAGGATTAGGGAAGATGAAGAGATAAAGGGATAAGGAGGAGGAATAGAAGGAATAAGGGGGAGGAGAAAAATGAATTTGTCGATATTTTTAGAAAAACAAAACACGTTCACACTAGAGCACTATTTCTAGCCAATTTTTCTCTTGAATGCGTTCACACCGCAACAATGATTGTGATGATAGTGATAGTGAGTATCTAGACCCTAACTTTGTTCCTTATCTAAATGAGGTTTTTTCATAGATTACATTGCACACAACTATTATCGATTACATTTCTCATGATTATATCTCCAATGAGAATTTTAATGAAATGAGAGCAAACCTAGACTGGATCATTCACATTTTTGATGGTCCTCAAGAATATGTGGCCCCTATAGAGCCCATAAAGAGAGATGAGTGTTACATGATAATTTTTCCTATATATCACACTGTGTTTTACATCAATAAAGAGCATGAGCATCTTGAGCGAGATCCACCACCACACCTTGGTTGCACTCATAGAGTCACTATTCACCCACCTTAGGTTTGTTGCAACCTAGAGAGTGAGAAACCACTACTCAAACCGTAGCCACCTTATTTCCACCAAGTTAACATAATTTTTTTTGACTTGTTTACCCCACTCTATAACCCATACAATTTGGTGAAGCTGATTTTGATCGATGCTAGCCTCATCACCATGGATAGGATTTCATCCCCATCATCCATCACTAAATTTTTCCTATCCAAAGAGTTGCTAAGAGCTTCAAACGCTTACATCTCTCAGCAACCTTCACCTTCACCTGCTTCTATTTTTCAAACCAAAGTAGAGGAAGCACTTCTTGAGTATTTTGAGTATGTGGAGAATGATATTCATCTCATCCCAACTCCACATTAGTTAAAAGAAGGTTCTCATATGCTTATGAAAGAATCCATCAATGTGAACCTTAGTCAAGATGCAGATAATCCTAAAATCATGAAAATTGCAAAATATTTATCCATCAAAGAGAAAGAGCGCATGATAGATGTTTTAACAAGGAAGAAATAGATATTTGCATGGTCTTACAAGGACATGCCTAGCCTTAACCCCAATATGGTGGTCCACAATCTTACCTTAGCTTCTGAAGCTAAGCCATTCAAACAAAAACCAAGGAAACTTCATCCTACAATGGCACTCATTGTTAAGGAAGAGCTACAAAAATTATTATATGTGGGCTTCATAGTAAGAAAAGTGTACCCTAAGGATTATTTTCCATTACTGAATATTGATCAACTTGTAGACTCTTACATAGGCCATGCAATACTTTCATTAATGGATGACTTTTTAGGATACAATCAAACTTGAATTAGTCCTGAGGACCAACATAAAACAATATTTACAACACCTTGGAGGAACTTTTGCTACAAGTTCATTCCATTTGGTCTTAAGAATGCAGGAGCTACTTATCAATGTGCCATGGTGTACATCTTCCATTACTATATGCATAAAATAATTGAAGACTATGTGGATACATCTTGAGCACATTGAGGTTCTAGAAAAAGTTTTTGATTGATTGCTTAAACATAAAGTGAGGTTGAATCCTAATAAGTTTGTATTCAGAGTCACATCAGGTAAGCTTCTAGGATTCATTATCTCCAAGTGAGGCATTGAAGTGGACCCTGATAAGGTCAAGGCCATCATCGAGATGCCACCTCCAATAAATATTAAAAAGTTGCACAGTTTGTAAGGTAAAATTCAATCCATTTGATGATTCATTGTACAACTCTCAGACAAATGTAGACCTTTCAATTGCTTTCAATATAAGGGATGACATTTTCCTGGATAACTAAATTTCAATAGGCTTTTGATGATATCAAGAAATATTTTGCTTCACCACCAATACTCACATCATCTTGTATAGGAATCCCTTTTCACATTTACATATCTGAAATAGATTTTGCACTAGGAATAATGTTTGCGCAAAATAATAAAAATCATAAAGAGCAAGCAATTTATTACATTATTCAAACATTGGTGAGTTATGAAATGAGAAATGCTTATGTTGAGAAGTTGTGCTTAGCAGTGGTTTTTACCACTAAGAAACTCATACATTACATGCTAAGTAACACTACCCATGTCATAGGTAGAGAAAATCCTCTGTGTTACATGATGACTCGCACATATAACAACACCCAAACCACAAAATGAATAATTATTTTAACGGAATTTTATCTCAAATTCATTAGCCAAAAATCCACTTCCAAATTATCAACCACTTCTTATAGAGCTTCCATATGATTCGATATTTTTCATCACTAAACAATAACTATTCCCTCTTAAAAACAATGTTGATATCACTCTCTTATTTTATGGATCAAAGTGTAAAAAAGGACAAGGTTTTGAAGTTGTATTTTATACACCTGAAGGAATGCCAATTCCTTTATCATTTAAACTAGAATTTCCATGCACAAATAAAAATGTAGAGTATGAAGCCTTAATTTTGGGGCTTCAATAAACACTAGATATGGCATTAAATGTATAAGCATATTTGGTGATTCCCAACTTGTCATTTGTCAAGTAAAAGAAACTTACCAATGCAAATAACTAGTCTTGAAACAATATTATGAAGTAGCAATAAAATTTCTAGCCAAGTTTGACTGGTACAAGATTGACAACTTGCCTCATTTGACTAATAGATTTGTTTATGCAATGGCTTCTTTAGTATCATTTATTTCTAAGAACAAACATGGATAATTCCAACCGATTATCATCACAATAATGTCCAAGTCTACAATCAAAAAAGTAGATTCTAAAGGTGAGAAAAGTGTTTTCTTAATCCACACAAAGCCATATAATTCTTTACTTTATCATATAAGAGACTTTCTCAAGTTTGGAACCCTCCCATAAGATTTTACATGGACTAAAAAGAGAATTTTCAAGAAAAAAGTAGATCATTATACTCTCTTGGGGGACATGTTGTATAGGCGTGGCTATAAGGGAGTCTTACTTTGATGTCTAGATCTCGTAGAGGCACAAAGTGCCATAACTTAAGTCCATGATGGTACTTGTGGTGTCCACTTAAGTGGAATGTCCATTGAAAAGTGCACATTATGCATGGGTTATTATTGGTACACCATAGAAAGTGAGTGTTGTCAATACATCAATAAATGTCAAAAATGTCAACATCACACCAATTTGACTCATGTACCATCACAAACATTATAGCCCATTAAAAGCCTTTATCCCTTTTCACAATGGGGCCTAGATTTTATTGGCAATATTTCACCTCCCTCTTTGGGAAAACATAAGTTTATCATAACTACCACAAAATACTTTACCAAATGGATTGAAGCAATTCCAATGACAACTATGACTGGACCTCAAATTACGGAGCTTATACTTCAACATATTATCTATCATTTTGGGATTCATTCCAATATCATTTTTGAAAATGGAAAGTATTTTAAAAACAAGGATTTTCAATCATTATGTAACAAGTACAATATCCAACACAGTTTCTTGACTCCTTATTACCCGTAAGCAAATGGACAAGTTGAAGTGACCAATAAAACCTTGATAGCCATCCTCATGAAACTTGTCAAAGAAAATCATAGAGATTGGCAAACACAACTCCCATTGGTAATATAGGATTATAGAAAAATCATATAAATACCAACTGGGGCAACTCTATTTTCATTGATCTATGGTGCCAAAGCCATGATGCCCCTTGAGCTCGAGATCCCTTCTTTATGAGTTGCATTACAAGAATTCATGGATGACAACACAGCTAGACAAGCACATCTTGACCAACTTAAACTCCTTGATGAAAGGTGGATCAATATCTTAGAACATATTTGAGTATATCAAGATCACATCAAGCGTTCCTCTAACACAAAAGTACATTCTAAAAAATTCCATGTAGGAGATATCGTTCTTAAAGATAATCAATAAAACACCAATGTATTTTTGCACTTGAGAGATAAAATCGTGGCTAATTGGTTAGGTACATACATTTTTAAGAAAATTTTGCATCCAAAAACCTATAGACTTGCAAATTTAGAGGGAACATTGGAACTTGAGCCATTGAACATTATACACCTAAAGGCATTCTATGCATAATGCGGTTTATATATGTACATATACATGGCAAAAAAAAAACCATAGCAATTCATACACCATCCATGCATTCCATCTACATTACATAGATGCATTTTAGGTAATTATTCATACCATTCATAATATTAGGGATAATTTAGTTAATTTGAATGATCGCAAGTCCACTCATATCTTGTTGCCTTAATTAGGGGCACCTTACATTGAGCATCATTCATCAACCCATCAATCACAATAATTTGTAACTTTTCTTATGATCTTTTGATGATTAAGGAGTTCACATAAAATAGGATAGATACCGTATAATCATTAACAATAATGATTATATGGCCATTGACTATTTTATGTGCACCTTTTAATTTTCAAACATTTTTAATGAAAGTATTGCAAAACATTATCACACCACATCAATCCAAAAGCAAAGTCCAAATGTTTTCAATCACTCAGCCACTCCTAGTGTTTTGAGAAACCTCAACTAAAATTCAAATAATATTTAGATGCAATAAGTTGTTCCTAGTCAATCGATTTTCTCCTTGGACCACGCACATCAAAACACATTAAAAAATTGTGAAGCTTAGGAATGATAAAGTAGTAAGTTGCTATTGCCATAAAGTGAAAGGTTTCCCCTATTCATCCAATTATGCATATGGTATAGAATTCTAAGAGTTGAAAAAAGGACAAGCTCCATATTCATCCCCCCAAAAAAAATCCCTTGCTCTTCCTCAAAACGATAAAGTATCCTAAAAAGCATTTCAAGAAAAAAATCCTTTTCTCTTCCTCAAAGTGAGCAAGTATCCAAAAAAACATTTCACAAAGCAATAAAATCCCCTTGCTCTACCTCAAAATAAGAAAGTATCCAAAAAGAAATAAAAATTGATGTTGCTCCATTAAGAAAATGAGAAAACTTTGAAATAAAATTCCCCAAAATACAATGCAATAAAAGAAGGAAAAATAGCTTGAATCCCTAGAACTTTTAGTAACTCAAAAATTGTGGGGTGATCCTCATCATAGTAATGGGTTGAATGAAATCCACCTAGTAATGGGGTATCCTTATGCATGGTACCACATATATCACATTAATGACCTTATTTTATATATACCTATGGCTACTCTCAGATGAGCTAGCTTATTGGCGTAAGTTACAATTGATTAGTTTAACCTAGATCATGATGGGAAAATGAACAATCATGCACACATAGTTGGTCCTTGAGAAATTTGAAAACACTAGGACAACATTCGCATCATGAATATTTGTGAGATCATAAACGAGTTTGTTTGAGACCACTAGGATGTTTGAGTCTTTGCAAAACAACCACAAATCATCTATTCAAACCATATAATATCATTTATATTATTACATATCATTATGCATTTATGAGTGCCACATGTTAATGCCCCTGATTAAGTGATTAGAATAGAGTTGATCAAACATAAATCTAAATAGCACAAATTATCATTAGGGTATACCATTCATAATTCATTTTATCTATCATTGTGACATATTATATGCATCCATACATAAAATAATTAAAAAGTGCATACATAAATGACCATAATAAAAGCCATGTATATATATGAATCGCATAAGTAAAAAATGCCTAAAGGCTGTATACATTAGAGCACTAAGACTCATAAGTAAAAATAGAAAAGTATAAAGAGGTAATAAATTAATATTAGCTAGCACCACCATAACCCTAATGAGGCCCCTGAGCTGTTCTGTATGAGCCATATGGAGCGCAAAAGCCAAGAACCTAAGACTATAAACTACAAGGCCTAGACTCACTCTGCATACTAGATCCTAACACTGATGAATTAGGAGGTAGAGGTAGTGGAATATTATGTTGATCTAGACTATCCTCAAGCTTAACAATGTATGTAGTCTACCTCTAGGCAATAGCTAAATCTATAGTCTAACAAGCTACTCATTGGAATATCTTAGCACATAGATTCATAATCATAGTATAATCCCCACCTCCACTAGGTCCACTCTGTAGCTCATCATTCTCCCTCTATAGATAAACCTCCTCACCCTGAAGCCTCATGATCTTAGCATTACAAGACTTCATAGTATTTTCCAAACTATCTCGCTCGGCTTGGAGAATCCCCCACTCCTCCTCAATATTATGCAAAGGAGGATCCTACCTTGCATCACCTCCATCACCCCACCTCTAATACCATCACCTCCACCTCCATATCTTCCATATTATCCATATCTACCAACCTCAAAACTAACATATATGGGCTGCACATCTACCTCAGATAACCCCCTACTCTTGCTACCTTGATAATGCTTCTACTATAAAGAAACCTGCTCACTGGCATCATGCTCATCATTGCTAGCTACATCATAAACAACTTGGCTAGGTTCCCATGGAGGCTACACTACAAACCAAGTGTCATACTCTGCTATTATCCCAGAATCATCTACATCTAGGTATCAACTACCTCATCATCTGCAACATCATATATGATCCAAAATTTAGGAGTCACTTGAATATTGAGATCATCATCCCATTGCCTATACATCATAGGGGCATCTGGAATTCCCTATGCTATCCCAAACTACCTCATCACCCACGAGAATTGGATAAAATCCATCTCTCTCCCATTCCTCCCAACCACCCATATGCCTTGTCTCACCCACCAAAGTTGTGTAGCATCACCATACCAAGCTATACCTCACCAAGATTACCAATAGATATCACCACCAATCAAGCCATTTAGTCTATCTCAACACTCCTATGCACTATGGATAGGATGACTCGGTGAAGCCTCCTCGTTGGTCTGCCAGTGGAGATAACAAGATAGTGAGTGATCCCACTCACAAGGTAGACCCTCTGGTCTAGAAACTCTAATGTGCCCCCATGCCCATAGTTGAAGTGCAAAATTGCACCTGAGACCCTTCTTTTTCCTCTTCACCTCATACAACTCAACATACAATTGACATAAAATAACAGGAGCCCATGCATAAGCCTGAGGCTCAACTACAAGATACAACATGAGCCCATTATGATTCCAAGGGAACGTAAAGCCCATACTTTTAGGCAATAACATGTTGCCTACTATATACATGATGAAATTATGCAGTACCCCTAACTTCTTATCCTTGTACAATTGAATATATGGGATCCCACACTTGCTGCAATCCATATCCCAATCATCTCCATATATAGGCCTCAATACCTCCTCCTTATCATGGCCCACCTTGACTGGTGAACCCTCGATAGGAACATGGAATATGCAGTATACATACTCCAGGGTTATAGTCATCTCTCCTATTGAAAGTAAAAATGAATCCCTATCAGGGTCCCATCTCTCCACTAGAGTAGATAAGTACTCATCATCCACCCTAATGATCTCCACCCGCCCATAGCCTGCCAAACCCACAATCTCAAGTAGCTTCAAATCATCATCTATGAGGGTCTTCCGCACCTTGGATATAATACAAGGCCATCAATGTCACATAACAAGGTATTTTACCTGCAAAAGCACAAAAAAAAGTCACATCAATGCAAAAAAAAAAAACAACAAAAGCAGTTCATGCATTTTTCAATTCATACATAATCGTTTAAAAAAAAAACAAAAACAACAAAAATAGTTCATGCATTTTTTAGTTCATACATTCATAAAAAAAATACTTTAATTCATACATTTATTTTCACTTATAAAAAAAAACACTTCACTTCATAAATTTATCTTCACTTATCAAAAAAAAAAAATTACACCCCCACATGTGTTAAAAAAAAAATACAAAAAAACAAGCATAACAACAAAAATAAAAACATAATAAATTAAACTAAGAGTTTAGATCGCCTACCTCATCATAGCAGACTTGTTGTGTCCATTCCACAATGTACCCCAATATTGGGGACCCGCTCTGTCATGACCCTCCCTAGCGGACTATTTGGCACAAAGAAACAATGTATTTACCTATGATGTGGTAATACCTAGTTTGAACAATTGAACCAACTATATGATGTTTAGTTGATTTAGAAGGGTATGTTATCGCTAACATATTTCCAAGTGTGCAGGATCAGGTACGCTCGTAGGTGGAGAAGGCAGAAGCATCCACCAAAAATGAGGGTACTTAAGATCAGGGGAAATGATGATTAAGGTACTCGGAGGTAACATGGATAGATACCTTCATATAGGCATGCATTATCGGAAGGGATAATCATCAATAACTGATCACCTTGAGCCTTAGTTGATAGCCTGGTAGCTATCGTAAAACCTTCGACTGAGATAGGTGATTGGGTTGATGGAAAGACTCCCTCTTTGTTGTTTTGTAAACTTGATTGCTCTCTACTGCATTATGGATTAAGTAACATGATGTTGGAATTCAATAGGAGAACATTTTGCAATATGAATGTGGATGCGTAAAGCAAATTGTTATTTTGAAATAATGTTAGAGCATTTCTTCTTGATGAAAGGTTGATTTAATTTAAATGGTGGATGAAAAGTCATTTAAATTAATTAATGAAGTTTGAATTTAGTGATAATGTAGATTCATTTAAATTCATTAATAAACCCTAATCTAAATGAAGAATGAAAATTCATTTAAAATTAAATAGGTATTACTATTTGAAAACAATAATGGAGTTTTGTTGTTAAATAAAAGTAGTACATTTTAAATGATAATAAAATATCATTTAGGGGATATTTTAGAGAAAGATATTATTTATATTTAAATAATAAATATAAAATTGCTTACCTCTATTTAGTGTAGGCTACTCTATGAAGCATAGGGGAACTATTATATCCAAATATGGAAATAATAAATATAAAATTACTTACCTCTATTTAGAGTAGGCTACTCTATGAAGCATAGGGAAACTATTATATCCAAATATGGAAATAGCAATCATGAAAATTGCTTGTCGCCCAAGGGAGGATAAGAATGAGATGAAAACATAAAGAAAAGGGAGGCTCGAGGCTACATGGTTTTTGAAGAGGATGGAGAAGGTGGTGAATGGGCTACCTAGGATGAGGGGGCACATAAGAGAGAGGTGGCTATGCATGGGAGGAAGGAAGGAAAGGCTATGTTTGTGAGAAATGAATAGAGGTTACTACATTTGTGAGAAATGAATAGAGGTTGCTACATTTGGGAGAAATGAACAGAGGTTGCTACATCGGGGAGAGATGAGTGGAGGTTGTTGTGTGTTTGGGAGGAACGAAGAGAGGCACATGAGAGGAAGAGCAAGGAGAAAGCGAGGAAGTTCCAACATCTTGGGGAGTCCAACGCCTAGTAAAAATGGTTAGTATTACTATCTGGGTTAAATGTTGGAGGAGATTAAATTAAAATATTATTAGCCTATGGCTTTGGGGTTGTAATAAACCAAGAAAAGAACTGGAATCAACCTCGTATGTTACTTTCGAAAATACCATCACGTTGAGCTTGTAAGACTTGAATGGCAGCTTTGGACGTCTCTCTAGCCTGTGTTAAACTCCTAGAAACCACACCTTATGAATTTGATTCTACCTTGGACAGCATCTTAAATACCTTTGGGAACCTGGTGAAATCATTCCCAACAACCTTGTCCATTTGGGAGAGCATCATTACGAATTTTAATGGAGTTTAGTTTCAATTTTGATAATTGTGCTAGTGCAGCGAGTTAATGCCTTGTCTCTCAGTTAGAACCAGAGGTTGTTATGGGTTTAAGCCATTCTGTTTGATGTTGTAAATAGAATGTCCCTCTTATCTTCCAATATTCGCATTGGTGCATCATTTAGATCAAATTTTCCTTGTTTAGCTTCAAGGGCATCGACTTTGTTCTATGACAGTCTGTATCTAAGCATTATTACCAAGTGAACCCAACATAGGTCATCTACAGGCATTTGGGGAGGGGTTTTGAGCTATCTGAAGCCACCTAGAATCCTATGCACTCTCACAACTAGTAGTGAGATGTCTTTCCTATTTCTTAAACCTACTATCCCACCTACATTATTATGGTACGAAGGAACCTGGTATGAGTAAGGCACAGTGAAGCCTACGATCGAGCTCACCTAAAGCTTTATCTCATTGGACCATCTTCGATGTAAGCCTATGTGTGGTAGTGTTATCTCTAGTTGGAGGGTTTAGGGGAGGAACTACCTATTCTCAATTTTTGTTGTGTAAAACCACCTTGTAATGTGAAGATAGTTGTGGTTTCATAGGCTCTTTAGAGCATGTGATAGTTTTAAGGAAGGAAACCTTGCTTGGCTGCATGACCACACTATGGTGGTCATGTTAGCATTGGATGTGAGCCCTAGCCATGGAGGCTAGAATGCAAACCAAGTAGACATGGGTTGTATTAACCGACACATTCGACCAAGCCTAAATGTCAACTATGGTAGTTGCTTGTGAACCTACTCTTGGTTGTAGGGTGGGATTGGTTCTCAGGTCTTATAAGTTAGCCTAGGCCTATGGCCAATTTAAGATATTAACCCTCTGATTATATATTTAATGAGTTATCTCCTTGATTGTTATTTCATTAAATATTATGGGGTAATAAATTAAAGTTGTTAGGCTTTGATTTATTAAATAATTGAAGGAAGGTTTAATGAGTTATCTCCTTGATTATTATTTCATTAAATAATATAGGGATATAAATTAAAGTTGTTAGGCTTTGATTTATTAAACAAATGAAAGAATGGTTTATAAATTAGGGGTTGGGGGCCTTTTAATTTATAAAATGCAAGAGAAAGGATATATTTCTAGATTAAGGGAGTAAAGCTTTAATTTAGTAAATACATGAAGTTTGTTTTAAAGGTTGAAGGTTTGGGACTTTGAATTTATAAAATGAAAGTGGATTTAATAAAGGGATTAAGTTATAATTATTTATTAAATTCAAGTTGGAGGAAATTATAATGTTTCATGTAATTAAAGTTGGGAACTTGTGATTAATGAAATTATAATTGTTTTAAAGGTTAAAGGTATGGGACTTTAATGCTTTAAGATATGATTTGATTTGATTGGAGTTATGAAATAAAGGATGTTATATTTATTCTTTAAATTGAAGTTATGGGGCTTGAATTTAGTGAATGAATAGAGGATTATTTTAAAGGTTAAAGGTATGGGACTTTAATGCTTTAAGACATGATTGATTTGATTAAAGTTAAACCCTGATCTAAGTTGTGCTTGTTGAATAAACTCTCTAAAGGTACTTGAGAGGTGAAAGTAAAAGTAAGGGTTCTTTTATGACATTCACTATGCATTAGATGGTTGGAAACTTAATTGAATTTTGTATAGTTGCAATTTGGTAAAGTAAATGTTATATGCATTTAGAGGTATGCCTATCCTGAACCATGAGTACCCTGATCCCCTACTATCCTCAAAAAGAATCCATGGGAAGCAAGGAGGAGCAAGGAGTTCGATGGGATCAAAGTATAGGTAACTATGTTAATGTTGATTTACTTATGCTCAAATAGACTAGAATTGTGGGGAGATATCCTTGATGTAGTTAATGTAATATTCTTTGTAGTATGAAGGATTTACCATACAATATTATATGTAATAACTATTTATTGGTTTAGAGAAGGCACTTTTACTTTATTTCCACATTGGTTATATTATGTAATTGATTCTCTTTCCATTGAGGATATTCTCTTTTAGTGTTATTTCTTCCTTTATTTTTTGGATGCTTAGTAACTATGTTTTGCTTGTTTGGTATCTAGATGTATACTTGTTTGTTTGCTTAATAATAAAACTAAAGAGTAGAGTTCTAGGGTGAACTCAGAGGTGACCTAAGGGAATTAAGAACCCCTTAGGGTGAACATAGGAGACCTAAGGGAATTGAGACCCCCTTAGGGAGATAAAGGACTAAGTTATGGAGAGACTACATCTGAGTTAAGATAGCTCATCATGTAGATGATATGGATAGCTTAACTCATAATACTCATAGCATACCTACACATAATGGCTTGTGTATGGTATGGTGATGCGTGTATACCTTCGATTGACTAAGGGTGATAAGTCTAGCTCATCAAGAGTGATGGGATAGATAGGCTTATTTGTAGTAACACATGATACGCCTACACAGATGGGACTTGTGTTAGGGTACCTCATGAGATGTAGCTTTCAAGAAAACTTAGGGGATTTAAACTTTAGGTAAATATTAGTGTGGGTTAGGGGTTCATGGATGGTTCATGAATCTCTCTCCTTAGTAAAAAAAAAACTTTTCTTATTTTTGTATTTTTTTATTTGTGTATTTTTGGGTCATTACATTTGGTATCAGAGCTCTAGGTATGAGGGTATAGAGCTTCTATGTGTGCTAAAGGGAATTATATGTCTCCAATGAAGGCTTGCTTAAGGTATAGGCTAAATTTGGGATGACCTAAAATACCCTAATTGCTAAAATCTAATGGGAATTAACCCCAAGGGTGAGTGGATGTTAGGATACCTTAGTATGGGCTTCGGTATTGATGACACATCCTAACCTAGGATATTACCCTAGTTAGATTGTTAATGCATCTAGCAAGAGAACTCTGTATTATGGCTTGAATTAGAGATACAACTTAAGATGAAACTGTAATCTAATATTCTTTCTTGGATGGAACCAGGTTAAGATGCCACCTAAGACCAGAAGAGGGAGGCCTACACCTAGAAAAACTTGACAAAGTAATGTCAAAGAAGAAAACTAGGATGGGGGACCAATAAGCCCCAATAGGGAGGTAGAAGACCTCACCGCTATGGTCGTTGCTATGTAGGATCAGATAAGACAATTGCTGGAAATAGTTACAAACTAGAATTTGCAAGCTCGAGGCTCAGAGATTGGTCTAGATAGTGGACTAACTATGGAACAAGTGCAAGCCAGAGCCTTAGAAGAAAAGGAAATAACTAGGGACATGAAAAATATTAGTATCTCCAAGTTTTATGGGGAGGGTGAAGGAGATGCAATGGAAGCATGGCTGAGAGAAGTAGAGGTTCACTTTACGATAAAAGGCTACTCATCAGGAACCCAAACACTTTGGGCTACAATCAACCTAGAAGGGGCTGCTCTAGAATGGTGGGAAACCCACTATGAGGAAACTAATATTGAACCTATTGATACCCCATGGGAAGAATTTATAAGCATATTTAAGAAGAGGTTCCTAACAGAGCATTTCTATGCCCTAAAGTTTGAGGAGTTTTCCAATCTAAAACAAGGAACCAACATAGTGGAGGTGTACTATAAAAATTTGGTAAGATTGTTTAAGTATGTACCTATTTATAATGAGAAAATATGGGTTCACAAGTTCACTCTTGGATTGGAGTCTAGGATAAAGCATGATGTAGACATGCAGGAGCCTAAATCACTACAAAAGGTGTATGACCTAGAAAAGAAAGTAGAGTCACACTTCTATTATAAATATGGCACCTTACCCGAGCAAGCTCGGTAGGAACTAAAGAAGAGGAATAGTGATGGGTTTGTAAAATGGGAGGTTGATCAAGATCGAAAGGCTAAGAACCCCCAAAATCCTGAAAAGAAACCTAATGGAAATCAGAAGAAGTTCAAAAGGAACTTTCATAAGAAGGATAACAAACCCAATAATACAAAACCTCAACCACAGAAGTCACAAGCTCCAGCTCCAGTAGTTAAGACAGGGTATCAAAAACCT
This sequence comes from Wollemia nobilis, assembly GCA_028583015.1. Lineage (NCBI taxonomy): Eukaryota > Viridiplantae > Streptophyta > Pinopsida > Araucariales > Araucariaceae > Wollemia > Wollemia nobilis. Next base: position 36,131 of record JAQPPZ010005005.1, read on the forward strand.
AAAAAATAGCAAGGACCCAAGGAGGGATGCTACAATTTTTGGGGACCTCATTACTATAATCAATGTCCATATCGAGCAAGGACTAGCACAACTACTACAAAAGGAAAGGAACCAAAACATCGAATCTATGCCACAACTAAAAAGTAGAAGCTAGAGGGGCAAGCCACCCCATTACTTGTGAAAGGTAAGGTTTTCAATAAACAAGTAAACATTTTGATAGATAGTGGGGCCACTGACAACTTTATTTATTCTAATATAGCAAGGACTATGTCAAAAAGGCCAAGATATTTGGCTCAAGGGTGGAAGGTTGAGTATGGTTCTGGGTAGACCTACTCGGTAAACCAGTGTTATCCTATGGTAGAAATCACTCTATCTAATGGGACCATGGGATGTTGTTTATATGTAGCTCCCCTACATGCCTTTTATGTGATCCTAGGGATGGATTGGCTACAGGCTCATAAAGCCTTAGTCAATTTTCAAGACCGATGGGTTGAATATTCAGAAGAAGGTGGGAGGAGACTAAGAATTCATAGCAAACAAGGGGTGTTTGAACCTCAGATGTTGTCAGCTATGCAATTGAAAAAGACCCTAAAGAAAGGAGGAATAGTGTATGTAGTAAAACTTAATGAAGTGGAAGATGATGAGGAAAGAGAAATACTAAGGCAACATCCAATTTTATAGGATTTTAAGGATGTATTTCCAAAGGATTTACCTGGACTACCTCCTGTACAGGAATTTGACTTTACAATTGATCTTATGATAGGAGATGAACCTATTCATAGATCCCCATATAGGATGAATCCTATTGAAATGCAAGAACTAAAGGTTCAATTGCAAGGATTATTAGAGAAAGGTTTGATAAAACCAAGTGTGTCACCATGGGGTGCACCAGTTTTGTTCATGAAAAAGAAGGATGGTTATTTAAGATTGTGCATTGATTATAGGATGTTAAATAAAGCTACAATCAAGAATCGATATCCTCTACCTAGGATTGAAGATTTGTTTGATCAGCTAAAATATGCCAAGGTGTTTACTAAGATCGATCTAAGATCAGGGTACCACCAGTTAAGAATTCATGAGGAAGACACTCACAAGATGACATTTAAGACTAGGTATGGGCATTATGAGTTTACGATCCTACCCTTTGGACTGACTAATGCCCCAACTACTTTCATGAACTTAATGAATAATGTGTTCAGAAGACACTTGGACCAGTTTGTCTTGGTATTCCTAGATGATATCCTTATATACTCTCAAGATAGAGAAGAGCATGATAAACATCTCAAGATCATGTTAGAATTGCTAAGGAAGAATCAAATTTATGGAAATCTAGCTAAGAGTGAATTCTACATTCCAGAGGTACGATATCTTGGACACATCATATCAATAGAAGGAATTGTTGTGGATCCAGAGAAGATAGAGGCTATCTTAAATTGGCCACCCCCTACTAATGTGACTGAAGTGCGAAGCTTCATGGGGTTAACGGGCTACTATAGACATTATATAAAGGATTACTCCAAGATTGTGGGACCAATAACTAACCTTCAGAAGAAGGGAAAGGAATTCAAGTGGTCAGAAAAATGTGAGGCTACCTTTGCATTACTAAAGCATAAGCTTACTACCACACCAATACTAAAGGTTCTCAATCCACAAGGGGAATTTTCAGTGTGCATTGATGCATCAATAGATGAGTTAGGAGGGGTACTCTCACAAGAGGAGTCAATAGTGGCATATACTTCAAGGAAGCTCAAAAAGCATGAAGTTAATTATACTATGCATGATTTAGAGCTAGCTATAGTGGTGCATGCTTTAAAGGTTTGGTACCACTACTTAGTGGGAAGACCCTTTGAATTAAATACTGACCATCAAAGTCTACGGTACATATTCACCCAACCAATACTCAATGCGAGATAGAGGAGATGGGTGGAATTCCTCGCTGAGTATGATTTCAAGATTGAGTACATAAAAGGAAAGGAGAATAAAGTGGTTGATGCTTTGAGTAGAAGAAAATATATAACAACCATAACTAAAATTCACATGGACCTGATGGATCGAGTGAGACAGGAGCAATCTCAGGATGAGTATTGCCAAGAAATTTGAGTTAAGATGAACAGAGATCCTGAAGGAAATAAGGAATTTAGTATGAAATATGACTTTTTGTGTTATAAGGGAAGGGTCATCATACCAAAAATGGGTGATTTGAGGAACTTGATAATGCAAGAAGCCCATAGATCTCCTTATTCTGCTCATCTAGGAGGAGCCAAAATGCGAGAAAACATGAAAAGAACCTTCTTTTGGGTAGGAATGAAGAAGGACATCACGGATTTTGTTGCTCGATGCCTCGAATGTCAGAAAGTTAAGGTAGAATGCTAACATCCTATAGGAAAACTATATCTGCATGATATACCTACGCAAAAATGGTAGGTTATATCCATGGATTTTATAGTAGGTTTACCCAAAACTTGGTACCAACATGATGCCATATTTGTAGTGGTCAAAAAATTGACTAAAGTTACCCATTTCATACCGGGGAATACCAAGGATGATGCTCAGGTGGTGGCTAGCAGATTTGTCAAAGAGGTATTCCGATTGCATGGATTTCTTGAGGTAATTATCTCAGATAGAGACTCCAAATTCACTTCTGAATTTTGGAAATCCCTTCATAGTGTAGTTGGTACGAAACTGAATATGAGTTCAGCATACCACCCCGAGACAGATGGCCAAATAGAGTGGGTAAACCAAGTTCTAGAAGACATGCTTCGCATGTACTGCATGGATCATAAGTCTCATTGGGAAGATTGTCTACCCTTGGTAGAGTTTACCTACAATAATGGACATCACTCCTCACTAGGAATGGCACCTTTCGATGCCTTGTATGGGTGAAGGTGTAGAACACCATTATCTTGGGATAACCTAGAAGACCGAGTTGTGATTGGGCCAAAAATGGTTAGGGTGATGGAAGATCAGCTAAAGGAAATTAGGCAAAGGCTTAAAGAAGTTATGGATAGGTAGAAAAGTTATGCAGATCTAAAAAGGACTCCAAGAGAGTATTCTATTGGAGATAAGGTGTTCTTAAGGGTTAAGCCAAAGAAAAGTGCTATCAAATCCATGAAGTTGGATCCACATTTTGTGGGGCCCTTTGAGATCATAGAAAATATCAGTCTGGTTGCATACCGACTTGCATTACCACCTAATCTATCCAAAATCCATGACACCTTCCACATATCCTTGCTTAGGAAATATGTTGTTGACCCTGAACATGTGTGGGATGTTTCTAATTTGTAGATGGAAAATCTGGAGACCATTGAAGTACTACCAGTGAAGATCCTTGAGTTTCATTCTAAGTCTATGTGGAATCAGACTCTTGAGCAATGTAAGGTCCAGTGGGACCAGTTTTCTGAGAAAAATGCCACTTGGGAGAAAGTGGAGGTTATGCAAAAATATTTTCCCTTTTTGTTTGAAGCTATATAATGTAATAATTTTTATTTTCTATCAAAACCAAAAGAAGCTGGAAACACCGAGGATGATGTTTAATTCTAGCGAGGGAGGATGTCATGACCCTCCCTAGTAGACTATTTGGCACAAAGAAACAATGTATTTACCTATGATGTGGTAATACCTAGTTTGAACAATTGAACCAACTATATGATGTTTAGTTGATTTAGAAGGGTATGTTATCGCTAACATATTGCCAAGTGTGCAGGATCAGGTACGCTCATAGGTGGAGAAGGTAGAAGCATCCACCAGAAATGAGGGTACTTAAGATCAGGGGAAATGATGATTAAGGTACTCGGAGGTAACATGGATAGATACCTTCATATAGGCATGCATTATCGGAAGGGATAATCATCAATAACTGATCACCTTGAGCCTTAGTTGATAGCCTAGTAGCTATCGTAAAACCTTTGGCTGAGATAGGCGATTGGGTTGATGGAAAGACTCCCTCTTTGTTGTTTTGTAAACTTGATTGCTCTCTACTACATTATGGATTAAGTAACATGATGTTGGAATTCAATAGGAGAACATTTTGCAATATGAATGTGGATGCGTAAAGCAAATTGTTATTTTGAAATAATGTTAGAGCATTTCTTCTTGATGAAAGGTTGATTTAATTTAAATGGTGGATGAAAAGTCATTTAAATTAATTAATGAAGTTTGAATTTAGTGATAATGTAGATTCATTTAAATTCATTAATAAACCCTAATCTAAATGAAGAATGAAAATTCATTTAAAAATTAAATAGGTATTACTATTTGAAAACAATAATGGAGTTTTGTTGTTAAATAAAAGTAGTACATTTTAAATGATAATAAAATATCATTTAGGGGATATTTTAGAGAAATATATTATTTATATTTAAATAATAAATATAAAATTGCTTACCTCTATTTAGTGCAAGCTACTCTATGAAGCATAGGGGAACTATTATATCCAAAGATGGAAATAATAAATATAAAATTGCTTACCTCTATTTAGTGCAGGCTACTCTATGAAGCATAGGGGAACTATTGTATCCAAATATGGAAATAGCAATCATGAAAATCGCTTGCCGCCCAAGGGAGGATAAGAATGAGATGAAAACATAAAGAAAAGGGAGGCTCGAGGTTACACGATTTTTGAAGAGGATGGAGAAGGTGATGAACGGGCTACCTAGGATGAGGGGGCACGTAAGAGAGAGGTGGCTATGCATGGGAGGAAGGAAGGAAAGGCTATGTTTGTGAGAAATGAATAGAGGTTACTATGTTTGTGAGAATTTTTTTTTGGAAAAGGTTCTTTTGAGAGTTGCTATTTGGGAGAAATGAATAGAGGTTGCTACATTGGGGAGAGATGAGTGGAGGTTGTTGTGTGTTTGGGAGGAATGAAGAGAGGCATGTGAGAGGAAGAGCAAGGAGAAAGTGAGGAAGTTCCAACATCTTGGGGAGTCCAACACCCAATAAAAATGGTTAGTATTACTATCTAGGTTAAATGTTGGAGGAGATTAAATTAAAATATTATTAGCCTATGGCTTTGGGGCTGTAATAAACCAAGAAAAGAACTAGAATCAACCTCGTATGTTACTTTTACAAATGCCATCACATTGAGCTTGTAAGACTTGAATGGCAGCTTTGGACGTCTCTCTAGCCTATGTTAAACTCCTAGAAACCATACCTTCTGAATTTGATTCTACCTTGGACAACATCTTAAATACCTTTGGGAACCTGGTGAAATCATTCCCAACAACCTTATCCATTTGGGAGAGCATCGTTACAAATTTTAATGGAGTTTAGTTTCAATTTTGATAATTGTGCTAGTGCAATGAGTTAATGCCTTATCTCTCAGTTAGAACCAGAGGTTGTTATGGGTTTAAGCCATTCTGTTTGATGTTGTAAATAGAATGTCCCTCTTATCTTCTAGTATTCGCATTGGTGCATCATTTAGATCAAATTTTCCTTGTTTAGCTTCAAGGGCATCGACTCTATTCTGTGATAGTCCATCTCTAAGCATTAATGCCAAGTGAACCCAACATAGGTCATCCACAGGTATTTGGGGAGGGGTTTTGAGCTATCTAAAGCCACCTAGAATCCTATGCACTCTCACAGCCAGTAGTGAGATGTCTTTCCTATTTCTTAAACCTATTGTCCCACCTGCATTATTATGGTACGAAGGAACCTAGTATGAGTAAGGCATAGTGAAGCCTATGGTCGGGCTCACCTAAAGCTTTATCTCATTGGACCATCTTCGATGTAAGCCTATGTGTGGTAGTGTTATCTCCAATTGGAGGGTTTAGGGGAGGAACTACCTATTCTCGGTCTATGTTGTGTAAAACCACCTTGTAATGTGAAGATAGTTGTGGTTTCATAGGCTCTTCAGAGCATGTGATAGTTTTAAGGAAGGAAATCTTGCTTGGCTACGTGAACATGATGTGGTGGTCACGTTAGCATTGGATGTGAGCCCTAGCCATGGAGGCTAGAATGCAAACCAAGTAGACGTGGGTTGTATTAACCGACACGTTCGACCAAGCCTAAATGTCAACTATGGTAGTTGCTTGTGAACCTACTCTTGGCTGTAGGGTGGGATTGGTTCTCAGGTCTTATAAGTTAGCCTAGGCCTATGGCCAATTTAAGATATTAACCCTCTGATTATATATTTAATGAGTTATCTCCTTGATTATTATTTCATTAAATATTATGGGGTAATAAATTAAAGTTGTTAGGCTTTGATTTATTAAATAATTGAAGGAAGGTTTAATGAGTTATCTCCTTGATTATTATTTCATTAAATAATATAGGGATATAAATTAAAGTTGTTAGGCTTTGATTTATTAAACAAATGAAAGAATGGTTTATAAATTAGGGGTTGGGGGCCTTTTAATTTATAAAATGCAAGAGAAAGGATATATTTCTAGATTAAGGGAGTAAAGCTTTAATTTAGTAAATACATGAAGTTTGTTTTAAAGGTTGAAGGTTTGGGACTTTGACTTTATAAAACGAAAGTGGATTTAATAAAGGGATTAAGTTATAATTATTTATTAAATTCAAGTTGGAGGAAATTATAATGTTTCATGTAATTAAAGTTGGGAACTTGTGATTAATGAAATTATAATTGTTTTAAAGGTTAAAGGTATGGGACTTTAATGCTTTAAGATATGATTTGATTTGATTGGAATTATGAAATAAAGGATGTTATATTTATTCTTTAAATTGAAGTTATGGGGCTTGAATTTAGTGAATGAATAGAGGATTGTTTTAAAGGTTAAAGGTATGGGACTTTAATGCTTTAAGACATGATTGATTTGATTAAAGTTAAACCCTGATCTAAGTTGTGCTTGTTGAATAAACTCTCTAAAGGTACTTGAGAGGTGAAAGTAAAAGTAAGGGTTCTTTTATGACATTCACTATGCATTAGATGGTTGGAAACTTAATTGAATTTTGTATAGTTGCAATTTGGCAAAGTAAATGTTATATGCATTTAGAGGCATGCCTATCCTGAACCATGAGTACCCTGATCCCCTACTATCCTAAAAAAGAATCCATGGGAAGCAAGGAGGAGCAAGGAGTTCAATGGGATCAAAGTATAGGTAACTGTGTTAATGTTGATTTACTTATGCTCAAATAGACTAGAATTGTGGGGAGATATCCCTGATGCAGTTAATGTAATATTCTTTGTAGTATGAAGGATTTACCATACAAGATTATATGTAATAACTATTTATTGGTTTAGAGAAGGCACTTTTACTTTATTTCCACGTTGGTTATATTATGTAATTGATTCTCTTTCCATTGAGGATATTCTCTTTTAGTGCTATTTCTTCCTTTATTTTTTGGATGCTTAGTAACTATGTTTTGCTTGTTTGGTATCTAGATGTATACTTGTTTGTTTGCTTAGTAATAAAACTAAAGAGTAGAGTTCTAGGGTGAACTCAGAGGTGACCTAAGGGAATTAAGAACCCCTTAGGGTGAACATAGGAGACCTAAGGGAATTGAGACCCCCTTAGGGAGATAAAGGACTAAGTTGTGGAGAGACTACATCTGAGTTAAGATAGCTCATCGTGTAGATGAGATGGATAGCTTAACTCGTAATACTCATAGCATACCTACACATAATGGCTTGTGTATGGTATGGTGATGCGTGTATACCTTCGATTGACTGAGGGTGATAAGTCTAGCTCATCAAGAGTGATGGGATAGATAGGCTTATTTGCAGTAACACATGATACGCCTACACAGATGGGACTTGTGTTAGGGTACCTCGTGAGATGTAGCTTTCAGGAAAACTTAGGGGATTTAAACTTTAGGTAAATATTAGTGTGGGTTAGGGGTTCATGGATGGTTCATGAATCTCTCTCCTTAGTAAAAAAAAAAACTTTTATTTTATTTGTATTTTTTTGTTTGTGTTTTTGGGTCGTTACACCACCAAGATTTTGTTTCTCCTTGTGTGGTATTTTTTATGGTTGCCTACCCATAATTGCACTTTGTAGTTTTGGATAGTGTCTACTATTGGTTTTTATTTATTGTTTAGAGTTGTAGGTTAAGTTTAGATTTTTTTTTAAATGTTTAGCCTAATGTTTCCACTTTTATCTTGCTTTGTTTAATGGCTAATCATTTAAATTTGTTTTTTTTAAAGAAAATAAATAAAAGATAATAAAATAAAGATAATATATATATATATATATAATGCAAATAAATATAAATAAATAAATGAATAAGAAGATATATATTATATATACTTTCATATACATATATATCATGTTAATAAACAAATGAGAAAAATAAAAAATAAAAATAAAATATATAATAAAAAATAAATAAATGTGATAATAAAAAGTGATCTTGGCCTTTGCTTAGTCCTATGCTAATAAAAGCATGTGCTTCATGATTTTGGGATTTATTCTTATTTTATACTCATAAGGTACATGAAATTTATGTGTTTGCAAGGATGAGCTGACTAGGGATGAGGAATCAACATCTCTATCAGAAGCAAAATGATAATATGAAAATGCTTGAATGATATACCTGGATTACCTAAAGATTGAATTGTAGAGTTTGGTGAAAATACATCCACATTGTGTGTATTTTTTTGATGCATCGACTCTGCTCGATGATCGGTTATCAGGTAGGTGTAGGTAGAAGCCCTGCAAGTTATGGGTAGGTTGAAGTCAATAATTAATAGGACAGTTGTTGAGTGGGTATGACTATTTTTCATGTATTGTATCCATGTGGAAATTCATATGTCATATGTTTAGATAATTATAATATTTACCAAAGTCGAACGATTACAAAATTAAGTGGGTTATCTTGGATGCAATCATTTACAAAGCATACAAAGATGCTAAAAGGAGTGGATAAGCTTGCATTGGGTAGCAAAGACTGGGATGTATTCTATGATGAAATGGTGAGCTTCAATATCTCAAGAAGATGATGATGATCATGTATCTGGATGTCAATGTATAGCACAACCTACAAATAGGAAGTGGTATTACCACCATGGCTACAAAGAATCCATTATCGACATCAATTTTGAATGTAATGATGTAAACGATTGATGATTGCAAATGCGATGATGTGGTACCAATGTGTGTGGGATATTGTAGAAAGTTGTACTGGCTAGATTTGTCATTTGATGAAGCACAACTAGACAAGGAGTAGCTTTGGCACTAAGCATGAATGTTAGGTGGAGACTAGGAATATTAGAGGTGGAAGGTGCACTATTAACCAAGAAAATGTTCAAAGGTAAAATAAAGAATAGAAACAAAGGTTTTTCTAAATAGAGAAGCCAAAAATAAAAAGATAAAATGAACAACAAAGGGCAAATGAAAAGTTGGAAGTGAGAACCAAAAGGAAGGAAAATGAGAGGTTTGCTAAAAATATTAAAGAGGCCATTAAAATATGAAAACAATGCTGGACGTTTTGGGACTGGTTGGATTTTTTGTAGGTCAAAGGTTGGACCTTTTTGGAGGCCAAGGCTAGAATTTTTTGTAACAAAAGAGACCATTATTCTTTTTTAATGCAAACAAATTCAGAAACTTGCAACTTGTGAGAAACATTTTAGGAGATAATTTCATAGGGTAGTGTTATATTGTCAATCTTTCTCTACATTTTCCTAGATTTCTATCTAGTGTTTAATGCTATAAAAAGGTTGCACTATGTGAAGATCTGTGGGGTGTAGATTCCATTTATTTTTCTTAGAGGCTAGCACTTGATCTAACCCAAATTGTTCTTTTGCAAGTTTGATTAGGTCGGGTTACCCTTTTGAAATTTCTCACTATCTTTGGTTTTGCTATGTAAGGTAGCATTAGACTAAGAGTGCTTTGCATGTTAACTTTTTCAGATTTTCGGTCCAATTTCCAGAATTTATTTTTATTTTTCTAACCCTTCCCTTTTTGCAGATTTTTTTTTTTAACTTTGGAAATTAAAATAAAAATAAATAAATAAATAAATTCTAAAAAAAAATGCACAGGTGTGAAGAACAAGCTTTAACGCTCCATTTAGAACAATTTCAATTTCATTTTGAAGCCATTTCAAAATTATAAAAATTATTCAAAGTTGTTGTTTTAACAGACATTTTATAATTTCGAATTTTACATAATTTTGTATTTTGAAGGTAAATCAGATTTCAAGCTTTGCATGTTTATTTTGCAAGCAATAAATCAAATTTCCTTTATGAAAATTCCAATTTCATTAAAGGGGAGTGATTTATATGGCATTTTAAAAGACCATTATTTTTAAAGCAATAAATTGACTTCTCTTTATGAAAAATCTAATTTCATTAAAGAGGGGTAATTTATTTATTATATCAAAGGCTATATTTATTTTCATGCTCATAGCAACATTGAATGAATCCAATCATCATTTAAGATTCACATTTAGAGATAGATTTTAATCTTCTATTTCATGCTCAAAGTAGGGTTTAATGAAAGATAAAACTTGTTTAAAATCTACTTAACCAAATGAAGATAAAATCTATCTAAAATTCTTCAATATAAAAGTAACTAAGGCTTTACATCATGGTCATATGAGGACCAATCACATTTTTCTTTTTCTTTTAAGTTTCATGATCAATCAATAGTATAGCATAATAAAATAAACCAACATAGGCTCCTTGTTAATAGTTACTTGCAATCACTAAGGTATTCCTAGCACTAATTTAATACATTTTCACAAGATTACAAATACACATGTGCAATGCTTATATAGTGGAACCTTGGAGAAGTTGTTTTTGTTTTTAAATTCTTTGCAAGAGAGGGTTTTGTGATCAAAATCCTAAGTGTGAGTGTGGTTTTACAATTGGGAAAAATTACCACTCAATATTTTGGCACTAGAAGGAGGGTCTGAATTGGTTTACTTTATTTCTATTTAGATGCTAACTTGTTCATGTTACTTAAAAGAGTTATTTGAAAGTATTGGTCTTGATTAACAAGGTTTTGTTTTCTTGTGACCACTTTCATTGATTCAAAATTTTTCTAATTGATGATGCATTAATGCTAACCCTTTTTGCAAATTGGAAAATGTTCTCTAATGTCATGGTTTAATTGATGCATATTTTTTGGCTGATATACATGATGATTTATATGCTAAACATTTGAGATTTTTTAGTCATTTCATGCTTCTTTGCAGGATTTTTTATTTGACTAAAAAAATTGGTTATGAAGTTATTCTTTAAGGTTCACTAATGGCTTTGGTTAATCCAACCAGGGTAAGAATTGCATCTTGGATAGGTGACTATTATAGCTAGTTATCCATGTTTATCCATGATGTAGAAATTTTTTTATCCATGTTTAAGCATGATGTGACCTCGGTTGAGGAACATATTCAGAGATACAAGGAAATTTTAATTCATTTGCAAATATGGAAGGGAGATGTTCCTTGTAGATTGTTTTCATACACATTGGATGAGGTTGTGTTTGAATGGTACCTATACCTACCTGTAGGTTCCATCACTTCTTAAGCACAACTAGAAGCAATGTTTACTAGCCATTTTAGAAAAACAAGTTGACCCAATTATGATGCTAAATCAATTTTTCTCTATCTATAAGGAACCTAATGAGTTCATGAGTCAATTCAATGATATGTTTCATAATTTGTATACCAAAGTGGTGCTCCATTTCATCATTTAATAAGAGAGATCATTTCAAATTTACATGGGAGCCTTAGACCCCTCAATATCTAAAATTCTAAAGAAGCTTCTTGAAGATTCATCCTTGCCAATGCCTATAATGAGGCAATTATGGTAGAACGATGGTGGCATTTGAAAATTTTTGATATGGGTAGATTATCATTACTTCATCCTAAGGCCCAAAATTAGATACCACCCATGAGTCAGGGTGAGATGCAACCTTCTCCCATGATGAAATATTTTTTAGGAGCTATGGATTCCAACCAACACCAACCATCCAATATAGCACCCTTGAATCAAATGAGGTCTAATGTGAGCTATCAATGAGATAAAGTTGAATGTCCAAATACTATAACCACCTTAGATTTCATCCAAGAGGATGTGTAAGTCTCAAAGCCAATATCCATTAGGATGAATAAACCCATCAAGATATGGATATTATTTCATGTTTATTTACAAAGGAAGATTTGGACAATCATTGGGATCAAAATACAAGAGTTGATCTTGTATCGCTCCAAATTTTTTGCATCCTTACCTTCAGGCTATAGGATCCATACCCGAAAGGAGGATGGGAAAAGGATGTCACGGTACCTCGGACTGAGAGGACTTGCAAAGGTCCCGCCTCTCAAGGGAGGTGTATATTGGTGATTTTTCGATGGATGGTGGGTTCACCGGGAAACATTTAATGGCAGTTTCCACGCCTAGGTTTGGAATGTGTTTTTATGTGTTCGTTTTTAGCCTTAAGCATTCATATCCTAGGTTTGGCCAAATGAATCTAAATTAATCTATATGAAAGTGCAGATTTAATGAATACAAAAAACAAAATTAAGACAGAAAAATAGAGAAATTAAGGAAGAATACCTGATCCGGATGTCTGATGGAGATTCTGATGTTTGAAGCAGTCAGGATCGTCTGGAATTCGACATAATCATCTGAGATCAGACAAGATCGTCTGAGATCTGACGAATTCATCAGACGAATTCGTCAGAGACCTACAAACAGAAAAATAGATGCAAAATACAAAGAATGCCACTGTGATGACAGAGGGAAACAACACAAAATGACAATATGAATACTAAACAATAGTTATGAATAGAAATTCAAACAAATTATGATATTCTAATGAGAAATTATGATCTTATCATGCAACCTAAGCTATATGGGTGAACTCCAAATGCAAAATAGTAAGAAATAAGGAAAAAACTAACTTAAATGCAGAATAAAACAGCAAAAGGTATAAGAGAAAGCGCAAACTCTGGGCACTGATTGCCCCCAATGCAGATTGCAGTCGAAATCGTCTGGAAGCAATGAAATCATCTCGAATTGTGACAGGATCGTCCGAGATTTGAACGAGATCGTCTGCGACGATCTGAGCTTGCTCCGGCTGAAAATCAATGAGGTCCCTGCAAGAAAACTTCAAAATAACAAATGCAAAATGATGCTCTAGGTATTCTAATGCACGCAAAATCAAGTTACAGAGAAATTCAGCCAGGGGTTGGGAAGGGAAGGTCCTAAGGATTAAATAGGCTTAGGGGAGTAGTTAGGAGGTTGGAGATCATCCCTATTTGGGAGATCTCCAATGGGGAAGGGTCCCTAACGACGCGAGACACGCTTACGCCGGATTAGAGACCCGTTGGAACAGAAGCTAATTGTGCAAAATCAGTTTTGGGACAAGATCGTCCGGACGTCCTAGCCCAGACGAAATCGTCGGATCCGGGGCGATATCGTACGATCGGCGACGATATCGTCAAACGGTCAAAACAACCTCTAAAAATGGCACGAAAAATGGGGAAACGGATTACCCGACGGTTAACGGGCGGTTTGGGAGGTTAAAATTTGAATTTAAATTATTTACTAGGATGAATGTAATTATTACAATTTCATTGCGCCAATTTTAGGGTGCTACATTTTGCCCCCTCTTTAGCGAATTTTTTGAAGAAAATGCGTTAAAGATGAGTTCTTCTCGATCTACGAGAAAGCAAAAATTATTCCCATTTTTAGGCGACGATTCTTGGTCGAATCGTACGACAGACTTACTATGGTGCCCCCTCCGTGTTTTTACCCAAATCGAACGTTTGAGGTAAAAACGCGAAAAAGCAAAAATTATTTTTGAATAAAATTAAGAAAAATAGGGTAAAACCCTAATTCATTTTTTACTGTTCATTTTTCTTGGTTTTAGAGCTCTGGAAGCAAAAATGGTGGAGACGACGCACAGATCAACAGAGGTCCGGCGCGGTCTACGGGTAAGAGTCTAGACTTAGCTTAGAATGCTTTAATTTGATTTTACATGCTTTTTAGGTGAATTTTAGATGAATTTTGAGCATCGCGGCCATTTTTGGGCCGTCGACGTCGTCGGGATGAAATCGTCCCGATTTCGACGAAATCGTCTCAATTTCGCCAATTTCGTCTAAGGGCGAAATCGACGAAAGGGGGACGATTTCGTCAAATTAGGGACGATTTCGGCTTGCGAAATCGGAGACGATTATGCTCAAATTTGGGACGATATCGTCCAATAGTGGACGATATCATCAATTGCATAAAATTGAACTTATTTTACTTGCATTTTTAAATACTTGAATTGTTTATTAATGATTGTTTGTTGTTTTGTTGTTTATGTTGCAGAGAGGTTTGCTAAAGAGTAGGGAATGGAAGTATGGAGGTTTGAGAGATGACTTGGCCGCTCTTACACAGGCAGAGCGGGATCAGCTAGCACAGGCCGGCTTACAGCATGTGGCAGAGATGCCACAAGTGTCTATAGATATGGGGCTACTGACAGCCCTAGCAGAGAGATGGTATCCGGGTTCTTCATGTTTTTGGCTACCTACAGGGGAGATGACTCCCACTTTGGAGGATGTATGGAGGATTCTAAGAATCCCCATACAAGGACGATTGATCACTCCTACGGCCAATCAGGGCCATGCTATGGGATGATTGTGTGGTGACCCGAGCTTCGCCCTGGAGAAGGGCGGAGTTAACATCGAGGCACTACGTCAGATGCCTGGGGCATCTAGACTCACACGGGTTCTAGCTGGAGTGGTTGGTGGACTTTTGCTGTGCCACCAGAGCGGGTGCAGGGTGCCATGGATGCTGGCAGATGTGATCTACGACATGCGGGACCATGGGTACAGATTTTCTTGGGGCAGCTATGTGCTATGTCGATTGTACAGGATCCTGCATGGGGTCGTGTACAAGGGCGGCCGATGTCTGGTGATGACATCGCTCCTACAGGTTTGGTGTTGGGAGCACATTGCAGTGCGGAGGCCGGTAGGGCTTCCTCTGACAGGGATTGATGGGGAGAGGCCCCGAGTCTTCTACTGGTGGCTCCGAAGAGGGTCACAGTGGTGGATCGACCTTTCGATGTCTCGAAGACTGCTAGATGACCTAGTCCCGGACCAGATCACCTGGAGGCCATGGAGGGAGCATCCAGGGTGGGCCGAGGATGGACAGGAGTTAGCTCACGTTAGGCGAGTTTGCTGGCTTCGGATGGAGAGGGGAGAGGTGGAGCTCCACCGCTATGACCGAGTTTTGTGATAGTTCGGTCTGCAGCAGGGGATCCCATCTCTCAGGGATTATGAGTTTTCTCGGACTATCCGGGATAACACCACAGTGAGCGGGGCTCCAGACATGCAGCGCTTCTGGAGTCGGGACTCGGATGATGCCCCCATTCAGCCAGTGGATGGGGATGACGTAGGGGTAGCGATGGCTACGATGCCTGGTACGTAGGCATCCGCCCTCCTCGGATGATGAGGGCTCAGGGTCCGATACATGTAGTTGTGCGTCGGATAGGGAGGCGGTGCCAGGCGGCTATGGAGGCGGCCCAGGGTCACGGTGGGAGAGAGCTGAGGAGGCCGCATGCACAGGAGAGGCCACGGTAGAGGGAGAGGAGGGAGGCGAGACCCCCTTCTCCATAGAGAGAGAGGCCACCATCGCCCGATAAGGGCAAGGGTGTTGACACAGGGGAGAGTAGCGAGATAGCTACTCTTCGAGTGGAGAGAGATCATCTCCGGGCATAGGTGCAGACATTACAGGATGAGGCTGCATGCCATCGAGCTGAGGTTACACAGCTCAGAGACGAGATTGCATGCCTCAGGGCATGGGGCGGAGGAGCGAGCACACAGGAGCTGGCATGGTCGATTGCTCAGACCACGTTCTACTAGGGCATCTACTTCCAGATGGTGCCAGAGGGTCAGAGGGTACAGCTACCAGCTGGCATTGCTGACCCTATCAGGATTGGGTCCTCGAGGACTTCGTCCCGATCGAGGACTAGGACTCACAGTACTACTCATACTACGATGGGGCCACCTCGTCCACCTCAGGGCGGGGGAGGAGATGAGGCTGAGAGCTCGAGGGGCTCTCGAGGCTAGAGGACTGCATTACACTGTACAGATTGATATGTAGGTTTATTATTTTTGATAGAGGATTGAGTATGCCGAGGTACAGATTGTGGCATACCAATCCAATTTTGATATGATGTATATATATTGTTGATATATATATGAGATGATATAGTTTTGATCATATGACTTGTGTTATGTGTATGTTTATGATGCTTTTATGTTTGATTGATTGATTTGATAATTGGATTGAGGATTCATGAAATTATGTCATTTTGAAAATTTATAATTTTGATGTCATGCGGTAATATTTTAAATGAAATAATCTGATGTAACAAATTGGTTGTTTGTAATGTGATGTGGTAAAAAATAAAAAGAGACTTCTAACAATAATTTCAAAGGACATTGTCGCTATTATAGACCATTTCATGGAGTCACTTCTCACTCGGTCGTCAAGCTAATCCCAATTATAGAAATATTGTTAAAAGTAAAAGAGTGCTTAAGAGACTGTCTTAAGACTTTGGTGCAATGGTGCAAATGATGATGATGATGGTTTGTTTTTCAGATTTTCATAAAAATAGTATGCATGAAATAATGATTTTTGCTAGGTATAAATTCCTAAGTGTGATAAATTTTTTGGATAATTCCTTAGGAATTATACCATCATTGCAAAATTGAAGGTTGACATAATGACATGAAATAATGAAAATGTGTATGCTTTTTAAAAGCATAATTTGTGTAACATAATGATTTAAGTCATATGGTTTTCATGATTTTTAAATAAATGGGGAATAAAAATTGTTACAATGATTTGCGCTAGGCATAGAATATGTAGGTATAGACTTATACCATCATCGTGAAAATCAAAGAAAAATAGATAGTTTTATTGCATGGTTGAATTTTTAATAAACAGAAAATATGAAGATGAGGACTTGCGCTAGGCATAAAATTCCAATTTTGGTTT
Source organism: Wollemia nobilis (assembly GCA_028583015.1). Taxonomy (NCBI): domain Eukaryota; kingdom Viridiplantae; phylum Streptophyta; class Pinopsida; order Araucariales; family Araucariaceae; genus Wollemia; species Wollemia nobilis. The sequence continues at coordinate 53,022 of JAQPPZ010005005.1, forward strand.
TGGAACTATACCATCGTCGCGAAAGTCGACAACAGTTATTTTTTTATATATATATGTTTTGATTGTATATTTTTGAAAGAAATTTTTGATTTTTCTATTATATAGTTGTCTTTATGCTAAACAATTGTACTTGAATTATTCCAAACAAGTTGCAAAAAGAATATTTCAAAGTATTTTGAAGACAAAAGTTAGATTTATAAGGAATCCCATGTGCATATGTGAATTCATTTCCGATCTTGATTTATCATAATGATACACAAAATCTCTCAAATACAAATGTGTGTGCAATTGCTTTGTGCATTTACCAGTTTTGAGCAAGATAATATGATACAAGTGATTTGAAGAAACCAAATAAGTGTTCATTAACCATGATGTAGATGCATATAACCATACTAGACTACTATGTAGGTCGGATTATCAAGAGCTAGCTAATCCATAAGCGAGACATAGGTCTGTACAAAAGAAGGTCGCTAATGTGACGGACATATCACCACGCTAGGAGTTACCCAAGGCCAAGCAGGTTGGGCACAAACCACTGTTATGGGGCTTACCTCACAGTTTTCGAATAATTGAGAATTCCAGGGATTCAAGCTCATCAACCCTTCTTTTCTTTTCAAAGGGTAGGGAAAGGGATTTTATTGCTTTCTTGCTTTCTGCTTTCTTTTTTTCTTTTGAACTTTGCTTCTTTTTCTTTTTGTATTTTTTTGCTTGATTTTTGAGATAGTGCTTGAAATATTGTTGTAATGATATAAAATAACATTTTTCTTTTCTCTTTTTTCTTGAACTTTTCTTTTCTTTTTCTTTGCTAGGGATACTTGCTCGGATTAGTTGTAGAGCAAGGGATTTTTATTCTGGGTAGGGGTGAGCTTGTCCTTTTGCCAATTCTCAAAGATTCTAGACCATGTGCATGATAGGATAGCAGGGGAAACTTTTCGCTCAAGAAATCACTTCTACTATGTAGCAAAACATGGAAATTACAAATATAATCATTTTATTGTGAAAAGATGTGCTTGGTTTAAGTAAATAACAAGATCAATTCTCTATGCTCAAACTTTATTTAATTGAATTTTGTGGACTTTGATATAAGAGAGATTAGTAATCATGCCAGATAAAATCAAGATATTTATTTTTGTGAGTGTGCAAGTGAGGGATTCCAAATAAATGCTAATTTATCCAAAATAATTTGAAACATATAACTGCAATATTTGTAAGAAAATATATATAAATACTTTTTGAGAAGTTTTGAGAATGTTGACTCTCTCTTTCTTCTTTATATTGTTTTGGTTTCGAAAGAGTCAAGCATATTGTTGTTTTTATATTTTTATCATTATTTTGTTTTTTTGGTTTTATTTTTGTTTTTGAACAAAAAATTTAACAAGTGCCATAAATAAATGCAACAAATAGTTTTGAAGATTTTGATGATTATGAATGTTTTTGGTGTTTTTGAATTTATAAATTTGAAAGAAAATACAAGATAGTGATTTTGAACAAATATATACAAGGATGAAATGACCAAATTTATACATAGTAACGTTTAAGATGCAAAATATTCATGGGTTCTTTAAGTTCTTTACCATGTAAGGTAGATAATTTATATGCTCTCGATTCAAATTTAGCGAGTAATAATGTATGGTCCAAGCCGGTTGGGCTCAAATTTACCTTTAAGGTCCTTAGTTGCATTTGTATTTTTTTGATTTTCTTTTAAAACAAGGTCGCCGATCTCAAAGGATCGATGACGAACTTTTTTAGCATATGATCTTTTAAGCTTGTTTTGGTAGGCACGGAGATGCTCCAAAGCATTGATGCATTTTTCATCTAGGAGTTCCAGCTGACTGAGTCTGCCAGCTCGATATTCATCTCCTACTTCGGTATCTTGAAGTAGTAGAGCCAAAGAAGGAACTTCTAATTCAAAGGGAAAAACTGCTTCAGCACCGTAAACCAAAACAAATGGTGAAGTTCCCGTGGGGGTTCGAACACTAGTTCGATAGGCCCACAAGGCTGGATATAATTGAATGTGCCAGTCCACGGCCAGTTTTATTGACCAATATTTTGAGAATTTTGATTAAGGTTTTGTTAGATGCTTATGCTTGACCATTACCCTGAGGATAATAGGGAGTGGACCAGCGATGTTGAATCTTATATTTTTGGCATAATTTTTTAACATCTTTATTTTTGAAACAAGTTCCATTGTCAGAGATGAGATTTGCGAGAATTCCGAACCTACAAATGATTTGATTAAAAATAAATTTAGAGACTTGTGTGCCAGTGCAGGAAGCTAAAGGCATAGCTTCAACCCACTTCGTGAAATACTCAGTGGCGGTTATGATGAACTTGTGTCCATCAGATGACACAGGATTGATTTTGCCAATAATATCTAAGCCCCATTTAGAAAAGGGCCAAGGAGATGAAATAGCCTGCAGCTCTTGTGCGGGCGCATGGACAAGGTCAGCATGTTTTTGGCACTTGTCGCAATGGCGCACATACTCATGTGCATCCGTTTCCATGGTAGGCCAAAAGTATCCTATCCGAAGGAGCTTTTTAGCAATGACACTACCACTAAAGTGTCCTCCACAAGATCCATCGTGGGCTTCACTCAAGGCTGATTTAGACTCTTCTAAGTTTAAACATCTTAATAGGATACCTTCAAAAGATCTCCTATATAAAGTATTGCCAATTATTACAAATCGACTTGCTCGTCTACGTAATAACCGACGTTGGTTTCTATTAGAATTGGCAGGGAAAGTCCCATTTTGGAGAAAATCAAATATGTCCGTATACCAAGGTTCGGGAGTAGTTTCATTGATTAGAAACACATCCAAAGGCTCTAAGCATGATTTATTTGAAGCGGGTTCCTGGAGTCGACGAATAATGATAGTGGCATATTCGTCATCTAACTCCAAGGGCGAGGAGAGATGCAACTACGGCCATAGCATCAGTTGCACGGTTGCTAGTTCGAGGAATAGCTTCCAAGGTAACTTGATCAAATAGAGACATTAATTGTAAAACATAGGCCTTATATGGGCGTAGTTTATCATCTCTGGTCTGATAAACTTCATTAATTTGGTTTATAACCAGTTGAGAATCACCAAAAACTAAAAGGTGTTTAATTTTTAGCGCCAAGGCAGCTCGTAATCCAAGGATTAGAGCTTCATACTCAGCAATATTGTTGGTGCAAGCAAATGTCAATTTGAAGGACAGAGGAATAAGATGTTTTTGCGGGGATATTAAAATAATACCCGCACCAGCCCCACTCATGCATCGGGCTCCATCAAAGTATAAGGACCATTGTTCAATATGGTCTGCCTCTAATTGAAGGCATTCATCAGGAAACTCGATGATGAGGGGATGGGTAGACTCTAAGGGTGCAGCAGCTAATTGATCTGCTATGATTTGACCCTTAACAGACTTTTGTCCTATGAATGTGAGATCAAACTCGCTTAGAGCAAGAACCCACTTGGCTGTGCGACCCGATAAATAAGGTCGACTCATGAGATACCTTAAGGGATCGTATTTGGCAATGACATAAGTTTTTTGACTAAGCATATAATGTCATAATTTTTGCGTAGCAAAAACGACTGCTAGACATAGTTTCTCTAACGTTGTATAGCGGGTTTCATAACTGATGAAGGTTCGGCTAATATAATAATTAGCACGTTCTCTCTTTTCATCATCAAGTTGAGCTAACATAGCTCCTAAGGCGAGAATCTGAAGCTGAAATATATAGGAGGAATGGGCGATCAGGTTTAGGTGGTGAAAGCACAGGTGGATTAAGGAGGTATTGTTTGAGAAGTTCAAAAGCTTCTCTACATTCGGTGTCCCAATTAAAAGGGACATCCTTCTTAAGGAGTTTAAGAAAGGGACCGGTTTTGTCCGCTAGCTTATCGATGAAGCGACGGATAGCTTGAAGTTTACCTTGTAAACTTCGTAACTCAGATATATTAGTAGGTGCGGGCATATCAGTGATAGCCGCAATCTTGAGAGGGTCGATTTCAATACCATGTAAAGAAACTAAAACCCCTAATAGTTTATCGGACTTAACTTCGAATATGCATTTTGTTGGATTTAATCGAATAAGATATTCTCGTAATCGATTAAAAACTTTTCTCAAATCATCTAAATGATTATCTTCAATAATAGAGTGAGCTATAATATCATCTACATAATCATGTAGGATATCATGCATCATATCATGAAAAATATAGGTCATAGCTCGTTGATAAGTTGCACCTGCGTTCTTTAAGCCAAATGGCATCACTTTCCAACAAAAGGTACCCCAGGGGGTAATAAAGGCTATTTTAGCCTGATCTTCAGGAGCTATCCTGATCTGATTATAACCGGAGAATCCATCCATTAAGGACATCATCCCACTCCCGGTAGTAAAGTCAATGATTTGATCCATGTTTGGAAGAGGAAAGTCATCTTTAGGGCATGCGGCGTTAATATCTCTAAAATCTGTGCAAACCCTAACTTTGGTAGCTTCTTTCTTGGTGATTGGAACTACATTTGAGATCCATTCAGACATAATCAATAGCTTGTATAAAGATAACATTCAGGAGTTTTTCTAACTCCCCTTTGACTAGCGAGGCCACTTTGGGATGCATTTTTCTAAGTTTTTGTTTAACGGGTTTAGCATCCGGATGGACCACTAGATGATGCATGACTACGGAAGGGTCTAGACCTGGCATATCTTCATATGTCCAAGCGAAGACATCTTCATACTCTTTAAGGAATGCAATGTATTGTTCTTGTTTTTCTTGACTTAATTCTGATCCAATATTGATTATGTGAGGATTATCCTCGGTTCCAATATTAATTTTAATGACGTTTTCTACCTCCATGTGTAGATCTCTTTCAAAATTAGGTGGGGCGGGTGAAACACCCAATTCTTGTAATTCTTGTAAGGTTAATTTAGATAATTCATCTTGAGGATTAGTGGCCTCAAGTTGGGCTATAGTTGGTATAGAACCATCAAAATAAAATCCATTGTGTAACATCTCTTCAACGGAGACATCATGGAAGATATCTCCTTCCAACTCTTCATCGGGGTCAACAATCATTTCAGGGTAAGCTATGGATAGCATGTTACATGAAAACGACTGATTTTTAAGAGGCAAATCATCACACCTATCCAAATAATCTTGATAACATATGAGATGATCATCATCTTCAAAAGGAAAGGGTTGACCCTTACTAGGAAATAGGCCCACACCACAGTGGGCAGGCCACGGTTCTACCTCGAAAGGTTCTTTCATGCCATTTTGGAAAGGTCCCAAGCCTTTCCCTTTATATCCCATTTTAAGCATCATGGGTTTAGCTTTAATATAATCATTGGTAAAATAACACCGAGCGTATCCCTCATGATGAGTTTTGATATTCCGAGGGATTCTTCCCCAGTCATATCCTTTATAAATGAAGGCACAACTCCCGACTTGGTAAGTACTTCCCATAGGTTGTGGGAGGCCCAAAGTACGAGGAGATGGCGGCAATTTATTTAAAAGAATTGAATCTTGCATGAAAGCATTTGTTTTTTCTGATATTAAGGTTGTGGATAAATCTGGTAAAAGTTCATCAGAAAGGGCATAAGATGTAGAAGGATTATTCCCTATATCTTGAGATGTGGAAGGTATGATTGATGTGTCTATAGGTTTTGAAATTATAGGGATAGAACATGAAGGATTGGTTGTAGATTTAAGATCTTTTTGAGGTTCTAGAGTGATTTGTTTAGAGGATTGTTGATCTATATAGGAGGATGAAATTAATGGAGGGGAAATAGGTGAAGTTATGGGTGTGTGTTTCACAGTTTTAGATGAAAAATAAGAACTAGGATGTGTGGATGACAGAGCGGGGCAAAATTGCACTCCAACGGGTTCTGCCAAAGCACACATATCAAAGGGTCTAGGGTCACCATGGATAGTGACCAACTGATTTTTAAATTCGAATTTAACACATTGGTGTAAAGTTGATGGGACCGCTCGCATCGCATTGATCCAAGGGCGACCCAAAAGTATATTGTACGATGGTTGGGCAATGTACAATAAACACGGTTGTTTCTAGGGTTCTAGGACCAACTTGCAATGGGAGGGTAATAACTCCACACGTTTCTTGTGTTTCGTCATTGAAAGCTTTGATAATCATATCAGTTTTCTTCATTTCATCACTTCTAAAGCCAAATCTTTGGTAGAAGTCAAAAGTGCAAATGTTTAGAGATGAGCCATTATCAATCAAGACTCGTTTGATAGCTACATCTCCAATTAGAGCAGTAATGTATAAGGGATTATCCTTATGTAAACTGTGTTGTGGGATATCTTTATCCCGAAAGTCAATACAATCAACCTCTCGAGTGATGATAGTATTGGCCATAGCTTCAGGTTGGATGTTTTGAGGTACCATCATTTGGCTTAATGTAAGCATCAACTCATCCCTATGGGTGGGAGAAGATCTTAATAAATCCAAAAGGGAAATTTTGGCTGTAGTATTGGACAATTGCTCATTAATATTGTAAGGGGGTTTAGGTTGAACATTAGGAGCATGATTCCCTTTATTGGGATTTTTCAAAACGAATGGAGCCGATCCATCATTCTGATTTGGTTCTTGTTGAGAATTTTGAGCTTGTTGTCGGGTAACGACTCCAATGGTACCTACAATGTTATATTGAAGACGTTGAACTGGTCTCGGTTGAGCATTTATGGCTTGTTCATTAGAAAGGAATTGATTAGAAGAAGGTCGAGTAGTAACTCTTCTAGGAAATGGTTCTTCTGGAACCATAGCATCTGTGATGGGTTGAATAGGATCTGATTCATTTTCAGAACTATTCGATTGGTTTGAAGTAATGTCCACTTCACTTTCAGTATCCGATTCTATATCACTAGAATCAGAAGTTTGAAAATTATGTAAGGGCCTGGTCGTAACCAGGGATAAGGTTGTGTCAAATATTTGAGGATCCTGAACAGGTAATTGTCCGCTAATGGTTCCTACATATCGGGTAGGAGGGGGAACATTATGATGTTCGATTTGATTGGCTACCTCTTTACCATGTCTTGGTAAAGGGTGTTGAAATATGTCTAATGTTTGATTAGCATTTTGATTTTGATTTTGGGGAATGGTCTTTTGAGTATTATTAGGAGGGTTTTGTTTAGGTTGGAAGGCTTGCACCTCCATTTCATTATTATCAATCAAATCTTGTATTTTATGTTTCAACCTTTTACAAGCATTGGTAGAGTGTCCAGGTCCTCTATGGAAATCACAGTGTAAGTCAGCTCTGTATCCGGGTATAGTTGGATCAGGTTCCCGGATAGCTGGTAATTGGATCAAACCTCTTTCGAGTAATTGAGGTAAAATAGTTGATAAGGGTTGATTTAATCTAGTAAATTCTCGAGGAGGCTTATCAGGAGGTTTCAATATAAATTTTTCTGTTGTCTTCGTTGCATTGATATTAGCAACATTTTTCTTGTCAGTGACTCCATCACCGACAACTTGTTTGTTTTTATATTGATTTTTGGATGTTTTCTCATCATCCTTCTTCCTAAGTTGGCCTCTCCTAATGAGGGCATCTTCTACTCTTCGAGCTAAATCTATAGCTTGATCGAAGGTAGTTAAAGTAGCAATTGATAGCTCATAAGATATTTGTTCTTGTAAATTATTGATAAAAATGTCCAACATTTCCCTATAAGGTAGCACAAAGTGCAGTTTTCCTGTCAATTGCCTCCATCTAGCTAAGAAATCGGCAAAACATTCATCTTTGTCTTGTTTTAAGTTGTATAGATCTTTAATGGTTACATGCCTCTCGATGTAGGCACTAAATTGATGGACAAATGATTCAGTTGTTTCTTCAAAGTTTCTCAAAGAATGAGTGGGCAATTGATAGTACCACTCTAATGCCATTCCACCTAAACTTTTTGGGAACATTTTTAGTAATAGCAAGTCATCATGTGATATATCATGACATGCTATCCTAAACATGCGAAGATGCTCTATGGGATCTTCGGTTCCTTTATATATAGGCAAGATGGGCATGGGAAAATGCTTAGGGTATGGTTGAGCTACAACTATGGGATCCAAAGGTTGACTACAGATCTCTCGATAATTGTACGAGGGACGGTAGGGATCTATCTGGTCCATACGTGAAGCTAACTGTTTCACCATGGCTTCCAGATTACTAGTTTGCCCACCATATTGGTTTGGTAGGGCATTGACATGGGTTTTGTGGGCATATGATGGAGGGACATGAAGATTAGATGCCATGTTACTATTGTGTAAATTATTGGTAGGAAAAGTGTTATGAAGGAATTTTGAAGTTGTATTATGATGTATTCCAGATTGTTGAAAATTGGTGTTTGGCTTCGTTTTAGGTTTTTGTTTACTTGAAGCATATTGCTCAATAGTTTGGCGGAATAAAGTAGTGAAGGAAGTTTTCTTTTGTGTGGGAATGATTTTAGGTTGAATAACAGGTTCCTTAGGAGGTTGGATAGCCTGTTGTTTTGACATGTTTTGCATCATAGTGACCATATCTGTATTGGATGGCCCAGCCTTATCACTTTCTTGATCAATGAAAGACAAGGGATTAGTGCGCACATCATACATATATTCCATGGCTGCTTGAGTGTTACTAATTTGCCCTTTATCAATACGAACTGCCACATTAAGGGCATCAATATTATCACTGAGAAATTTCTGGAGATGATCTACGTTGTCAAAAGCAATAGTTCCATCTGGAGCTACTCTAGGGGATGAGGGTCCATCCTCTTTAACACTTCCTTCTTGTTCCTTATCTTCACCTAGGTCATCTTCTGGTTGAGCTAGAGTTTTTCCTTTCGAAGTTGGATCTTCAGGAAGGACATTTGGGTCTCTAGTTGTATCTTGTAACCAATCTTCTTCTTCTCCTAAAGTTTCTTTACCATTCCTAAGTTTAGGCATGGTGCTTAATTTTGATTTCAGCAAATTATATATATATATATATATATATATATATATATATATATATATATATATATATATATATATATATATATATATATGCAACAAGTTTAAGAGGTATATATTAATTATATACCTACTACAATATTTGAAATGAAATGTTTAAGTTTTTGCTATGTTTTTTAGTTTTTTATTTGTTTTTCTTTGTTTTTGAAATAATATTGTAAAGACAACAAATAATACAATAAATGCAAGAAATAAGACTGAAAGTAATAATCTAGTTTTCTATAAACAATTTATAAATATCATTAATAGGCTCGAGTTCTTCGAGAGTCATGAAGTGTTCTTCTTCAAATTGAAAGTTTTCTTTTAAAAATTTAATGAAAAGAGCTATAGTGATATTATCTGTCTCAGATGCTGGTTGATAGAAGTAAAGCTCGTGGCAATACTCTCGATATAACATAGCTCGAGGAACTCTATTCCATCTTTCCCTATCTGTAAGAACAACCTCTTGGTCTTCTACAAGACCTAGGAACTGGTGTACAATGGCTGCGTTCTCGAGGTATTCCTCGAAGGTGAACAATTCTGAAGATACAAGAGCTCTCCTATAAGCTAACCATCTATGGCAGGCTCTCTGAAGTTCATGATAAAAGACAAGTTGATGAGGATCCAGGATTCTATCTAGGACTAGCCTCTTGATTTGTTTAAGTTCTGTTGACCTAGATGAGATGACACTAAGTCTTCTATCAAGTTCGTCCCACAAGAGTTGATTTCTATCTATTTCAGGCACACTAAGTACAGAATTGACTTCTATGGCTGCCAATTGGTTTTCTACATTTATAGTAACTGCTAATATTTTCTTAGGAGCTACCATCTAAACATGATATTAAACTTAAATGATCTAAAATGCATCTATGTTTTAGTTGTTCTATTTTTTTTTTTTTTTGTCTTTGTTTTGTTTTCAAAAGGTTTACAATGCATTCACGTCGGGTTCACCAAAATGTATCGCTCCAAATTTTTTGCATCCTTACCTTCAGGCTATAGGATCCATGCCCGGAAGGAGGATGGGAAAAGGATGTCGTGGTACCTCGGATTGAGAGGACTTGCGAAGGTCCCGCCTCTCAAGGGAGGTGTATATTGGTGATTTTTCGACGGATGGTGGGTTCACCAGGAAACATTTAATGGCAGTTTCCATGCCTAGGTTTGGAATGTGTTTTTATGTGTTCATTTTTAGCCTTAAGCATTCATATCCTAGGTTTGGCCAAATGAATCTAAATTAATCTATATGAAAGTGCAGATTTAATGAATACAGAAAACAAATTTAAGACAAAAAAATAGAGAAATTAAGGAAGAATACCTGATCCGGATGTCTGATGGAGATTCTGATGTTTGAAGCAGTCAGGATCATCTGGAATTTGACAGAATCATCTGAGATCAGACAAGATCGTCTGAGATCTGACGAATTCGTCAGAGACCTGCAAACAGAAAAATAGATGCAAAATACAAAGAATACCACTATGATGACGAGGGAAACAACACAAAATGACAATATGAATACTAAACAATAGTTATGAATAGAAATTCAAACAAATTATGATATTCTAATGAGAAATTATGATCTTATCATGCAACCTAAGCTATATGGGTGAACTCCAAATGCAAAATAGTAAGAAATAAGGAAAAAACTAACTTAAATGCAGAATAAAATAGCAAAAGGTATAAGAGAAAGTGCAAACTCTGGGCACTGATTGCCCCCAATGCAGATTGCAGTCGAAATCATCTGGAAGCAATGAAATCATCTCGAATTGTGACAGGATCATCCGAGATTTGAACGAGATCGTCTGCGATGATCTGAGCTTGCTTCGGCTGAAAATCAATGAGGTCCCTGCAAGAAAACTTCAAAATAACAAATGCAAAATGATGCTCTAGGTATTCTAATGCACGCAAAATCAAGTTACAGAGAAATTCAGCCAGGGGTTGGGAAGGGAAGGTCCTAAGGATTAAATAGGCTTAGGGGAGTAGTTAGGAGGTTGGAGATCATCCCTATTTGGGAGATCTCCAATGGGGAGGGTCCCTAACGGCACAGACACGCTTCTGCCCGGATTAGAGACCCGTTGGAACAGAAGCTAATTGTGCAAAATTAGTTTTGAGACAAGATCGTCTGGACGTCCTAGCCCAGACGAAATCGTCAGATCTGGGGCGATATCGTCTGATCGGCGATGATATCATCAAACGGTCAAAACAACCTCTAAAAATGGCACGAAAAAGGGGAAACGGATTACCCGACGGTTAACGGGCGGTTTGGGAGGTTAAAATTTGAATTTAAATTATTTACTAGGATGAATGTAATTATTACAATTTCACTGCGCCAATTTTAGGGTGCTATAGATCTTATTGAAGAAATCCTTGACTCACCAAAAGTGATTAAAAGTAAATTTGAGGATTCAAGAGATGAATATGAAGATTGGCTAGAAGGTAGTATAGAATCTCATAATTTGTTTTTAGATTATAATTACTATGATGATCAATAAAGCCAACATGAGTCAAGTTACGACAAGCTAAAAGGCTTAGATTCCCTATTTACAAGTGAGGATTAGGATAATTATAGAAAACCAAATGATCCACTTGTAGAAACAATTGAGCCCTCAAAGGTGGAAGGTGAGTTAGAAAAGGAACCTATGTTTGAATTTAAAGAATATGAAGAAGTGGTTGAACATCATACCCCAATTTTAGAAGATGATTATTGTTGGTGGAATAAATGGGAAAATTTTGTCACTCTTTCTAATGAAGTACTTGCTTCACCTGATATGCAAGATAAGTTGCAAAGCCTTGTTCTACATATTAAATAAAATATTTTTCAATTACAAGAACAAATGCCTCAAGATGTGTATCTTGATGATGCTCCAAATCATCCTTATGAGACAAAGGTCGAAGATACTAAAAGTGATATTCTTTCGGATAGTGGAGGGGTCCTAAAGTGGACTAATTTTGAAACACATGATAATCAGGACTTCCATAAATTTGGATGAGGTGGTTAAAATTGATGATCAAAGCCTTCAACATCCTTGAGATAATGATCAAGAAGAATTTGAAGAAGAATTTCTTGAAGAGCTTAAAAGTTACGGGGATGATTGAATAGAGTTTCATCCCATGGGTCTAGATGACCATTATTATAATTATCAAAAAAGGTATGAGGAATCATTGGTTTCTCACACCCCTAATGATGAAATTTCTATTTCACTTGATACTCAGGATGATGAAATTGCTATCTCACATGAATATTGTGCAAGCCCTGTGCAATTAGAAAATGGCAAGCCATTTGCAGAAATTGAGAAAGTTCCAAGATTCAATAATTTTGAAGATAAGTTTATTGAACATCTTACTAAAATATAAAATGATGATAATGACTCTACTATTCTAGATAAATAAGGAGGCTCACTCGATTTTTTCCCATTTAATATGCATGCAATGGAAAACATCATTTCACTTAAGGAATCTATGCTATCTATGGTACCTCAAATAGAGGAATTTAGAAAGCCTGAATGGTTTGGGTTTGATATCACTGATGATTAAATTGAAAATATTATTTTATCTAAATTACCTCAAATTATTGATCAGGAACATGTGTTATTTGACACATCCCTATATAGACATGACTTATAGTTTGAAAAGTATGGACATGTTTTTAATTGGGTGCCTAATTTTGGTGTCTTTGATAAACAGATCATGGACAAAGAAGAAATTCTACATGATGAGGAGGATGAATACCATGAAGAAAAGAAATAAATAATGATGTCTCTCTAAGTATGGGTAAATGAAAATGTGCAAAAGGTAGAATCTCAGCCTTTATTTTCAACCATGCAAACTCTAGGTTAAAAATCACCTAATTGTCTGGTGGATTCAAAGGCTATTAATGATGAAATGCCATGTGTGGTGGATAAAAAATTTGAGTTAACTAATAGTCATACTACTAATGATATTGCTTTATCGAATGAGACAGAAATAGATAGGATTGAGTTATTGAATCAAGTGCATCAACATGTAAAAATTGAAGTTAGGATACAAAATTATGATGATCCTCATTTGATAGATATTCTATATGCTTTCAAATTGTTGTGTAGTCATAATTGACCTAAAGCTATGGATGATGATTGATTTCAAAAAATTTAGAAATAGCCTCATATTTAAAGGAAATCTTATGTGCTTGTAAAAATTAGAACTTAATTCAAAGTGATGAATCATGTTTTAAAATTTACACCTCTTTGAATGAACAAGAAAGAATTGAAAATCAATTATTGTCTTATCAGTTTAATGATTTGAAGCTTCAAAATGGAATTGCTAATGCCATGGAATCAAATTGGTAGGATAAAAGAGGTAAAATGAGAAGTATTGTATTGTGGGTATTAATATTTTATGGGTCAGATTTTTGTAAAGTTTGGCATGCATATTATGATATATATCTTTCAAAGTGTGCTAATCATGTTTGGGATCCAGGGAAGTGATAGCTCAAACTTTGCACCATCTTGTACCATAGTGTATATTGTTGTATATAGTTTTGGTTTTCATGTTTTTGTTTAGCTTTGCTATTTTTGTGCTTTGTCCTTAATTTTTGATTTTATTTTGCTTTCTTGTTAGTTTGCATTAGGTTAGGATTTGGTTTATGTTTTTAGTTTTGCATTTTAGGTTGTTCCCTTGTTTTGAGGTGATGTTTCGTGGTCACTAATTTATGGCCTCTTATTTGTTTTTTGTGTTCCTTTGTTAAGTAGGTTGGAATACCTAATCTAAAATAGGTGAACTTGAGAAAAGGGGGATGAGTTATTTTGTGATCATGCTCAAATTTTAGGACTAAAATGGTGGAGAGTGAAACAATGAAACATTTTGCCAAAGCTCCACATGTAACTCACATAATTAAAGGGTATTTCTAGAAGTCCTGAGGGATGAAGTCATCTTGGTTTGCAAATTAAGGCAAAAATTCAACACGCTCCATCTCTATGCTTCCTAACCCTCATGATACATAAATTATTGTAAAGCTTGATTAAAAAATGAGCATTGAAAAGCTTGATCAAATCAGTTACAAAGTCTAGATAAAATCTACTGGGGCTATAAATGCATGACCGATTGTAGGGCTTTGTCTAGACACTTATTTATAAGGAAAATATTTGAAAAGTATCAAGTTAACACAAGGGTGAGTTAGATAAACCATATCAGGTCTATAGATGCTTGAATTGTAGTAGGGTTCTATTTGTAAAAGCTTTAATTTTATGATACGTGCTTCATAGCCTAAATGCAAAATAGATGATGGAATATGAAAGATTTTTAGAGGTGCAAAATGAATTACTTTTCACACACTGAGCAAAGGCATATGGATTAGTTGTTTTTATTCAAATTTGTTTACCCCCACCTTCTTGGGACATTGCTAAATAATTATTATTTTGCTGATATTTTATGTTCTCATTTCATATTGGTTTCTTCACCCAAAATGCTTAGGAGCATTTCCCAATAGATTCACCATTTGTTGTGGCCATTTCACAACATACCTCAAAATTGGGGACCCACCTTAAAATTTAATTTTTGGGATTTTGGTTCTCTTTGTGTGGTATTTTTGATGGGTGCCTACTCATAATTGTGCTTTGTAGTTTTGGATAGTGCCTGTTGTTTATTGTTGTTTATTGTATAGTTTTGTAGGTTGAGTTTAAATTTTGTTTTTAAAATTTTAGCCTAATGTTTCCACTTTTATCTTGATTTGTTTAATGGCTAATCAAAAAAATTAATTTGATTTAAAGAAAATAAATTAAATATAATAAAATAAAGATAATACATACATATGTATATATTATATGCAAATAAAGATAAATAAATAAATGAATTAGAAGATATATATTATATATACTTTTATATGCATATATATCATGTTAATAAACAAATGAGAAAAATAAGAAATAAAATAAAATATATAATAATAAATAAATAAATGTGATAATAAAAAGTGATCTTGGCCTTTGCTTAGTCCTATGCTAATAAAAGCATGTGCTTCATGTTGTTAGGATTTATTCTTATGCTATACTCATAAGGTACATGACATTTGCATGTTTGTAGGGATGAGCCAACTGGCGAACAAGGATGAGATTACCATAGAGCGATAGGGATGTCACTGATCAAGAGGTGTTTACATAATGTAGGCAGTGTGGCAAACCAAAGAGTGACACACGACCAACAAGATCCTAATAAGATGAACATGATATGGACGAATGTAACAACAAGCTTTGGTTTATGCATGGTGAAGTCGAATGTCAAAATTCTAGGATGGATGTCACTCTACTAGCCTAGACACATCGACATGGCCCAATTTTCCAGTCGATGCAATTCTTAGAGTAGATAACGATGATTTTATCAACAAAATGGATGGTTTCCTAGCAGGACTTGATTGGCCAGTCGACGTAATTCTCGGAGTAGATAATGTTGAGTTTCTTAGAAAAATAGATGGTTTCCTAGAAAAATGGATATAACATAGCTATTATGGGGATGCTATCAGTATTTTTTGAACCATGCATAGGCTCGAATGTGTCTTAATCAAAATTTTAATGATTATTGGTAACATGGGCAAATGACAGACCCCATCAATGTGGATGGAGATGGATCTTAGAACCATATTAGGGTTCAAAAAGTAGACCACAAAGAGTGAATGACACTATGGACATGGTCATAATAGTGAGGTTAAATCCATAAATAGAAACATGATAGTTTTTTCAGTCTACATGGTGCTTAATTGAGGAATCAATGTCTCTATCGAAAGAAAAATGATAATATGAAAATGCTTGAATGATATCCCTAGATTGCCTTGAGATTAAGTTGTAGATTTTGGTAAAAATACATCCACATTGTGTGTATTATGTTGATGCATCAACTCTACTCAATGAATAGTTACCGAGCAGGTGTACGTAGAAGCCCTGCAAGTGATGGGCAAGTTGAAGTCAGTAATTAACAGGATAATTACTGAGTGGTTATGAATATTCTATATCTATCGTATCCATATGGAAATTTAGATGTCATTCACATTTAGATAATTAGAATATTTACCAAAGCCTAGTGATTACAAAAGTAAGTAGGTTATCTTGGATGCAGTCATTTACAAAGCGTACAAAGATGCCAAAAGGAGTGTATAAGCCTACGTTGGGTAGCAAATAGTGGGATGTATTCTATGATAAACTGATGTGAGATTCGAGCTCTCGAGAATATGATGATGATCATGTATTTGTATGTCAATGGATATTTCATCCTAAAAATGAGAAGTGGTATTACCACCATGTCTACAAAGAACCCATTGATGGCATCGATTTCAAACATGATGATGTGACATCAATGTGTGCGGGACATTGTAGAAAGTTGTACTGGTTGGATATGTTGTTCGACGGAGCACAGCTAGGCAAGGAGCAATTTCAATGTTGAGCATGAATGTTAGGTGGACGACTAGAAATATCAGAGGTGGAAGGTGCATGATTAACCAAGAAATCATCTAGAGGTAAAATAAATAATGGAAATGAAGGGTTTTCTAAATAGAGAAGCCAAAAAAAAGGTAAAATGAACAACAAAATGGAAAACAAAAAGTGGGAAGTGATAACCAAAAGGAAGGAAAATGAGAGGTTTTCTAAAAATATTAAAGAGGCCATTGAATTATGAAAATGATGTTGGACGTTTTGGGACTGGCTGGATTTTTTGTAGGCCAAAGGTTGGACCTTTTTGGAGGCCAAGGCTAGAATTTTTTGTAACAAAATAGACCATTATTCTTTTTTAATGCAAAAAAATTCAGAAACTTGCACCTTGTGAGAAACATTTGAGGAGATAATTTCGGAGGGTAGTGTTTTACTGTCAATCTTTCTCTACATTTTCCCTGTATTTCTATCTAGTGTTTAATGCTGTAAAAAGGTTGCACTATGTGAAGATCTGTGGGGTGTAGATTCCATTTATTTTTCTTAGAGGCTAGCACTTGATCTAATCCAAATGTTTCTTTTGCAGGTTTGATTAGGTCAAGTTACCCTTTTGAAACTTCTAGCTATCTTTGGTTTTGCTGGGTAGGGTAGCATTAGACTGAGAGTGCTTTGTATGTTAACATTTTCAGCTTTATGGTCCATTTTCCAAATTTTATTTTTATTTTTCTAACCCTTCCCTTTTTGCAATTTTTTTTAAAACTTTGGTAATTAAATAAAAAATAAAAAATAAATTAAAATTTAAAAAATAAATGCATATGTGTGAAGAACAAGCTTTAATGCTCCATTTAGAACAATTTTGATTTCATTTTGAAGCCATTTCAAAATTATAAAAATTATTCAAAGTTGTTTTTATAGATATTTTATAATTTTGGATTTTACATAATTTTTTATTTTGATGGCAAATCATATTTCAAGCTTTGCATGTTTGTATTGCAAGCAATAAATCAACTTTCCTTTATGAAAATTCCAATTTCATTAAAGGGGAGTGATTTATATGGCATTTTAAAAGGCCATTATTTTTAAAGCAATAAATTGACTTCTCTTTATGAAAAATCTAATTTCATTAAAGAGGGGTAATTTATTTATTATATCAAAGGCTATATTTATTTTCATGCTCATAGCAACATTGAATGAATCCAATCATCATTTAAGGTTCACATTTAGAGATATATTTTAATCTTCTATTTCATGCTCAAAGTAGGGTTTAATGCAAGATAAAACTTGTTTAAAATTTGTTTAACCAAATGAAGATAAAATCTATCTAAAATTCTTCAAGATAAAAGGAACTAAGGCTTTACATCATGGTCATATGAGGGCCAATCACATTTTTCTTTTTCTTTTAAGTTTCATGAACAATCAATAGTATAGCATAGTAAAATAAACAAACATAGGCTCCTTGTTAACAGTTACTTATAATCACTAAGGTATTCTTAGCACTTATTTGATACATTTTCACAAGATTACAAATACACATCTGCAATGCTTATATAGTGGAACCTTAGAGAAGTTTTTGTTTTTAACTTCTTTGCAAGAGAGGGTTTTGTGATCAAAATACTAAATGTGAGTGTGGTTTTACAATTGGGAAAAATTACCATCATGATTTCCTCACTGCCTATCTGTGATTCACCATCCAAAATTATGCATCCATAGTTTCTCAGAACTAGAAAAGCATGACAGATCAAATCAGTAAGTTTGATTTCAAAAAGGCATCTGGTTTCATTTTTTTATGCTTTATATAAAATTAGTTCAAGGTTTTTATTGCATTGTTTTCAATATTATATATAGGTGTTACTAAACCCTCCTTGTATTTTTTCATGTGTGTAGGAAGTAGATACTTGGAAGGCTATTGAATCTGGAGTGCCTCCCTTGTTGGATATCAGAAGCCCACTCACCCATTTGAAGTTATATCTAAGGAATGAAGAACATAAAGTTTGCTAAGAGTTGGAAGACCTCCCCCATTTCCTATCAAATCATTGTATCCAGAAGAGAGGTAAAAAATTATAACATTACCCCCAACATATTTGGGTTAATTCAAAAATCATTGTAAAATTGGGAGGTTCAGACTCCTCTATATCAATATAAAAAGATTAATTTTTGCAATCCCTCTTTTATTTTTTATATTTTTATCATATTCATCTCTTTTGGTTACAAAGTCACACCACATATGTCAGCTCGAGAAAACCCTTTGTGTTATATGATGACTCGCACATACAACAATACATGTACTACAAAATGGATCATGCTTCTAATAGAATTTGATCTTGAATTCATCAGCCAAAAATCCATTAAAGGTCAAGTAATAATTGATTAACTTATGGAATCTTTGCTTCCTAATGATCAACCTTTGATTATTGAGCTTCTAGATGATTCACTATTTAACATCACTAAACACAAGGAATATGTCATCCCTGAAGAGGTGTGGATATCAACCTATTATTTGATGGTTCCAAGTGTGAGAAAGGACAAGGTGTAGGAATAGTGTTTCATACACCACAAAGGATACTTATTCTTTTATCATTTAAACTCAATTTACCATGCACAAATAATAATATAGAATACAAAGACCTAATATTAGGACTTTAAGCAGCTATAGCTATGGGTATAAAGTGTATAAGAATATTTGGTGATTTCCAACTTATCATTCATCAAGTTAATGGATTGTACCAATGCAAAGAACCAGTCTTAAAAATTTACCATGAAGTAGAAATGAAATTGCTCATAAAATTTGACTAGTATGAGATTGATAGCTTACCTCATTTGACTAATAGATTTGCAGATGTGATGGCCTCTCTAGGATCATTGATTCCAAAGAATGCCATAGGAGAGGTTCAATCGCTGCTCATCACAATAATATCTAAATTTGTAATATTATGAGTTGAATATAAAGATGATAAGGATGTCTACTTTATTTACGTGGAACCATACGAGCCTTGGTTTAATCAAGTAAAAGACCTTAGATTTGAAATACTCCTATTAGATCTATTGTGAACTACCAAAAAAAATTTCAAACAAAAGGTAACTCATTTCACTCTCTTGGAGGACGTGTTGTATAGACGTGGTTATGATGGAATCCTCTATTATCTTGAGCCTATAGAGGCACAACAATCCATATCCAAAGCTCATGATGGTAATTGTGGTGGCCACTTTAGTGGAATGGCCATCACAAAGTATATCTTATGCATGGGTTAATATTGACCCACTATAGAACATGATTATTGCAATTATGTTAAGAAGTGTCAAAAATATTAGTAGCATGCTAATTTAACTCATGTGCCATCATAATAATTACAGCCCATTAAAATTATTTGGCCCTTTTCACAATGGTATTTTGACTTGATTGGTAAAATCTCACCTCCTTCCTCAGGAAAACACATATTTATCATCATTATCACTGAATACTTCATGAATTGGATCAAAGCAATTTATCTAACTAGCATGACAAGACCTCAAATTGTGGATTTTATAATTCAACATATCATTTGTCAATTTGGTATTCCCTCAAAAATAATATTTGATAATGGTAAGTCTTTAAAAAATAAGGATGTTAGAGCACTTTTAAAAAATATATATTCAACATAGCTTATCAACTCCTTACTACCCATAGGAAAATGGACAAAATGAGGCAACCAATAAGACATTTATCATTATTCTAAATAAATTATTCAAATAAAATCATTGAGATTGGCATACTCAAATTCCCTTTGCATTATGGGCTTATTGAAAAAGCATTCACATGCCTACTGGGGCATTGCCATTCTCATTGGTCTATGGTATCGAAGTAATCACGCCTCCTGAGATCGAGATCCCTTCAATATGTATTTAATTACAATAATTCATAGATGATGATACTTCTCAACAAGCACATCTTGACCAACTCATGCTCCTTGATGAAAGGTGAATCAATTCCTTGGAGAACTTATGAGTATATCAGGACTATCTAAAGCATGCTTACAACACCAAAGTTCATCTATGTGAATTCCAAGTAGGAGATCTCATCCTTAAAGAAAATTAATAAAACACCAATGCATTGCTACATCTTCATGATAAATTCTTGGCTAGATGGTTAGGTCCATACATTATCAAACAAAAATTAGGTCAAGGAACATATATGCTTGTCAATCTAGAGGGAATAGAAGATCCCAAGCCATTGAATATTATCCACTTGAGAGCATTCTATGATTAATATGGATTATATATATACATATATACATGGCTAAAAAAACACACACACAAAAGAAAAAAACAAAAACACTATTCATCATACTTCATTCCATACATCCATTTTGCATAATCACGTTCATGTCATTTCAGTACATTTCATCCACCATACTAGTGGTCATTTTCTTAGTTTGGATAATTGTTAATCCAATAAGTCTTGTCACCTTAATCAGGGGCACCTTCGATTTAACATTCATCCCATTTCACCATTTCATAAGTCATGTCACAATTTACAATAAAATCTCATCACCCCTAGGTGTTTTCAGTCACTCAGCCACTCCTAGTGTTTCAAGCAACCTCCATTGCATATCAAGTTTTCTCTAGGATCAAAGCATATTTTTACTAAGAAAATCTTGAGTTCTGGGATTTGACTCTAACATTCTTGAACCAAACACATATAACACTTATTAATAACATCTTGTGTCATAGAGGGATGACACCATGATTGGGTTGAACCTCAAAGTAAAAATTTCTTCTTGCTTGTCCCATTATGCACATAGTCCAAAAATAGTGGTTTTCACCACTTACAACACTTCAAAATAAAAGAGTGAGTAGTAAGGATAGGGTAAAATTCTCATCACACCTTGGTTGAGAATCTAATTCCCCAAAGCTTTAACTCTTTTACACACCACAAAATAGGTCCCCAAGTAGTAAGGATAGGATTACACTTCCATCCATATGGTTATGTAGTCTGATTCCCCAAAGCTTAGAGATCATATCATTGGACTATGGAGCTAATATCCATCGGGGCTATAGATGCTTGAATGGTAGTGGAGTACGCTCATGCATGATGACACATCTCTCTTAAAGAGACCTCTAACCGCACATAAGGATAAGCTAGCTTCCTAGTCTTCTCTATGATGGGTCTCATCTCACCTTACTCAAGATGGGTACATGAAATCACTTGCACACACAATGGTTCTTGATTGGTTTGATTCATTACCATGCTCATGATTGGTAAATGAACATCCACTGCACACACATTTTGGTCTCTGAGAAATTTGATAGAGCTTAAAAACATGAGTTTTTTTGAAATCACTAGGATGTTTGAGTCTCCATAAAATAATTCTAGATCCATTATCCACAAGCCAAAATAACATCCATACCATAATCACATCACTACATGAGTCTTCCACTTCATATCCCACCATTAGATGTTGGTGTCCCTGATTAAGTAACAAATATGGTCAAGCAAAATATAAACTACTACAAATGATCATTAGAGCATCAGTTCACTTACATTATTATCATAAAGCATACACATCATCATCATAATGCATCCATAACATCATATACACATGCATTCACACATACATTCACAATAAAAGAACACAAAAATCATACACAAAAGAAAAGCCATGTATATATATATATAAATATCACATGTACAAAGTACACTCAAAGGTTGTATACAATAAAGCATTGAGGCTCATATACAAAAATATAACAAGAAGCACTAGCTAGTGCCCCAAGGTAAACCCCTATGATCTTGAGGGATTAGGAACCCTAGGATCCCTAGAGTGAGAACCACTATGCCTAATAGATCCAGATATGGATGAGGAAGGCCACACTAGTAATCCAATGCCATGCTACACAAGGTAATTCTCAAGCTCCTAAATGTAGCTATCTAAGGACTAAAGGTGAGATAGGTCCTATATTTGATGTGCATCCCTTCTTTCCAACTCCACTTGAAGTTTAGCTATCACATAGGTATCCTCACATCCAATTGTAGTAGCCCACACCTCTAGTTCCCTCCATAGTTAAGCAATATTAGTATCCCAAGTCATAATCCCTATATCCCACTTTAACAACATCTATAGGAGTTGATCTCGCTCCTTAACCAGGATGTCTCACTCAACCTAGAGCATAGTCCAATCCTCCTCACTTCGACTAGGAGGTATCTATGGAATCTCCTCCATACCTCCCCCATCCTTATCATCACCTTCAATCTCATGAGGCTAATCTATCATGGCTCTTGATGTATTTCCCCATCACTATATCAATGATATATTTGTCATCAAAGAGTCTCCTCTACTTTAGTTCTAGCCTCCCCATCATCACCACTACCTTCATCCACCACCTAAATTAATGCCTATGGAGGTTGAGAAGCAAACTAGGTATCGTAGTCAATTGTGGTCCCAACATCAACACCTAGAATATACATCTCCTCATTATCCTCATACTCCACCTACCATGCCTTAGCATATGGTAAGCTTAGCTCATTGGCATGATGCCTATAAATCAATAGAGCATCGAGAACCACCTACCAGATATTGAACTATCGTAGAACTTATGAGAACTAGATCAACTCTACCTTGATACCATGTCATCCAACAACCCATCTAACCTACCTAATCCACCATAGTTGATACCCATTAGTAGGCCATCTAGCCTCTCACCATGGCCACCAATACACCTGATTGAGTGATAAACTCATCCATAGATCCCTATACTCCTAGTCACTATGACCAAGATGACTAAATTGTATCTCCTCGACTACTTTCTATCTTAATACATAGGGATGAGACCTATCCCACTCACATGGTAGGACCACAGGATGAGCTATGCTAAAATAATCCTAGTCCTCAAGATGAAGTAATAGACTATAGCCCAATCCCTTTTGCCTTTATCTCTTCACCTCATACGACTCCATGTATATTTAAGCTAGCAAAGTAGGCACCCAAGCATACACCCAAGGCTCATTGATCATATTGAATACCAACCTAATCATGTTCCAAGGGAACCAACATTTAGTGTTGTTAGGTACCAACACATTAGCCAACAAGAACATGATGTAGGTTGGTAATACCTCCAACCACCTCTGTGAGTATAGCTCTAGGTATCGAATGTTGCCACCACTGATATTCACACCCTTCCACTCATCACCAAAAATCCAACTCATCTCATATCCCTTGTCATGTCCAACTTGAACATGCAATCCCTCCATAGGTACACGAAAGATGTGGTGTATGTCATCGAGCGTAACTACCATCTTACCTATTAGGATCTAGAAGGTCCCCTTGTTTAGATCTCATAACTTCACTAAGGTAGAGAGGTACCCCTCATCAGCCCTCACCACCTCAATCTGTGCATAACTATCCAATCCCACTCACTCCAACAACTCCCAATCATCCTCTCACAATGCCTTTTTAAACCCTTATAGGATAGGTGAAAAATGATGTCGAGCCTCTATAATACTCAACTACAACACAACATAAAATTAAATGCACATCAGGATCTCATTCATTAAAAAAAAAATTTACCACCCCTTTTTCAGTTGTAAAAAAAAACAACAAAAACAACATTGTAAAATAAATAAGAGGGCTAGAATAACTTACCTCTACTACCGCACACTAGCTCCAGTCACCATGCCAGCTCCTTCCATCACCATCACCAAGATATTTGACTCTCCTTCTCTCAAATATCACTTCTCAGCTCTCAAATGCAATAATGAAATAAAATTTCATCCCTACAACCCTTTTATAGCTGAGCAAGTGCACCCAGACACACCTCTGCATCTAGCAGATGCACTCAAATGCCCCACTACATATATAGAATGATAGACACTATCCTGCATCTATGGAGATACAGATGCAGGATAACATTTGATTTCAAAATGCTACAAAAGGTTTTAAAATGGCCTCAAAACATAAAAAAACCCCATAAAATCATGATAAAATGTATCTAAGCATGCATTCACATCATCATTATACATCATCAAGCCTGCTTACATTATCAAGTGAATTATGTATCTAGTAATTTACTCTAGTCCCCTAGTAGTTGTAATGATTGGTTATCCATGCAATTTGGTAGGATGGGTAGATCACCATAAATACGCTTACTCAAAATCATCATCCAACATCATCTTGTTTGAAAATAAAATCAATTGGATCCCTCATTTCTCAAGTGAGGCCATGTTCAAGTTTATTTTCCCAAGGTTTTCATTGACATCCTCTTTGTGGGATTAAAAACATCAAAAAATTTCTACTTCATCATTTTACATTAAGGAATTTGATACTGTCACTAGGACAGTGAGCCTGGTTCCTTTACTTCATCATTTTTGCATTTCAATGATACCAAAAGGTAAATTTTTGATAGCACAAAACCACCCCAAACTTGGGGTAACCAAACTTGAATTTGATTTCTAACATCTGTATACATCATACACATCCATTACATCATCCTCCAATAAATTGACTTGTGGGTTTCAATATTCACTCATTCGCCAATTGAGGGGGTAAGACAAAATCACAAAATTTTCAAAATCTTCTTACGCATTGAAGTCCATTCCATATGACTAGGTGTCTCTTATTTTTGCACCGCATTGTGTTTCACGCAATGCGATACAAAAAGGGGCATTTGTAGACACCAAATCCTAGCCATTCATCATCCACTAATCATCATCAAATCATAGCCATTCATCATTCCTTATATATATATATATATATATATATATGAATAAATTTGAGCCATCCATCAAAACTCCATCTTAGCATGTCATGTGGTAATCCTTGCTGCTCATTAATTGTAATCATTATCACTTATTAAGTTGCAATCTTAGTTTCTCATGATGTTTAATCCTGGTTGCTCATTTTCATCATCAAATCCCTAATATGAATCAAGACAATCATAAAATATTATTCACTTTTGGTGAATAAAAATATTTGCAAGGAGAGATCACACACATTCACACAACATTTTGCACAAATCCTAACCATTGCTGAATTCACCATTCGGTCATCATTGCTTCAGTGAACTAGATCTAGATACTATAGAGCATCCATCGTAACCCATAGATACCTAAGGGTATTTACCAAATTTTGCATGGCATTCACCACCATCTATAGATGCTTCAAGTCATCCACAAGACATCAGACTATGTCTAGCAAGGGCTCAAACATTTTTTTGGTGTCCATGCAACATAATTTTGAACCCTTAAGAGCATAGATCACAATCAGACATATACAAGGTGATTGTTTCATTTTGATTTACATTTTTTGTATTTTATTTTATATTTCACATACATTCAAAATAGGGTGTGTAATTTTATATTTCATATTGAAGAGGACCTCACATAGTGGAGGTCCCACAATTGCTACTAATCTATTTTATGGTTTACTTTTTTGCAGGTACATGTGATGATTTATTGGATAGATGTTATAGCTAGAGTGGCCCTGTAGAGGATACACAAGCCCACTCAATAACTTTTTTGTAGTAGATAAGATTTAGAAGCATTGCATTTGTTTGATAAAGTAAAAGGGTTTCACCATTTTAATCATTGTATCATTAAAACAAGTATATTTTGTAAAACCCCTTTGGGATTTGGGGCATATCAATGGTGTGAAATAGGAGATATAAGGCTCCATAACTCAATATAAAATCACTCTTTTCATTGTGCATGATTGCTTGTTTTGATTTATTATCTGTTTTGGTGTTGATCTTATCTTTTTACAATATTAATCTAACAACATTGGGAGAAAGGATTAGAGAAAATGTAAAAAATAAAAGATAGCAACAAGGAAGAAACCTAAGCTAATAGGAGGTGATTCACCAAAGATAAAATAAGATCCCTCTATATAGCAAATTTAGCTATAATGTTCCAACATGGATACTTCCTCTCCTCAACATATATAAGCACACAAAATACAAGCATACACACACAAAGTAGATGATACATGGTATGAGAACCAAATAGTCACATAGGCCTCTACAATATATATATATATATATATATATGCAAGTGAAAATATTACAAATATTATGCCAGAAGCAAGGATTTGAGTTACCTATAAGACCACCTAGAGATGCACATACTGCTATATAGAATAAAATAAAGGGAAAGTTATACAATGTTGCGGGCCAACAAGGTTAATTTCTTTCCTACTTTTGTCACATGCCCATGCATTTAATTTATCAACCCAGGGAGCTTCG
This sequence comes from Wollemia nobilis, assembly GCA_028583015.1. Classification (NCBI taxonomy): domain Eukaryota; kingdom Viridiplantae; phylum Streptophyta; class Pinopsida; order Araucariales; family Araucariaceae; genus Wollemia; species Wollemia nobilis. The sequence continues at coordinate 79,571 of JAQPPZ010005005.1, forward strand.
TAAACTTGCGAAGGGTCTGAATAAGATTGCTTACAATACCACTTGAGATGAGTCCGCTAGTTCTACTATTGGGGGGTGTTTCAAACGGTTGTCAATCATTCATGCACTCCTCAATAATTTACGTAAAAACAATTAAATCTACAGAAAGGAAATATTCACACATTCCTAGAAATAAACCTACTACAAATACTAGAAATATCAATGCGATAAACAATCTTATAAAAGTGGTAAACTAATCTAGAAAAACATAGGAAAAATAGGGGAAGAAATACTAGCTTGGAGTGGGCCCAGGCTCCAACAGCTTCCTCCCAGCTGAACACGCACTTAGAAACTCTTAGAACTGTATTATAATTATCAAAGTATTACAATTACTATCAAAATATTCTATCTCCTCTCTCTATATATCTATTTCTATATATCTATCTTTAGAGAGGTCTACGTGTGTTTATATAGCACACCCATAGAACTTCTATTACAAAGAAGTTATAATAGTCGATTCATTCCAGACTAAACTAAGACAATCTGGTAAATGTGATCGATGTCTGCTAAAACTGGCATTCGGTTCTAATGGTGGCATGTTCACTGATTGGTTTGTGCTTCACCTGGCATTGGTAGGATGTTCTCATACATTGGTGTGATCCCCAATTTAGCTCTACATGACGTAGAGTTGGAACTGCACCAGTCATTGTTGTCCATGTCATGCTTGTCTGGTCAATGGGTGAAGAACAAGGGCGCCTTCCCTATGAGGAAGGTGCCTAAGTATATCGGGTGCCTTCTCTATGTGGAAGGTGCCTTACTACCATTGGTGCCTTCCTGGAAGAGGAAGGTGCTTATCTTCTATTGGTGCCTTCCTGTGAGAGGAAGGCGCTTTGCCTTCTAGTGGCGCCTTCCTATCGGTGCCTTCCTTATGAGAGGAAGGTGCTTGCCTTCTAGTGGCGCCTTCCTTATGAGAGGAAGGCGCTTGCCTTCTAGTGGCACCTTCCTTATGAGAGGAAGGTGCTTGCCTTCTAGTGGTACCTTCCCATCGGTGCCTTCCTTATGAGAGGAAGGTGCTTCTTTTCCTTTGGTGCCTTCCTGGAAGAGGAAGGCGTTGGCCTTCTATTGGCGCCTTCCTGGGAGAGGAAGGTGCTTGTCTTTCCTTGGCGCCTTCCTAGAAGAGGAAGGTACCTACTTACTCTTGGTACCTTCCTAGAAGAGGAAGGCACCTACTTACGTTTGGTGCCTTCCTGGAAGAGGAAGGCGCCTATATTTTCTACATTGATCCCGAAAGAAACAAAGTGCCAGGTCCATAAAAAGACCTCGACTGATCCAAATCTAACTAAATCAACTGCAATTCCACAAAAACACACTGAAAACACATGAATTAGATAACACACATAATTTCATCAAATATTTATATAATCATTCATAAAAGTATGCAATCCTTATTATACAGCCGCATAATAATCAAGAAAATGTATACAAAATATGAGCATTTTTGATGCTCATCATCCCCCCATGCCTAACATATGCCATGCCCTCATGGCATCAAAACTATAGGTAGCCCTGTTGACCCCTCATCATTGCCATTTCTTGGAGGATTCGGTTGTACCTACGGCCCGAGTCTGCCTCTTCTGCACATTGGCATCTGAAGGTGTGGCTCTTCTTTTCCTACGTGGAGTTGAGGGTGCGGTTGTCAGTTGTCCTTTCCTCATTCTAGCCGCTATCGATGATGATCTAGCCAGCGTCATCTCTGCTGACTGGAATGCAGCTTCTATAGCTTGCCAGAGGTCAGCGTCCGGAGGTCTGACCATTGCCAGAGGGATATCTGAATTATCCCTCCTAGAATGAACTACTTGGGCTTTGTATAATCGGGCTGCTTCAGGAGTAAGCCCTGCATTCTCCCTTGCAATGGTCGTGGCCTCCAATTCAGGGCCATATACCCCCCATCATTCAAAATACCTCCTTATCATGGAGGGTCATCCTCGAGATGACCCATAAATATCCCAGAACTGGTTGTCCTCTATCGGATTGATGTAGATACCAGAGTCCCCCTGCATCCTCGAGGTTGCCTTCCTAGTCTCCTTGGCTGTTATCATCTCTTTGAGCAGTCGTTCAAATTATTTTTGCCTCTCCATGAATGGCTGCATATCCCACTCATCCTCTTCTAGCTCGATGAAGGTCACCTTCACCTTCTTTCGAGCCATCCTGGGCCCTTTTCCTCTGGCCTCTACAGAAAATGTGGTGGCTCGAATAGGGGTTTTCCCTTTCTCCCTAGCGGATCATCTTCTCACTCCGAGGGGCCTACTCTGTGGTCCCTAGAGCATTCTCTTCACTCTATGTTGCCATCCCTAGGGGTGCTCCTTCATCCCCTTATCTATCCTATGTCGACCCCTCAGGTTCTTCTCTTCCTTCATCAGGTCCAGGGAGTTCCTCCTTATCCTCTAGTCCTATCTACTACTGGAGGCCCTCGTCCTACTCTGTATCACTCAGGACGATGATAGGGGGTGTTGTGGGACTTCTTTCCCCTTCACTCCCAAAAATAGAGGAATTCTCCCCTACCTCTAGGCTGCTCTATCGGGCGTCCGATCAAATTTCTCCCAAAGAGAATACTCATTTGGTAGATGTGGGAGAATTCATCGAGACTTCTTTCACCCAATCAGTTTGGGTCGATGCATCCCTTATTTCTATTCCCCTATCCTGGAGTAGCTGGTTTTCCTCCCGCAACTGCTAGACCAGCTGCTCGAGCTGGGTGATCCATCCATCTCATTCTTTCAACTCCCCTATATGCTTGTTCTGGCAATCCTCCAAAATTTGTTGGGCCATCCAGCAATTGGTTTGCCATTCTAGCGCTTCCTCCAAGGCCACGTCGACCTGATCATTGCTCCCGAAAGTCCCTGCATCTTGTGGGCTCTAGTTTGTCAATTCCTAGAGGGTTTGGGCTGCAACGTCGACTTTTGGGTCACTCTATTCTTCTTCTACCGAGAGGAGGAGTCACCACAGGCATTTCCTCCTGGGGACTAGTTCTATCGGTCAAAACTTGGCCTCACCACTAATAAGCGGTGCTCCTTCCTCCTCACACTCGAGCACTAGGGAATGCCCTCTTTCCTCTATGCTTTTGAGCACTGGTGAATGCCCTCTTTCTTCTATGAAATAGGGCAATGCCAATTGCCCGATACTCACCATTTCCTCTATAGGGCTTCCCTCTTCTTGCCCTATTTTGGCAACAACATCCTGTTGCCTTTCTTGGCCGCCATCTCCCTCTACATCGGGGTTCTACCTCTACGCTTCTGCATGGCGGACCAGTGCCGATATCAGTCCATGGTGGGCTAAGGTGGATGGTGCTCCCTTATAGTACCGAGCTACTTCATCCTTTAGAGCATTCGCTAGGTAGAAGGGCACGTTCAACTTCCTTCCATGCACCAGGTGATTGAGAAACTGCACATGGTTAGCATGCAGATGGGTATATTTCTCGGTGCATGTGAAGAATCGAGCAACCTGCTCGAATATCTTTCATAGATTCATGGGAAGGCTATTTTTGGGTAGCCCCTCCTTGTCTATCTACACATTTTCCCCTGGTAGTAGCACTTCGGCGTATGACTTCAGCAGTCCACCTTTGTATATGCATTCCCCTATGAGGGGCAATCCAGTCGCCTATGAGATGTATTCGGGGGTGACTAGAATTTCTACCCCTCGCACCTGAGCTACATCACCCCTCAAGGAGGTAGCGAATTCCTTGGCTACCTCCATATCCTAGCCCTGACTGACCAGGGTACAGTATTCGAGCCATCCCTCGGCCTCGAACTGTGTCTTTACCGCCCCCCTGATTCCTTCCGTATCACTCGGTTCATTCTTCTTCACTACATGATTCTTCGACCTTCCTCCCATGGCGCCTTCCCTTACTACTACGATTTTTTTCTATCCTTCCTTCTTCAGGAAGGTGCCTTCTTATAGGGAAGGTGCCTAACCTTAGCATTCATTTCTAGGGTACACCTTTCGAGCCATATCATTGGCACGCGGTTTCGGCTATGGGGGGATATGATTTTTATGATGACGGTATTTTTTTGGTACTGCATAATTTATAAATAATTATATAAAAATTTGAATTAGCATGCGTGTACCTTATTCGATGTTTCAGGCATCATGAAGGGCATTGATTCACTGATTTGTGACATGGGGGAGGGGTATGGTCATCTGATGCCGCTCGTTCATGTGGTGGTTTCATTTCGATCGAGGCATCCGGGAGACGTAAGTGTTGGCTGTACGTGGAAGGTGCTCTTTGGTACCTTCCCCATGTGGAAGGCACTGATGTGGCACCTTCTCGATGTGGAAGGTGCTTATATGGTGCCTTCTCGATGTTGTCGATGCTCTTTGAATGGATGCGCCTTTCGATGGTGGAAGGCACCTTTTTGATTGGATGCACCTTTCGATGGTGGAAGGTGCCTCTGATTGGATGCACCTTTCGATGGTGGAAGGCACCTTTTTGATGATGGCACCTTCCTGCTATGGAAGGTGCTTCTGAATGGGTGCACCTTCCCGATGTGGAAGGTGCCTCGATCTACATGCGCCTTCCCGATGTGGAAGGCGCCTCGAATGTTCTTATTTGGATGGTCCCTTCTCCATGTGGAAGGTGCCTATTATATATATCCTGATGCGCCTTCCATATTAAGGCACCTTTATATACTTTATATATATATATATATATATATATATATATATATATATATATATATTTTTTGCCTTCTTATAAGGAAGGCCCTTCTTCCTTCTTTATAAGGAAGGCTTCTTACCTTCTTTATAAGGAAGCACCTTTTTATACCTTCTTTATAAGGAAGGCACCTTCTTAGGGCACCTTCTTTATAAGAATGCCTTCTTTAGGCCTTCTTTATAAGGAAGCGTGCCTTCTTTATAAGGAAGGCACCTTCTTCTGGTGGGGCACCTTCTTTATAAGGAAGGTGCCTTCTTCTGGCTGGGTGCCTTCTTTATAAGGAAGGCGCCTTATTCTAGTGGGGTGCCTTCTTTATAAGGAAGGTACCTTCTTCTATGCCTTCTCGATGTGGAAGGTGCCTTATTCTTGGCAATCATGTTGTGATTGACTGGGAAAGGGTGATCAAGCCTTCTCTATCTTGCTTCACGCTGCCTCAGCTTCTACCTACGAGTGTCGATGTCGGAATGCTGAGCCGAATCAGGCCTGGTTTCCCAGATACCTATTCCTCATGCTGTCAAGTCCTCCACCTACAAAAAGCAAATGAAAAGAAAGAAAAATAAAGGTAGTTAGATGCATTCCATGCCTATTAGGCCCTAGGTTAGGATGCCTGCAGCTTGCATGCGGGCGTCATCCCTACAAAACACATTGTAAGAAAAAAACTAAATTAACTAATTTTGGTGAGCACCTCCATGCCCACCATTTTGCCTTTTAAGAGTTTGGTCTAGATCTAACAAGATGGGGTCTCCCCCACGTCTATTCTGGATTCCACCTGTAAGGTTTTAGATGTGTTATAGGGGCACAGTCGATGGCCATTGACCGTTAACACGGTGTTGCTATCATCAATTGTTCTAACGTGCACTGCCCCATTCTTGATGAGCTCTACCACCTCATACGGTCCCATCCATATTTGCATTAATTTACCTTTTCTTTCTTGGAATCGAGAATCGTACAACAACACCCATTCTCCTTCTTGGAACTGCTTCAGTTTAATGTGGTGATCATGCCACCGCTTTCTTTGCTTTTGTATGATTTTCATTCTCTACAAAGCATCCATTCAGATTTCATCCAGCTGATCTAGCTATCGAATCCTTTCTTCTTGAGCGTCATCCAAGCTCAAGTTCAATTCTGAAGTCATCATCAATGTCTTGATTTCAAATTCAATGGGCATCATCGCACTCTTCCCATAGACCAGTTGGAAGGGTGTGAAGCCTGTGGTGGATTTCCACATGGTATTATATGCCCAGACTACCTCCAAAAACCGTGTAGCCCAATATTTTCTGTGTTGTTGCATGGTCTTCATCAGGATGTTCTCTATTTCTCTATTCATCACTTCCACTTGCCCATTTTCCTACGGATGGTAGGGTGTAGTTTTATTGTGCCAAACTCTGTATTGCTCCATCAGCTCCTTGATCAACCTGGAGGTAAATTGAGGCCCCTGGTCTATTGTTATCTCTCTAGGGACCCCAAATCATGTAAAAATGTGAGCAAATAAGAAATCGATGACTATTCTTTCTTTTGAATCTCTCAACGCTTGAACTTCAACCCATTTGGTGACATAATCTGTATAGACCAAAATAAACCTCCTCCCTATTGAAGGTGGATTAATTGGTCCCATGAAGTCCATGCCCCACTTATCGAAGGGTTCTAGGTGTACCTGAGGCTGGAGGGGCATTTTGTCTCGATGGGTTGGTCTACCCATTCTTTGGCATTCATCGCACTTGCTGGCGTACGCAGCCGCATCCTTGAATAGAGTGGGCCAAAAGTACCCAGCCTGTAGGATTTTGTAGGTAGTTCATTTCCCTACAAAGTGTCCTCTGCATGGTTCGTCGTGACATGCTTTGAGTACTTCTGAGAACTCCTGCTCTGCTATGCATCTCCTTATAATCTGGTCACATCCTTTTTTGAACAGGAGGCCATCAACCCATAGGAACGATGCACTTTTCTCTATGACCACCTACTTTTCTCGGAAAGAGAGAGCAGGTGAGGTTCTTTCGATGGCCAAGTAATTGGCTATATCTACGTACCATGGGATTTGCTCACTAATGGTGAACAAATGTTCATCCAAAAATTGGTCTTCCACTATTGTATGGTCTACCGATATCAATCTGGATAGAAAATCTGCTATGACGTTGTCCTTGCCTGGTTTGTCGACTATTGTGATGTCGAATTCCTGTAGTAACAGGAGCCACCTGATAATTCTTCCACCAATGGCCGGCTTGCTCATCAAGTATCTGATAGCCGCATGGTCCATGTGGACAATTACCTTATACCCGATGATATAATGGTAGAATTTGTTTATGGCATGCACAACTGCAAGGAACTCCTTCTCTGTCACCGTGTAGTTGAGCTCGGCTCCTGCCAAGTTTTTGTTGACATAGTAGATGGCATAAAATTCTTTGCCATCCTTCTATCCGAGGACTGCTCCAATCGCATTGTTGGATGCATCACAGTAGATATGGAATGGTATGGCCCAATTTGGTCCTCTTAGAACCGGTGTGGATATCAGTTTCTCTTTAAGCAACTGAAATGCTTCCTCATAGTCTTCCATCCAATTGAACTCCACATCCTTAGATAATAGAGTGTGCAGTGGTTTTGCAATTTTGTTGAATTCGATGATAAATCATCGGTAGTACCCGAATGATCCAAGAAAACTCCTCACCTCTCTCTACGTTCTGGGGCTGGGTAGGTCTCTGATGACCTCAATTTTTCTTTTATCAACCTTTATTCCTTCTACGGAGAGGTGGTGTCCCAGTACGATGCCTTCTTGCATCATCATAAAGCATTTCTCATTGCTCAGGGACAAACTATTTTCCTTGCTTCTTTCGAGCACTCTTTCCAAGTTTGTCATTGCTTCATCAAAGGTTTCTCCATAGATGGTGAAGTCATCCATGTATACTTTGACCGCGTCTCCCATCATGTCTAAAAATATGCTAAGCACCGCCCTTTGAAAGGTGGCAGGTGCGTTGCACAATCCGAAAGGTAATACCCGATAGGCAAACGTTCCCCATGGGTAGGTGAACGTTGTCTTATCCTGATCCTCTTCTCCTATCTAGATCTGGTTGTATCCACTGAATCCATCCAAGAAGGAGAAATACTTCTTCCCCGAGAGTGTATCCAAGACTTGATCAATGAATGGGAGCGGGAAGTGGTCCTTCTTGGTCGCTTTGTTTAATGCTCTGTAGTCCACATAGATTCACCATTTCCCATTCTTTTTAGGGACTACCACTAACGGTGATACCCACTCACTATCAGAAATTGGATAGATGAATCCGATAGTCAAGAGTTTTTGTAGTTCTTCCTTGACAATGTCTTTCATTGTCGGATTCATTCTTCTCTGTGGTTGCCTGCTTGGAGTTGCTTGATCATCGAGGTATATACGATGGGTACAGATTTTTGGGCTGATACCCTACATATCTGAGTAATCCCATGCAAATGCCTATTGGTGTCTAACCAGGAGCTCTTCTACTTTCATCAATTGTGTGGGAGTCAACCCACTACTGACATTCAATGTTCTTCCTAGCCCGACGTGTATCTACTGAATGTGGTGATCTTGGGCGCCAGCCAATGGTGATCCAGGTGCGGAGATGGAGGACTCCCCATGGAGGAACTCCACAATAGCACCATCCTCATCTTCTTCTACCAACTCATCCAACGTCATCACCGATTGGATCATGGATAGCTCAAGATTTTCATGCTCGATCAACATGGGTTCTCCTACTGAGTCGACGGACTGAGCTGGGGGTGAAATAGTCAATATTTTAATATTTTTTCCATCGAAGATGGTCATCAACCCATCTCGATAGCTGATGTAGGCATCAGCTATTGCCAGCCATGGCCTTCCCAAGATGAGCGGGTAACCGCCCAACCTAGTTTTAGATTGCAAGACTAAAAAGTTGGTTGGGTATTCCCATGCATTGACTATTACTATTACATCTTCCAACATTCCTTTCGGTGCCATGGTCGATCGATCGGCTAGCTGTAGCACTATCATAGTGGGTTTCAGGTTCATGAGTTGTAGCCTCTACATGGTCTCCTGAGGCATTACGTTGATGGCTGCTCCGAGATCGACCAACGTATTGGACAGGGAATGTCCCTCAATTTTTATAGTCAGCATCGGGCTTCCTGGGTCTGCATACTTTGGATGGCACATTTTGCCCATCATCAAATCTGCTAGTTTACCCATGACATTGATAGTCTGGGTTGCTCTTCATCCTGGCTTCCTTAGACACATCTCTCTTATCACCTTGGTATATATCGAAACATCTCGGATGGCTTGAAATAATGGAATTGTCATGGTGAGGTTCTTCAAGCTAGACAAGATATCGAACTTCGGCTATGTTACTTTCCTCTGTTCTTGTAGTCGGTTGGGAAATGGAGCCTTTGCTCTCTCAGGCATTTCTTCTATCACCTCTTCTACAAGAGGTGTTTCTACCTCTTCCTCCTCTTCTACCAGTGGAGGCGTTCCTACTCCTAGCTGTCTACTAGACCTAAGCTGAATATGGTACATCGGATACATCTCACCCTCCATATTGTATGTTGGTTGGTTCACCCTATTATTCAGATTTGTCATCGGTTGTGTGGGTAGCTACGTAGGTCTCACTACTGGCAATGCTAGTAAATTCTATTGGGGGTGAGCTGGTGCTACATTCTATGGAGCCTGATTCCATGGAGTGTGGCCTCTCCACTACTGCCCAGGATATGGATATGGCATCCATGGTTGCTAGTTTGGGAATGCTATTGGGGGTGCGTTAGACCAGGGTGATGGCCCCCACCACCCCATGTTAGGTGGTTGAGGTGGACCTTGGTGCATGTATGGTCCTCCCCCATATGATGACATTTTGGTTGGCATATTCCCTATAGGGGGTTGTGGCCAACTCTTTCGATTGCCTATGAAATAGGCATCCATGCTTTCAGCATCCTCCTGATTACTGGGCAGTTGTGGGCACAATCGAGTTTTATGGTTCAGCCTACAAACTGTGCATACTCTAACTTTGTTCTTTGGGCATGCATTCTTTGCATGCTTCCCTCTACATTTTGGATAGAAATAAGCCAATGCTGCTTCATTTTCTTGCTTCTTTTTCTCTAACAGTAGTGTATCCATCTACAATGCTAGAGATGAGAGCATTTCGCTCTTTAAATCTTCCAGCATGTTACCTATTTCTATCTTCATGACTGAAGTAGTCACTTTCATGGTTCTAGAAGTGGTCTTGCCTCTCCTTCTTGAGTAGTTCTGGCATAGTTGTCGGATGTCTTCCATAGCATGCTGGTAAACGTCACCTCCAGAGATCATGTTAAGAGCCTCCAGTGATTCATTGGTAAGTCCTCTCAAAAATATGCTTTTGAGGGACTTATCAGATAGTCTCGTGTGAGGAGATCATTGAAGATTGAAGTTGAATCTCTCCTAGTATTCCTCGAGAGACTCATCTTCTTTCTGCGTCATGCTCAGGACCTCTTCTCTGGAGTCTCTTGCTCTCCCAAAATCTTGGTATTGCTCTAAAAAGAGCTTCTTCATTTGATCCCAAGTGGCAATGTGTTTGTCTCCCAGACCGATGAACCATCATAGAGCTGCATCATCCAACATGGAAGGGAAGAGTTTCAGCTTTTGCATATCAGATTTGTAGTCCACAGACCTGCATAAGACATCAAACTTAAATAAAAATAGGTCAGGGTCCTCAGTTGGGTATCCTCTGAAGGTCGGAAGGTGAGCAGGGGATATGTTTTTCATTTTGGTATCTCCTACTCCTTCCTCAATCAGGAAACTAAATCCAGATGAGACTTCTTCATTGTCAGCCATTTTTTTAGGAAATGTGGTCTCTAATGTAGTATTTATGGCCTTATGGTCATTTAAGACTTTCTGAGTCAAGGCTCTAAGGTTGTTTGGTGTTATCATCCGATCTTCTACAGCTTTCCACAATAGGGCTTCCTCTAAGGGTGTCCTATTAAATAGGGGATTTATGATGATTCGTTCTTCCCCACGTTGATGGGATGAGGAGGCACTTTGCACAAAGTGTGGCTCCTCACTCCAATGGATTGTTGGAGGTGGGTCGGGTGAGTCTAATTCAAATTTAGAATGCTCAGCTGACTCAGGTTCTGATGGATTGGTTTTTATAAACCGACCGTCAGGTCCTCTTCTTCTCGAAGAACTCATACAAGGTCAGATGGAAGGTTTCTAGGTATTGTAAATAATCTAGTTGAGATGCTTCCCTAGCAACGGTGCCAAAATGTTGTGGGCCAACAAGGTTAATTTCTTTCCTACTTTTGTCACATGCCCATGCATTTAATTTATCAACCCAGGGAGCTTCGTAAACTTGCGAAGGGTCTGAATAAGATTGCTTACAATACCACTTGAGATGAGTCCGCTAGTTCTACTATTGGGGGGTGTTTCAAATGGTTGTCAATCATTCATGCACTCCTCAATAATTTACGTAAAAATAATTAAATCTATAGAAAGGAAATATTCACACATTCCTAGAAATGAACCTACTGCAAATACTAGAAATATCAATGTGATAAACAATCTTATAAAAGTAATAAACTAATCTAGAAAACATAGGAAAAATAGGGGAAGAAATACTGGCTTGGAGTGGGCCCAGGCTCCAGCAGCTTCCTCCCAGCTGAACACGCACTTAGAAACTCTTAGAACTGTATTATAATTATCAAAGTATTACAATCAAAATATTCTATCTCCTCTCTCTATATATCTATTTCTATATATCTATATCTTTAGAGAGGTCTACATGTGTTTATATAGCACACCCATAGAACTTCTATTACAAAGAAGTTATAATAGTCGATTCATTCCAGACTAAACTAAGACAGTCTGGTAAATGTGATCGATGTCTGCTAAAATTGGCATTCGGTTCTAATGGTGGCATGTTCACTGATTGGTTTGTGCTTCACCTAGCATTGGTAGGACATTCTCATACATTGGTGTGATCCCCAATTTAGCTCTACATGACGTAGAGTTGGAACTGCACCAGTCGTTGTTGTCCACGTCATGCTTGTCTGGTCAACGGGTGAAGAACAGGGGCGCCTTCCCTATGAGGAAGGTGCCTAAGTATATCGGGTGCCTTCTCTATGCGAAAGGTGCCTTACTACCATTGGTGCCTTCCTGGAAGAGGAAGGCGCTTATCTTCTATTGGTGCCTTCCTATGAGAGGAAGGCGCTTTGCCTTCTAGTGGTGCCTTCCTGTCGGTGCCTTCCTTATGAGAGGAAGGCGCTTGCCTTCTAGTGGCACCTTCCTTATGAGAGGAAGGCGCTTGCCTTCTAGTGGCACCTTCCTTATGAGAGGAAGGCACTTGCCTTCTAGTGGCACCTTCCCATCGATGCCTTCCTTATGAGAGGAAGGTGCTTATTTTCCTTTGGTGCCTTCCTGGAAGAGGAAGGCGCTGGCCTTCTATTGGCACCTTCCTAGGAGAGGAAGGTGCTTGTCTTTCCTTGGTACCTTCCTGGAAGAGGAAGGTGCCTACTTACGTTTGGTGCCTTCCTGGAAGAGGAAGGCGCCTATATTTTCTGCATTGATCCCGAAAGAAACAAAGTGCCAGGTCCATAAAAAGACCTCGACTGATCCAAATCTAACTAAATCAACTGCAATTCCACAAAAACACACTGAAAACACATGAATTAGATAACACGCATAATTTCATCAAATATTTATATAATCATTCATAAAAGTATGCAATCCTTATTATACAACCGCATAATGATCAAGAAAATGTATACAAAATATGAGCATTTCTGATGCTCATCATACAACTTATTGATACTTTACAATACATATACTACTATTATTTATATATACAATTAAGGTAATTTTCCCTTCAAAACTACAAATATTCCAAAATTCCTATTGCCCTAAGCACTGATTCACATCTTTATTTAATATATTTGTTCCTTCATGTTCTTTGGGTATAGGCTCATTAATGATAAATGACTTTGAGTCTTTGGATGATCCACCACTATCATCATTTCCATATACTACTTTTGGGGTTCCTTGAAGTCTGGATGTAGAAAATATCTATGATAAATGTTCTATATTTTGGATTGGTAGCTCCTAAGACATTACCTTTAATGTGTCAAAAACCTATCTATACTTGTCTAGTTTAAAGTTGTGCAAGTAGGTGAGCTTTAGGTCCTTGTATCATTATGGGTTCAACTACTATATTTGGGAGTTGTGTCTTGATGTCATGGCTTCTACTCCAACAAAATGGATAATTATTCCTTTATTTATTGTTAGGATTTTAAGTAGTCTGACTATCGAGGCTTTAAAACTATCCATCCTAAAAAAAAATTAAACTTTTCCTTTTGTCAAAACATTCAAAAAATTTAACCTTTGGAAATGTTTTTTCTTTTTGTGCTTATTGGCACTCTCTTTTGTCTTCTAGCTCCTAATATTTTCTATCATAAAAACTTTCATTTCATTAGATCCATATAAGGTACCATCGATCATTTGTTGGAACTCTCATTATTTGAGAAGTCTTTCCTTTCATGCCTTCTCTTGACCTTTGATTTTTGAATCTTTTGGTCAAAAATTCTGCACGTACTCATATGCCATGTATTTTCCTATCAAGGCAATCTTATGAGATTTTTCTAATGCTTCCTCCTTTCTAATGTAGTGAGAAATCACTATACTTTTGGTGACTCATAGTGGATCTTCATATTGAATAAGATAAGTAATCCAAATAAATTTGATGTCTTTTCCATTGGACATTGATTCAAAAATTGAGTGTTTAGATTGTGGTTGCACTTTTTTTAACTCTTAAATTCTCTATGGTCTTTACAAAATCAAGGTTTCTCCCTAATGGATGAGGCTTACTCAATTGTTTCTAATAAATGCATGGAGAAGTTCATCTCTTTGAATTCTAATGGATGAATTTCTCCATGCATTTTTCCTTCATGAAATTCTGGATTAATTTTCCCTCCATGGAGAAGTTCATCTCTTTATAAGGCTTACTCCTTGATTGGTCCTCTCATATTGTTCATCTCTTTGATGGTAGATTTGCTCATAAGTTTTCATTTTTAAATGTATGAAGGGGAAATATATAGGAGGTATATTTTGTTAGAAAGTCTACTTTTTTGGGGACTAATAGAATATCGAGAATAGACCTTTTTCTTAAATAGAATTCAACTGATAAATTCATTTTTTATCTTTAATCAAATCCTTTTTGGCTATCTTGCATGATGTAAGTGAATTAGCAGTGGATGATTGCCCAAAACTTCCCATATATTATGCTAATTCTTGGCCCTTCTAATCTATGTATCTCTTCTTTGCATTTACATGTGAATTTTCTTGTGTATTATATAAAACTCTAATTTGTGCTAGTGTATTTTGATTTACTTCTCTTCTTATGCTTCCACTTGGTCTGACAAATGGCTATAAAACACCTATATTTAGCAAATTTATTTATAAATTATAAGTATTTACAATATAAAACATGATTTTGGTACCTTTTTATGCACCAAATTTGTTACATAATGCTCATTAATTAGAATTTATAGTGTTTAGACCAAAGTGATCTAAACTTTTTCCTTTCTTGTATGTTGATTTTCTTGAAAACATGATATGTTTCCACTTGTGGTCTCTGATTAGTTGGACTTGGTAAGCAATGAGTCACCATGTTTATCGAGGTTATCTCATTGGGACTCAGTTGGGACAACTCATTCACCTCATATAACCACCTCATTATTTTTCCTAAGCATCCTAGAGGGTGCCTAGTCATCTTATATTTGTCCACATGTGCACCTTGATCTCTAGGTTTTCTCTTCTTGGTCTATGTTATATCATTTGATTGGGCCTATGTTATGCTAACAACTGGGTCAAACCATTCATCAGATGCCACATCTACTTCTTCCTCCTCCTATGTGGTAAATATCTAGTATATATTTGACATGAGTGTAGTTGATCAAGACTTTTCTCTAGAGAAGTTTGAATGGCATATGCATATGGAGCTAGGTGATACTAGAAAATAGGTTCCTCCATGTCATTGTCTTAAGTGAGAGCAGTCTCTCTAGAAGAATTCAATATTTTGATATAGATAAATTATTATCAACACCTCTTGTTAGTATTGGCCATGATACTGACAATCTTCTTGATTGATTTGGTCCTCCTTTTCAAATATCTTTCCCTTAAATCCCCCATCAAGAGGGTAGTGAGCTTGTCCCAATTAATAGTCAAATGTGGTGGAATGGAGTCATACCTTTGGTGAATTTGGCCTTTTAGTGAGGCCACCAACAATCTAAGATCCACATCCTACTTTGTATTATTGTGTACTTGATATAAGAAGACCATCTCTTATAGATGTTCCAATGGGGTTGTTGGACCTTCACCATTATAATCTAGAAGGGTCTCTAATGTTGATTTTAGCATCTTTCCCCATATTATTGGTTGCTCTGGTGGTTGCAAAGGGATGCTATCATTATAGGAAATGGAGATTCTAAGTGATAGAGTGGCCATTCCTAGGCCTTTGGATCATTTAGTTAGAGTGGAGTCACCAAGTGAATGTCATGCATACTCCAAAATAAGATAGGTTGAGGCCTTCACTTGAACCTAAATTTGGTGTCCTTCAAGTGATTTCTTCTAGATGTTATCTCTAGATAGGAGTCACTAGGTGAGTAATAAGATGCTTTAAAAAGTATAATAGGTAGAGATCCTCACTAGAGTATAATCCTAACTTGTTCTTGATTGAAAGACCAAATATGAAATAATTAGGTCCTACTAGGCATACCATTAAATTGTTATCCTCTTTGATTTTCCAAGCCATTAGACTTGCGCCTTTGGGGAACAAACACTCTATATTATCAAACCTTGCATGAAGTGACATAGAATGTCTAATATTGAGAGCATAGGGTTTGGCTCTATTGAGGACCTTTGAGATTTTAACAAAGGTTAAATCCTTTATGATATTTGACCTTGAGTGCACAATATTAATCTAAAAATTTAGGGGCAAAGGATTAGAGAAAATATAGAAAATAAAAGATAAAAGAAAAATGAAAAATCCTAAGCTAATATGAGGTGATGTGCCAAAGATAAAATAAAATAACTTTGCACAACAACTATAACCATAATGCACTAGCATTAATATTTCCCCCCCTTGATATATATGGAAAAAAATACAATCATACACGGAATGGAGAACCAAATAAATTAGAACCAAATACTTGCATAGATCTCCACTATATATATATATATATATATATGTATGTATGTATGTATGTATGCAAGTGGAAAAATTAAAAAGGTTATGCCAAAATTAGGGGTTTGGGTTACCTGCAAGACCGCCTAGAGATGCACATACTACCGTACAAAAGGAAATGAAGGGAAAGTTATACAACTTTTTTATACTTTATAATAATTACACTACTCCTATTTAGATACACTATTATGGTAATTTTCCCTTCAAAACTATGTAAATATTTCAAAATACCTATTTTCCTTAAGTCACAACTTCATTTAATATATTGGTTACTTCATGATCTCTGGATTTGAATCCATTAATGTTGAATGGATTTGATTCTTTGGATGAGACCCATCACTATCATCATTTTCATCTACTACTTTTGGGGTTCCCTAAATTTTAGATGTAGAAAATATCTATGGTCAATATTCTAGATTTGGGGTTAGCAACTCTATGTCATTACCTTTAATGCGTCAACCACCTCTATACATGTCTGGTTGAAAGCTATGTAGGTAGGTGAACTTAAGGCTATTTTTTCATTATGGGTTCAACTGTTATCTTTGGAAATCATGTCTCAATTTCATAGCTTCTCCTCTAACCATATGGCCAATTATTTCTTTCTTTATTATTGGGAATTAGGTGGTCTGACCATTAGGGCTTTTAAAATTTCCATCCTCAAAATTTTTTGAACTTTTCCTTTTGTCAAAAATTTCAAAATGTCCATGTAGACACCCAAAAGTCACACATTGTCCCTTTACTTATCTTCATGACTGATCAATTTGCAAAACCTTCAAAATTTGCATAAATTGGCTTTAAAATACTATTCATCATCCTTAGCCCCCTTGGGCTAGCTAAGCTCCTTCCTACGCTTAATCATAGGTCCCCATGTGACCTCATTCACAACTCAACCAAGGTTGGATTCTCCACCATGGTCAAAAAGCACTTTATGGCCAAAAAGTCAACACTCTTGGTCAAAGACTTTCTTTATGACTAATCCTATGGTTAATTAGGCTAATCATTCTTAATTCTAACCCTCCACCTCACCTAGTCTACTTTGACTAGCCTAACATTTCTACCTCACCTAGTCCAGACTAGCCTATCTTTGCCATCTCTCACCCAGATATTCTTTTCATCTCACACTCTCCTAGGCAATAAATGAAAAATCATGATTTTTGCACATAAAAAGCAATTTCAAATTAGAATATATTTCCAAGTTGGTTTCGATTAATGCCATTTGAAGACTTTCCTCTAGGTCATCATGACTTGTAGAGGGGTCAGTAATTATCTCACCCAATCTCATTTATGAGGCAGGACACCTCTTACAAGGACACCTCACCACACACACCTCATAGGGGACACCTCATGGGACACCTTAGCCCCTCCCCTAACCTTGGCCAAGTCTATAAGTAGAAGGTCATTTTCACCATTTTAGGGATTTCAAGTTTAGCTTACAAAAACTCTATTGAAATCACTCCAAATCCATATCATCCATCACATCCACATAGTACTAGGGTTTTATTATATTCATCATGTTCTTTGTGACTTAGATAGGTTATCGATAATGAAGGCAAATTCTGAAGGTGACCCAACAAAAGAGCAAAGGAGAAACAACATCAGTACTACACAGAATGAATATTCAGTGAATTCTATCAAGAACAGTTAGGTTTGCACCCCCTGTGTAAACTTCCATATCCATAAAAGTTTGCACCTCTTTGTGCAAACTTCTATATCCAGACAAGTTTGCACCCCCCCATATGAACTTTCGCTACAACAATGATGAGTTCACTAGACAGGTAAGTATGGCTTATTCTATGGTTTTACATGATTTTGTATAGTTTTATTCATGTTTTAAGATTTATTAAGAGTCTTTTATCTTCATAAATATGGTTTTTGACCGAGGTAGGCCCCCAAATTTTCTAACCAAATTTTGCAGGTCCAACAGGTACAAAGGATAGATCAAACCAATGGTGGCCCATGTGTAAGAATCCCACCTACACCGAGGAATATCCAAAAGATGAATCTTACTACTTTTTATCACATTGAGAATTGTTTCCTTAGGGAAGACCCATTTGTAGCCTTTAGGGAAAAAGTTGTAAAATGATTCATCTTGTAACCTCATTTATATTTCAATATAAAGTAATGATTCTACATTTAATAAAATTGTATCCTTTTGAATGGTTTCATTCTAGCATGATCGGTGGGACTCCCACAAAGCATCAAATTGATCACTATCCAACACTTTATGTGGACTATTTTATATATGGTAGGTAGTACAAACTCCAAACAACCTCCACCAAAGCCCTGAGATGCACTTCAAGCCCAGTCTAAAGCCTTGAGATGCACTTTAGGCCCAACATCAAAGCCTTGAGATGCACTTTAGGCCTAACATCAAAGCCCTAAGACACACTTCAGGTCTAGCATCAAAGTTTGCAAGTGCACCAATGGATTCTTGAGGTCAAGAGAGTCCACACTTGGGTGTATGAACTTTATAATTTGCCTCTAAAATTGGTACTTGACACACAAGGTATTAGTTTCAAACACCCACATCAAACGACAAGGTAATTTAGGGGAGGTTAAAAGCCTCTCACCCCATGGAGATTGTTATCCCTCATACCTAGAATCCAAACCACCTCTCACCATAGTGTATGCAAGGTGAAATAATTCCTTGTGTTGTTGTGCACCACATAGTTAGCATTTTAGTTTCTTGTATTTGATTGCTTAAGTGTATGCTTCGCATCCTAGGATTTTGTGACAACTTTTGACCATAAAATCTAACTTTTAGTTGTTTTTGTGTGGGAGCCCTTGTTAGGACCATTCCAAAAACTCAAATTCAGCCATTAGAATCACATAACCCATCGAAATAGCTCAAAATTCCAATTTTACACACCCCCGTGCAAACTTTCATTAGTAGAAAAATTTGCACCTGGATGTGAAATTTCCAAAATTGCACAATCTTGACACACAGAGATAGATAGAGAACTCTACAACTACCTGGATGTAGGTATCTTGCTAGAACACTGTTTGCTTTTGTATTTTCAAGGCTAACTTATTGCTTGGGTTAAAACCTGATTTCTCGCATACACTTTGTCATTTCAATTTGCTTTTAAAAAACATTCTAGTCTAGATTTATTTTCAAAAGCATTTCCATTCCTATATTCCCTTTCGAAGCATTAGATTAAATTTGAATTTGTGAGGAAGCACCTTAGTTTAGATTAACTTCAAAAATACACTTCCCTTCTATCTTTCATTTCAAAGCACTATATTAGATTTTATTTCATGAGGAAACATTCTAGCTTATATTTCCTTCCAAAAGCATTTCCATTCAGTCTTCATTTCATAGCATTAGATCAGATTTGATTTTGTGTGGATGCATTTAATCTAGTTTCATTTCTAGATACTTAATTCTATTTCAAAAAGTATTCCAGGTTAGATTTCATTCAAAAATGCATCTTAAGATAGATTTATTTCAAAAAGGTATTTAGAGTAGTTTTTATTCTAAAATTGTTCACATAAAATACAAACCCACACACTCACATTGCATACATAGTGGTAAGATTAGCCTTCATCACCAATATCCACTCGAGTTTGGTGACGTTGGATTTCATCTCCTTCCACCAGCACACCCCCTGTAGTCACCATAGTAGCCCCTAGGAGTGGTTGATCGGCCTTCATCACTGAGTGATCCCCTACTCTTGAGTGTTGGTTTTATAGAAGTAATCATTGCAAGGTACCTTTGGAGTAGGTAGTTTTAGAAAGTCCCTTTACCAAAGGGATTTGAAAAATAATTAGTGGACATAGTTTATCGTTACTGTGCATTCCTTAAAAATAAGGGTTAAGCGACTGCTCGACTAGACTAGTAGCAGCACATTAACAACATGATCTATCTTCATGAGAGGATTTTGACTCATCAGAGAATTTTGAGTCTCCCCCATTTTTGGATATCATTTTATAGTGCATTATTTCATTTAGGTTTCCATTCACCCATTGGACACATAGTTCTATTTTGCACACCTTTGGGTGTTGTAGAAGGTTCTATGCTACAATATACCTATTTGTTTTAGCATTCACCCATTCCTATTGTTTTTTTTTAGGATGGATACTACTATCATAAA
Source organism: Wollemia nobilis (assembly GCA_028583015.1). Lineage (NCBI taxonomy): Eukaryota > Viridiplantae > Streptophyta > Pinopsida > Araucariales > Araucariaceae > Wollemia > Wollemia nobilis. The sequence continues at coordinate 99,544 of JAQPPZ010005005.1, forward strand.
AATACATGAAAACCCAAATGTATTTTCTTATTGTTTGAGTCACAAAAGTGGTTACAACAACATATAAAAATTGCTCACAACTCACTTGCTAAAGTTTTTCCATAGTCTGAAATTCCACAGTGCACTTCATAGTCTATTTTCATGTGGTTCACACTTCCATATGTAAAATTTTAGGTATATATAAATTAATACCCCCATGCAAACCTAGCTTCTAGACTACAAAATTTAATAGAAATTAACACACAGTACATAGAGTTCCAAAACTACACAAATCCATACCCTTTGTCTATATTCTCGAGGTTTACACCCCCCGTGCAAACTTTTAGGAACAAATAAATTCCCACCCCTCATGTGAACCTAACTTACAAGCTACAATATCTCACAAAAATTGACACACAACACACAGAGGTCAAAAATTGCATAAATCTATACCATTTGTCTATCTTCTCGAGGTTCACACCCACCTATGCAAGATTTTAGGTATAGAGAAATTCACACCCCCCATGCAAACCTATCTTCCAAGCTACTAAAAGCACTTGGATACGGAAGCAATGGCGTACCGGGTGCGATGCAAACAAAAGCGGATGTAACGCTAAGTCCTACGAATGAACAAAGAACTAAGTGCATGAAAAGGGAAAGCGAAGCATGAATGAAACGAGATGTAAAGCAAAAGCAAAGGTGCAGCCTCTTTTATTAATTTTTCTTGTGATCAGGTTACAATACGTCTCCCCCCATTTTCAGGGGCTCGGAGCGTTCGATACAATTTTGTTACACCAACGGATGGTACGCTTCCCTTCGGGATCTTCCGCGTGCCCACATTTGAAATGGGTGGGCCAAACGTCACCGCCGCTTGCGTGAATGCATCCTTAGTTCCTTGCTGCCCCTCCGGTGTTGAGATCCTGTATTCAGAGAAATAGCAAATGATTAATAGCACATGCGGATGGAGGGAAACATGCAATCCCCAAGGCCTCCGGTTAATGCATACATGAAATAATTAAAATAGTGATCAAAACATATCAGAATAAGATGAAACTTGAACAGAAGCATGTAAACACCATCAGGGACACACTGCAAAAAGAACAGTCGAGAAATCTGCTGTAGATTTCTAATCGCTCCGGGGTGGGACGATTAGGACTGTCATAAAATGCCCGAAAGTGACCTCCCAAATGTCCCATCCAGAGGCCTCCAAAACACCTGCAAACTTGGGGTTAGGCAAAATGGGGCATTTTGAGATGACCCAGAAGGTCGGATTCTGTAGATTCTGCCCCGATCGCCCTATATCCGAAGGCGCTCCCTGTATGTTAGTGAAAGCGTAAAACAATGAAAACACAGTCAAAACTTATCAGAATGGAATGAAATTTGAACTGAAGCATATATGAAACACATAAAACAAGATGCAAAAGAAATAGTGAAGAAATATACTATATATTTCTAATCACTTCAGGGTGGGGCGATTAGGACTGCAATAGTGTGGGGGGCACCCGGGGGCAGGACGCCCACCGTTTGGGGCTTGGTTTTGACACCAATCCACTTGGGATGGGTCCAAAACCTCCTAGGGGGTTGTGTCAAAAAATTGGGTGTGGGATTGTGGCCAATTGTTTAGGTTTTGGGTCCAGATTGTGCTCCTAATGTTCACCCAATAACCTCCCTTCCAAAAGAGAGATCAAGGATGTAGGAAGCACAATGAGGGTGAGGGTATAATTCGACAACACTCCATTGCTCCAAATGCTCCTCCTCTATATTTTTTGGGGTGAGAAGACTCACCATTTTATAGACCTGAAGGTCTACTTTGAATGTGCATGCAGGGGCGCCACTTGGCCATCATGCCTTGTCAGGGGAGAGAAGATTCCTCCCTGATTAAGGGCTCCATGACTGCCTCTTTGAGCTTTGAAATGCTCACTCGCACTCCCATGCATTGAAGGTGGAGTTGAGTGGTGGATCTGGGCTGCCATTTGTCAAGGTTTGACTTTTTTCCCATCAAACCTGCTATTCGCCCCACCCTGGAGCGATTGTTGCTAATCATCCCGGGGTGGGGCGAATAGCATTCTAATCGCCCCAGGGTGGAACGAGTAAGGAGCAGGGTGCTTGAAAGGTGCCAAATTGACCTCTGACCTTCCAAAACTACTTTGGGAGTGGTTAGGACCACTTTTTAACCTCTGGGGGCTGCCCTAGGGGCTATGTATGCCAATTCGGTTAGTGCTTGTAGCCACATAATCAGATTGGTGCTATTTTGGTGTCTACAGATGCCCCTTTTTGGGATGCATTATGCGTGGTGCAGTGCTGAGAAAAAATAGATAACCAAAGCACTTAATGATTAGGGTTTCTTAGTAACCTAACCAAATTTTGATGCCCCAAGTATGGAAAGGGCACGCATTCTTGAATCCTTGCTTTGACGAGCTAAGGAGCTTAATTCAAGTGTTAACCTTTTTTGGTGAGGTGTTACTTGATCTTGGACATTGTTCAGTCATGAATAGGCAAAGGGCGCAACCTTTTGTCTATGGGAACCTTGAGTTCATGATTCTAGAATGCCAAGTGTTTGATCAGCTTGTGATTATTGCTTGTTTGCTGCCCCAAGCAGGAGCATGATTGTCTTTGTCAATGATTCTTTGAATGCATGCCATTTCCTTGATTGGGTGTGTATTTGTTGATTGGTGACTAAGTGTGACTACCCCCTCAAGCGACGAATCGATGAGGGAATGACCGACATGAGAAAAGCGATGAGTCACTTGACCCAAGATGACTTTTGTAAGGGTGCCTTCAGTTGTTTTCCGTTGAATGCTTATGCAGTTTCCCAACAATCGGACCTATTTTTGGTGGGTTTTAACCCTTTTTGTGACGCCTATTGGGGCTGAAATTGTCAAAAATTCATCCTCCAGCCTCGTAGAGTGGTCCAGCTATGGTAGCCTTCTTAGGGAGTAGGATATTGATAATTTGTGCCCCAACTCAGTTTTGATGCCAATAATCACAGCAAACCTGTTGCAAAAGTCACAAATGCCTTTGTTCAAAAATTTTATTACTATTTTTTGGTGGGTTTTGACCCTTTTTGTGACGCCTTTTGGGGATGAAATTGTCAAAAATCCATCCTCCCATGGAGTCGTCCAGATATGGTAGCCTTCTTAGGGAGTAGGATAGTGAAATTACAAATTTATGAAATAAAAAGTTTATTTATTATTTTTTATTTAAAAAAAAAAGATAATGATTAGGAGTAGATAGTGACAATTTGTGACCCCAACATTGGTTTTGGATGCCATGGAATGTAGGCACAAAGGTGCCTTTGTTCGGCAATTTTATTACTATTTTTTGGTGGGTTTTGACCCTTTTTGTGACGCCTTTTGGGGATGAAATTGTCAAAAATCCATCCTCCCATGGAGTGGTCCAGATATGGTAGCCTTCTTAGGGAGTAGTATAGTGAAAATTTGTGACCCCAACATTAGTTTTGTATGCCAAGAATCATAGGCGCAAAGGTGCCTTTGTTCGACAGTTTTATTGTTGTTTTTTGGTGGGTTTTGACCCTTTTTGTGACGCCTTTTGGGGATGAAATTGTCAAAAATCCATCCTCCCATGGAGTGGTCTATATAAAAAAAAAAAAAACCAAATGCTTTTTCGCCTTATATTATTTTTTTTTGGTGGGTTTTGACCCTTTTTGTGACCTTTTGGGGATGAAATTGTCAAAATCCATCCTCCCGTGGAGTGGTCGTATGGTAGCCTTATTAGGGAGTAGGATAGTGATAATTTGTGACCCCAACTCATTTTGTATGCCAAGAATCACACAAAGGTGCCTTTGTTCGGCAGTTTTATTTTTTTTTGGTGGGTTTTGACCCTTTTTGTGACGCCTTTTGGGGATGAAATTGTCAAAATTCATCCTCCATGGAGGGCTATGGTAGCCTTCTTAGGGAGTAGGATAGTGACAATTTGTGACCCCAACATTGGTTTTGTATGCCAAGAATTGTAGGCACAAAGGTGCCTTTGTTCGGCAGTTTTATTGCTATTTTTTGGTGGGTTTTGACCCTTTTTGTGACGCCTTTTGGGGATGAAATTGTCAAAAATCCATCCTCCCATGGAGTGGTCCAGCTATGGTAGCATTCTTAGGGAGTAGGATAGTGAGAATTTGTGACCCCAACATCAGTTTTGTATGCCAAGAATCACAGGCGCAAAGGTGCCTTTGTTCGGCAGTTTTATTATTTTTTTTGGTGGGTTTTGACCCTTTTTGTGACGCCTTTTGGGGATGAAATTGTCAAAAATCCATCCTCCTGGAGTGGTCCAGCTATGGTAGCCTTCTTAGGGAGTAGGATAGTGAGAATTTGTGACCCCACATTGTTTTGTATGCCAAGAATCACAGGCGCAAAGGTGCCTTTGTTCGACAATTTTATTGTTATTTTTGGTGCATTTTGGATGCAATTTTGGTTGTTTTTTATTTTCTTGCTCTGTAATCATCCCAGGGTGGGATGAATACCAATTTTGTAATCATCCCAAGGTGGGACGAGTGCTAACTAGAGTGCTCATCCCAGGGTGGAACGATTACAGGCCTAAGAGCCTATATAAGGGCCAAAACTAGGTTTTGGGCTCATTTGCAATTGTTTTTTCTAGCGATTTGGAGTTGTGAGGAGGAGGAGTGCTAGTTTGCGAAGTGAAGCGCTGCAAAATTTTTATGGACACCATGAGTTCAAGGACCAGATCCTCGAGTGGTAGAGCCGAGGTGAGACCGGTAGGTGCTCCTTCCTTCTTTTTTTTGTTTGTTTTTATATGAATTTTTAAAACTCGCATTTTATCATTGTTTTTTGTCACATTAAGGTTAAAACCCTAAATGAATTTTGTGGTTTTATTTGTTTTGTTTTGTTCATCATAAGGTTAAAAAACCCTAGTTTGAATTTTTTTGTTTTGATTTGTTTTTTTTCATCATTAAGGTTAAAACCCTAGTTATTTTTTTTTTTTTTTTTTAATTTTTTTTTTTGTTTACACTAAGGTTAAAAACCCTAGTAGAATTTTTTTTTTTTTTTTTTTTTTTTTTTTACACTTAAGGTTAAAAACCCTAGTATAGTTTTAATGTTTTTGTTTTTTATTTTTTGTCCACACGTAAGGTTAAAAACCCTAGTATGATTTTTTTGTTTTATTTGATTTTTTTGTTCTTGATTGTACAGTTTAGTTGATTGATCTATACTTTGGTTGTATAGTTCTATACTTTTGTTTTTCTGTACATTGTTTGTCATCTGTACAGTTTATTTGAATGTTTTTGTTTAAATTAAGGTTGAAACCCTAATTTTTTTTGTTGTTTTATTGTTTTTGTGTACACTGCTATACATTTGTTTTGTTGTCATGTTTTAATGTTTTTGTGGTGTTTTTGTTTTTCAGGTTGTGAAGAGTCGGTACCATCAGCCGACGGTATTTTTTGATGCACGGGATGCACTGACTATGGTGGACTGGGAGTGGCTTGATGCCCTTGGGCTCAAGCAGGTGACGCGGCTGGAGCCTATGGTGGGGGATCGGGCATATCTGACTGCCTTGATCAATTTGTGGGATCCTCGCACCAACACCTTTCATCTCCCAATAGGGGAGATGACAGTGACTCTAGAGGACGTGTATCAGATTCTATAGATTTTGATAGATGGGCTGCCCATTCGGATGACTCCTCGTGATCAGCGAATGGTGGTGCTGACACGATGCTTTGGGCATGCGATAGAGATGGGGGTGGATGGGGTGATGGAGAGGGCAGAGGGGGACTACCTGATTGGTGGGATTCTGGTGTGATGGTGGTTTGAGAAGGGCGTGTTGGGGGTGAGGCATGCGTTGCTTATGACCCTCATCTCCAACATGTTGCTTCTTGACTCCTCAAGTGTGAGGTTCCCTTGGAACCTGCTTGAGGTAGTGTTCAGACTGGTGGAGTGTCCGATAGTAGCACCACTGATTATGAGGTGGGGTCAGACGCTACTGGCATAGCTATATGATGAGTTGTACGAGGTCCACTATCGAAGGTGAAAGGGGATTGGGTGTAGCTACCTATTGCAGTGTTGGGGGTGGCAGCACATAGCTATGGAGCGGCCGCAGGGGTTGCCTTGGACCACTCGAGGGGAGATGGTGGATAGGGAGATTGGCTATGCTGCTCTATGGTAGAGGTCAGAGGAGCAGGGGTAGAGTCGATGGTGGGCAGGTGTCGTAGGGCACTATACTGATGCCTTCTCTCATCTTGCTCCAGGGGAGGTGTTCTGGCGGCCATACCGGGACTGTCCAGCCTGGCCTGAGGCTGGGGAGTGGCTCCGATGGGTGCACAGGGGGAGGTGGTTGATCGGGCGACATGGGACCGAGTAGGAGTACTTCTCGTACGTCCGGGTGACTCGATAGTTTGGGGTGCACCAGGGATTTCCTGGTGAGCCCTTGATCTATCGACGTTGGGGCGATGAGAGGACTCTAGCCTGGCCGATCATTGAGCCATTGGGTGAGGAGTCGGATGTAATGATTGATGTCCCCGATATGGACAATGTCGAGGTGACTACAGAGTATGACCAGTGGTGGATGATGCTACGATGGTGGGGTGAGGGGCCTCTAGGAGGTCCGGATGCAGCGAATAGGTGGTGGGGTTGCGGAGGCACCGAGGGAGGGTTGGGGGGCTCCGCTCGATGATGCAGATATGGTGGAGGTAGATGACTTGACTAGGGATGATTTAGGGGTTCCAGAGTAGCCGGATACATAGGACATCCCGGAGTAGTGGGTGTCGGAGCAGCATGCCATCCCGGAGATGCCCATGCCTCAGGCAGTCCCAGGAGATATGGAGGCTAGGTTTCATGTTGAGATAGCATGATTGGAGGACCTACTATGGAGATGGGATGAGGAGCACAATGTCGAGAGGGATCACCTACGAGCTCAGTTGGCATAGCGGGATGAAGCATTGGCTACATACCACCGATGGGATGTGGAGTGGGGTCGATTTCGGGTGGAGTTGGAGGCCGAGATTATCCACCTTGGTGGATAGTTACCTGAGCTCACTAGAGGTGGATCATCACACCGTACGAGAGATAGTGAGACTGAGCAGTCAGCATCCTCTCATCGTAGGTGGGTGGGTGAGGGTAGCGCTAGTGGGCATGATGCGAGGGCTGGCAGGCCACTGAGAGGTCCCATAGGACCCACACCATAGGGGTAGTTCCAGTCGCACCGATCCTACGTGATCATGGTGGCCGACTCCCTAGGCTTGGGGTTTTTGAGTTTTTGATTTTTTTGTGAGGTCAGAGGACCGACTTATTGTAGCCTACGAGCATTTTTGGTGATATATATACATGACTTTCTTTTTTATTATACACTTGTCATGATTTATTTGTTACTTTTATGCACATTTATTTACGTTGATGTATGCATATGTTATTATGAATGCGAATATTTCTAATTATATGATGTATGCATATGGAATGGATGAAATGATTTGTTGATAACTTGGTGGTGGCACCATAGACTATACAGGATTTACTGGCTTTTTGTACTATGTGATTGATTTGTGGAATGACTTTGCATGTGTAATATATTTTTTTTTGTATTTTTTGATGGTGATGTAAGAATGGAATGTACCACAGGTGTTCTAGAATGTAGTTAAGGTTTTTCTGAGACTCAGATGTTTTAACTAACTAGCCAAGACTGTACATTTATCTCACAAGACTTTTGAACAAGGTACGAATCAGACTTGAGTTTGACCAAGTTATTTCACATCCCTGTGTGTGCGATTGAATTTGTTTATGTGGTAGTTGTCAGGATACCGCCAGTGCCAGATAGGCTGTCAACCAAACCTATACTAAGGATCACCTAATTAGCTCCACTAACTCCTTTGTTGTATTTAGTAAGATTAATCTATGATGCAATCTAGGATACCATAAGCTAGCTCATCCACATGCAAACATTGATCTGTACACAGTTTAATGTGATAGATATATCATCATGCGGGAGGTTTACCACCAATGACCAACAGGCTATCCACCAAACCGGTACTAAGGATCACCTCATGACCTTTCGAATGTTGAGAGTTCCAGGGATTCAAGTTCGACTCCCTTCTTTTCTTTACTTTTATTGGGATACTTGCTCTCGTATGTAGTGATAAAAATCACTGTTTATTTTTTTTAATTTTTTTTCTTTTGAGCAAGGGATTGGAATTTTGAGTGATGAGAATCACTATTTCTTGTGCTTTTTGATGTATGCACTATGTGGGTTTTGATGTCAAACTTTGGAGTTTGTACTTTGAATTTTTGCAATTTTTTTGGATATTTGCAACTTTTTGAGAATTTGGGATTCTTGGGGAATTGGGTAGGGAAGATGCTTGTCCTTTTGCCAACTCTCAGCATTCTTGGGGTCATTCACATAGGGGGATGAGCGAGATAACCTTTTCACTATATGGTATCCTAGATTGCTTTGCAGGTTTCATATTTCGTTCACACAACTTGGGAATTTTTTATGTGTTTTAACTTGTGTTGGGATGCGACGTAACAAGGTGTGATCCAAGTAAAACTCTACCTTTGTAAAAATTTGTCTGACTTTGTATAGTTTTTGGCTAGAAATCTAAAGACAGTTGAATGACGAAAGCCCTGGATACATTAGAAGACAACTGATTATGATATGGTGAAAAATGTGGATGGCGTTTATTTTTGCTGGACTATTTACAAAGTGGAAAAATGTGGAAAATGATGGAATTGTCGAGTAATTACAGTCTATGGTGCATTTGACCTGTATGACCAACAAATATGCAATGTATGTTTGCGATGCCTAATGCAACTTATTTTTTTTGTGTTTTGATTTTTAAGAGTATGCATGGAAGTGAGATGCAATTTTTTTGTTATTTTTGATTATTTTATTGTTTTTGAAAATTTGTTATGGTTGGTTTATCCCGAGTGGGTGCGGACCAAGTGATTCTTTTGGATCCTTGGAGGTTTTGACCAAAGGGATTATAGATACCTTTGGGGCATTTTGGGTGACCAAGCGATTGTGGGAACCCTTGGGGCTTTTGGTTTGACCAAAGGGTTTATAGATACCTTTGGGGCATTTTGGGTTGACCAAGCGATTATGGGAATCCTTGGAGCTTTTGGTTTGACCAAAGGGATTATGGGCACCTTTGGGGCATTTTGGGTTGACCAAGCGATTATGGGAATCCTTGGAGCTTTTGGTTTGACCAAAGGGATTATGGGCACCTTTGGGGCATTTTTGGGTTGACCAAGCGATTATGGGAATCCTTGGAGCTTTTGGTTTGACCAAAGGGATTATGGACACCTTTGGGGCATTTTGGGTTGACCAAGCGATTATGGGAATCCTTGGAGCTTTTGGTTTGACCAAAGGGATTATGGACACCTTTGGGGCATTTTTGGGTTGACCAAGCGATTATGGGAATCCTTGGAGCATTTTGGTTTGACCAAGGGATTATGGGCACCTTTGGGGCATTTTTGGGTTGACCAAGCGATTATGGGAATCCTTGGAGCTTTTTGGTTTGACCAAAGGGATTATGGACACCTTTGGGGCATTTTTGGGTTGACCAAGCGATTATGGGAATCCTTGGAGCTTTTGGGTGGGGTGACCATGGCTCTTTTAAATGTGGAATGGCCTCAAATGACTGATGTTCAAGGGTTCTAGTTCCTTGATTCCATCAAGAGAGGCTAGCCGGTATGTTCCAGGTCCTATTTTACTATCAATTACATAAGGACCTAACCAATTTGCCATGAACTTGTCCCTTAAATGGGGTGGCAAGTTAGAATTTTGTTGGTTCTCTTTTAAGACCAAGTCACCAACCTGAAAGTCCCTCAGGTGAACTTTCATGTTATATGCTTTCTTAAGTCGCTCTTGATAGATACGTAAATGCTCGAGAGCATTGATGCATCATTCATCGAGCAACGTAAGCTGGTCTAACCAGGCCTACCATGCAGTGTCATCATCGATGAACTCTTGCATTGATATGCGTAGGGAAGGTATTTCCAACTCGAGAGGCATGACTGCCTCGGAGCCATACACCAACGAAAATGGAGTTGCCCTAGTGGGCATCCGAATGCTAGTGCGATAAGCCCAAAGAGCAAGTGGGATTTGAATGTGCCAATCCTTATGACTATCTATGACCATATTTTTAAGGATGGCAACTAGCATTTTGTTTGATGCCTCTGCTTGCCCATTTGCCTATGGATAATAGGGTGTCGAAAAACTATGCTGAATTTTGTACTTTGTTGTCAAAGCATGCACATATTTGTTCTTAAATGATGTCCCATTATCCGAGATGATCTTGGATGGAATACCAAAATGACATATGATGTTATGTAAAATAAACTCCGCAATGCGGGGCCTAGTCGTAGAGGTAAGCGGAATTGCTTCCACCCACTTGGTGAAGTACTCTATGGCCGTTATGATGAACGTGTGATGGCTTGACGATGTAGGGGAGATCTTTTCGATTAGATCTAAGCCCCACTATGAAAATGGCCAAGCCGATTGGATCGGTTGCAAGGCCTGAGAAGGTACGTGTGTCAAGTTAGCATGGTGTTGACACTTCATGCACTTCCTCACATACGCGCAACAATCTCGCTCTAAAGATGGCCAATAATAGCCCATGCGAAGAATGCGCTTTGCGATGGCCATACCGCTGAAGTGGCCATCGCATGTACCATCGTGCGCTTGGGTGATCGCCCAAGTGGACTCCTGTTGGTCCAAGCAACGGAGGAGGATCCCTTCATAGCTTCGACGGTACAAAATGTCTCCTAGCAAGACATGTTTTGCCGCTTTCTATTTGAATGATATTTTTATGGCATGCGACAATCCAAGTGGGAGGCTACCTAACTTGAGATAGTCTCTTATGGGTGTGTACCAATCCTGCTGATCAGAAACCTCGATGGTATGAACGGCCAATCCCTCTTGAAGTTCATCCCTAGCAAAAGTTGAGCGGGAAAGAACTTGTAAGAATAGTGTTGTGTTGCTATTAAGAGGGGTTGGGGAGAACAAGGACCCCCAGTTGGCATGATTCAGACTATCATGGATTCGAGAGAACTTATCCTGAGATGGTTCAATCTGGATCAGGTGGATTCCTGGCGTTAGGTCAGAGCTTGCACGCTCCATCATGGATTGCGATAATGTTTTGACTTGAATGGTTGTCATCTCACCAGAAGGGTCTTGCGGGATTAGTGACCCCAAGGAGGCCATAGTGTCCACAAAATGATTCGATGATCGAGGGAGTGCCTCGATGTCGTACCATTCAAGCTTTGCCAAGAATTTATCCACAAGGGCTTTGTAGGCCTGTAGAACTGGGCATTTGCATTGGAATACCCCTTTCACTTGGTTGACAATTAACAGTGAATCACCAAAGATGTTCAAGCATTTGATGTTCATGGTGATGGTTGTTTGAAGACCTATGAGCAAGGCTTCATATTCGGCATTGTTATTGGTGCATGAGAAATCAAGTTTAAATGATAGAGGCATTGGAGCCCCTTGCGGTGTGAAGAATATGATTCCCATGCCACCCCCTTGCTCACATTTAGAACCATCAAAAAATAAGGTTATGTCGGCCTGTGACTCAAGCTCATCAGAATCTGGCGATTCTGAGACATGGAAGACCCCATCATCGGGTAGCTCTATGGTCAGAGGCTGATCATCTTCGAGAGGAGCCTCTGCTAGTTGATCGATGATGACTTGACCTTTGATGGACTTTTATCCAATGAATTCGATGTCAAACTCCATCAACAACATGATCCATTTTATCATGCGGCTACTATGATAAGTATGACTCATCATGTACCGTAATGGATTCTCCTTAGACACAACATACGTCGTATTGCTCAGCATGTAATGGCATAGCTTTTTGGTGGCAAATACCACTGCTAAGCATAGCTTCTCGACGTATGCATAGTTAAGTTCATAACTGACCAGGGTGCGGCTAAGATAATAATTAGCTTATTCTTTATGTAGTTCATTTTTCTAGGCTAGCATGGCACCCAGTGCCACCTCAATAGCTGAGATGTATAAATAGAATGACACTCCTAGTCTAGGTGGTGCCAATACTAGTGATGAAGCCAAGTATTGTTTAATGTCATCGAAGGCTGACTGGCACTCATCATCCCAGTGAAATGCTACCCCTTTGTGTAATAATTTATTCATGGGTCGGCACTTGTCAGATAGTTGCGCTATGAAGCGCTTGATCGACGTGACCTTTCCCTGCAAGCTTCTGAGCTGCTTGATGGTGGTTGGGGGAAGCATTTCAAGGATTGCCTTGAATTTATTTGGATCTACCTCGATGCCTCATTTTGAGACTATGAAACCCAAGAGTTTTCCAGATGTGATGCCAAATACGCACTTCTTGGGGTTTAGTCTAACTTTGTGTTCGATGAGGTGATCAAGGATCTTGCTTAAGTCATCGAGATGATCTGGGCGCAAAAGAGATTTGGCCAACAAATCATCCATATAATCTTCCAAAGTTTTATGCATGTGATCATGGAAGATGTATGTCATAGCGCGTTGGTAGGTGGCGCCAACATTTTTAAGGCCAAAGGGCATGACCTTATAACAAAATGTCCCCCAAGGCATCGTGAACGCCATTTTGAGTTGATCATCGAGATTGATACGAATCTGGTTGTATCCCGAGAAACCATCCATGAGGGAAAGCATTTCATGGCCTATTGTAGCATCTACCAATGCATCGATGCTAGGCAAGGGGAAATCATCCTTGGGACTCGCTTTGTTTAGATCTCAAAAATTGGTGCATATGCGAATCCTCCCATCCAGCTTCTTGATGGGTACCATGTTGGACAACCATGGTGGGTAATCCACGTAGATGACAAACTGTGCATCCAACAACTTTTGTAGCTCATATTTGACCATTAAGGCTACTATTGGGTGCATCTTACATAGTTTTTGCTTGATTGGCTTGACTGTCGGATCAAGCGTTAGATTATGCATGACTAGCTATGGGTCTAGCCCCGACATGTCTTTGTAGGACCATGCAAAAACCTCCTTCTTCTCTTTGAGAAGGGCAATGTAATCGGCTTGCTCTTTGAGGGATAGACTTACCCCCAGCTTGATGATTTATGGATTCATTGGATCAGAGCCGATGTCTACGTCAGTCATCTCTTCGACTGACATGTGGGACCCATCCTCCAACTGGTGTGGAGTTGGGATCAGGTGGATATCATTTGCTGAATTTAGATCTACGTTTGGAACGTCGGGTTCCTCTTCAGCATGGAAGATATCCTGAGTTGGTCCTAGGGTGAAATGAAGCATCTCATCGCAAGGCCAGTACTCTGATGGAGATGGTGGTGAGTTAGCATGATCCCAGTCTATGGCATCTAGGTTTAGATACAATGGTCATGTTGGATCGATTGGATTGTGGATGGGGGTGGTTAAGTCAATGGAGATCATGTTGATGAAGTGAATTTGGTCTCCATTACCATGTGGGTGGTGACTCGGACATCCTTGGTGATCTTTGTGCTCCGGATCTGGCTCTATGGGTATTGGCACAAATGGATCGGCCCTATGTGCAGATAAAAGGATAGGGTCTACCCTTGGCACTGATGGCTCTATAGGGTCTCTGGGTGGAGGGTGCTCTCTGTATGCCTAAAGTGGCGGATGCAACACTTGGTCCAACTATGCTTGGTTTAAATGCCACCTATGCCTTGGCCCCATGTTTAGCTATTCAAACATGTCATCAATGTCCATGGGGTATTGCTGCTATCGCATATGGTTGAGATATGCCATCTCAGTCTCATATTCATAATCGCTATCAGAGATCCATAGGCCTTCATTGGCTCCGACAACTATTTGTGGCATGTGAGGCTCGTTCTGCTCGAGCAAGTTAATTTGGTCCCATCGAGGTTGTTTCGCTCTCTACGGGAGGACCTGATTCTCTTGAGGTGGCAATTGCTCGATTGGAGCATTCAAGGGGAACATCACCATGAAGTTCTCCTGATAGTCATCTATGGGCGTCACTTGCGAGTGATTGCTATCGGACTCGAAAGGGTCCCAAGGTGCTACCTCATACTCTGACTCATCTTCTGAAGATCCTTCTTGACCTTGTCTATATCCCTCTTGGAGGCAAGTTCTTGAACTTTCCCCTTTCTCGATCGAAGGGGAGGAGTTGTTGAGGCCCACAAGGTTGGTTGTTAGCAATGGGAGATAATCCCCCAATGTGTATGTTGTGTTAGGATTGGCATATGGATCTTGTGCCAACCCATCCTTGTTGCCTAGCCCTAGGCCTTGCATGTTTTCTACCAAGATGTCAAGGGGCAGAGGGTGGTTGAACCCTACTCCTGATTTGTCATATGGCATCTGATATCTTGGTTGACAAAGAATGTGCACTCCTTGTTCATATCTGCCCAACCCATATCCATGCCAATTACATTGGCCAAGGTATTTCAAAGCGAAGTTCGGGTTGGACAGATAGTTGACATTCTCAACAAAGGGCTCTTCGTCCTCTTCCTCTTGCGGGTAAGGTTCAATGTCATTGTCGAGGCCCCCATATACAAAATTTGTCTGATTTGGTGGGTAGCCCAAAGGGACAATAGTGTCGATGGGGAGGCGAGGTCTCCCCATGTCCTGCATGGACTCAAGCGTGGGTGTTGCTACAATGTTCCACACTAGATACTCCCCAGGCCCGTATTGGCCATCTCAATGGTGATCATTGGTGGTTGAGGGGGAGGGAATGGGAGTTCTTCCTGGGTCCACTCCATGTTGGGTGAACCAGGCGTCTCGACTTCCATTCGGTTGGGCACCTCTTCGATAGAGATGGTTGAGACCAATGGTGGTATCTCTTCCAGGGGCTTCTTCCCATTGTCCTTCGATGTGGCCACCGTAGGTGGTGTCATTGGTGAAGGACCAGACGATGAAGATGGGCCCGATTGGTGATTTGAGGGACTTAACAATGGGGATGTATGCGGAATCGGACCCTGTTTGGATGGATTCAACTGAAAGTCCAAATGTGTCGATGGGAGGGTCGATTGTGGCATCAGTTGCACCGCATTGCAATACTTGAAGGGCTCTAAGTCTATCGGGACTACATGCACTTGCCCTTCGTATGTGTACTTTAGGCATTGATGGGCTATCGAAGGGACACACTTCATGTCCCTGATCCAAGGCCGGCCCAGCAAGATGTTGTAGGCCATCTCACCTTCCAGGATGTGGCACAACGTAGGAATAGTCTTTTGTCCCACTTGGATGGGTAGGACAATTGTGCCAACCATCGAGCATATCGCGTCATTGAATGCTCGAAGAGTATAGGTGGAGGCCACAATGTGAGATGCTGGCAACTTGAGGTGTTTCAATGCCGTTGTTGTGATTATATTGTTGGACGAGCCAGTGTCCACCAACACCCTCTTAAATGGAATCCCGTTGACCCATGCAATGACGTGCAGGGGTGGATCCACCATATCACCAGTCACCGATTTTAGTTCATCTTCTCTAAAGGTGATGACTAGTTTTGTACATCATTTTACATGTCCCACAAAGTTGTTGAAAGAGTTTGCTTCATGGGGCTGTAGCTCGATGGCTTTGAGTATCTCCATTAGAGCCTCCCGATGGGGCGGTGATTGTTGGATGAGCTCATAGATGGAGAGCCTAGCCGACATGGTCCTTAAACTTTGGGTAAGTTTAGTCCGAATCGTGGCCACTGGTCTAGGTGGAGGAGGTTGCGTAGGGTGTTGTTGAGGTTGTGACGTTGATGGAACCTCTCCTGTAGCTACAGCAGGGGTAGCTGTGCTTGGGTACCTCTTGTTCCATGTCACTATGCTTATCATCCCTACATACCCCTGCATGGGGTAGTTTTGTGTCACCTCATTGACTTGTAGAGTCTTTGCCTATGCATCATGGGCAGGCAGGGGGTCTTTGAAGACCTCCATCTATTGGTTGCTTGGTGCTACGAGATTATCCACCGCTAGCATTTTGTTGTCTATTAGGTCTTGCACTAAGCTTTTGAACTTCCAACATGCGTAAAGGTCATGTCCTTTCTGTCGATGAAATCTACAATACAAGTCTTCCCTATAGCCCTTGGGTTTTGGCATGTTGGGGTCTATGGGTCGACTTTCTAGTAGGTTTATCAAGTTTGCCATGGACAAGCGGTCAAACAAGGAGTCTTTAGACTCTGTGAAGGGTGTGAATTATCGCCTAGGGTGACGCTGCTGATTTTGCTCTTGCCTATGATTTTCCTTCTCATAGCTATCAAGAGGAACTGCCTGATAATTAGCCTTTGGGGGTTGTGTCATCTATGTAGGCTTTGGTATGTTTATGGCAACCTGATTGACCACGATGGGTTTCGATTGCATGGACCCAATTTTGGCATTTTTGGGCCACTCTTTCTTGCATGGCTTGGCAATCTCGCCATCCTATATCTTGATCTCCTCAATGATTCTAGCTTGCACCAGGGCTTCCTCGAGAGTGGCATATTGTTGTAGCTACAATAGCATGGAGATCGACCTTAGGCAACTCTTTGAGAACATTTGGGTCAGGTCGGCCATGGGAGGGAGGTAAGGAAGCCTTGAAAGCAACGTCCTCCACCGATTTCCATAAGCCACCATGGTCTCTTCCTCATACTTCTGAGGCTAGCTAGGTCACTTAATGATGCCTTCTTCTTGGTGTTGAAGGTGAAACATTCGAGGAACGCGTCCACTAGCTGGTCTAGGTTACTGATGCTATGCTTCGACAACTGGGTAAACCAATCCGAGGTAGGGCCTACGAACATGGTTATAAATGTTCTTAGAAGCAAAGCATCATTGTCCTGAATGCCAAAGCATTGACTCAAGAATCTTGTCACGTGCTCTTGGGCATCTTCATCCCCTCTAAAGATTGCCAATTGAGGCATTTTGAAGTGTTCAGGGTATGGGGGTGCCGACACTGAAGGATGCACAGGGTGACTATGGAGCTGGCATAAAGTGGGCTTTTGGGGCCCAGAAGTCTTGGTCTCCATAGACTCTAAGCGCTCTAGCAATGCTTTGTATGCATCAAAATATTTGATCTCTTCCTCCTTGGTTTGTTCCCATTGTGAATTATGGGGAACTTGAGGCCTATGGAGGGGTAGCCGGATAGCGCCCCCTGCCTTGGTAGGGCATTTCAGCCCACTCTTCTTCTTGCTCGAATTCCTCATAGGCTTCTTGAGGAGTTCCTAGGCATGACCTATAAACATGGGTGGGTGCCCGAGGAGGGTGCCCATCATTGGCTCTAGGGGTGGCCTCCCGCTCAGGTCTAGGAGGTCTTGGAGGCAACACTTGATAAGGTCATGGAGACCTATCTCGCACCAAGGGGTTGTGCCTCTCATAAAGCTCTATCTTATGTGTGTGAGGGGTTGGAATCCTCTCATGCACAGTGTTCTGGAGCAACTCATCTATCTGATGTTGAATGCGCTCTTTGCTAAGATGATACAGGTGCTCTAACTATTGTTGATCTTGCTCAAGCTACATGATTTGCGCTTGGTGGGTGGCATGTTTGGCAAATGCCAAGTCGATTTGTTCCATCATCTTAGGTCTAGGAGGCCTAGATGCCTCCCCTACATATCTATCTCGGTCATAGTGATCCGAGATCTCTATAGGTCGCTTCCCTCTATCGAGGTTAGCAGCATTCACCCGAGGCTCTGGCCTCAGTAGGTGATCCTGATAAATAGCAGGTGTGGAGGCGCATTGCTCCCATGCTGTGTATTGAGGAATATAGTGGTTTTCCTCATGCTCCCTTTCATATATGTGAAAGGGGCGGGCAGAGTTGGCTCACCCTGTCTGAAGAGCCTTGCGCTCTAGATTTGGCCTATTATTTTTGACAGTAATAAGGGGTAGAGGAGGGATGATGTAATCATGTGGCCCCTCCTTATGGACCCTATGCTATTCTAGCACTTCATCGCATGGTGGCCACTCATAATGAGTGTCTAAGGGGGCCTTCCTATGTATGTACTCCTCCTGAAAGGGTCTGTGTTGAATGGGAGTGCCCCTCAAAGGGGTGCCTCTATAGTCCTATTCCGTCATGGTATGATGTGGACTATTTTGTGGGTCAGGCCGCCAAGGTGGTATGACCAAGTCCTTGGAGCTATAACGGAGGTGACTTGTGCCTCCTTGTACACTTTTCTAGCTTCTGCCCATGATTGGGCTTGGCTACGGGTGTACACCATGGTGGTGGTTCTCTAAAAGATATGTAGATTTTTATCTTCTTTTATGATTTTTTATGCTACACTAAACAAAAAGGACCACACAATCAAAGAAATGATTATCTCATTTATAGATTAAAGGTGTGCCCTAAATCTGGTTTAGTGTGTTTTGATTTTTGTTTTGAAAACCTTGTAAAGAAAATTTTGTTGTACATGCAATATGAGGGCTCTTATATCTCCCAAAATGGTCGCCCCTTCAATATACCACTGCCAGGCCATTATACCGAACCTCTCAATATACCCACCCTTACGTGAGGGAAACTATTGGTACGCGAGAGCAGAACAATACGTGGAACATAGGCGGTACGAAAGGGGAATCACTCTATTTTTGACACCTACCATAGAAGACTTATCCTCATGCACTGGGAATCACCCCAGCTACACTTGGTCAGCTTTCATCAGGATTTACGTCTAGCAACAGTCGCGATCGGGGTTATGTATGCAAAATTCAAGCCAAGGTGGTGATGAAATCCACCGTTGGTCTTGATCAAGTGTTGGGGTTTTACGACCAACTCCTTGATGTTTATATTATCACGTGGTGTGTGTGGTTCTTTTTACTTGTGCAAAGAAAGAAAACATGCAGTAAAATTTTCCATGCAAGCAAAGAAAATAGAAAAATCATAGAAACAGAGACAAAAAATTACAGAGGATGTTCAGAAAACCTACCTCTTCTCTGCCCACACCAGATGCCCCTGAGTTTCTGCTCAAAAATGCATAGAGAGCTAATCATCCCGAGGTGGGATGAATAGCAGATCTGTATTCATCATAGGGTGGGATGAATGCCTATTCATCCCTGGGTGACATGAATTCCAATCTGTATTCGTCACAGGGTGGCACGAGCAAGAGTCCAACGCTTGAAGGATTAACACCTGCAAGCAAAAACACAAAATTTTGATCAAAAACTTGATCCCAAAATTAGGGGATAGAGTCCCACCATGATCGCCACTGAAAGCACTTGGATACGGAAGCAATGGCATACCGGGTGCGATGCAAACAAAAGCGGATGTAACGCTAAGTCCTACGAATGAACAAAGAACTAAAGTGCATGAAAAGGGAAAACGAACGAATGAAATGAGATGTAAAGCAAAAGTAAAGTGCAGCCTCTTTTATTAATTTTTCTTGAGATCAAGTTACAATACGTCTCCCCCCTTTTCAGGGGCTAGGAGCGTTCGATACAATTGTTACACCAACGGATGATACGCTTCCCTTCGGGATCTTTCGCATGCCCACATTTGAAATGGGTGGGCCAAACGTCACCACCGCTTGCATGAATGCATCTATAGTTCCTTGCTGCCCCTCCGATGTTGAGATCCTATATTCAAAGAAATAGCAAATGATTAATAGCACATGCGGATGGAGGGAAACATGCAATCCCCAAGGCCTCCGGTTAATGCATACATGAAATAATTAAAATAGTGATCAAAACATATCAGAATAAGATGAAACTTGAACAGAAGCATGTAAACATCATCATGAACACACTACAAAAAGAACAGTCAAGAAATCTACTGTAGATTTCTAATCGCTCGGGGTGGGACGATTAGGACTATCATAAAATGTCCGAAAGTGACCTCCCAAATGTCCCATCCAGAGGCCTCCAAAACACCTACAAACTTGGGGTTAGGCAAAATGGGGCATTTTGAGATGACCCAGAAGGTCGGATTCTATAGATTCTACCCCGATCACCCTATATCCGAAGGCGCTCCCTGTATGTTAGTGAAAGCGTAAAACAATGAAAACATAGTCAAAACTTATCAGAATGGAATGAAATTTGAATAGCAACATATAGGAATGACATAAAACAAGATGCAAAATAAATAGTAAAGAAATATACTATATATTTCTAATCGCTCTGGGGTGGGGCGATTAGGACTACAATAGTGGGGGGCACCCAGGGGCAGGACGCCCATCGTTTGGGGCTTGGTTTTGACACCAATCCACTTGGGATGGGTCCAAAACCTCCTAGGGGGTTGTGTCAACAAATTGGGTGTGGGATTGTGGCCAATTGTTCAGGTTTTGGGTCTAGATTGTGCTCCTAATGTTCACCCGATAACCTCCCTTCCAAAAGAGAGATCAAGGATGTAGGAAGCACAATGAGGGTGAGGGTATAATTCGGTAGCACTCCATTGCTCCAAATGCTCCTACTCTATTCCTTTTTGGGGTGAGAAGACTCACCATTTTATAGACCTGAAGGTCTACTTTGAATGTGCATGCAGGGGCGCCACTTGGCCATCATGCCTTGTCAGGGGAGAGAAGATTCCTCCCTGATTAAGGGCTCCATGACTACCTCTATGACTGCCTCTTTGAGCTTTGAAATGCTCACTCGCACTCCCATGCATTGAAGGTGGAGTTGAGTGGTGGATCTGGGCTGCCATTTGTCAAGGTTTGACTTTTTGCCCGTCAAACCTGCTATTCGCCCCACCCTGGAGCGATTGCTGCTAATCATCCCGGGGTGGGGCGAATAGCATTCTAATCACCCTAGGGTGGAACGAGTAAGGAGCAGGGTGCTTGAAAGGTGCCAAATTGACCTCTGACCTTCCAAAACTACTTTGGGAGTGGTTAGGACCACTGTTTAACCTCTAGGGGCTGCCCTAGGGGCTATGTATGCCAATTCGGTCAGTGCTTGTAGCCACATAATCAGATTGGTGTTATTTTTGTCTACAGCTACAATATCTCACAAAAATTGACACACAACACAGAGAGGTCCAAAATTGCATAAATCCATACCCTTTGTCTATCTATTTTCTTGAGGTTCACACCCCCATGTGCAAACTTCTGGGTACAGAAAAATTTGCACCTCCTCATGCGAACCTATGTTTTCTAGAACAGAAAGTCTCATAACCAGTCACAGAGCTCTCCAAAGCCTAAATTTCACATCTTTTAGTTGTTCCTTCACTAGTACACACATCACCATACCTATTACGCATAGTCAAACATGTGAGGATCTTTGTCATGCCATTGAGGCTACTTGCCTTACTATCATGGCAATTGGTGCCTCCTCCTCCTAGACCAATAATCCACCTTTTGAGTTTGAGAGGGTTACAATCATTGCCCCACCTGATTTACTAACTGGTCCATAGGCACCTAAGGTAAGTCTTATCTCGCATGTTGCATCATCTACTCCATCCCAAGTGGAGGAGGAGACCTATGAGGACACCACTCCTCTCGATGATCTCTCCTCCTCCAATCCACCATCGACATATTATCAACATGTCATTTACACTACACCTAGTCATCCCTTACCTACCATCACTTGTGATGCACCTACTCCACCTCCATCACCATCCGCTACTCACCCCTTTCTAGAGCACTCCTCCCATCCACTATTGGGATGACTACAACATTATCATCTCTCAAATCATCCTTGATATCATCACTACTATCCAAATGGTAGGTATGATTTCAACCCCACCTTCATCTGCTTCACCTCCCTCCTCTTCTTCATCCCAAATGTCATGCCCACAACAACTTCCACAAAATCCATAACCTCCATCTCATCAATCTTCATCACTTCCACCACAATATTCACAAATTCCACCTCAATACCACTAGGCACCCCCACAACACCAACTACCTCCATCTCAACAATTCCAATAGCACCAAGTCATTCCATCACACCAACAACCCCCATTCACTCCCCAGTTTGATGCCACCTTCCAAACCAACCCTATGTTATTCTCATCATATGGACCTCCATTAGCACCTTCCTCTTCTTTCTACCTACCTCCACCCCCTCCTTTCTGTCCACCTCCATCCATTCCTCTTTCCTCTTACAATTTGAATTACCCTTCATATCTCACCAATCCACCATGATATTTGGTCCACCTACTCCTTCTATGCCACCTCAACTTACATCGGTCACTACTCCACCCTATGGCCAATTCTCATTTACTATACCCTCATCACTTCCACCCTTGTCATCAATACCACCTACCTTCTTCACTTCTCCACCTACTTGGTCATCCACCACCACAGCCCAATCACAACCAATCTTCCAACATCCACAACAATAACAAGTATCGATGCCCGAACAACAATTCCTCTCATAAAAAATTCTTGTGTACCACAATGTGCAACAACAACCAATAACACAATACTCATCCACTCTTCCACATCCATCTCAGGCTCCTCCTCCCCAATACCAAGCCATGTCAGCACCTGATCAACAATAGGTTGCTTTCAAAAATCAATGGGAAGAGCAACAATTGCAATACCCACCTCATTTGGGTTATTCGCATGCTTCATCACAAACACTTCTTCCACCTTCTTCTTCACAACCATTTCCACCCCCATAGGGTGCATCCACGGATACTACAACTGTGCTCTCTAGTGAACTTCAAGCTATGCAAGAATAAATCAAGAATTTGGATTTACGCACAACTGGTTATGGGCCCCAAAAGCCCATGTATAATGAGTTATGCAATGAACCCATTCATCCATATGTTCCTATGCACCCATATCCTTACCGGTTTGAGATCCCAAAATTCAACAAATTCAAAGGTAAGGAATACCCTAGAGAGCACATCAGCAATTATCATTTTACCTATTACCAACTTAATGGTAGTGACCCCCTCATGCTTCATACATTTCCACTTTCACTTGGGGGACAAGCCTTATATTGGTACAATCATTTGCCTCGACATAGCCTCTTCACATTTGAGTAGTTAGCCAATCTATTCCTCGAACACTTTTCAATCAATATCAAAACAAAGATGACATTGTCAAATTTGTATAGTTTATGATAGTTTGATGATGAACCCATTACTGATTTTGTTTCTCGATGGAGGGTGGTCATTCATGATCTTGCTTTTACCCTTCCACCTACAGAATTAGTCAAATTATTCACCAAAAGTTACCACAAATAAATCTCTCAAACTTTGCAAATCCATCAAAGTCGCACTTTTGATGAGGCTATTGCTCAAGCTAAGGTTATCGAGGATATCAAGGTCCAAACAGGTAAGATCAAGCTCCATCAAAAAGCACCTTATCCATCCAACTTCTAGTACAATCAAAATACCTACGCTCCACCCACCTCTAAACCACCTCAAACCAATCAGGTGATGCTCACTTCTCCATCCTCTTCACCACCACTAACAACCACCACCACAATCACCACAACATGCATTCCAAACCAATCCACCCCACCTTCTAATCCATCACAAGGGCATAACATTCACCCTCCTCATCCACCATGTAATTGGACACCTTTTTTCGAACCCATGCCCATGTTGTTCCACCACTTATTTGATGGGGGCCATATCTCCTTACCTGATATAAGACCTGAAGATCCTAATCATCCCCTACCTTAAGACCATAATGAATAGGCATTCTATGAGTTTCATCACCAACATGGCCACCACCTTGATTCTTGCCATGTCTTTCACCACATCATCCAAGATCTCATTGATCATGGAACCATCCAAGTATCTAACCCCCTTGCATCACAAAATCAAAACTTGGGGATTTATCAAAATCCATTGCCCGAACATGGGGGTAATAATGCTCAATCTAATCCATGACAAGTCAATCATGTCAATCATGGTCCCTCCCAATAGGGGTTTGTGGGTATGATCAATATTGCTACCCATAACCAATGTTACCCCTCACCTACTGAAGCCCCATGCACTTCTACTTCTCTTCCACCACCTTCTTCTAATCCCCCAATTCCTCCACCAGTTCCTCCCACCATACCATGTAATATCATCACTATTCATGGTAGCCTTTCGCATCAACTCCACACTACCCCTACAAGGTTATCCATCTATGACCTTCTACAACAATCACAACCTCATCGTGAGGCTCTCAATTCCATTCTCCACTCTCTTGATCTTGAGACCCATGATACTGATGCTTTTTCCAACTTTATTGGCAATGTCCAAAGATGCATGCAACCTTCTATTAGCTTCCATGACCACGAGATCACCGAAGTTGTAGGTGAGGGGGCGGATCCACCTTTGCATATCCAAGCTTCCATTAATTTTGTTACCTACAAGCGCATCCTCATCGATACTGGATCATCCATAAGTATCATTTCTACCATTGCTCTTCACCATCTTCACATACCACCCACTCATCTCACCACTCCTTCTATGGACCTTCGAGCCTTTGATGGTTCTATGCACCCTACCATGGGCACTATTGTCTTACCCATTCAGGCAGGTGCCAAAACCATTTCCACCCTCTTCCACATCATTGAAGGGGAGATGCAGTACAATATTCTTCTTGGATGTCCATGGATTTGGGACATGCAATGTGTCCCTTCCATATTACATCATTGTATTAAATACATTCATAATGGATTAGTTCACTGCATCCCTACCGATAATGACCCATTCAAATTCTGCAACATTATCGCTCTTCCACCTGGTCCACCCCTTTCATCCACACAATTTGCTCCCACTCCATGATGCTCTCCTATCACTACATTCACATCATCCTCATTTTCTCATCCCACACCAAATTTGGGTGACATACCCTCTTCCTCCTCTCATCCACCCCTTGCTACATGTGCTTCCCCTACTCCAACATTTTCACATCTTCCTTCATCCTCTTCTTCTCCATCTTCCTCCCATTCACCCTTCCTCCCATTCACATTTTTTGCTATGCCATCATAGGCTTCCTCTTCTACCACACCTCCTCTCCTTCCCACTCCATCTACACCTCCACATCATTTCATCTCAATATCATCTCATTCATGAGTCACCTCTCCCACTCTGACCACATATTCTATTCCAACATCTCAGTTCACCCATGCTAACCATCCCATCATAGGAACACCCATTAAATGTTATGAGTGGATGCAATGTGCCACTCAATATGATGACCAATTGGCCCAATCAAACCCCCTGCTTCATCATCTCTACCTTCCCCTTCACTCACATCAATACCATTACCATCTTCACCACCCTAGGGGTCCTCCCCCAACCCGAGCACCATGACCCTCCTCACATCTCTATACTCATGACCACACCTGGTCCTGGTGAGTATGACATACAAAATGCTTAGGTAATCTCACCCACCATCCAATCTACTCATGACTTCGATCGACCCCATGATGTGCCCATGACTATTGGGGTCATTGTTCCTCTTGGTCCACCTGAAAATTGCACAAAATTCATATATGGGGGACTTGACTCATCTGTGGAGCTTCCAATGCCTCCACCACCCCAAACCAAATTCTATGATAATCTTGATCACATGTCAAATCTAAATTTTACCTTGCACTACTTTCGATGTTACAACTAGCATGGCTTTAGACTAGGAAGATATGAACAAGGGTATCATACCCTTATCAATCCTCCTTTATGATAGCCTAAAGATAAGTCTAGAATTGGTTACCATCATGAAACAATCAACACCCTCGAGGATGAATTTCATCATCTCAATATTGACCCCCTTTCGATGATGAATTTGAGCTCAATTTTCCTATCGACTATTCATCCCCTCAATCTATGGTTGACATTCCATCCACATTCTTTCATTCATCTCCACCACATGAGGATACTTCTCCCTACATGGTTGAAGCCCTCATCGATCAATTTATCGACTTATCACTCAATCCATATTTACCAGCTATCATCCCTCCTTCACCTCCACCACCTATTCCATTCATGCCCTTACACACTCGGCATCAACTCCACCATTCACATTCTTAGTCTCATTTCCTGCTCATGGTTTTGCTTCCTAGTCTCAACCAACCATTTCTTGAGTCATCATTATCCTCCTTCGATTCTTTGCCATCACATTCTCCCTTGTCCACCACTTCAAGCACTTTCATCAACATGATTTCTATTGACTTATACGCCCCACTTCACTATCCACATCATCCCGATTACATTCTACCACCCATTATAAATTTTATCAATTTTGACAATATTTCATCCACACCATCACCCACTGAGTTCCTCCCATCACCTCAATTATTATGATCCGCTAATGCACCTTTGCCTTCCATTCCACCCCACCTACCTTGGATCAATCATACTAATGTTTATCTGGATGATGAATACCACCTTCCTGATATCATTGATGATCTCCACCTCATCCCAACTCTCGCTCAACTCCATGATGGCTCCCACATGCTTGTGGAGGACACCATTGATGTTGACATCGATGATGATCCCGACCATCCCCACATTTTCAAACTCACTGCTAGTATTTCTATAGATGAACGCATCCTCTTCACTACTTTCCTTTAGAAGTACATAAAGGTTTTTGCATGGTCCTACACGGACATGCATGGCCTTGATCCATCATTAGTTATCCACAACTTGATATTGGATGATAATGCTAAACCTATCAAGCAAAAGTTGCACCGAATGCATCCCACAATTGCTTTGATGGTGAAAGAGGAATTACAAAAACTTCTCGACATCAAGTTCATACAACCAATCGATTACCCTGAGTGGGTTTCAAACATGGTTCCCATTGAAAAACCCAAGGGGGGTATCTGTATATGCACTAATTTTAGGGATCTTAACAAAGCTTGTCCCAAGGATAATTTTCCACTCCCTAATATCGACACATTGGTCGATGCCACAACATGGCACAAAATGCTATCACTCATGGATGAATTTTCTAGCTACAATCAAATTTGTGTCAACCCAGATGACCAACATAAAACATCTTTCACAACCCCCTAGGGGACATTTTGTTACAAGGTCATGCCCTTTGGTCTCAAAAATGTTGGGGCAACCTATCAACATGCAATGACATATATATTTCATGACTTCATGCACAAAACTATTGAATATTATGTTGACGATCCTATTACAAAATCCAAAATGCACGACCAACATCTTGAGGACCTTCATCAAATATTTGATCACCTCCTGGAACACAATGTGCAATTGAATCCAAAAAATGTGTCTTTGGTGTCACCTCAGGAAAAATCTTAGGTTTTATTGTCTCACAACGTGACATCGAGGTTGATCCTCAAAAATTCAAGGCTATCATCGATATGCCTCCCCCTTCGAATCTCAAACAGCTATGCAACTTGCAAGGAAAAATACAATCCATTCGATGATTTATCACCCAACTCTTGGATAAGTGTAAGTCATTCAATCATCTCCTTCAAAAGGGGGTCACTTTCAAATGGGACAATCAATGTCAAATTGCTTTTGATGCGATCAAATCCTACCTCACTTCTCCACTAGTTCTATCACCACCCCATCCTAGTCGGCCTTTTCATCTGTATATATCCACTACTAATTTTGCATTGGGCACACTACTCACCCAGAAAAATGAGATGAACCATGAACAGGTCGTATACTATATCAGTCGAACATTGGTAAGTTATGAGACACGGTATGCTTACATGGAAAAACTTTACCTTGCCATCATCTTTGCCACACAAAAGTTATGACATTACATGATCAATCACACAACTTATGTGGTCACCCGAGATAATCCACTTCATTACATGATGGGTAAGAGTTACCATAATAGTCGCACGACCAAATGGATTATGCTTCTCATAGAATTTGACCTCAAATTCATCAGTCAAAAATCCATCAAAGGCCAAGTCATTGTTGATCAATTAGTTGAAGCACCTTTACCGAGCGATACACCGCTACTCATCCAGCTTCCTGATGACTTTGTGTTCCATACTACTAAATCTGAGGAACCCATGGAACCTGAGTCAACCACTGACTTAACCCTCTTCTTCGATGGCTCTCACTGTGAACATGGAGGAGGTGCAGGCATAGTCTTCTTTACACCATAGGGGAACCCCTCCCCTTTTCTTTCAAGTTAGGCTTTCCTTGCACAAACAATAATGCCAAATACGAAGCTCTTATCCTCGGCCTCAAGCAAGCAATTTCAATGCACATTCAATGTCTAGACATCTTTGGTGACTCCCTTCTCATTGTCAATCAAATTAAGGAAACCTAGCAATGTCGATACCCCATCCTTCAATAGTACAAGCAAGTCACCAAACACTTACTTGCTCAATTTGAGTGGTATGACATCACTGCTACTCCACACTCCACCAATCATTTTGCTAACACCATGGCTTCTCTAGGTTCACTCATTCCACAAAATCCACATTTTAACACAACTCACGTGTCCATTCACACCCTCTTCCATTCTACCATTTCCACTTCCCCACCTTCTCATGATGATGGTATCCATATCATACAAGTTGAACCTCATGACCCATGGTTCTACCAGGTCAAATATTACATCAAGCTCGGTATCCTCCCTTCGGATCTGAATTATACTCACAAACATGCTTTCAAACAATGAGCAATCTACTACACATTATTGGGAGACATTCTCTACAAGCGTAGTCACGACGACATTCTCTTACGTTATCTTGAGCCACATGAGGCCCAACATATTATTCAAGAGGCTCATGATGGCACTTATGGTGGCCATTTTAGTGGCATGGCTATTACCAAGCGCATTCTACGAATGGGTTACTATTGGTCCACAATGGAACATGATTGTTGTGAATACGTCAAAAAGTGTGTCAAATGCCAACACCATGCCAATCTCACACATTTACCATCTCAAGCTCTCCAACCCATTCAATCAATGTGGCCTTTTTCTCAATGGGGTCTGGATCTTATCGGTAAAATCACCCCCACCTCATCCAAAAATCACAAATTCATCATTACTACCATAGAATACTTCACAAAATGGGTTGAAGCCATCCCTCTTGTCCAAATGATAGGTCCCAAAATTATCGACTTTATCACTCAACACATTATCTATCACTTTGGAATTCCATCCAAGATCATTTTTGATAATGGTACGTCATTCAAGAACAAGAATGTTCATGCATTATGTGAGAAATTTAATATTCAACATAGCTTCTCCACCCCATACTACCCATAGGGTAATGGCCAAGCTGAAGCTACTAACAAAACCATTTGCACCATTCTTCGAAAGACCATTGCAGAATCACATCGTGATTGGCACAATCAAATGCCACTGGCCTTATGGGCCTATCGCACAAGCATTCATACTCCAACTAGGGCAACCCCATTTTCTCTTGTATATGGTACTGAGGCCATCATGCCCTTGGAGCTCGAAATTCCATCATTGCGTGTCTCTATGCAAGAATTCATTGATGATGATACTGCTCATCAAGCCAGGCTAGACCAATTAACCCTTTTGGATGAACATCGAATCCATGCCATTGAACACACATGCATTTATCAAGATCATCTTTGATGTGCCTATAACTCTAAGGTACATCAACATAAATTTTAGGTCAAAGACTTGGTCCTCAAGGAGAACCAACAGATTACTAGCCAACCGTACCATCTTCATGACAAATTTGCACCTAATTGGTTAGGTCCTTACATTGTTACCCATAAATTTGGTTCTGGGGCATATCGACTTGCCATGTTGGAAGGTCTTGCTGACCTTGAGCCCATTAACATCATTCACCTTCAAGAATTTTATGCCTAAGAATTGGCATTAAGGCTCATCATTCTTTGTACATACCATCATAGTTACAAAAAAAACAAAAAACAACAAACACAAAATCGTCACTCCACGACGTTTGTCGAATTGCATTATCCAAATATGTTTTTCATCATTTCTTCTCTTCTTCTTCCCTTTCCTCTTTCATGAATGTTGTATGGTCATGCTTTGAGTGGCTACATACCTTTATTAGTTTCATTTTCTTCCTTTCTTTATCTTCTTCCATTCTTCTCCTTCTTTTCTATTCTTATATCATATCCTCTTCATTACTTTCATCACCCCATTCCATCGGATATTATCCTAGGGTAACCTTGTATAGTTTTTGCATACTCCATGCATTACAACATCATACCATTCACTACATCGATTGCTGCATATTCACACATTATCACAACTTCATTCTTCCTCACTGCATTGTCATTACACATAGCATCTCTCATTCTTCACACATATTCACATGCATATAGATTATGTCCATATCCATATCTATACATATTCATTGTGAATACCATATTTGGAGAATTAAATACACACTTGCTAGCATAATAGTTTTGGTGTCCACTCCCATTTTCATGAGATTGGATTATCGAAAGCTTTGTGAGATTCGACCATCTATAGTTACTTCAATCAACCACCATCTAAAGTTGGTAGTTTCTAAAGCACTTCAAAGCTTCCCTTGGCTGACTTGAGCTCTTTCATGGATCAAATTGCACATCTTACACATTAAGCAAATTTTGAGAATAGGATAGGCAACATTATGCATATATTGGCCACCTAGCGAAAGTCACCTCGCTCATCCTATCATTTGCATGATCTAAATCAAACCTTGAGGATCGAAAAAAGGACAAGCTACAAAAAAAGAGAGAAGAAAATGGGTAGAAAACAAAAGCAAACACCCAAAAAGAGCACTACAAATGGAAAGAGAACCAAAAGAGTACCATCATAAAAGCTTGAATCCTTGAGGTCCTCAAGTCCATATTGAAATCACGGGGTAGATCTCCATCGGAGCTATAGATGCTTGACTGGCAATGGAGTATGCCTTACAAGTGGTGACATGTCTGTCACATTAGCGACCTTCTTTTGTACAGACCACTGCGCGCTTGTGGATGAGCTAGCTTATAGGCTAAGTTAACAATCAGTTGAAACCACCCTCTCTCAAAATGGTTAAATCAACATCACCTTACACACACTGATCCATGCTTGGGTTCTTGTTAGCCAAGCAAGTTAAGATTTTTGAAAAAATTTTGCTCAGTTATTCAATGGGTTTGATTGCTCAAACTATCATGTTCGAACCTTTTCAAAGAACTTTTCACATCCGACATCTTTGAAATAATGGAATGGATTGCACCACACCTTGTTTTGCAATAATACAAGTGCTTTCTTCACCATTGTTCGCATCCACCTGCATCCTCATGCATAGCATATTCATAGCCGATTCAAATCCATCCTACTCAACACTTGATCATATCTCATTCATTTCACATACATCTACTTCTATCACATCTAAACATCTATCAATTCACACATCTATGCTATATTCATACATTCACATCATTCTCATGTACATACACAACAAAGCAAAAACAAACACACAAGAAAATGCAATACGATATAACACCACCAAATGTCATGTATATATATATATATCTCAAAAATACCATCAAGCTACAATAAAATGTGTACCCTTGTGGGTACCTCATCACATGTACATATCATGTATATACTCATCATACAAAAACCATGGATGGCCACCTAGCCACCAACACAAAAATACATCACATGTGCTACTCAACGAGAGTCTCCCCACTCCCCTCCTATGACATCACTCTCTCCATGACACCTCACTCTAGCAACACATCACCCACATCCTATACCACTAGTGCCTCTCTCCTCACCTCTAGGACCTATCCCACTACCTGTGAGGCTACCGGCTCTACCATCTACTAGCTCATCCATGCTATAGAGGGTGTACTACATTAGCTCCATCGAGACTAACTCTGAGATCTCGATCGTGACTCTGAATATGTTGGTATCGCTAATCCATTCACAATCAACCTACCCTCACACTATGCTCTCTTCATAGCCTCCTATGCATGGGCTGCTATCAATCCCTCATTTGCCTACCACAAATGCTCCACCTCTACTTGAAGACTAGCCATCTTCACCCTCGACTACTCCTCTACCAACCTCACCACCTCTACATCCCCTATGCCTACTGCACCTATTGTACACTCAGTCGCAAGCTCTCAATATCCACTGCAACTCACCTCTCTACAACTATCATCTCATCCACCTCTCATCGTAGCTCCTCTACACACTCCTATCGATTGGCCTTCTCGACCTCTACCTCCACCCTTACCTCATCCAATAACTATTATAATCACTCAACTACCTCAATCATCTCATCCCTCTCCACCTGAGTAGCATCCCACTCACCAATAATAGCCTCTCTCTTGGTGGCTAACTACTCCACCCTCACCCTCGCCTCATCTCACTCTCTCATGACTATCTCTAGCCTCTCCTCCACTCTATGCCTCTCCTCAACCACTATAGAGTGATCTA
Source organism: Wollemia nobilis (assembly GCA_028583015.1). NCBI lineage: Eukaryota > Viridiplantae > Streptophyta > Pinopsida > Araucariales > Araucariaceae > Wollemia > Wollemia nobilis. The sequence continues at coordinate 131,639 of JAQPPZ010005005.1, forward strand.
TCACCTAATCTAGCTCAATATCTATCAACTTCTCCTCCAACTCTCATATCTCACCTCATAGCTATCTCACCTCCTCCTATACCACTATCATCTCCTATAGCCCAATCATAAAATCAAATGTATGTAATGGTGATGCTACCCCTCCACTCACTAACACTATCTCCTCCACCCCTCCACCAACCTCCATCACTGGCATCTCATCCATCACCACTACCCTCTCCTATAATCCCTCACTCACCTTATATCCTCTTGAGGTATCTTTACTCACCAACCTATCATGCTCATCCCTCCATAGTCACACATTAGATCAATTGATCTAACTCCACCTCCTCCTCCTCCCTAAGCTCTAGTGATCCTGATACTCCTAGTGATCCTCCATGCCCTAATGATGCTATCATCACCTCTAGAAATGCACCTACTACCTCACCCCACTCATCCACCACCCCAACTCCAAGCTCCCATCTCTACCTCGACCACCACACATCATACTCCATTGTGGTACCAACATTATCCACATCTAGGACAACTATCTCCTCATCTAGCATCAAGTCTAAAGGTGGCACCACTAGCTATAGCCCTTGATCACCTACTACCCTATAAATAACCATTGGTAGATCTAGTCACCCCTACCACAACCCAAACTGGTGCATCACTCACAAAAATAGGAAATACTCCACCTACCTCCCATACTTCCCCACCATCCACCATCCCTATCTAATCTAGATGAGATGCACCACATCCTCATCCCAAGTAGGCACCCCTCACCATGGCCTCCATCTAATATCATCCATCTTCAACTCCCCCAACTTCTCATGGTAATACATTAGATCACCCTCCACTCCCTCTTAATCTTCTTCTCCATATCTATCCTCCATCTCATAACAAAGGGCACATCAATGCCCTCTAGTGTATGAGCCTCATAAGGAAGCAATGATGATCATAATATCATAATATGCTCCCATGCCCACACCTACAGCAAGGGACTAAAACTCATGCTCGATCGATCCATCCTCACCACCCCATGCAACTCTCTATAGACCTGCGCTAACAATGTTGGTGCCCATGCATACACTATCTTCCACTCCACCATATCACACACCATCCCCATCATATTCTAGGGGAATCTCACCCTTAAAGTATCAGGTAAGGCATGACTCACGATCATCAGCATCACCATCGCATGTCGGTTGGACAACATCTTGTCCTTCCAACACTGCTCATAATCCACCCCACCCTTCAACCCCACACTAGCCCATATCTCTCTAAGAGCCCTCTACAAAATGCCATCTCGTGCATCTCGCTCCATCATCCTCACTATAATCCCCTCTATCGATAACCGATAGATGCGGTACACATCCTCCAAAGTAATCATCATTTCCCCTATCGAGAAATGGAAGGTGTTCCTATCAGGATCCCACCTCTCGCACAATGCTAACACATATGCATGATTCATGTGCACACCACGCATCTCCCACACTCCATATAACCCCACTACACGTAGCCAAGTACCATCATCCACCTGCCACACATCCTATAGCTTATCCCTAAGCTTCCACAATCGATGTCATGCATATATCTTCTTTACCTACATTCAATCCATTTCAAAACACATGTTAATATCTCATTCATTCCATTTCATATCACATGTCAATATTACACATTCAAAAAAATTGCATGCCCCCGCAAACTTTTTCATTGCACATGCCCCATGTGAAACTTTTTATAGAGGGTAGTTTTGGATACCCATTTGCCTAAATGAATAGTATGTACCATCAATTATATCCCAACATGCACATACGCAATCAAACACATACACAAACAACAAAAAACACTAAAACAAGAACAACAATAGAAAGTCAAAAATGTCAACTAAACATAGATCTGGATACCCATTTGCCCAAATAGCATGACCATACAAAAATTTCTCATCACACATGCATACAAAGGCCAAAATAATCACATTCTTTCATGCACGCTTCTCAAGGTCACAAAGTCAATGTCAAAACAAATGGCATATCGAGATACCCATTTGGGCAATTTTACATGTTGTGCACACATTTCCACCAGAAAGTGCATTCACACACTCCAATCACATACATTCAAGCATTTTCATACACATGCACACATTCCAATACACACACAAGCACATTAAATATTCTTTAGCATTTAAATTTACACATATTCCAAGGTTAGCACAGTCCACTTACCTCTGGAATGCCTCCACTCACACTCATGCTCGCTTGCCCACTCACCATCGCTCGACCTCCATTCAATAATCTGGTAGTGCTTCGCTTCACAATTTCTTCCTCACCACTCTCTCCCTCATTCACACGATGCAAAATGAGGATTCACACACCATTTTCTACTTTTATACCTACTTTTTCATAGGTTCGCACCCACACATGCGAACGTAAAATTTGCATGCCCCTATACAAAAATTTTCGTTCGCACCTCGATGTGCAAATTTTTTTGCAAGTCATATTTTGTCAATTTCCAAATTTGATTCCCTAAATTAGCCTGGATTTATCATTTTTCAGTATTTTCATCATTTTTACCATCATCTTCATCATTATCAATCGATTCATCACCGATCTTCGTCTCCTCCATCACCAATTCATCGCTTGAGGGGGTAGTCATTCAAACACATCAAAAGCTACCTTGCACATGATCAAACAACCAAAACATCCAATCATGGATACAACAAATGCCTAAGAAAATTTTTGCTAATGATTATCTCAAGTCCTTACTCTAACAAAATTTCTCTTCTCAATCAAAACTCCAATTCAAAACAAACCAATATTTGATAAACCTCAAAATACCTATGATTGTAGATAACTCATGGATTCCCTTCTTCAAAGTGGCAGTCGTAAGACCACTTGTGAATGAAGCACCTGACTAAGCTCTACCCTACGACTCCAATGGTTTGTCAAATATTGTCAAAAGAACTCATCAATCAATCAGAAGCAAAAATTGGCAAAGGCATTTGTTCCTTCCACAATTGGAACATCTCACATTGATCACAAAATAAGGTAATCTTATGCCTTCCCTCAAAAGCAATCATTACGATGTTGCAAAGTGTTGTATTCAATCACAAATCATCTTTCTCTTTTATCAATGCGTCTCTCTCGCAATCATCCACAACTCATCAATCACAAATTCTTTGCCTTCCAAATCATTCCATCAATTCATATCATCAATTTTTGTACTAAATCATGTTTTCACACAATCCAGTACAAAAGGGGTAAAATGTAGACACCCAAAAGTTGCACATTGTCCCTTTCCTCATCTTCACGATCAATCAATTTGCAAAACCCTCAAAAATTGCATAAATTGGCTTTAAAACACTATTCATTTATTAAAATCACTATTCATCATCCTTAGCCCCCTTGGGCTAGCTAAGCCCCTTCCTACGCTTAACTATAGGTCCTCATGTGACCTCATTCACAACTCAACCAAGGTTGAATTCTCCACCATGGTCAAAAAGCACTTTATGCTCAAAAAGTCAACAATCTTAGTCAAAACTTGCTTTATGGCTAATCCTATGGTTAATTAGGCTAATCATGCTTAATTCTAACCCTCCACCTCACCTAGTCTACTTTGACTAGCCTAGCCTTTCCACCTCACCTAGTCTAGCCTAGCCTAGCCTTGCCACCTCTCACCTAGATATTTCCTCCATCTCACACTCTCCTAGGCAATAAATGAGAAATCATGACTTTTGCACATAAAAAGCAATTTCAAATTAGAAGATATTTCCAAGTTGGTTTCAATTAATGCCATTTGGAGACTTTCCTCTAGGTCATCATGACTTGTAGATGGGTGAGGGATTCTCTCACCCAATCTCATTTATGAGGTAGGACACCTCAAGGGACACCTCACCACACACACCTCATAGGGGACACCTCATGGGACACCTCAGCCCCTCCCCTAACCTTGGCCAAGTCTATAAGTAGAAGGCCATTTTCACCATTTTAGGGATTCCAAGTTTAGCTTACAAAAACTCTGTTGAAATCACTCCAAATCCATATCATCCATCAAACACATCCACATAGCACTAGGGTTTTTATTATATCCATGATACTCTTTGTGACTTAGATAGGTTATCGACAATGAAGGCAACTTTCAAAGGTGACCCGATGAAAGAGCAAAGGAGCAACAACATCAGGACTACACAGAAAGCATATTCGATGAATTCTATCGAAAATAGTCAAGTTTGCACCCCCCATGCGAACTTCCAGGTCCAAACAAGTTCACACCCACCCATGCGAACTTCTGCTATAGCAAAATAGAGTTCACCAGATAGGTAAGTATGGCTTAGTTTATGGTTTTACATGATTTTATATAGTTTTAGTCATGTTTTAAGCTTGATTTAAAGGTATTTTTGTCTTCATAAACATGGGGTTTGACTGAGGTAGGCCCCCAAATGTTCTAACTAGATTTTGTAGGTCCAATAGGTACAAAGGACAGATCAAACCAATGGTGGCCCATGAGCAAGAAGCCCACCTACACTGAGGAACATCCAAAAGATGAATCTTGCTGCTTTTGGTCACATTGAGAAGGGTTTCCTTAGGGAAGACCCATTTGTAGCCTTCAAGGCAAAAGTTGTAAAAGGATTCACCTTGTAACCTCCTTTTATATTCAATACAAAAGTAGTGATTCTACATTTATTAAAATTGTAGTCTTTTGAATGGTTTCAGTCCAACCTTCAAAAATTTTACTCTTCTTGTTCTTCTTGGGACTCTCTTTTGCCTTCTAGCTGTCACAATTTTTTGTTGTCAATTTTTTTTATCTTGTCATAGTTATCTAAGGTGCCACTAATAACTTTTCAAAACTTTCATTATTTGATAATTCTATCCTTTCATGCCTTCATCCAACCTCTAATGTTTGAAACTTTTGGTCAAAAATTTTGCTTGTACTCATCCACCATATCTTTTTCTATCAAGGTCATCTTATGAACTTTTGCTATTGCTTCCTCCTTTCTAGTGTAGTGAGAAATAACTACAATACCAAGTACAATTTGTATAGTTAGGTGGATAAGAACAAGGTATGAATTACTACTAAGAGTTTCGCTTAATAGGAAATTGATTACGAAATACATCTACCCTAGTTGCTAGGGTGAATTTTGTTTATATGATTCTATCTATAGATACTTCTTATGGTTGGACTATACATCAGATGGATGTGAAGAGTGTCTTTATTCATGGTGAGGTTCAAAATGAGATTTACATGTAGTAGTCAGTGGGTTTTGATATTGGGGGTCCTACCCCTTGGTATGTCAATTGACTAGGTCCTTCTATGGACTTAAGAATGTATTGCATGCTTATTATAAATAAATCTATTCTTATTTTCTTAGTTATGGGTTTTAAAGGTGAAGGCCAAACACAATATTTGAATCAAATATTAGGATAAGGATACTCTAATGATTTTACTATATGTAAATTATATTCTCATATGGGTAGCTCTCTTACCTTAATTTAAGATATGAAGTCATGAATTCATGCTACCTTTAGGATGATAGAATTAGGGATTATACACTATTTATTGAGCATTCAAAATTCAATTAAACTTTAGTATGATTTAGATATTATTTAGTGCTTTAATATGGAGGATTGCAAGTCCACTCAGACTTATTTTTCTTTAATATTAAACATTCAAGTAGATTGCATAACTCCTTTAATGAATACAACTCTATCCTAGTCTCTTGTAGGAGGTCTTCTTTACCCCACTTGCATATGATTTGATAATGCATTTTCTATTAGCTATTGTTGCATATACATGTAGGTCCCTTGAGATAGTTAATGGACTATTATTAAGAGCACCTTTGATACATTATAAGTACATATTAGATTGCCATTCATTATTTAGTTGGTTTACCTCCAATTTTACTAAGAGTCTTAGATTTATACTGGGCTAGCGATTTGGATGAACAATACTCCACCATATATTTCATCTTTTATATTGGTTCCAATTTCATTTCTTAGTTCTCTAGATTGTTGGGATCTGAATTGACATGAAGGAAATATTGAAATTATGACTATTATCTTCAGTATTTTTGATAAGGCATGCACCTGCTAATTATAGTTCAAATCCCAATATTGGATGGATTAAATATTGCTTTAATGCAACCTCCAGAGTAGGCTGGTATACCTTGTCAACTGATTTGGGTGTTGACTTTTTTAAGCTTAGTTAAATGTTTGAATATATGGATAGAAATGAGTTTAGGGTTAGAAATATAATGGTTAAATAGTGGTTGGATAAATCTAACAACATAGGCATCTACAAGAAAACCTCCACCAATCAATTTCTAGTATCCCACACTTGCGATTAACAACACTCAAAACAAGTAATCTTCATCAATTAAAGAATAAGAGATATGCTTGAAGAAACTATTTCAAACATCTAGAATACTAATAATCCAAATAGCAGAATTAGATCAGTATTCAAACTAATAGAAAAGAATTTCTTCTAATCATATATTCAAACATGAAATATTTCAAGGTGCTCTAAGTTAGCAATCCAATATCAATAGAATAGACTAACCATAGCAGTAGTAGCAAAAATGCATTCACAAATCAAATCTCTATAAAAAAAATATAGAAGAAACTAGCCTGAGGTAAACATCCAAGTAATGTTCCTTCTATTGATTTATAGAAACTATTTACATAGTAGGGCAAGCAAACACTTCAGATCCAACCCTACAAAATTAGGGTTCGACCTCTATTTATAGTTTTACATGTTAAAATATTAAAGAAAATGGAACATTACAGGGAAAAAAAATGCTAGATCAGTAGGGTGTTGAGAAGTTAGCCTCTTGTTTTTTTTGGAGGGAGATGAAGTCCTATGATCTTGCACTCCTCTACAACTCAGCCTCTACAAGTTGCTCAGCTTTCATGGTGCCCAGCCCTATACTATATCAAAATAACATCAAGATCATTTACCATTATTTTTTATGACATCTAGCCATAGATCTAAAACTGAAATCTCCTCATGGTTCTTTGATCCGTTTGTTGATTCATTTTCCTATTATTTAAGCTTTAAATCTTTTAGATATCGATCAACTAGTTTGTGCTAAATCAACTTCTTTATTTTAAATGTATTCTAGAGAACAAAGCATACGAGATATCGATCGCATTATGAATAGTTGATATTAGTGCTAGGTTGGTTTTCTCATTTCATAAATAACACCTACAGTGTAGAACTGATGTCACCTCTCCTTCTTAGTTCCCTCAGCAATGTAGAACCATGTCGTATCCTGCTTTTTAAAAATATTATTCAAAAAATTTAACCTCTTTGACTTTGGGCTGGAGTAAGGAAAGCTTCATTACCTTAAGTGTAAAATATTTTTTGAGCCACATGGGGTAGAAAAATGTGTTGGTTCGATCCTCTTAGCCTTTATATAGTCTTTGTACTATTTTAAGTTGCGATATATAACCATATCCTAAATTTTTTCATAGCCCACAATTTGATATCCCAATGTGCAAGTTTGACCTATGCTAACTGTAGGGTAGATCACTGCATTGAGCCACACAATGTGAAACATGTGGTTTCCTATGCAGGGTAGAACATGTTCATGCATCATGCCTTGTAATTTTTGATTGTAGGTTTTGACTATGTAGACCATGGGTAGAGCACTGTGTTGAACCACACATTGTGAAACATGTATTGGCATGTGTAGGGTAGAAACTATGTTGTGGACTACAATTTGGAGATCAAAAATTTTCAATTTTGACCATGATGATCATGGATTGGAACCTTTCTCTATGCTACGTGATGTAAATCATCACTATAGACTATCATATCTCCACCATGCTCTAGTCCGTGAGTTTGAAAACGTGAAGCACAATATTTACTGAGTTGACCATGGGGTAGAACACCATGTATTATGTCGCTACTGTGGGATAGAACACATTCTTTAGGACTTTAAAAAAATTGCAAAAAAAATTCTAAGTATGTGACCATTTTGGGCCTACATTTTGGCACCTCCTAGGTGGTTTTGCTCGCAAATTCTGAGAACTAAGAATCTTATCCATTGGGTATTAGGAGTCAAAAAATTGATATAAAAATAATAGTACAGTAAGATAGATGAATGGAGGTAATTTTTAAAGGAAAATGTGAATGAATAGGGGTGTGAGGAAAATAATATATGTAGTGGGAGGTGTGAAGAGATGTGGGGAAAGGGGTATACTCCAATATTTGGTGAGCCATGTTTCATAGAATAAATTCCATATGACCATCACTCTCTAAGACATTTGTGAAGATACTCAGAGAGCAACGGTTTATATAGAAATCATGCAAGAAACAAAAAACTTTGTAACTCCTTTCATGAGTCCAATCTTACTCTAGTTACACAAAACTATGTTTCTTTTATAACTTTAAACCAATCAGAGTTTTCCTTTCCACATAACCTCATGGCATTTTCATGTTATTTTATTGTAGTTTCATGCCTTATGACTCTCCTTTGATATTTTTAGGATCAAAAAAAATTACAAAAATATAAAAAAATAGCCCCATCTACTGGCTTATGATACAAAAATAGTTTAGCTTATTCTACAGTAAAAATTCTTACTCTTGTGCCTTCTCCTGTTGATCTTGCTCTTCAATATTTTCATATTGTATCTCTTCAATATTTTGTACATTCTTCTCCAATTGATCCCCCTCATTTTATTGCATTTTCTCTTCATTTATTTCTTTTTCTTTTCCTCCATTATCATCTTCTTGGTCCTCTTCACTCTTTTATTCCTCTTCAGCTTCTAGCTTTGCTCCAAATAGTTGGATCATTTATTTCAGGGTCTATAAATCTTAGATCCAAGATGACTTAGTGGGGTTAGTTTTCTCTTTGAGCTACTTATGAACATACTCCAACTTAGCAGTCTCTTCATAAGACAAAATTATATCTATTCACCAAGTATTCCTTTTATTATTTAATCTTGGTTAAGTCTTTGAGCATTTGAGATACCTGATCTTGATTAATCGGCTCTTCCCAAGCATCTATTTTAGACTCATCTTGTATTATTGAGGCTATGTTGGTTTGAAGGTATTATTCTATCAATAAGGTTTTATTTTCAACCCAAAGTCCTCTAAAACCATACTGCATCATCTCTTGGTGGATATCTAAAATATCTTGCAGCTTGGACTCAATTCTATCTTATAGTAACCACCCTTTCTAAAGCAACTTATTCTTGTCAACCACAATATTGGTAGCTAGTTTAGCAATATTCCATGTATTGTTTGGAATAGGTTTAGCAGCTTTACTAAATTTATTCTTGAATAGCTTATATATTTGCTCTGTTGGTATCACCATGGGTTGTAGCTCTTTAGTGAAATTGTCTAGATCTTCCTTAGTTTTCTACAACAAATGATTTGCATCATCCATGTAATCAATTATAGGCTATATTTCTTAATATTTCTCTAGTATTTTGGACCATATCTACTTTCTGACCTATTTGACCCCTTCCTTAGAAAAACCTACAGCTCTAGCCTTTTCAATATGGAGGTGATGCTTCAAGTCTTGTATTTCTTTAGCTTGAGCTTCATTATTTTTCTTCAACTCTTCAACTTGATCTTTGAAATTTATGGCCTCTTGATAGTTATTTTGCTAGCTCTTAACCTCGTTTTTTACAACCTTCTCCACATTTTTATTGCCAATAGTTTTTTCTAACTTCTCAATATCTTCCTCCAATTTTTCACATTGCTCCTTGTAAATCTTAGTCTTGACATAAAAGGTTTCAAGGTGGGCCTTAGTTATGACTAATTCATCCTCCATTGGCAATTTATTAATATCATCTGTATGCTCCTCTAGCTGATAATATTCCACAATCATATCCTCCTATGTTTTGCTAATGAGAGGAGTGATGGACATAGTTGTCCTTTGCCTAGTCATTGACTCAACAATCATGGTTTTCCTTCATATAATAGTCTATTTTGAAGGCTTAAAAAATATCTCAACCCAAAAATATTGGATTTTCTATGAAAAAATTTTCACCTTTTGCAAATAGGCTACTTTGGAATGATTTGCAGAAGTGGAGGCATTCATAAGTGAAGGAAAAAATGGATCTGGCATGGATGAAAGAGGAGTGGTTATGAGGATGGTGGAATTTGTGCCCATTGAGAGGGTTGTAATTATCATTGATAAGGTAATTGATGTTGTAACCATGGAACGAGGTGAGAAATATGGAAGTGATTGTCCTTCTATGATTACCAACAGTGAGGACTTTGAAGGTGGAGGATAGGTGATGATGTTACATAAACTTATAGTGGATGTAGAGAATATGGGCTAGCTTGGGGCTTTGTAATGGTTGGTGAATAAAGTTGTGAACTATGAGGTGGAGAGGATTTCTTTTTTATGTGGGAAACACTCTTAATAAATGACACGAAATGGCACAAATAAAACTTACAATTGCATTAATCCAAAAATATATTTATAGGTATGTCTACCTTTACAATTGGCATTTAATATGCATAATCTATGTGAGTATTAAATGCAATACAACATGATCCATGTGAGAAGGGGTAATATTATAGAATATAATATTAATCCCTATCATTCCTCCCCACCGTAGAAGCATTGGACTCCAATGTGTTCCAAAGGGAAGAAAAGTTTGGTTTTGATGCACATTAAATGATAGTTATGGCGGTTATTGATTAAATTAAATTAAATAAAAATTTAATTTAATTTAATAAATGCATTAATGAATGCAGTTTAATGATGGAAAATTTTAATTTAATTTAATAAATGCATTAATGAATGCAGTTTAATGATAGAAAAATTAAATTAAATTAAAAATTTAATTTAATTTAATTTATGGAAATGTGTCCAGAAGTATGTGCAACACCCACCAGGATCAAATGGTCATCACCATGGTTTTGAGGTGGAAGCTGGTAGAAAATATTCTTGTAGCTCATCACCTAGAAACAAATAAAACCTACCAAAAATGTGATTGGTTACACTAGACATAAGGTTGCAATCAAGAGTAAAAAATGTGTGTGGCAATAGAATGAATGTAGCAGAGAAATGAGTAGTTACTGCAAACTAAAAAGATACGCCATCAATGAAATATGGCAGATCAATGGCCAAAAAACAATGGATCGGGCTTGAATGAGCAAGAAAATGTTGAAAAACCATAGAGACACTATGGAGCCACACCCAAAAATAGGATATCATCATCGTAAAATGGTGAATCACCGACATCATGGTTGTGTGGATCTGACATCCAAAAATTACCATAAAAATTGGTTGTAAGTGGGTTGGCAAGCAAATCAAGACCAAAAAACATGGAGGTGGCACCAAAAAGTGATAGATCAGTGAAGACCATGATCAAAAAATGTGGATGACAATGAGATGTAGGCATGATGATAGTGGTAGAAATAACTTTTGGAGATCTTGGATCTATAGCATCTAGAGGGGTTGGATCTGCATCAAGGGCTTCAATGGAGCTTAGATCCACATCAAGAGCAATATAAGCCAAATCATCTAATGGAAAGATGCTAGGTAGATCACCTAGAGAACCAGGTTTGAATCTAGGTGTGGCTATAAATGCTGCAATATCTAGATCAGGTGCAAAATCCTAATATTTTTTAATGAGATCTTCAATAGGAATGAGATCATCAATAGTAGGTTTTTCAGCAACAACGAGGATTTCAGTTGTAAACTACTAAAAATTGGCAACCATTGCTATATGGAATTGTTGAAGTGTAACCAAATCCACACAAAGTAGTTGAAGTTGTATGGCAAAGTCAGCAAGCAAAATGGTTGACATTGTGAATTATGATCACGACATGAAGGTCAAAGTCAAAGGGACCCAACTAGCTAAGGGTCAAAGTCAGAGGGACCCCAGCTGAGAGTTTTCATGAACAAAAGTGCTCAAAGATGTCTATGGAAGGAAAAGAATGTTCATCCAAAGCCAAGATCTGCTAGTGGTTTTCTCGTTCCTCTTTTGAACCATACTAGCCTAGAGGAAGAGGATACTCACCTATCCAATGCTTGGATTTGATACCAATGATGTGGGAAACACTCTTAATAAATGATATAAAATAGTACAAATAAAACTTACAATTGCATTAATCCAAAAATATATTTATAGGCATGTCTACCTTTACAATCGGTATTTAATACGCATGATCCATGTGAGTATTAAATGCAATACAACATGATCCATGTGAGGAGGGGTAATATTATAGAATATAATATTAATCCTTATCACTTTTGTTCCCAATTTTCTTGAGAATGGGAAGGAGATCCTTTTGGGGAAGGAGAAGGAGAAGAAAGGATAGAAATCATACCTTCACCTACTGAAGTAGTTTTTTGAACAATGTTATCTACACTTCGATGTTGTGTTTGTTGAACCTGTTGTTCTACAATTGGATCATGAATTCGTTCAACTAGTTGCTTTGGATTCATCTTCTACTTTTTATAGACCTTCCTCTTAGCCTCTCCAACTGCATCCTTAGTCTTTCTATTAAATACAATAGGAGGTGTAGGCTTATCTTTCGTAGTTCCCCTTTCATGTTGTGTTTCTTGTGATGCAACTTCTATAATAGGGGTTGGTTCTATTGAAGTTATAGTGGTGAATTTTAAAGGAGTAAACATGAAGCTATCTTTTCTTTCTTTTCCCATTGATTTTTGTAAAGGGGTCTCTCCACCCAAGGCTAGATGCTCTAGTATTTTAATTGCTTGTATATTTTCTACATTTTCCATTTCATCCTTTATCCAAACCGCCACTAGAATAATGCATTTTCTTCATAGTATGAGCACCCACGAAGTATTTCTAGTATTGCTCTTGTGAAGCTCAAATGTGTTCTAGGTTACCTTGGTTGTTGATGGAGCATTCATCATAGCTTCTTGTACCTCTTCTTATGAATGTGGAGAAGGGGAATATGATGATACTTGATCTTTATTTTTTCCCTTTACTCTTATTTTCTTGTAACTCAACACCAAAATCCTACCATTCTTGGCCTTCCATATTTTAATATGCTTATCATACAGCTCGAAGAAATCAATATTCAATTGATGACTGAATCTGGTTTTTTTTATACCTGTTTCAATTCTCATCTACCACCATTCCACAATTTTACCATTGTCCCATTTATGCTTATCTTCCAATTTTTTGATCTTGGATTCTTTCAATCGGTGGGCTTTACTATTTTTAGGATCATAATCAATGATTTGCTCGTTAAATTCTCTCCAAAGGGGAAGTTGTTCCATTTTATTAATATTCCATTCCAATGGAATATATTCCTTTTTATTTCTACCCTTTTCAAAGTGGGACCTCAATTTTTTAAATTTGAGGGCTCTTTATCCATTTAGGGCAATATTTATTTCCAATAACTTGTCATTAGAGTCGTATCTCCACATTTTTGAAATATATATAATATCGAGTCTCTCCAAATATTGAGTAATTTGTTCATGTTGATCCTTTTTTGTTATGGTTATATCATCCACATTACGAGAATAAACCATAGTTCCCTTCCTTCCCTTATCGGTTCCAAATTTGACATTGATGAAGTCATTTTGTCTCAAATATTCCAAATCTAACAACCTTCTGGCAACAAAATGAGATAGCAAGAATGGTTTGCCAGTGAAGCCATAAAGTCTGATAACAATTTCTTTAGTAAGGATATTGTAGACACTAAAATTTGAGCATTTACAAATCACCATATAATAAAATATATGCCTTAGTATAAACTTAGGAATATTAATCCTTATACATTCCACCCCACATTGCATAATACAATCCTACATAATATATGCCTAAGTCTAAACTTAGGCATAAAAATCTGCACATTAAAAGTATTTTCTAGATTTTCTAAATCTAGAAAATCTGCCTAGGATACCCTACCTACTCACTAGACATATGTCCTAGCCACATCACCACCACCCCCTTGCCACCTCTCACACACCCATTTCACCCTTGTCCCTTTACATGGGATATCCCTCACACCTCACTCCACTTTTACCTACCCACTAGCCATATCATCCCAGTTAAGTGAGATACCCTAGGTGACTCACTATAACTGTCCCTACCATTTGGCAGCCTTGGCTTACCACTTGGTAATCTTGGCTTGCCACCTCCCTTCCCCTCCAAAATCCTAAGGAGCCTATAAAGGTACCTTCATCCCATCAACCAAGGGAGGCTAAAGAACATACCATCACACTGCTAGAATCATGCTAGTATCTTACATGCATCCCAAGGAGATCATGGATTCAAAGCATTAGAGTACCATTTTGAAGGTTTTTGTAGCGACCCCGGGGAAGCGACACGCTGACCGTGCTGACCTTTCCTACTGTAGCACCCTAAAATTGGTGTAGTTAAACCCTTAGTAAAAAGATAAAATTTGAATTTTAACCTCAAAATCACCCGTTAACCGCTCACCTCGTTTTTCGTGCCATTTTTAGGAGTTGTTTTGACCGTTGGACAATATCATCATCAAACAGATGAAATTGTCCCAGATCGGACGAATTCGTCTAGAACATAACGTCCAGACGATTTCATCCCAAAACCAATTTTTTATCATTAGCTTTTGTTTCAATAGCCTCTCCAACTTGGGCAGAAGTGTGTCTACGCAGTTGTAGATTCCTTCATTGGAGATCTCCCAGATTGGGATGATCCCCAACCTCATAACCCCCCCTACTCCTATATAAACTAGGATTTTTCTTATTTTATCCCTCTTGAACCCATTGGCTGATCATTCCCCTATAATTCTAGTTTTGTTGTATTAGAACATCCTCACCCCCATCATTTGCATTTGTATTTTCAAGTCTTTCATTGCAGGTTTTCACTGTGCTTCAGCTGGAGGAAGCTCGGATCATCGCAAGTGATTCCAGACGATTTCAAATGATCCTGTCGCAGATCGATGATGATATCGTATGATTGGAGGTGATCTCGACAACAGTTCAGATTGGGGACAACCAAAGCCCTGAGTTTGCATTTCTCATCTTTCTTATTTATTTTACTATGCATTAACTTGATTGATTTTCATTCTACATCCTGGAGTTCACCTCATCTAGCATAAATGCATGATAAATTTAAAATAATTTATTAAAACAATGTATTTCCTTTAAATCTACTATCTAGATTTATCAATTAAGCATTCATATTGTCATTTCCATTATTTTGCATTATTCTTGCAGTTGCATTTTTGGTTTTTGGTGTTTGTTTCTATGATTGCAGGTTTCTGACGAATTCGTTTGAAAATTTTGTTAGATCAGTGACGAGCTTTTCTGATCTCAGATGATCGACTGTAATCTGGGATGATTCTGTATAATTTCAGATGATCCTGTCATATTCAGGACAATATGGACTCCTATAAGCTTTAGAATCTTCATCAGACATCTAGAATCAGGTGCATTCTTTATTATTTAGTACATTCCTTGTATTTAGTATTCATTCATGCTTTCTGTATTCATATAAATTGGCATTTTTCATATATAATAGCCTAGATTCATTTTGGCCAACCTAGGATTATGAATGATCGAGTATAAAATGAACACATCAAAACCATTCTCAACCTAGGCATGGAAACTGCCACTCAAATTTTCTTGGTGAACCCAACCATCCATCAAAAATTCACCTTTATACCCCTCCCCCGAGAGGTGTGAACTTCAAAGGGCCTCTCAGTTCGAGGTATTGTTCCATCCTTCTCACATCCCCCTTTCGGGAATGGATCCTTTAGCCTGAAGGTAAGGACACGGAAAATTTGGGTCGATACATTTTGGTGAACCCGACGTGAAACTAAAAACCTTTTGAAAACAATCCAAAAAAAAAAATATTATTAAGTAACATCTAGAATCATCAGACAAATAATTAAAGTTGCATATCATGTTTAGATGGTAGATTATAATAAAATACGAGCTGTCACTATAAATGTTGAAAA
Organism: Wollemia nobilis; assembly: GCA_028583015.1. Classification (NCBI taxonomy): domain Eukaryota; kingdom Viridiplantae; phylum Streptophyta; class Pinopsida; order Araucariales; family Araucariaceae; genus Wollemia; species Wollemia nobilis. The sequence goes on from JAQPPZ010005005.1 coordinate 147,506, forward strand.
TCAATTAGCAGCCATAGAGATTACTTCTGTGCTTAGAGTACCCCAAACAAATAGAGTCCAACCTTTGTGGGATGAACTTGATAGGAGATTGGGTATTATTTCATCTAGGTCAATAGAACTTAGGAAAATTAAGAGGTTTGTCCTAGATAGAATCCTGGATCCTGATCAAGTAACTTTGTACCATGAACTTCAGAGAGCTTGCCATAGGTGGTTAGCTGATAAAAGAGCACTTGTGTCTTCCAAATTGTACACCTTTGAGGAATACCTCAAGAACGCAGTTGTAGTACATAAGTTTCTATCTCGTATAGAGGATCAAGAAGTCGTTCTTACGGATAGGAAAAGATGGAATAGAGTTCCTAGAGCTGTGTTGTATCGAGAGTATTGCCATGAACTCTATTTTTACAAGTCAGAGTCTGAAGTAGATAATATTACTATAGCACACTTTTTCAAATTCTTGAAAAACCATTTCCAATTTGAAGAGGAGCATTTCATGACTCCTGATGAACTCGATCCTATTAATGATATCCATAAATTATTTATAGAAAACTAAGTCATTATTCTTACTTATTATTATTCTTTTTACATCGGGAATGCTGTTTGTTATCTTTATAATATTATTATAAAACACAAAAAAAAAATAACAAAACAAAACAAAAAATCCAAAACATTTCCTTTAATATAGTAGGTATATAATTAAAATATATACCTCTCAAACCTATCGCATATATATATATATATATATATATATTATTTATTTTTTTTTTTTTTTTTTTGAAATATAAGTTTAAGCACAATGCCTAGACTTAGGAATGGAAAATAGACTGAAGAAGAAGAATATTGGTTAGGAAAACCATTAAATAACCCAGATGTCCTTCCTGAAGATCAAATTCAGGAAGAAGGAATTCCTAGACCAGCAAGAAGAAGAGCTTGTTGTAAGAAATGAACAAGAAGAAAATGTTAGAGAGGAAGGATCCTCATCCCCTAAAATGTCTCCGGAGGAGCTGATTACTTTTGAAAATATGGAACATTTCCGGAAGTTCATCAATACTAATATTGGTGCTCTTAATAGAGCAGTCCATATGGACAAAGATCAAATTAGTGACACTCAAGCAACCCTAGAAGAAATATTTCACACACACACTAATCCCTTGTCCTTCGTTGATCAAGAGAGTGATCAAGCTGAACCATACAACTTGGATATGGCCGCTATAATCCAGAACATGCAACAACAACAGGTTACCCAACCATCTAAAGTGCCTATTAGCAAGCCTAGGGTCATTCCTACACAAAAGAAACCTTCATTCACTGCTCTATTTCACCAAGCTATTGATCAATATACCTCAAATCAGATAAAAATCCAAAACAAAACCAAACATCAATTTCCAACAATCTGGCATACAACATAATACTACTACAAATCCTCTTCATAATACTCTTCCTACCAACCATTTGCATAATAGCAATATAGCATCTAATCCTTATGTCACACCATCATACACTCACAAATCCCATACTCATGTCCCACCAAACCAATATGGTGGACAAACTAGTAATCTTGAAGCCATGGTGAAACAGTTAGTTTCCCGCATGGACCAGATAGATCCCTACCGTCCCTCGTACAATTATCAAGAGATGTGTAGTCAGCCTTTAGATCCTATAGTTGTAGCACAACCATATCCTAAACACTTTCCTATGCCTATCCTACCTATATATAAAGGAACCAAAGATCCCATAGAGCATCTTCGTATGTTTAGGATAGCATGTCATGATATATCACATGATGACTTGTTATTACTAAAAATGTTTCCAAAAAGTTTAGGGGGAATGGCATTAGAGTGGTATTATCAATTACCCACTCATTCTTTGAGGAATTTTGAAGAAACAACCGAGTCTTTTGTCCATCAATTTAGTGCCTACATCGAAAGGCATGTGACCATTAAATATTTGTACAACTTAAAACAAGACAAAGATGAATGTTTTGCTGATTTCCTAGCTAGGTGGAGACAATTGATAGGAAAATTGCACTTTGTGTTACCTTATAGGGAGATGTTGGACATCTTTATTAATAATTTGCAAGAACAACTATCCTATGAGTTATCAACTGCTACCTTGACCACCTTCGATCAAGCTATAGACTTAGCTCGAAGAGTGGAAGATGCTCTCATTAGGAGAGGTCAGCTTAAAAAGAAAGACGATGAGAAAACATCTAGAAATCAATATAAAAATAAACAAGTTGTGGGTGATGGAGTCACTGATAGCAGAAATATTGCTAATGTTAATGCTACGAAGACAACAAAGAAGTTTATACTAAAACCTCCTGATAAACCTCCTCAAGAATTTACTAGGTTAAATCAACCTTTATCAACCATTCTACCACAATTATTAGAACGAGGTTTGATTCAATTACCAACTATCTAGGAACCTGATCCAACTATACCCGGATACAGAGCTGATTTACACTGTGATTTCCATAGAGGACCTGGACACACTACCAAATCTTGTAAAAGATTAAAACATAAAATACAAGACTTAATTGATAACAATGAGATGGAGGTGCAAGCCTTTCAACCTAAACAAAATCCTCCTAATAATGCTCAAAAGAACATCCCCCAAAACCAGAACTAGAATGCCAATCAATCATTGGACATATTTCAACATCCTTTACCAAAACATGGTAAGGAGGTGGCTAATCAAATTGAGCATCATAATGTTCCCCCTCCTACCCGATATGTAGGAACTATTAGTGGGCATTTACCTACTCATGATCCACAAATATTTGACACAACTTTATCCATGGTTACGACCAGGCCTCTACATAATATTCGGACACCTGATCTTAGTGATACATAATACGAGACTAAGAGTGACATGGAAATCACATCAAATCAATCGAATAGTTCTGAAGATGAATCGGATGCTATTCACCCTATCACAAATTATATGGTTCCGGAAGAACCATTTCCAAGAAGAGTCACTACTAGACCATCTTCTCACCAATTACTTTCTAATGAACAAGCCATAAACGCTAGACCAAGACCCATTCATCATCCACAGAACAATATTGTGGGTACCATTAGAGCTGTTACTAGACAACAAGCTCAAAATTCTCAACAAGATCAAATGCAGAATGATGGATCAACTCCATTTGTTTTGAAAGTTCCTAATAAAGGGAATCATGCACCTAATGTTCAACCTAAACCTCCTTATAATATTAATGAGCAACTATCAAATATTATAGCTAGAATTTCTCTTTTGGACCTTTTAAGATCTTCTCCTACCCATAGAGATGAATTAATGCTCACATTAAGCCAGATGATGGTACCACAAGACATTCAACATGAAGCCATGGCTAATACTATAATAACTCGTGAAGTTGATTGTATTGACTTCCAGGATAGAGACATACCTCAACATAGTTTACATAAGGATAACCCCTTATATATTATTGCCCTAATCGGAGATGTAGCAGTTAAACGAGTCTTGATTGATAATGGTTCATCTTTAAACATTTCCACTTTTGACTTCTACCAAATATTTGGGTTTAGAAGTGATGAAATGAAAAGAACTGATATGATCATAAAAGCCTTCAATGATGAAACACAAGAAACATGTGGAGTTATTACCATCCCATTGCAAGTTGGTCCGAGAACCTTAGATATGACCATGTTTATTGTACATTGCCCTGCATCGTACAATATACTCTTGGGTCACCCTTGGATCAATGCAATGCGAGTTGTTCCATCAACTTTACATCAATGTGTTAAATTCGAATTTAAGAATCAGTTGGTTACCATTCATGGTGATCCTAGACCCTTTGATATGTGTGATTTTGCAAAACCGGTTGGAGTTCAATTTTACCTTGCACTGCCATCCACACATCCTAATTCTCATTATCCATCTAAACATGTGAAACACACACCCATAATATCATCTACTTCTTCTCCATCAGTTCCACCTCTACATATAGCTCAACCATCCTCTAAACAAACCACATTAGGACCTCAAAAAGATCCTAATCCCACAACCAATGCTTCTTGTTCTACTCCTATAACTTCCATACCTTAATAGAATCATCCATCGACATATCTACAACATCTACATCTACCAAAGGCATATTTTCTGCATCCAAAGATGTAGGAAGTGTTCCTTCTACCTCTTATTCTCTTACTGATGAGCTCTTACCCGATTTATCTAAAATTCTTATATCAGAGAAAACAAATGCTTCTATGCAAGATTCCCTTATTTTAAATAAATTGCCACCATCTCCTCATACCTTGGGCCTCCCACAACCTATGGGAAGTATTTACCAAGTCGGGAGTTGTGATTTTATTTATAAGGGATATGACTGGGGTAGAATACCCAGAAACATCAAAACTCATTATGATGGATATGCTCGATGTTATTTTACTAATGAGTATATTAAATCCAAACCTATAATGCTTAAATTGGGATATAAAGGGAAAGGTTTGGGACCTTTCCAAAATGGTATGAAAGAAACCTTTGAGGTAGAACCATGGCCCGCTCGATGTGGTGTGGGCCTATTTCCTAGTAAGGGTCAACCCTTCCCATTTGAGGATGATGACCATCTCATATGTTACCAAGATTATTTGGATAAATGTGATGCCTTGCGTTTAATGAATAAGCCATTTACATGTAATATGCTATCCATAGCTTACCCTGAGATGATCGCCGAATCCGATGATGAGTTGGAGGGAGATATCTTCCATGATGTCTCCGTTGAGGAATTGTTACTGTTGACAATATTGTCACATTCCACCAAGGGGAAAAAAATTTAAAAACTTTGTATGATATTTGTTTTGAAAATTTTCTTTGTTTATAAGTTATAGCAATTTTGGTTTTCCCTATCGCCCCTTGGTGGACAAAATGAAAAGAAAAGAACTTCGGGCCCGAAGCGCTTCAAATCATCACTTCGGGCGAGAAGTTTGCCGAAGATACAAAGATAACGCTTCGCACCCGAAACATTTTTGACAGCCACTTCGGGTGGAAGTTTTGCGAAGCGGCATCCAAACAACTTCGTCGAAGGAGAAAAGATAGCCCGAATCGGCTAAGGCAAAGAAAATACTTCGGGCCCGAAGTATTTCTAAAATCCACTTCGGCAAGATTTCTCCCGAAGCGGTGCAAGTCGAGAAAGTGTTTCGGCCGAAACTCCCCCGAACCGCCTTTTCAAAAGAAGATCGGCCCGAAGCATTTTTTTCCCGACCCGTCAGCGAAGCGGTCTTGCCCCCGAAGCAGCGAAGGATAGAAGAAGATCGGCTTCGGCACTCCACGCCCCCGAAGTAATTTTGCGAAGTGGAAATCAGCGAGGCGCTTTCCAGGAACGCTTCCCAAGTTGGGCATTTTCCCGAGGCAGTCAGAGAGCCTCATAAATGCATATTTTCTTGCCCGATAAGCCCGCTGCTCATTTTTGGCAATTGGATGCGAAGTATCAATCCGAGAAGGAGAGCCCGACAAGCATGGCCGCCACTCGAGCACCGCACCTGCAATCCGAGGACACCCTAGGTGGCTCATTTAATGCATCTTTCCCCGGTTGACTCGGTCACCATTACTAGTTTTGGTAGCCGATTTGAGAGATCATTCGCAGCAGCAGCGAGGCACCGATTTCTCAGGGCCCGAGGGCGTACTCCGCCATTTTTGTAATAATGATTCAGAGGGTCGAGTCCTCTATAAAAACCTAGGCTTTGCAATGTAAAAGGGGGGGAACTTTCTGCTAGAAAGCTGTTGTAACTTGATGTCCTGCATCTAATACTAAAGATCTTTTGTGCTCCATTTCTCTCTTTTATGCTGCCTTCTATGCTTAATTCTTTTGTCTGTCTGCATTCGTATACTGAGACTCTGAATCCTGAATCCGGTGTGCGATTGGGGACTGTACCCTAAAATTCGCCCTGAAGGATACATAGGAGAGGAAAAACGTCCCTGTTGCTTTCTTTTATGCTGCCTGGTGGATCGAGGTTTCTGTTATTCCCTCTTCTTAATCGTTGTTACTCTGAACCCTGAATTCTAGCGAGAGAGAGAGGAGAACCCTGCGAACCCATCCAGAGGATACATAGGAAGGTCGACACTGCATTTCTTTCATCTATTCTTGGTGTTCTTTGTTGCTATTCGAGTTATTAGTGAGTGATCGTGCTTCCTGTTCTTCCCCACCTTGAATCATCAATCTCTAACCCTTACCCCTTTTTATTTCTTTCTCTAACCCGAACTCCTTTTATCTCTTTCCTGCACTCTTATCTCAAACCCCAAAAGTAGATTAGTATAGGAGCCGGCCTTTCTTCGAAGATTGGCATGAGGGGCATCTCTTCCTCTCGGCCTTTCAATGTTGGTCGTAGGTCCAGGGCGCGCAAACCCATCGAAAGTCCTTTCCTATGTGGATTTGATGACCAACAGTTTTTGGCACGCCCGATGGGACCCAAGGTCCCATATTTGAGAAAATTTCTAGCCCGTCTTCATCGGAGCCAGTAGTTCTAACAAGTTCCCGGTGAGACCCGATCAGTCTCATCCCCTGAGTAGTAGTGAGAATCGATGCTCTCATTACTAAGAGACTCTTAGCATCTGGCGACTCTGTTTTACCCGAGAATCTTTAAGTCGTAAAGACCAGTACTAAAGCCTGTGCCTTCATGCAAACAAGATGGAGAGTTAGGAATAGAGGAGAGGAAACCGATTTCTTTGAGCTTGATATTGACGCCTTTGGGGAACGCTCTAGGTTAGTTACCCCCGAATATCTCTTACGTGGGACATCCTCGCAAGAGGCTGCTATTGACGAGCAAGGCCTAACTTCCGATAGCACAGCAGCTAGTTTTCCTCCGAATCCTCCCAACTCACCGAAGCATCCTAGTGCCTCCGTTCCCTTTGGCCTTCCGACGAGCAACCCAAGAGGGACTTCGGGGACTTCTGTTCCACAGAACCCAGGCACAAATATGGCACAACAACAACAACAACAACAATAGCAGCAACCATCGCCCAGATTATTTCCAGCATGGAATTCTTCGTCACCGTTGAATCTTGTGGGCCAAGGGCAAGTTCCACCTGCTGCAATCAAAAAGCTCCCGACGTTCGATGGAACCGGAAAGACTGCTCTAGAGCATATCCAGGACATCATTTCCCTGGCGGCAATCCATGATATCATAGAAGAGCGAGTGATGGTGAAGCTCCTAGTTCTCTCCCTTAGAGGAAAACTCCTCTATTGGTACAGATCCCTGCCATCCGACACTATTACGGGATGGGACCAGCTAGTCGGGCAGTTGATGCAAGGTTTCAACGAGTCCGCCGATCCAACTTCTCTTCTACAGCAATTCACTTCAATCCAAAGACATCCACAAGAAGAGATTGCAGACTTCAATGTTAGGTTCGCTCGAACCTGGCAAAGAGTCCCAGTTGGACTTCGCCCAACTGATGAAGCCGCGGCATACTACTTCCTTCGGGCCTTCAACCCTGATATCGGCCTTATGATAAGGTACTCCAATGTCAATACTTTTCCAGAGTTGTATGGGTTAGCCAAGAAAGCAAAAATGGACCTCATAGCCATGGGTAAACTCCCTCAAAGAATGCCAATGCCCATACTCCCCGAGTTCCTTCAAGCCCAGTATGCGAGCGCAGTCGCTCCATAGATTTCTGCAATCCCTGCATATCCGATCTCATCTTGGAACCCGAATCCCGTTGTGTCGTAGATCACCGCTCCATAGATACATTTCCCCACACTTTCAACTATGCCACCCACTATCACTCCAACATTTCCAATGTTGCCAGCACCCCTCCAACATCCTGCCTTGCCTCCGATACCGACCATGGCTTCTTTACCATCAGTTCCCAAGGCCGATGATATGCAAGCCAAGATATTGCAAGAAATGCAATCGTTAAATGCCACAGTGCAGACCTTGTCCAACGACATGACCGTTGTCAAGAAGAAGCAAGCGCAACAAGAGTTTCTACCAAGAAGGTCTTATCCCACGCCCGCACTTACCAAAGATCAAGCGGTCCATCAAGGAAAAGCTTCGGCAAGAAATGCTGCGATAGAAGAAGTCCCAAGCACTTTCGATCATGTATACTGGTGCTCTACATGTAATGATCCTCACGAGGAAAATACATGCATGTTGCATCAACACTACGTGCAGACGCTAACAAGCAGCAGTCAAGGCGGTCAAGTCAACGTCATCAGACAATTGGATCAGAACTTGTCCATCGGCGAGGAAGAGCCAGTCGCGGTCCTTACCAGGGGAGGTAAAAGGTCGATAGAGGTGGATGCTACTCAGATGGCTCCTTTGAAGGTACATGCTCAATTTGAGAAGGGACAACCATCCTCTTCGGCCCCGAGCGAAGCTCCTCCGCCAGCTCCAGTCAAGGAAAAGGCCCAAAAGGCCACTCGCCGAACCACCTCAGGTGGAGACCAAAGAACAGGCTAAGGAGAAGCTCAAGTTTCCCTCGCTCACCAAGCGACAAAGGGTCGAAGCGACAGAGCAATATCGCACCAAGTACGAACCAAGAAAGGAACCTGAGGTGCATAGCTCCCCAGCCTACAACATTGTAGAAGAGTTGAAGAGGATCCCAGCCAAAATCAGCTTGTATGATGCTCTGCAACTTCCTGGACAAGTGGACCTGTTGCAAGAATCCTTGAAGAGGATTAATACAAAGAAGGCAGAACCACTCGCCCTGGTGCAGACTCTGTCCACGTCCATCATAGGAAAAAATAGACCACCACCGTTCTACCTATCCTTACAAATGGAAGGATATATCGTGCATAACTGTATGATAGATTCTGGAGCTGCGACGACAGTAATGCCGAAGGCGGTATGCGAAGAAATAGGCATGGAATACACACGAAGTAGTCATGGAGTCCTCCAGTTGGATGGTACCCCAGTGAAGACTGTAGGTGTCATCAAAGATATTCCTATTCGGCTACATAAGACACCTCAAATCGTAGTCATACAAGAGGTGGTAGTCGTGGACCTTGAGCCTTACTTCAGCATGTGCCTGTCAAGGGAATTCACAGCAAAGCTGGGCAGATATCTGTCCATGGACTACACTCATCTGGAGATCCCCTTCAAAGGGAAGAAGGTGAAGATCTATAATGAAAAGCCTTCTACGTTCCTGGTTGAGAAGATGTCCGAAGAAGAGAGCAGTGGCCCTGTGCATACGATCGCGGAGGAACTAGAGCAAGTGGATTTGGTCCAGGAATCCCTCGCACAGTTGTGTTGTGAAGATGAATTTTCATTGGCAGATTTCAATGCCATGATAGAGACTGAGGTGGGGTGCTACACCATCGCCAAGTCCGAGAAACCAGCCAAAATGGAAGGAAAGGTTTCTGCTCAAGAAGGACTATGGAAATTGTTCTTCGACGGTGCCCGATGCAAAAATGGCGTCGGGGCAGGAATCCTTCTGATTTCGCCATCCGATGAGCAAAAGGAATATTGCTACCGATTGACATGGAGCTGCACCAACAATGCAGCAGAATATGAAGCCTTGTGCTTAGGACTCAAGAAAGCTGACAAGTTAGGCATAAGGCATCTTCAAATCTTCGGAGATTCCGAACTAGTTTGCAACCAGGTCACCAACAGATGCTCTTCAAAGAAGCACTATCTTAAATCATACCGCAATAGGGTATGGGACCTGTTTGACCAGTTTGAATCTCTCAATCTACAGTCTGTTCCATGAGAAAAGAATCGACATGCAGATGTCTTAGCATCCATCGCAGCCCGATATTCTCCAGTGGATGATATGGTGCATAAGCCGAAGGCTGTAAGGATGATCTATAGACCCTCTGTCCCCGACAGAGATTTACACTGGCAAGTTTTTGACAACGACGAGCAGATCATCAATTTCATGATCCAAGAAGCCGCTACAGTCGAAGACCGAAGCCCTGATGAGGAAGAATATGAAGGATTGGTCCAGTTGAAGAACAACCACGTTCCCAAGGGATTGATCATGCTTGAGAGCCTTTTCGATCAAAATGATCGATCGCTCTCTCACAGGATCCAGATCAGCATGCAGCAATATCAAGATTTAGAACTGGAACCTGGGAAAGTAATAAAGGTCGGGACCGATTGTACTTCGAAAGAAATAGAGCGGATCCGATGTTTGTGTAAGAGGTACCCAGATATCGTGGCTTGGTCTTATCATGACCTCAAGGGATATGATCGACAGCTGATCCAACATACAATCGAATTACAAGAAGGGGCCAAACCTTTCTGACAGAAGCAAAGGCCGGTCAATCCAAAGATCGAGGTCCTGATGAAGGCCGAACTGCTAAAAATGCTCGAAGCAAAGATCATTTATCCTATCAAGCATTCTTCCTGGGTAGCGAACTTGGTCCCTGTCAGAAAAAAGAATGGAGACATCCGGTTATGCGTGGACTTCCGCAACCTGAATCATGCTTCCCTCAAGGACCACTATCCTCTCCCGCAGATCGATCAGATCTTGCATTCGATGGCTGGAGCTCAACGATTCTCCCTGCTCGATGGTTTCTCCGGATATAATCAAATCTGGGTCAGGGACGAAGACCAACATAAGACCGCGTTCACAACCAAGTGGGGCACATTCGCCTACCAGCGGATGCCTTTTGGCCTCTCGAATGCGGGAGCTACTTTCCAGAGGGCGATGGACCTTGCTTTTGGCGAGCTTCTGAACAAGGTTATCGTTATCTATTTGGATGACATGACCGTCTTCTCCCGAAGGAGAGAAAACCACCCAGAACATCTTCAACAAATTTTTGAAAAATGCCGAGAATTTGGCATCTCAATCAATCCAAAAAAGTCTATCTTCGCAGTCAATGAAGGAAAGCTACTGGGACATGCAATTTCAGAAAAGGGTCTCACCATGGATCCTGACAGAGCCGAAGCTCTGATGAAGCTTCCAATCCCAGCAGATAAAAAGAGCCTTCAATATTTCTTCGGTCAGATTAACTTCGTAAGGAAGTTTGTCCCAGACTTCGCCCAGGTCATTAAGCCGATGTCTGAGCTTTTAAAGAAGGGCGCAGAATTTGTCTGGATAGAAAAGAGGAGGAAAGCATTCAAAGAAATCAAGGCCCGAATTGTTCAGGCACCAGTCTTGATCAACCCCGACTACAACCGAGATTTTATCCTGTATGCAATAGGAGAACCTGAAAGCTACGTCGCGGTCTTAACGCAAAAGGGGGAAGATGGAGAGGAACGTCCCATCGCGTTCCTTAGCCAGATAATCAATCCCCATGAAGAAAAGTACAATTTCATCGAGCGTCAAGTGCATGCAGTAATGAAGTCTCTCAGGAAATTCAAACAGTTCATTTCTCAGAGTCGAACCACAGTCTTCGTCATTCACCCCGATGTGCGTAGTTTCATTATTCAAGGGGAACTGGGAAGCAAGAGAGCTGGTTGGGTGAGTAAAATCCAAGAGTTCGATATTGAGATCAAGCCCACCAAGCTAGTTCACGGTCGCGCACTATGTCAAGAGCTGGCGAAGAACGCGACGGTCGAAATAACAGACTGTCAGTCGGACGACTTGTCAACAGGAGAATGCCTCGCTAATCAAGAAGAGGCCGAGAGAGATTGGGTCGGCGAGATAGTGGAATATTTCAACATCGACAGATGCCCCTCGCATCTGAATGCTTCATAGCGGAGACATTTCAGGATGCGGTCCGCCCGATACACTATGCGCCCAGAAGGCCTGTTTTTCAGGAACATTGACGGCGTCCTCCTCAGATGCATAAAAGATGATGATAAGAGGAGAATCCTGGGTGAATTTCATTCAGGACTATCTGGAGGACACTTTGCTGGAAGGGCGACGACGCTAAAAATAATCAAGGCGGGTTACTATTGGCCCACCCTCTTTGTCGATGCCTTCTCCGTTTGTCGAAGGTGCGAGCAATGCCAGAGATTCGTCGGCCGAAGCAGAAATGCTTCGATGCCACTCCGACCGATACAAGTGGAGGCCCCCTTTCAGCAATGGGGACTGGATTTCGTAGGAGCCATATCGCCAAATTCCTCTGCTGGGCACAAATTCATTCTGACTGCGATGGATTACTTCACCAGGTGGGCCGAGGCAGTCCCCACAAAACATGTCGATCAAGATACTGTGGTCACCTTCCTGGAAGGATTGATTACCCGCTTTGGCATCCCCGAAGCAATTATTACAGATAACGGTCCTGGTTTCACAGGCGCAAAGATCAACGAATTCCTATACAAGTATGGGATATATCACAAGGTGTCTTCCAACTATTACCCCCAGGGCAATGGATTAGCAGAATCCACCAACAAAACCCTGTTGAGGATTCTAAGAAAGCTGATTGATCAAAACAAAAGAACTTGGCACCTCCTTCTGGATCGGGCCTTGTGGGCCGATCGGGTTTCTATCAAAAGGTCAATCAAGACTTCGCCTTATGCTCTGGTCTACGGCAAGGAGGCCATCCTGCCCACTCACATCGAGATCCCTGCATTGCAGCTGCTAGAAGAAGATGAAGCTAACCCGATGGAGGAACGCCTGGTTCAACTACTACAACTAGAAGAGGAACATGAAAAGGCCTACCAAAACTTCGCACGGCATGCTGAGGTCACCCGAGAATGGTTCAAAAGGAAGTCATCCGATCGCACATTCAAAGCAGGAGACCTGGTATGGAGGTGGGATTCATGGAAGGCCAAGCCTGGGAATCATGACAAAATGGATGCGTTCTGGGACGGACCGTTTGAAATAGTGAAAGTGAATTCGGCCAACTCCTTCATCCTCAAGGATGCGAATGGCCAAGTCTTACCAATCTCAGTCAATGGTCTTCACCTGAAGGCCTTCAATCACTGAGATATGTACAGCTCCAAAAAAAAAAATATCTCTTGCATATATTTTTGTATATAGGATTTCAATGCTTTGTATATACTCTGTTCAAAAGATCATGGAGAGCAAGTGCCACTTCAACCGCAGAAGCTAGATTCCTGGCTTCGGCTTCACAAAGCATGATCGGAATCGCCTTCGGGGGGTTTCGGTCCGAAGTAGCCGACGAAAGGAAGTTCGCCGCGAAGCAGTTCATCCTCGTAGAACCAAACCACATGCAGATCAAGGACGTGCAAAACGCTTCGCTAAAGAAATGTGCCGAAGGCGTTGTCCGAAGTAATTCTTGGTGAAGCCCTCCTCGATGAAATGGGTTTTGGTCGATGGTATTCATGAACCGAAGCAACAGCGTAGCAAAGGGGAACTTCGGGCCCGAAATGAAGAAAATCAGCCCGAAGAAGAGCTTCACGATGAAGTATTTTCGTCGAACCCCGCTTTGGGGTGAACACATTTAAGATGTGCCTCGAGGAACATGTCGACAATAGCCTCAAAAGGGGACCAAAGTAGACAAACTCAATGCGAAGGAGGTGGCATTCATCCCAAGGCAGTCCGTCAACCCAAAAGCCATGCTAAAACACCAGGTGGCAGCGATCCGCGCTCTCGATACAAAATCAAACTGCCGAATTGCATGGCCCCGTGTACGACGTCGCCATATAGCCAATCAGATGCCGCAGTGATACTTTCGGGCCAGGCCAGCAAAGTAATTACGGTGGTTGCCATAAATGTCGGAGGTTGCCCTTCGAAGCTATAAAATGTAGATGCCCGTTAAGAACAAACCATTTGCAAGTGTGAGGGGCGAGTCTGCATTCTGTCACCTCGAAGAGCTTCTGCATCAAAGGTTTCGTTGTTCACCATGATTACCCCATCCTTTGTTTTGAGGCGCTGAACTATTCTGCTGCAATCGCTCACAATGGGAAGGAAGAACCCCACGCGGAAGGGAAAAGAACCAGAGACGATGACTCCAGAGAAGGCGAGAGCCACGAAAGAAAAGAAGTAGACTCCCAGGAGGGTCAATCCTCCCCCACGCACAAGAAAATAGGTGATGGAGGAAAGGGAAGAGTCCGATGATGAGCCCAGTATAGAACCACCTGTCGATAAGTGGGCGAAAATCAGAGACCCAGAGCTCTCAAGAACCGTGGCCGAGCTTCGGTATACCATCGATTTCATGAAAAGTAGGCTCTCGACAGAGAACAAGAGGGCCATGGCGTATTATTCCCACATATACTAGTATCTGGTCCTTCCTACACATCACTGCCCCGAGCTCATATACGCCATTGCTCAGAACTATCAGCCACAAACCAGGCAGGTGTTGGATGCCTCGGGTAAAAAATTATTTTCCATTCTGAAGGAGGATGTGCAGGCAGCATTCGCACCATAGCAAAGGCCACCAAAAGGCTATACCATTCGCAAGGTCAGCCTGAGTGAACAAATGGATAAGTTCACCTCTAATCCCTTCATTCTGAGTTTTTTGCGTGAAAGTCTCAAGAGCGGACTTCCTTCCGACAAGCGACCCCAGATGCCCCTGCCCTTGGAGGCATTTAAGAACATAGATATATTCTCTATCATTGCATGGGTAGGGGGCTTGTCAAGCGATACTTCGGTATGCCCATGGCAGGTGTCGCTAGCCGAATGCATTTCCAGAGGAGAGTTCTACGCTCCCGACGCTTCGCGGCCGAACACCAACCCAGTTTTCTTCGATTGGGCAGAATGGGTGGCCCAAAATCTGCATATGCGGTTGTCATCCATAAAGGAAGCTAGCAAGGAGCCTCACTTCCAGCCTTGTTCCTTCTTGGTTTGGCTCTTCTTCTTTCATGTACATAAAGCCCTTCCCCATTGTGATGTTTCACCAGTCGACAAGGATGGGACCCCTTTGCCTGTATATCAATGGACCCGACTCTTGCTGAGGTCGGAGTCCTATTACCCTTTCAATCAGCAGTTTTTGGGACCTGCGATGCACATTCTGACAGGGTCTAGCCCTCGGGTGCCTCTCGGCCTTAGAGATAAAGTGGTACTAGAGAGAAAAGGGGATGTGTTTCAATTGACACAAGGGCTTGTGATCCGCCTTTTTGGCTTCACAGGGAAGCCCTTCTTGCTGCCCTTTTTCCCTTCGGAGTACCAATTTGCCCTGGAAGTTGCTCGACAAAGTGACGCGACCGACGAAGCCTATGGCCACGGGCGAAAGTGGGCACACACCTGCGACTTCCCCTTCAAGATGGGAGTTATCGAGGTCTTTGCCCTGAAGCAGAACATATACCTGGAGGAGAAGCTCGCTGATTTTGGTCTGCTCCAAATACCACAGAGGTGGCTCTACGACCCGTTGGGGGTGATGAGAGATCATTTGAAAAGCAAGAACTTCCATGCCTGTCCTCGCCCCGAAGTCCTGGAGCAGAGGAATAACCCCAATGGCACGGACCTGGAGTGGCACTTAGAGGAGATGAGGACGTTGCCTCCTTGGCATGACTTCTATCCTATGGAGGTCGAATTCGACCTAGACCAGTACCCATTCCCAACTCCCGACTCCACTTTCTGGAGAAAAGCAAGGGACGATTTAAAAGAGGAGTTGAAGGACTGGGACGAGGAGCAGTTAAGAGAATGGTGGATTATGAGAGTCCATCGTCGAAAGATGAATTCTTTCGGGCTTCTAACAATGGACAGGGAATTCGCAATTGTGTATCAGACCAATATTGGGTCTTGGAAACCCTTGTCCTTCGTCGATTTCGTTCCACCGGCCACCCCAAGTTCAGACGAAGGCCCCGGGAAGACTGATAATGCTCCCAAGGAAAAAGCAGCCAGGGCCGCGCCTAAAGCTTTACTACAGAGTCCATCCGAAGATCTCGAGACGACGATAGAAGAATCAGAGCAACCCCTCGAGAGGAGGAAAAGAAAGGAGCGGGAACCTACCCAGGCACCCCCGAACTTCCCAAAATGACCACGTACAGGCATGCCGAGCGCCCCTATCGAAAGATCAGTATCGGGTTCGACCGAAGTGAACGACGAAGGAACTCCACCAAGTGCCGAAGCAATCCCAAACGTAGATGTCATCGACGTGGAGGAACTCATGGAGGTCATGGAAGCCGAGAGTACCGAGGCCCAGAAGGAACAAACGCCAATCACCCAGGAGATCGCCATGGCCGCTCTGCCAGGAGGGCATGCAGGTACGTTTTCTTCATCCTATGCTCTGGTTGCTCGTAAGTCCACCCCAGCCCTGGCCGAAAGCTCTCACCCATCCACCCTGCCTCCACAAGGTCAGTCACCTCCTTACGCCGTGCCCCTAACTACTCCCCCTGAGTCTTCCGGCCAGGACAAACCTGTCGAGGTTACTTCGCCCAGCCACACCGCCAATCCTCCAGTCATCGACCAGGATGAAGCTAATAGTCCAGTGGCGAACCCCGAGGCTCATTCCTCCATTGTACATAACGTGCTCCCACTCGCCGAAGCCCCTGTCACCCCTATTGCCGAACCTTCGGGTGAGGCTATCCCTTTCAACTCCCTATATTTGTTCAATCCCTCGGCTTTAGACCCAGCCGCATTCGACTCCGAGCTGTCCTCAATACGGGAGTCCCCCTTGGCCAAAAAACTCCTCCAAGCCCGATAGAACACAGAGAGAATGTTGAAAGAGGCAAGAAAGAAGAGAGGGCGTTCGCTCGCTCAAGTTGAGAAATGTGTCGTCTTCGACTTTGAGGCGGGAAAGGTGCATAAAGTAAAGAAGATACCCAAAGTCCAGAAGCCCCTGGATGAAATGACTCCAGCGGACTATGAATATCAAGATAAAGAAAAGGACCTGGAGCATCTGAACGTGGACGAGGAGTCCGCCTCTATGCACATTGGAATCGAGACCTTCAAGGCGCACGCCAACATTGCCAACAAGCGCAGGTTCGAAGCCGAGAGTGCTAACATCAAGCTGGAGGAGGAGCTAGCAAGGACTCGCTCCAAATTGGCAGAGGCCGAGGGGCAGTGCAAGCTGATGCGGAAAGAAGCACATGCCCTAAAGCTGCAGATAGCACAGCTGGAATGCACAACTGAGAATCAGGCACAAAGGCAGATCAAAAATGATTTGAGGGTCAAGGAGCTTGAAAGTAGGATCTTGCAAGCTCAGATCCAGCTGCACGAGAAGGAAGGCCTAGGGCTATTTGACAGGAGCAAAATCAAAGAGATTCGCTCATGTCTGCTCAAGAATTTTAGGTCTCGGGCTGTTAGTGCCCTTTCAGTTTTAGTTTACACCGTAGAAGCCCAGGTTGCTGTCGTCGAAGGAGGACCAATCATCGAAGAAGTCATTCAGAATGTCAGAGCCCGACTCAAGCTGGCCCTGAAGGTCCAAGATGCAGGGTATCAAGATTTGAAGCTCGCAGCAATGAGTCGGACAGCAAGGGATTGGTCAACAGCCCAGGACACAGTTCGTGCCTTTTTCTCCATAGCCAAGAAGGCTCAAAAGGCAAAAATCCTACTGGATGCATTCGAAAGCGAGAGGCACGCGTCAATGGGCTACTTCGAAGACCTCTTCTCCCTAGGCTTCTCGAGCTTCACGGATGATGATGGAAAGCCCTTAGCCAAGGAAGAAATCATGTCGAAGTGGCAGCAGTTTGAAGACAACGTCTCGGAGATAGACGAGTGGGCCGAACCTATAACAGAGAAGTAGGTTGCTGATTACATACTGAAATACTATAGAATCGTCGCTTCCCTAAACGATCTGTATACCAGGTCCCAACATGCAAAAATCGGGCAGATCGATAGGTTTCATGCCTTGGTCAAATCTCTGGGAGATCAGGAGCTATTCATGAAAAAGGTCTGGTCTCAGATTCGTCGAACCTTAAGAAACATCCACGTCCGCCTGGCCCCATTGCCAATGGCTGAAGACGTAGCAGAAGCAATGGCGATAGGAGAGGAAGAAGCAGAAGCAGGAGAAGAGGAAGAAGAAGGACAAGCTGTGGAAGCATCCCTAGAAAAGGAACAAGGAGAAGGGTCTGGAGGTAACTCTGGCCCAATGGATGAAAGCTGAGGGTTCTACCACCGAGACGAGCTCGTTGCCCCGTGAGCCGCCAAGAATGTTGACAATATTGTCACATTCCACCAAGGGGCAGAAAAATTAAAACTTTGTATGATATTTGTTTTTTGAAAGTTTTCTTTGTTTATAAGTTATAGCAATTTTGATTTCCCTATCGCCCCCTGGTGGACAAAATGAAAAGAAAAGAACTTCGGGCCCGAAGCGCTTCAAATCATCACTTCGGGCGAGAAGTTGGCCGAAGATACAAAGATAACGCTTCGCACCCGAAACATTTTCAGCAACCACTTCGGGCGGAAGTTTTGCGAAGCGGCATCCAAACAACTTCGTCGAAGGAGAAAAGATAGCCCGAATCGGCTAAGGCAAAGAAAATACTTCGGGCCCGAAGTATTTCTAAAATCCACTTCGGCAAGATTTCTCCCGAAGCGATGCAAGTCGAGAAAGTGTTTCGGCCGAAACTCCCCCGAACCACCTTTTCAAAAGAAGATCGGCCCGAAGCATTTTTTCCCGACCCGTCAACGAAGCGATCTTGCCCCCGAAGCAGCGAAGGATAGAAGAAGATCGGCTTCGGCACTCCACGCCCCCGAAGTAATTTTGCGAAGCGAAAATCAGTGAGGCACTTTCCAAGAATGCTTCCCAAGTTGGGCATTTTCCCGAGGCAATCAGAGAGCCTCATAAATGCATATTTTCTTGCCCGATAAGCCCGTTGCTCATTTTTGGCAATTGGATGCGAAGTATCAGTCCGAGAAGGAGAGCCCGACAAGCATGGCCGCCACTCGAGCACCGCACCTGCAATCCGAGGACACCTAGGTGGCTCATTTAATGCATCTTTCCCCGGTTGACTCGGTCACCATTACCAATTTTGGTAGCCGATTTGAGAGATCATTCGCAGCAGCAGCGAGGAGCCGATTTCTCAGGGCCCGAGGGCGTACTCCATCATTTTTGTAATAATGATTCAGAGGGTCGGGTCCTCTATAAAAACCTAGGCTTTGCAATGTAAAAGGGGGGGAACTTTCTGCTAGAAAGCTGCTGTAACTTGATGTCCTGCGTCTAATACTAAAGATTTTTGTGCTCCATTTCTCTCTTTTATGTTGCCTTCTGTGCTTAATTCTTTTGTCTGTCTGCATTCGTATACTGAGACTTTGAATCCTGAATCCGATGTGCGATTGGGGACTGTACCCTAAAATTCGCCCTGAAGGATACATAGGAGAGGAAAAACGTCCTTGTTGCTTTCTTTTATGCTGCTTGGTGGATCGAGGTTTCTGTTATTCCCTCTTCTTAATCGTTGTTACTTTGAACCCTGAATTCCAACGAGAGAGAGAGGAGAACCCTGCGAACCCGTCCAGAGGATACATAGGAAGGTCGGCACTGCGTTTCTTTCATCTATTCTTGGTGTTCTTTGCTGCTATTCGAGTTATTAGTGAGTGATCGTGCTTCCTGTTCTTCCCCACCTTGAATCATCAATCTCTAACCCTTACCCCTTTTTATTTCTTTCTCTAACCCGAACTCCTTTTATCTCTTTCCTGCACTCTTATCTCAAACCCCAAAAGTAGATTAGTATAGGAGCCGGCCTTCTCTCGAAGATTGGCATGAGGGGCATCTCTTCCTCTCGGCCTTTCAATGTTGGTCGTAGGTCCAGGGCGCGCAAACCCACCGAAAGTCCTTTCCTATGCGGATTTGATGACCAACAGTTACATCATGAATTTTATTTTGATGGCTCTATATCTAGTATACCTGAACCACGACTCAAACAAATATCCAAGAAACCTTGGAAGAATACAAGAATTGGCGTTACCCACCCCACCTAATTTAAAAAATCTAACATGAAGAAAAATTTCATAAAAATTAACATTGAACCGAGGATAATCCTCACATAATCAACATTGGATCAAATTGAGTCAAGAAAAATAGGATAAATACAAGCATTCTTAAAGAAATGAAATGTCTTTCTTGGACATATGAGATATGCAGTTAGACCCTTCTATAGTTATGCATCACTTACTAGTCCATCCGGATGCTAAACCATTAAAAAAACTTAGAAAAATGCATCCTAAAGTGGCCTTACTGGTCAAAGGGGAGTTAGAAAAACTCTTGAATGTCATTTTTATACAAACCATTGATTATGCTAAATGGATCTCGAATGTAGTTCCAGTAACTAAGAAAGAAGCTACTAAAGTTAGGGTTTGCATAGACTTTAGAGATATTAATGTTGCATGCCCTAAAGATGATTTTACTCTTCCCAATATGGATCAGATCATTGATTTTACTGTTGGGAGTGGAATGATATCCTTAATGGATGGATTTTTTGGTTATAATCAGATCAGGATAGCTCCTGAAGATCAGGCTAAAATAGCCTTTATTACCCCTTGGGGGACCTTTTGTTGGAAAGTGATGCCATTTGGTTTGAAGAATGCAGGTGCAACCTATCAACGAGCCATGACTTATATCTTTCATGATATGATGCATGATATACTACATGATTATGTAGATGACATTATAGCTCGTTCTATTAATGAAGATGACCATTTAGATGATTTGAGAAAAGTATTTAATCGGTTAAGGGAATATCTTATCCGATTGAATCCAACCAAATGTATATTCGGAGTTAAGTCCGATAAATTATTGGGGGTTATAGTTTCTTTACGTGGCATCAAAATTGATCCTCTCAATATTGCAACTATCACTGATATGCCTGCACCCATAAATATATCTGAATTACGAAGTTTACAAGGTAAGCTTCAAGCTATCCATCGCCTCATCGATAAGCTGGTGGATAAAATCGGACCCTTTCTTAAGCTTCTTAAGAAGGATGTCTCTTTCCATTGGGACAACGAATGTTAGGAAGCATTTGAACACCTCAAAAAATATCTTCTTAACCCGCCTGTGCTTTCACCACCTAGACCTGATCGCCCATTTATCTTGTATATCTCTGCTTCAAATTTTGCTTTAGGAGCTATGTTAGCTCAACTTGATGATGAGAAGAAAGAACATGCTAATTATTATATTAGCCAAACATTAATCAGTTATGAAACCCGTTACATAACATTAGAAAAATTATGTCTAGAAGTCATATTTTCTACACAGAAATTATGCCATTATATGCTCAATCAGAAAACCTATGTTATTGCTAAATTCGATCCTTTGCGGTATCTCATGAGTCGACCTTATTTATCTGGTCGCACAACAAAGTGGGTTCTTGCTCTAAGAGAGTTTGAACTCATATTTATAGGACAAAATTCTGTTAAGGGTCAAATCATAGTAGATCAATTAGCTATTGTACCCCTAGAGTCTACCCATCCCCTCATCATTGAGTTTCCTGATGAATGCCTTAAACTAGAGGCAGACCATACAGAGCAATGGTCCTTATACTTTGATGGAGCCCGATGCATGAGTGGGGCTGGTGCAGGTATTATTTTAATATCTCCATAGAAAAATCTTATACCTTTGTCCTTTAAATTAACATTTGCTTGCACTAATAATACTACTGAATATGAAGCTCTAATCCTTGGCTTACGAGTTGCCTTAGCACTAAAAATTAAAAATCTGTTAGTTTTTGATGATTCTCAACTTGTCATAAATAAAATTAATGATGTTTATTAGACCAGATATGATAAATTGTGTCCATATAAAGCATATGTATTACAATTAATATCTTTATTTGATCAAGTTACCTTGGAAGCTATTCCTCAAACTAGCAATCGTGCGGCTGATGCTATGGCTGCAGCTGCATCTCTTTTACCCTTGGAGTTAGAGGATGAATATGCTACCATAATTATTCATCGACTCCAGGAACCCACTTCAAATAAATCATGCTTAGAACCTTTGGATGTGTTTCTAATCAATGAAACTACTCCTGAACTTTGGTACACTGATATATTCAATTTTCTTCAAAATGGGACCTTCCCTGAAGATTTTAATAGAAACCAGCACTGGTTATTGCATAGATGAGCAAGTCGCTTCGTCATAATTGGAAATACGTTATATAGGAGATATTTTGAAGGTATATGTTGGAACAAAATCTGCCTTCGGTTAATAGTGATGCGCCTTAGACTTTGCCAACATTGAATAGACAGATCTTGCTTGAGATCATCTGTCTAGTCTCCAGAGAAGGCTGGTTCCTTTGAAGTTTTTTAGAGAAAAGGGGAACAAGAGATAAAGGGAAATATAGCCTAAGCTAGAAACTTTTCTCATGGTGCAGATTAGACAACATCAAAGACAGATTTACTTACTTCTATCCAAAGCATTTAAAAACACATTCCAAAGCAGAAATTATATAATTCCGGATATGATTTCTGATGTTTCGTTTAGCATGCGTATATATTAGATTCTTATTCCAGCAATATGATTTATGTATTGCGAAAGTTCAGATACAAGAACAGACTCAATCTACAATTCAATATTGTGAGCAGAAATAAAGAACATTAATACATACACTTGCACGATATGAACCAGAAGCCAATGGGAGATGTGATTTTATTGCTTGTATTCGAAGTACGTACACACGGTCTTGTAAACGTCCAAGAGCCGACCCTTTTTTTGGAGTCGCTCACCCCTATATATACCCTAAAAGAGTATCTTCCTAAGTACATCTTACTTATTTTACAAGCAATCATCTACAGTTTCTAACAATACACAACGGATTTCCCGTAGATTGGATAGATTGGCAATCATCCAACGGACCTGCCAGGTTATAATCAATAGACCATTCTTCAAAAATCGGCACCTGATGTCAGTGCTCGTCTCCAGTTGCCAAAAATATACTTTATTCCTTTACAACTGGCGTGTCACGAAATCGTGACATTCTTTCCTTGCTTTGGTCTTCTGCTGCTTCCAGCCATGAAAATGAGACATGTCACGAAATCGTGACATTCGTCTCTTCCTTTGCTTCCTTCCACATGAAAAATGAGACATGTCACAAAATCATGACATTCTTTCCTTGCTTGGCTCTTCTGCCGCTTCCAGCCACAAAAATGGGACATGTCACGAAATCATGACATTCGTCTCTTCCTTTGCTCCTTTGCTGCCTCCCACCGCAAAAATGAGACATGTCATGAAATCATGACATTCTTTCCTTGCTTTGCTCTTCTCGCTTCCAGCCATGAAAATGAGACATGTCACGAAATCGTGACATTCGTCTCTTCCTTTGCTCCTTTGCTCCTCCCATCAAAATGAGACATGTCACGAAATCGTGACATTCTTTCCTTGCTTTGCTCTTCTCCCACTTCCACCACAAAAATGAGACATGTCATGAAATCGTGACATTCTTCTCTTCCTTTGCTCTTTTTGCCTCCCCCGAAAATGAGACATGTCACGAAATCGTGACATTCTTTCCTTGCTTTGCTCTTCGCTTCCACCACGAAAATGAGACATGTCACGAAATCATGACATTCGTCTCTTCCTTTGCTCCCTCCCACCATGAAAATGAGACATGTCACGAAATCGTGACATTCTTTCTTCTTTGCTCTTCTTCCGCTTCACCACGAAAATGAGACATGTCGCGATATCGCGACACTTTTTCCTTTTGCTCTTTCTCTTTGCTTTGGACAAAAAGCAACATGTCGCGATATCGCGACACTTTTCCCTCTTGGCTCTTTCTCTTGCTCTTTAGCCGCAAAAATGCAACATGTCGCGATATCGCGACACTTTTTGCCCTTTGCTCTTTCTCCTCACTATGAACCGTGAAACTGAGACATGTCGCGATATCGCGACACTTTTTCTCTTTTGGCCATGACAAAGCAACATGTCACGATATCGCGACACTTTTTCTCTTTTGGCCATGACAAAGCAACATGTCGCGATATCGTGACACTTTTTCTCTTTTGCCGCGACAAAGCAACATGTCGCGATATCGTGACACTTTTTCTCTTTTGGCCGCGACAAAGCAACATGTCGCGATATCGCGACACTTTTTCCCTTTTGGCCGTGACAAAGCAACATGTCGCGATATCGCGACACTTTTTCCCTTTTGCTTTGAACCGCGAAAATGCAACATGTCGCGATATCGCGACACTTTTTCCTCCTTGCGGTGTTTTGCATTTTCTTTGATATTTAGCATATGGGCCACTTCGGTCCTCTTGGAAAATATGCAAAAAGGAGCATCAGATGTTTTTCTGTAGTTAGTCACTTTTTGACTAACATTCTTGGCGCCTTTCGGGGGATTTTTTGCTTGCAAAAATTTTGAACCAAGCCTTTATCCATTGGGTATCGGAGTCAACAACGCAGTTGTAAAAAGAATCTTTCAGAGAAAGACAAAGAACACAGGAAAATGCACTTAGATCAAACGTGAACATTACCTCGCCAAAACTCCCTTTATACCTTAGTATCTCTATTCAAAAAAAATGTCGACTTCTGATTGGCTATGACTGAAAATATTTTTTTTGTGTTAAGGCCGAAAAAATGGTAATATTTACAAATATTGTCTGAATATGCTTATATTATACTGTACATATAATTCCTTTTTTGCTTTTGCCTAAAAGGCTTAGCTCCTTTTTTACGCACTTCTCTGATCTGGTTCCCTTCCTCTTCATCCTGCAGATCCCGGCTGGCTGAGCAATTCATTTCAGGGATTAAGAAATCCAGTACCTGTTCATCATTTTCAAAAACTTGCCGAAAAATATTTTTATCAGGTACTGAAGGCCTGTATATAAGTCTAACAGTTTTAGACTTCTGAATAACATTACTTACAGGACAAAAATTAGCTCCCACTTAAGCTAACAAATCTACGTGGGTATTCTGTTCTCTAGGGATAAACTTTATATTTAGGGCCTCAAAGGCCTCTAAGAGATCCCACACTTTGTTCCTGTAAGCCTTCAAATAATCCTGTTTACTTATACCTTTTTTGGTGACTTGATTCACAATAAGTTCTGAATCTCCATAGATGAGTAACTGTTTGATTCTCAATTTCTCAGCCTTTCTTAACCCTAAGCACAGGGCCTCATATTCTGCTGCATTGTTGGAGCAACTCCAAGTCAACCTGTAAGAGAAAACCTTTTCCTCTCCAGTGGGAGAAATCAAAACTATTTCGGCACCAGCTCCATTCTTGCACCTAGCCCCATCAAAGAAAAGCTTCCACAAATGATTCACAGAACCATCCTCTTCTAGGGAGGGTACCAATTTTCTTTTTGGTTTCTCAATAGAATAGTTTCCTATTTCTGTTTCTATCATGGCATTAAAGTTCTGTAGAGAAAACTCGTCCTCGGCTTGGAGCTCTTCTAATGTTTCTTCCATCAGGTCTTCTTCTATTGTTTCTTCAGTCATCATATTTACACGATCAGTTTCACCAATCCTTTCTACATGAAACGTCGATGGTTTCTCATTAAAAATCTTGACCCTTCTACCTTTGAAAGGTATCTCCAAATGAGAATAATCTAAGGATAAGTATCCTCCTATCTTTGTTGTGAACTCTCTGGATAGACACATACCAAAATAGGGCTCCAAGTCTACGACTACTACCTCTTGTATGACTGTCATCTGAGGCAAATTATGCAGCCGTATGGGAATATCCTTTATCACTCCTACAGTTTTTACTTGGAGTACCATCTAACTGTAGGACGCCTGCGCTGCTCCTAGTGTACTCCATTCCCATAATATCACATACTGCTTTGGGTATCACAGTGGTAGCAGCGCCTGAATCTATCATGCAGTTGTGGACAACCCATCCTTCCATTTGAAGGGATAAATAAAAGGGTGGTGGCCTGTTCTTACCAGTGGCAGATGTCAAGTTCGTTAGAACCATTTTTGAAGATGATGCAGTCCCACCTCCATTTTTCATTGTCCTTAGGGATTCCTGTAGGAGATTGATTTGACCTGGGATTTGAAAAGCATCATACATACTTGCCTTAGAAGGAGTCTTTTTCATTTCCTCCACTATACTGAATATAGGTGAATCAACTATCCTTTCTCTTTCTTTGGCAAAAGTTTCACATTTATTTTTGTATCCCTGGGTAGCTTCAGTTCTTTGCCTTTTTGTCAGCGAGGGGAAACTCAACCTTTCCCTAGCCTGTTCTTGGGTTTCATTTTCCCCCGAGGAAAAAATTCTTTGTGTGTTTCTTGCCCTTGAATTTTGGCTGGAAACTGATATTCTCTTTCCCGATGGAGACTTCCTTTAGGATTTTCTTTGGGAACTTCCTTGGGAGCAGGGAAACATCCAATGGTTGAAGCTCTTTAGGGTCTCGCTTGCAGTGGTTTCTTACCTGATCTTGTCAAAACTGAAACCTGTTCTACTCTAGGCATCATGAAGTTGTGGTCCTCCTCTCTAATTATATTTACATGGCTTTTCATTTTTTCTTTACTCTTTTCAACTGCTATACTTTGTACATAATGTTGGTGTATTATACACGAACTTTCCCCATGTGGATCGTTACATGTAGTACACCAAGAGTTAGAATCAGTGGGAGGCTCATCGGCCTCCACTGTCTCATTTGTATATACCGTGCTCGGTCTTACATGTCCCCTATTGCTTGATTGTGTTGCATCTCCTGTTACCTGAGGGAACCTTCTTGGCGGAAAACTCCTTTCAGCCTCTCTCTTTTTCATGGACGCCATTTCATTTGACAATGCCTTCATTGTATTAATTATGGTCGTGTATTGATCACTGGGGGGAGCTGATGCAAGGGGTGTGGCTGGTAATGCATGGAATGCAGGAGGTGCAGCTATAGCTGGGAGGGCCTACGTTGATGGGAGTATAGGCAGTTTAGAGATTGATGCTTGGGAAAACTCTGGTAAAATTGGAAATAGAGTTTTTGATGGATATCTTTTTGTAGCGATGAGATCAGCTTCGCCCTTTGCTGCCTCTACATAGATCCCAAGAAAAGTGGTTACACGGGATTGCCTTATTATCATACTGAGCTCTGAATCAAAAGCCCTTAGATAATAGCATATAGCTTGTTCTTCCATGGGCTTTAGGCCTTGCGGTACTCTATCACGAGTTTTGGTAAACCTGATGTTGAAATCTTGGATTTCTTCTTGTGGATGCCTCTCAATGACAGTGAATTGATTCAGCAATGTGAAAGGATCCGCATGTATATTGAATTCATCGACCAGACGACCGGCTAGTACTGCCCAAGAAGTAATGGATCCAATGGGAAGCGCTCTGTACCAATAGAGCATCTTTCCTTTCAAAGATATAATCAACAATCTGACCATTACATCTTCCTGAGTGATGTTATAAATAGATGCTAGCACTGAAACATCTAAACAGTGCTCATCTGCTATTTTGCCTATTCCATCAAAGGTCGATAAGGCTTTTAATGCAGCTTGTGGAATTTGGTGGTGTGTTCCCAAGTTCAAAGGGCCAGTTTGATTCCATACAAGATGCGCTGGGGTAGGGGCGGCTGCCATGATTGCTAAAGGAGTTACAACTGCTATGGGATTGCTCACAGATGCTCCTACAATGGGTGGTAAAGAGGTGCTAATGGTGTCGGGAGGATTTGATCTTGCGGCTAGCACAGGGTGTGCTTTTAGGCTTTCGAGATGTAGTTCAAAAAACTCGATAGGTTCTTCAGAGTTTCTAGCTCGGGATCCGGTTATCATATGGCTATATAACCAGAAGGCTTTCTAGACAAGGTCTTTCTTTTATGGTCTAAATGCAATGGAGTCGCCAAGTGATTTTTTCTTGAGATTTTGCAAACAAAAGGCTCTGAAGGTAAAACACCAAAACTTATACAATACTGTGGGATTGTTGGTCCCACCGGGCATGCCAAAAACTGTTGGAACAAAATCTGCCTTCGGTTAATAGTGATGCGCCTTAGACTTTGCCAACATTGAATAGACAGATCTTGCTTGAGATCATCTGTCTAGTCTCCAGAGAAGGCTGGTTCCTTTGAAGTTTTTTAGAGAAAAGGGGAACAAGAGATAAGGGAAATATAGCCTAAGCTAGAACTTTTATCATGGTACAGATTAGACAACATCAAACACAGATTTACTTACTTCTATCCCAAGCATTTAAAAACACATTCCAATGCAGAAATTATATAATTTCAGATATGATTTTTGATATTTCGTTTAGCATGCGTATATATTAGATTCTTATTCCAACAATATGATTTATGTATTGCGAAAGTTCAGATACAAGAACAGACTCAATCTACAATTCAATATTGTGAGCAGAAATAAAGAACATTAATACATACACTTGCACGATATGAACCAGAAGCCAATGGGAGATGTGATTTTATTGCTTGTATTCGAAGTACGTACACACAGTCTTGTAAACGTCCAAGAGCCGACCCTTTTTTTGGAGTCGCTCACCCCTATATATACCCTAAAAGAGTATCTTCCTAAGTACATCTTACTTATTTTACAAGCAATCATCTACAGTTTCTAACAATACACAATGGATTTCCCATAGATTGGATAGATTGGCAATCATCCAGTGGACCTGCCAGGTTATAATCAACAGACCATTCTTCAAAAATCAGCACCTGATGTCAGTGCTCATCTCCAGTTGCCAAAAATATACTTTATTCCTTTACAGCTGGCATGTCACGAAATCATGACATTCTTTCCTTGCTTTGGTCTTCTGCTGCTTCCAGCCACGAAAATGAGACATGTCACGAAATCATGACATTCATCTCTTCCTTTGCTCCTTTGCTGCCTCCCACCATGAAAATGAGACATGTCACGAAATCGTGACATTCTTTCCTTGCTTGGCTCTTCTGCCGCTTCCCACCATGAAAATGAGACATGTCATGAAATCGTGACATTCGTCTCTTCCTTTGCTCCTTTGCTACCTCCCATCGTGAAAATGAGACATGTCACGAAATCGTGACATTCTTTCCTTGCTTTGCTCTTCTGCCGCTTCCAGCCATGAAAATGAGACATGTCACGAAATCATGACATTCGTCTCTTCCTTTGCTCCTTTGTCGCTTCCCACTGAAAATGAGACATGTCATGAAATCATGACATTCTTTCCTTGCTTTGCTCTTCTGCCGCTTCCAACCGAAAATGAGACATGTCACGAAATCATGACATTCGTCTCTTCCTTTGCTCCTTTTCTGCCTCCCGTCGCGAAAATGAGACATGTCACGAAATCGTGACATTCTTTCCTTGCTTGGCTCTTCTACCGCTTCACTGCGAAAATGAGACATGTCACGAAATCGTGACATTCTCTCTTCCTTTGCTCCTTTCTCCCAAAAATGAGACATGTCGCGAAATCATGACATTCTTTCTTGCTTTGCTCTTTTACCGCTTCCAGCCACGAAAATGAGACATGTCGCGATATCGCGACACTTTTTCCTTTTGCTCTTTCTCTTTGCTTTGGACCGAAAAAGCAACATGTCGCGATATCACGACACTTTTCCCTCTTGGCTCTTTCTCTTGCTCTTTAGCCATGAAAATGCAACATGTCGCGATATCGCGACACTTTTTGCCCTTTGCTCTTTCTCCTCACTATGAACCGTGAAACTGAGACATGTCGCGATATCGCGACACTTTTTCTCTTTTGGCCGTGACAAAGCAACATGTCGCGATATCGTGACACTTTTTCTCTTTTGGCCACGACAAAGCAACATGTCGCGATATCGCGACACTTTTTCTCTTTTGCCGTGACAAAGCAACATGTCGCGATATCGCGACACTTTTTCTCTTTTGGCCGCGACAAAGCAACATGTCGCGATATCGCGACACTTTTTCCCTTTTGGCCGCGACAAAGCAACATGTCGCGATATCGCGACACTTTTTCCCTTTTGCTTTTCTTTTTGCTTTGAACCGCGAAAATGCAACATGTCGCGATATCGCGACACTTTTTCCTCCTTGCGGTGTTTTGCATTTTCTTTGATATTTAGCATATGGGCCACTTCGGTCCTCTTGGAAAATATGCAAAAAGGAGCATCAGATGTTTTTCTGTAGTTAGTCACTTTTTGACTAATAGTATCCTATTGAGATGTTTGAATCTAGAAGAATCTAGATTAGCTTTGAGTGAAGTCCATGACGGATCTTGTGGAGGACACTTTAGTGGTAGCACCATTGCTAAGAAGCTCGTTAGGATAGGATATTTTTGACCTACCATGGAGAATGACGCACATGATTACGTACACCATTGCGACAAGTGCTAGAAACACGTTGACCTTGTCCATGCACCTACATAAGAACTGTAGGCTATTTCATCTCCTTGGCCCTTTTCAAAATTGGGCCTAGACATCATTGGAAAAATCATTCATGTGTCATCTGATGGACACAAATTCATCATAACTGCTATCGAGTATTTCACAAAGTGGGTTGAAGTTATGCCCTTAGCTTCTTGCACTGGAACACAAGTTTCCAAATTTATTTTTAATCAAATTATTTGTAGGTTCAGAATTCCTGCAAACCTCATCTCAGATAATGGAACTTGTTTCAAAAATAAAGATGTCAATAAATTATGTCAAAAATATAAAATTCAACATCGTTGGTCCACTCCCTATTATCCTCAGGGTACTGGCCAAGCAGAAGCATCTAATAAAACATTAATTAAAATCCTCAAAATACTGGTCAATAAATCTGGCTAAGATTGGCACATTCAACTATATCCTGCTTTATGGGCTTATCGTACTAGCATTTGTACTCCCATAGGCACCTCACCTTTTGTTTTTGTCTATGGCACTGAAGCAGTTTTTCTCTTTGAATTAGAAGTTCCTTCTTTGGCTCTGCTACTTCAAGATACTGAAGTAGGAGATGAATATCATGCTGGCAGATTTAGTCGACTGGAACTCCTAGATGAGAAGTGCATCAATGCTTTGGAGCATCTTCAAGCCTACCGAACAAGCTTAAACGAGCATACCTCAAGAAAGTTCATCATCGATCCTTTGAGATCGATGACCTTGTCTTAAAAGAAAATAAAAAAAATACTAATGCAACTAATGACCTTAAAGGTAAATTTGAACCTAACTGGCTTAGGCCATTTATCATCACTGCTAAATTTGGCTTGGGAGCGTACAGATTAGCTACCTTATATGATAAAGATCTTAAAGAACCTATGAACATTATGCATCTTAAACACTATTATGCATAAATCTGGTCATTTCATCATTGTATATATTGTTTTTTTGCATAAAAAATTCAAAAATAGTAATAGTATTTATTCTTTCAATTCATAAATTAAAACCAAAATATAAAAAATGTCAAAAACATCAAACTCAAAAATCTTCAAAAAACATTTTCTATTTTTGCACCCGTTAATTCTTCAAGTATTGCAGTCATATTTTCAATTATTTTGGATAAATTAGCATTTATTTGGAACCCCACACTTTCACACTCACATGAATAAATAGCTTGATTTATTTGGTATGATTATTAATCTCTCTTATATCAAAGTCCACAGTTGAATTAAATAAATTTTTGAGCATAGAGAATTGATCTTGTTATTTACTTGAACCAAGTATATCTTTTCACATTAAAATGATTTCATTGCAAATTCCATATGATGTTACATAGTATAAGTGGTTTCTTGAGCGAAAATTTTCCCCTGCTATCCTATCATGCACATGGTCTAGAATCTCTGAGAATTGACAAAAGGACAAGCTCACCCCTGCCTAGAATAAAAATCCCTTGCTCTACAACCAATCCGAGCAAGTATCCCTAGTATAGGAAGAAAAAGAAAAGTCAAAGAACATGAGAAAAAGAAAAATATCATTTTGTACCATCGCAGCAATATTTCAGCATTATCTCAGTATCAAGCAAAAAATACAAAAAAAAGAGAAAAAGAAAAGAAGAAGCAAGAGAAAAGAACAAGCACAATGCAAATAAATCCCTTTCCCTACCCCTTGAAAAGAAAATAAGGGTGAATGAGCTTGAATCCCTGGAATTCTCAATTATTCAAAAATCGTGAGGTAAGCCCCATAACAGGTGGTTTGTGCCCAACCCGCTTGGCCTTGGGTAATTCCTAGCATGGTAATATGTCTGTCACATTAGCAAACTTCTTTTGTATAGACCTATATCTTCTTATAGATCAGCCAGCTCTTGATGACCCGACTTACATAGTAGTCTGGTACGGTTACATGCATATAAATCATGGTCAACGAACACTTATTTGGTTAATTCAAATTACTTGTATCAAATTATCTTGCTCAAAATTGGTAAATGAACAAGACAATTGCACACACATTTGTATTTGAGAGACTTTGTATCATTATGATAAATCAATATCGGCAATGAACTCACATATGCACATGAGGGTTCCTTATAAATCTACATTTTGTATTTAATATAATTTAAAATATTTTTGCAAATATTTTGGAATAATTTCATCTTCTTATGTAAAGCACATCTATTTAGTATAAAAACATTTCAATACATGTTTTTTCAAAAATTCAAAATTTCTTTCAACAACATATTCAAAAATCTAGCAATAAAGTCACGTTTATATATTATTTTCTATTTATCTCAAAATCAAAAATCAATTATGCAATAAAATTATTTTTTTGGATTTCACGATGATGGTATAAGTTTATACCTATAATTCTATGCCTAGCACAAACCATTGTTCTAATTTTATTTTCCCATTCATTTTAATTCATAAAAACATATGGCTTACATCATTATGTTACACAATTGTGCTTTAAAAGGAACACAATTTTTTCCATTTTCATTCCATTATGTCGCCATTCAATTTTGCAACGATGGTATAATTCCTAGGGAATTGTTCAAAATTTTATCACACTTAGGAATTTTATGTCTAAAAAAAATCATATTTTTAATATTTCATGCATAATATTTTTATGAAAATCTAAAAATGAATCATCACCATCATCATTTTTCATCATCACAACACAAAGTCTTAAGACAGTTTCTTAAGCACTCTTTTACTTTTAGCAATATTTCTATATTGAGATTAGCTTGACGACCTAGTGAGCAGCGACTCCATGAAATGGTCTATAACAACGACAATGTCCTTTGAAATTATTGTTAGAAGTCTCTTTATTTTTCATCACATCACACCACAACAACCAATTTGTTTACATCAGATTATTTCATTTAAGTTTTACAGCATGGCATAAAATTATACTATTTCCAATGACATAATCACATGAATAAACAATCAACCATTTAAAACTTAAAGCATCATAAAACACATGGACAAGTCATATCACAAAAATATATATATATATATATCAAAATATATGTACATCATATCATAGCTAGATTGGTATGCCACAATCTATACCCTGGCATACTTACTCCTCTCAAAAATATACAGTCTATAACCAAAAAGCAGCTAGTCTCAAGAAGCCCTCAAGCTCTCAACCTCATCTCCTCTCCCGCCCTGAGGTGGAGGAGGTGGTCCCATAGAGGTTTGTGCTATGTCTCGAGTCCTCATTGTCGATCATGAGGATGTCCTCGATGATCCCATCATGACTAGCTTTGCAATGGGGGCTGGCAGTGGTATCCTCTGGTTCTTTGGAACCATGTGATAGTACAATCCCTGGTACAATGCAATCTGAGCAATAGACCACACCAGATCCTGAGTCCTTGCCCCTCTACTCTGAGTCATGTAGCCTCATCCTACCATGTTCGCACTTGAGCCCAGAGGTGGGAATTCTTAGCCTGGAGAGCCACCATCTCGTTGCTCTCCACCACCTCAATACTCTTTCCCTTATAGGGTGATGTAGACCTCTCCCTCTACTGAGAAGTGAGTCCCTCCTCTCTCCTCTCTGCCTTCTATGGTCTCTCTGGAGACTATGGTGCTCTTCGATGTCTCTCCTAAGGATACTGTCACTGCTCCCTCCCTCTATGACCCCTCCCTACATCAATAGCAGCCTGGCACCACCTCCCCATCCATAACACCATGGCATGCATCGGACCCTATGCCCTCATCATCTAAGGAGGGTGGATGCCTGTGTACCAGACATCATATCCATTTGTAACCCTAGCGTTGTCCCCATCCACTGGCTGAATGGGGG
Organism: Wollemia nobilis; assembly: GCA_028583015.1. Taxonomy (NCBI): domain Eukaryota; kingdom Viridiplantae; phylum Streptophyta; class Pinopsida; order Araucariales; family Araucariaceae; genus Wollemia; species Wollemia nobilis. The sequence continues at coordinate 181,181 of JAQPPZ010005005.1, forward strand.
AATCATCCATATCCTAAATCTAGAATTACTGCATATTTGTAGCCCCACTCAGTGTAGTACTATCCCGAATAGTCTACGAGTACTCGTAATCCCTGATAAAAGGGATCCCCTACTATAGATCGAACTACTAAAAAACTCGGTCATAGCAATGGAGCTCTACCTCTCCCCACTCCATCCTCAGCCAAAATACTCGCTTGATGTGAGCCAACTCCTAACCATCCTTTCCTCACCTTGGATGCTCTCCATGGCCTCTAGGTGATCTGGTCAGGGATGAGGTCTTCTAGCAACCTCTGAGACATCAACAGATCTATCTATCGCTGTGACCCTCTTTGGAGCCACCAATAGAAAACCTGGGATCTCTCCCAATCAACCCCTATCAGTGGAAGGCCTATCAGCCTCTGCATCATAATGTGCTCCCAACACCAAACCTATAGTAGTGATTTCAAAACCAGACATCAACCTCCCTTGTATATGACCCCGTATAGGATCCTATACAAGTAGTATAGTACAAAGCTACCCCAAGAAAATCTATAGCCGTGGTCTCTCATATCATAAACCACATCTGATAGTAGCCATGGAAACCTGCATCCGCTATGGTGGCATAGCAGTAGGCCACCCACCACCTCTACCAAAACCTAAGTCAATCAATATGCCCAAGGCATATGCCTCAATGTCTTGATGTTAACTCCGCCCTTCTCCAAGAAAAATCTAGGATCTCCACACAGTCGCATCATAGCATGGCCCTGATTGGCCGTAAGAGTCATAAACTGCACTTGTATGGGGATCCTCAAGATCCTCCATATGTCCTCTAGAGTGGGAACCATCTCCCCTATCGATATCCAGAAGCAGGACGATCCCGGATACCACCTCTCTGCTAGGGTTGTTAGTAGCCCCATGTCTATCGGTATTTGTGGCATCTCCACCACATGTTGTAGCCCAACTTCTACTAGTTGGTCTCACTCTGCCTGGTCGAGCATGGCTACATTGTCTCTTAGTCCCCCGTATTTCCACTCTTGACTTTTCAGTAATACCCTCTGCAAAATAAACAATCAAACAATAAAAATCATTAATAGATAATCATTAAAATCAATTTCATCTTATAAAAAAAAAATGATGATATCGTCCACTATTGGATGATATCATCCTAAATTGAGTCAAATAATCCTTTGTAGGATGAAATCATCTCCGATTTCACAACTTGGGGACCTCCCCTTGTTGGACGGGATCGCCCCTATTTCGTCGATTTCACCCCTAGACAAAATCGGTGATCTAGGGACGATTTCGTCCCGACGTTGTCGATGACCTAAAAACGGCCGCGATGCCCCAAATACAGTCAAAATTTCAATTAAAAACCACACAAATAAAAATTAAAAATATAATTCACCAAGTTTAGATCCTTACCCGCAATCCGCGTCGAACCTCTATCGATCTATGCACTGTCTCTATCATTTTGCCTACAGAGCTCTAAAAACAGTGAAAGTGAACAATAACAATGAATTAGGGTTTTACCCTATTTTTCTTAATTTTATTTAAAAACAATAATAACTTTTTAAAAAATTTGCTTTTTCGTGCTTTTACCTCAAACGTTCAATTTGGGTAAAAACTTGGAGGGGGCACCATAGTAAGCAGTCATACGATTCGACTTGGAATCATCATCTAAAAAATTGAGTAAATTTTTTCTTTCTCGTAAAGCGTGAAGAACTCATATTTAATGCATTTTCTTCAAAAAATTTGCTAAAGAGGGGGCAAAATGTAGCACCCTAAAATTGGCATAGTTAAACCCTTAGTAAAAAGATAAAATTTGAATTTTAACCCCAAAATCGCCCGTTAACCGCTCACCTCATTTTTCGCACCATTTTTAGGAGTTGTTTTGACCGTTGGACGATATCGTCGTCGATAAAAAAAAATCATCCTAGATCAGACGAATTCATCTAGAACATATCGTCCAGATTATTTCGTCCTAAAATCGAATTTTCATAATTAGCTTTTGTTTCAATAGCCTCTCCAACTTGGGCAGAAGCGTGTCTACGCAGTTGGAGATTCCTCCGTTGGAGATCTCTTGGATTGGAATGATCCCCAACCTCCTAACCCCCCCTAATCCTATATAAACTAGGATTTTTCTCACTTTATCCCTCCTAAACCCTCTGGCTAATCATTCCCCTACAATTCTAGTTTTGTTGTATTAGAACATCCTCGCCCCCATCATTTGCATTTGTATTTTCAAGTATTTCATTGTAGGTTTTCACTATGCTTCAGCTAGAGGAAGCTCGGATCATCACAGGCGATTCCAGATGATTTCAGATGATCCTGTCATATATCGATGATGATATCATATGATTGGAGGCGATCTCGACAGCAGTTCAAATTGGGGACAACCAGAGCCCTGAGTTTGCATTTCTCATATTTCTTCTTTATTTTACTATGCATTAACTTGATTATTTTCATTCTGCATCCTAGAGTTCACCTCATCTAGCATAAATGCATGATAAATTTAAAATAAGTTATTAAAACAATGTATTTTCTTTAAATATGCTATCTAGATTTATCAATTAAGCATTCATATTGTCATTTCCATTATTTTACATTATTCTAGCAGTTGCATTTTTTATTTTTGGTGTCTATTTCTGTGATTGCAGGTTTCTGATGAATTCGTATGATGAATTCATCAGATCGGTGATGAGATTTTTTGATCTTAGATGATCAACTATAATCTAGGATGATTCTATATAATTTTAGATGATCCTATCATATTCGGGATGATCTAGACTCCTACAAGCTTCAGAATCTTCATCAGAAATCCGAAATCAGGTGCATTCTTTCTTATTTAGTATATTCTTGGTATTTAGGATTCATTCATGTTTTTTTTATTCATATAAATCAGCATTTTTCATATAGAATAGCCTATATTCATTCTGGCCAACCTAGGATTATGAATGATCGAGTATAAAATGAACACATCAAAACCATTCTCAACCTAGGCGTGGAAACTGCCACTCAAAGTTTCCTGGTGAACCCCACCATCCGTTGAAAATTCACCTTTATACCCCTCCCCCGAGAGGCACGACCTTAAAAAGGCCTCTCATTCCAAGGTATTGTTCCATATTTCTCGCATCCCCCTTTTGGGCACAGATCCTTTAGCCTAAAGGTAAGGGCATGAAAATTTTGGGTCAATACACCTACTTGTAATTTAATTGAATCTATTAATGTTTTAAGCATACATCTTAAATAAAATGCATAAAATAACACAACCATAATGTGAAGAAATAAATTAATGAATGCTCTTGTATTGATATTTCTATGGTTTGATTACATATAAATCCCTCTAAGGGATACCCTTCGTTTGATACATGATTTTACACAAGGAGGTCAGTAGATGTGTAAAATATCCCCCTCACACAGGGGTGGTGTGCTTATAAAGGCTTTCCAATGACACACACAAAAATTTATGAGGGCTTACAAATGCCTCCTTCTCTAGGTCTATTTCCCAGAGGGATCCTCTTGCTTCGTATGTTGTAGATGCACCTATGGCCATGTAAGCAATGAAACAACAACACACACTTAGATGTCTAAGATTACCTCCCCGGATGAGGTTGTTAGCAATGAATGAGCTCAATAAATGCAATGAAACTAGTACTATGCAAGTGAATAATTGAAATAAATATTATGCTAATGAAATGAAAGAGAAAGCAAAATAAAAGAAACTAGCACCTAAAATCCTAGACTAGGTTTCGGGCCACTATCTAGGACAGCGGCCGCTAAGGTGAAATCTCTCTCTATTGATCCAACAACTATGGACTCAAGTATGCTACTAATGTTAAAATGATTACCTTATGTGTTCATATTTGCCCTCCAATCCGACAGGGCTCCGCTACAAGAATCAATCTCCAAGGGAAGCTCTCCAAGTCTCTAGAAGCTCTCCTCGATGATCCAACCTGTTCAAAGTTTCGATGTATGATGTTCCCTCTCTCTCTGATTGAAATATTGATGAAAGAAGGTCTCAAAAAGTCCCTTAATTGATCAAAGAAGGTCCCCTAGTGCTTTTAGGTTTACTCCTTATAAAGTGTGAAACCCTAGGTCTATGTTCAAAACCCTAGGATTGAATTCCTCATGCGTAGTGAATGTTAGCATGAGAAGCTTTTATATTTTCTATGTTTAAAGACCAGTTAACTAAAGTCAAAATTTAGACTCAAGTCTTCCATGTGAATTGGTCATGAAGGGGAATGCAAAGTTACTCCCACTCACCTTTATTGCATGCAAACTACCACTTCCACCCTTGATTAGGCCTATTTGTTGGCAAAATACTTTTTATGGCTTAGCCATTGTCGTCTGCAGTGACTAAGATTTGGTCGCTATCATCTACAATAGCTAATTTTTGGCCGCTCTGAGCTTGAGTAGCCAAGGTCCAGCCACTCTAGTTTACAATGGCTAAGCTTGAATGGGACTAGAATGCCCCATATGAGTGGTGAGGACCACTTTTGATACTTGGAAAGTCCAAGGTTTAGTCACATGGCCTATGAATGTACCTATGTAAGTAGTTATCCTAAACATGGCATATTTTAGGAGTCTATAGATGCCCCTTTTTGCAATGCGCTATGTGGAAAATCCAACGCTGAGCAAAAATGTAGACTGATCTATTTATAGAGTGTATGATGATCATTAGTCTGATCAACATTGGATGGTCCAATCATGCAAGATGGAATGCATCCTTTGAATCATTACTTCAACATTTGGAAGGCTTAACTTAGCTCAGTGGTTTGCACATGTTCGATTGCACTCATTCCTCAGACTCAATCGGGTAGCTTCAACTGCTACAATCAATTTTGATCGGTAGGAGAGCTACAAATTGATAATATCACAATTTTCTTATGACCCCAACAAACAAAGGGGAACTTTGTAATTGTTGTATACAATGATTCACAGGATGAACATGATTTTGATATGATCAAGTGATATTTTTTTGATTTTGACTATGATTATTTTTAATATTTGAACTACCTCCTCACACACTGAATTGGTGAGGAAATGACAATGAATAAAGCGACAAGTCACTTGACCAATATGACTAATTTGGTCCCTTTCTAGCATTTGTTCTTTTAATGGGTGAGACCCCCATCCAAGTGTGATTCCAAACATTTATGACAATCATCCATCCCTATCCCGGGGAGCGGTTTGGCTATCAATAGCCTTATTAGGGAGTTAGGAGGAGTGATTCTACCTATGCTCATATTGTATCACTTTGGCTCAGTTTTTTTGATGTCATAAGAGAATTAGGATGATTCTATCACACCCGTGGAGCAGTACAACCATCTTGGTCTTCTTCAAGATTGAAGGAGACCCATCGTAATTCCTAAATGAATGTTTAGCCCTGAGTAATCTTATGTTAATTTACTAATCTCATAAAATTGCATGGAGTGCAATTCACTAAAATCGTTGAGTCGATAAAGTAACTGAATACAAGGCTTACTCGAGAATTTGCTTTTATGTGATTTTTTTGTTATTTTGTATTATGATGACCATGAGCCATCAGAATGTGCTTATTTGATGTTTTTGTTGCTTCCCATGGAGAGAACTCTGCTTGTTTTTTCCTAGGATCTTGGTCGTTGTTAGGTCTAGTGACCCCCAAATGCCTGGTCATGGCCGCTCTCATCCTGAGTGGCCAAGAAATGCGGGCCGCTGACGACAACAGCGGACAAGGAAAAATTAGGGTAGTATAAAAATGAACTAGGGTTTTTACTTTTCACTTTTGTCAGCTATCAATTTTGCTTTGTAGATCTTTTAGAGTAAAAGTGACCTTTGCAACTTGGAGTGCTTCTATGACTTGGAGAATCATGGCTGCGCAGGGTGAGGCATCGTCGAGCGGAGGAGCCGGAGCTTCTCGGGTACTCTCCTAAACCTTAACCTTGCTTGTTTTTTTTTGGGTAAAAATGAACCACATTAAGTAATCAACAAATGAACCTCATTAAGCTCACTGATAACAAATTAAAACCATAGTTAGACTTAGCTTAAAATTTAATGTGGTGTCCCCATTTTTTTGTTTTGTTATATTTTTTTGGTGTTTCTGGCCTAAGGTAGATGCTACTATTGCATCGCTCATTGGCCGATGTTGATCAGAGTAGAAAAAATGGCTTGCAACTTGGTCATTGTCACTAGAAGCAGCTGATTTGAATCCTAACGATCAAAAATCTGACCGTTGGATCTTGGCCGCTCTCATCTTCAATGGACGATTTTTGGCCATTGTAGGCGACAACAGCCAAGAACCATTTAGGAAATTTTTTATTTTTTTATGCATGATTAATTGATTTTTTTGAATTTTTGACTTGCTTTTGAATTTTTCTACATGGTTAGGTGCCTTTATTGCTCTTTTGCTTAGCCTTTCATACTATCCTATCATTATTTACACTATTTTCATGTTTTATTATGATTTATGCCTTAGATGCATTGTAGTTATGCTTTTTTTTTCTTTTGCTATTAGATTCTCACTGCTCACGATCAGGAACTAAAGCTCATGAATGACCTTCTACCCCTCTTGGACACTATAGATAGGGCCTGGCTCAAGGTCTGTGGGCTCCAGTATGTCACTAGGCTGCCTCACATCATGTTAGATCAGGCCTACCTTACGGCTTTGGTCCATCGGTGGGACCCTCAGACCAACACCTTCTACCTTTCTACCGACGAGATTACTATTATGTCAAAGGATGTGTATAGGATTTTTTGGCTTCCTTTTGATGGAGTGGTCATTGTCTCTTTGGCCACTAATGATCGTGATGTTGTATTTCTTTAAGTGTTTGGAGGGTGCTCTATGGAGGCCTTCAAGGAAACCAAGTCTGTAGGAGTGTCTATCTCACAGTGGTATGAGGAGAAGGTCTTATCTGAGAGGCATGTAGTGTTGTTTATGGTTATCAACAACATCTTAATCCCAGACTACTCAAGCTTGATTTTCTCATAAAACCTCCTTGCAATGGTTTAGGAGCTGATGGACAACGAGGCACCCATCATCTATGCTTGGGGAGGTCCCTATTGGCCTAGTGCTATGATGATGTCACATTGGTATTGCTTGTAGCTTGCTCTTACAGGTTTGGGGATGGGAACACATCAAGGTAGATCATCCCAGAGGGCTTCTAACCGAGATTATAGTCATAGAGCAATGGATGCAGTGCTATACTGCTAGATGGGCTTGAGGGCATGAGGGGTGCAAGAGTCATCCTCATGCAAGGGAGCTTTCCTACTATACTTCTACTTTTACTGAGCTGAAGGTCGATGATGTCATGTGGTAGCCATATCACGAGTGCCTAGCTTGGAATAATCCTACTAGTTTTATAGCTAGGAAGTGACGTGATCAGTGGTTCATCGATCGCAAGGTTGGAATTTGGGAGCATTTATTCTACTCTCAATTTCTTCATCAGTATGGTCTACATCAGGATGTTCCTCTTGTTCTATTTTTATACAGGGACCTCACAACATAGGGAGATCTCCCTCCACCATGGATCATAGAGTTGTCAGATGAGGAGGATGCCCTAGTAGTTGCCCCAAGTTTTGTTGGGGGAATTATAAAGGCATTTTCTCAGTGGTGGGGGGATCGAATATGGCATGGTGATGGTAGCTTAGGTCATGAGTATGATGGAGGAAGTGATGGTGTAGATCTAACAAGGCACAGAGTCCAAGCTAGTACTGAGGCATGGGGCCATCCAGTAGAGTAGGTGGTAACAGAGGAATAGGAGGCTCCTGAGGAGGATGAGGAGAAGCTGGAGCCCTAGGAGAGAGATTCTCCTTTGAGAGCACAGTTGCACGAGTTCAAGGCTGAGCTCCAGTTGACCAATATCTAGGTACAATAGTGATATGCTACCATAGCATAGCGGGATGCCACCATAAGTACCTCACACTATAGATCTAATATTTGTAGGCTACTATCGAAGGAAGTGCTACTAGGATGCAGTTTTTTGTTCCTCCTACTCCACAAGGTGATACTGGGGTAGATACAGGGACAGGCTCAAGGGTAGAGGTTCTACACTTGCAGGTATTGCTAGATGAGTACAAGGGGTGGATCCAGGGGCATGTTGGTCATATAACCTCTCTCTAGATGCAGCTTAGGAGGCATGGGATTTTCCCTAGGGAGGCACCAGGTGCAAGTGGCTCACAGGTCATCAGTTGCTCCACCTTTGGGCAGTATTCCATATGTCCTATCCAAAGGACTCAGACTCACATAGAGAGACCAATAGGGTCATATCACTCTACGCATGAAACGACCATAGGGGGCGGTGATGCTAGGGGCATAGGCCCTGTGTTTGACTAATGATGCACTTTGATTTATCATTTTTTAGGTATGCCTAACCTATATGACTATAGCCTATGGGAAATTTTGTACATCCATACTTTTGACACACATATTTATATGACCCCTTTATGTTCTGACTCATTATGTGTATCATTTATTGCTCATGTTTTTGTTGTTATTTGTTTTATGATGAGATGTGATGATGGCACTATGATGAGTTGATATATATGTATTAGATGATAGATGATATTTATGATGATATGGATGCTTATGTATGTGTTTATGTAGATGAGATATGATCTAAATATTGTGATATGATGTGATGTATCATGTAGTGATCTAATGATGGATTTTATAATTTTCAGATATGCAGATTATGATGTGATTTTTAGATGTGAATGGATGAGTTATAATTTATGTATTTATGGATGCAATATCTATTGTTAAATGCATGTTTTCTTTTGATTTTATTGTGTGCATCTGACTTATGCGATGATATGGTGCATGTAACACATAATGCATTATGTATGTGATGTATGCAATATGTAATCTAATGTGAATTAACTTATATGTTTTAATCACTTAAAATACAAGGAATGCATATGCTATGATTTTGACAATCTAATGGGTGATACCACAGAAAGTATAACAACCATGAATGTTAAATAATCATTCTAATAATAATAATTAATTATTTTAAACCATCCATATGTGTGATGTAATTATGTGGAATGAATGTATTTTCTGGATAAGCTTCTATAATTTAAAAGATATAAAATAATCAATGGTTGTCTAAATATCATTTCTGACATATGATTGGTTTTTAGTTTATTTTATTAATACCCCCTAATTTACAGAAGTTTATAAAGAATTTTTTTGATGTGATTTATGATATGTTTCATTGCTATGTAGGAATTTTTGAGGTTTTTCTCCTGAGACTTCAAACATGCTAGTTACCCTATCAGCAGTTGTGTACTGACCATACAAGACTTTTGAAAAACAAGGCTTTTCACCATGTACCTGGATATTCATTCTTTGTGTGTGCACATGAATATATTTAGATAGAGCTCAGGCATTTCCTTCGATGTCAGGTGGGATTCTTTCAGCCCATTTCTAAGATTGGGGATCCTCGAGAGTTCATCTTAACCTTATGTTGGACTTAGTTGGTCTATACCACTAGGAAATATTGGGTTACCTAAGCTAGCTCATCCACATTCAAAAATTGTTCTACACAAATGCCAGAATTTATGTAATAGACATATCATCATGCGTAAGTATTTCTCCTTCTAGTTTTGTATGATGCTGAAAATTCCCAGGATTCAAGCTCCATTCCCTTCTTTTCTTCATTTCATTTAGGGTACTTGCTCATGTGTAGTGATGAGAATCACTATTTATTTTTATTGTTTTTTTTCTTGAGCAAGGGACCTATGTAGTGATGATAATCACTATTCACTTTGAACTATGACTTTGAAAACTAGGTTTTGAATTTGTGCTATGTTTTGGGATTTTTGCTTGTTTTAATGAAAGTAAGGGATTTATGCAGTGATGATAATCACTCATTTTTGGGTAGGTTGAAACTTTTCCTTTTTCCAATTCTCATCACCTTTAAACCAGTTGCATAGGGGGATAAGTAAGGAAGATCCTTTTTTCTTAAGGTAACCTAGACCACTTTTGCATTTTTCATCTTTCCCTTGTATCATCTAGGATTTTAGTGTTTCAATTAGTGATGGGATCCTAAATATCTAAGGTTTTACCATGTAGCACCCTAAAATTGGCGCAGTGAAATCTTAATAATTACATTCATCCTAGTAAATAATTTAAATTCAAATTTTAACCTCCCAAACCGCCCGTTAACCGTCGGGTAATCCGTTTCCCCTTTTTCGTGCCATTTTTAGAGGTTGTTTTGACCGTTTGACGATATCGTCGCCGATCAGACGATATCGCCCTAGATCCGACGATTTCGTCTGGGCTAGGACGTCCGTACGATCTTGTCTCAAAACTGATTTTGCACAATTAGCTTCTGTTCCAACGGGTCTCTAATCCGGGCAGAAGCGTGTCCGCGCCGTTAGAGACCCTCCCCATTGGAGATCTCCCAAATAGGGATGATCTCCAACCTCCTAACCTCCCTCCTAAGCCTATTTAATCCTAAGCCCTCCCCTTAGCACCCCCTTGGCTGAAATTCCCTGTAACCCGACTGCATACATGTTAAAACATCCTAAGTTTCTATTTTGCATTAGTTCTATACAATTTTGTTGCAGGTACCATATTGTTTTTCAGCCGGAGCAAGCTTACATCGTCGTCGACGAACCTGTTCAGATCGGAGGCGATCCTGTCGAATCAGAGACGATTTCGTACCAATGCGAGACGATTTCGACTGCAGTCAACATTGAGGCAATCAGTGCCTAAAGTTTGCATTTCTTCTTCCTTTTTTTTGTTGTTTTATGTTGTAATTAGCAATTTTATTCAGTATTTTATGCTATTCTGCATTTTGGAGTTCACCCATCTAGATTAAATGCATAATTAAATCATAATTATCATCTAATTAGCATAATTCATTCATGTTTCTATTTTCAAGTTTCAGTTTGATATTATTGCTGTCATTTTACACTGTTTCCCTCTGTTAGAATAGTTGTATTTTCTGTATTTTGCACCTATTTCTCTCGTTTGTGTGTCTCTGACGAATTCGTCCGACGAATTCGTCAGATCTCAGATGATCTTGTCCGATCTCGGATGATCCTATCAAATCTAGAGGCGATCCCGATCGCTTCAAGAATCAGAATCATCATCAGACATCCGGATCAGGTATTCTTCCTTTAATATTTCTTAATTTCTCTGTTTTTTGTCCTATTCTATTTTCTGTATTCATTTAATCTGCATCTTCATATAGAATAGCTTAGACGCATTTTGGCCAAACCTAGGATTTGAATGCTTAAGGCTAAAACGAACACATAAAACACATTCCCAACCTAGGCGTGGAAACTGCCATTAAATGTTTCCCGGTGAACCCACCATCCGTCGAAAAATCACCAATATACACCTCCCTTGAGAGGCGGGACCTTCGCAAGTCCTCTCAGTCCGAGGTACCGCGACATCCTTTTCACATCCCCCTTTCGGGCACGGATCCTATAGCCTGAAGGTAAGGGTGTGAAAAATTTGGAGCGATACATTTTGGTGAACCCGACGTGAATGCATTGTAAACCTTTTGAAAACAAAAAAAAAAAAATAAAACAACTAAAACATAGATGCATTTTAGATCATTTAAATTTAATATCATGTTTAGATGGTAGCTCCTAAGAAAATATTAGCAAGTTACTATAAATGTAGAAAACCAATTGGCAGCCATAGAAATCAATTTTGTACTTAGTGTGCCTGAAACAGATAGAAATCAACTCTTGTGGGACGAACTTGATAGAAGACTTAGTGTCATCTCATCTAGGTCAACAAAACTTAAACAAATCAAGAGGCTAGTCCTAGATAGAATCCTGGATCCTCATCAACTTGTCTTTTATCATGAACTTCAGAGAGCCTGCCATAGATGGTTAGCTTATAGGAGAGCTCTTGTATCTTCAAAATTGTTCACCTTCGAGGAATACCTCGAGAACGCAGCTATTGTACACCAGTTCCTAGGTCTTGTAGAAGACCAAGAGGTTGTTCTTACAGATAGGGAAATATGGAATAGAGTTCCTAGAGCTATGTTATATCGAGAGTATTGCCATGAGCTTTACTTTTATCAACCAAGATCTGAGATAGATAATATCACTATAGCTCTTTTCATTAAATTTTTAAAAGAAAACTTTCAATTTGAAGAAGAACACTTCATGACTCCTGAAGAACTTGAGCCCATTAATGATATTTATAAATTGTTTATAGAAAACTAGATCATTTACTTTCAGTATTATTTCTTGCATTTATTGTGTTGTTTGTCATCTTTACAATATTATTTCAAAAACTAAAAAACTAAAAAACATAGCAAAAACTTAAACATTTCATTTTAAATATTGTAGTAGGTATATAATTAATATATACCTCTTAAGCTTGTTGCATATATATATATATATATATATATATATATTTGCTGAAATCTAAAATTAAGCACCATGCCTAAACTTAGGAATGGTAAAGAAACTATAGGAGAAGAAGAAGATTGGTTACAAGATACAACTAGAGACCCAAATGTCCTTCCTGAAGATCCAATTCCGACAGGAGAAACTCTAGATCAACCGAAATATGACCTAGGTGAAGATAATGAACAAGAAGGAAGTGTTAAAGAGGATGGATCCTCATCCCCTAGAGTAGCTCCAGATGGAACTATTGCTTTTGACAACGTAGATCATTTTCAGAAATTTCTCAATGATAACATTGATGCCCTTAATGTGGCAGTTCGTATTGATAAAGGGCAAATTAGTGACACTCAAGCAGCCATGGAACATATGTATGATGTGCGCACTAATCCCTTGTCTTTCATTGATCAAGAAAGTGATAAGGTCGGGCCATCCAATACAGACATGGTCACTATGATTCAAAACATGTCAAAACAACAAGTTACCCAACCTCCTAAGGAACCTGTTATTCAACCTAAAATCATTCCCACACAAAAGAAAACTTCCTTCACTACTTTATTTCGCCAAACTATTGAGCAATATGCTTCAAGTAAACAAAAACCTAAAACGAAGCCAAACACCAATTTTCAACAATCTGGAATACAACATAATACAACTTCAAAATTCCTTCATAACACCTTTCCTACCAACAATTTACACAATAGCAACATAGCATCTAATCTTCATGTCCCTCCATCATATGCTCACAAAACCCATGTCAATGCCCTACCGAACCAATATGGTGGGCAAACTAGTAATCTGGAAGCCATGGTGAAACAATTAGCTTCGCGTATGGACCAGATAGATCCCTACCGTCCCTCGTACAATTATCGAGAGATATGTAGTCAACCTTTGGATCCCATAGTTGTAGCTCAACCATACCCTAAGCATTTTCCCATGCCTATCTTGCCTATATATAAAGGAACCGAAGATCCCATAGAGCATCTTCGCATGTTTAGGATAGCATGTCATGATATATCACATGATGACTTGCTATTACTAAAAATGTTCCCGAAAAGTTTAGGTGGAATGGCATTAGAGTGGTACTATCAATTGCCCACTCATTCTTTGAGAAACTTTGAAGAAACAGTTGAATCATTTGTCCATCAATTTAGTGCCTACATCGAGAGGCATGTAACCATTAAAGATCTATACAACTTAAAACAAGACAAGGATGAATGTTTTGCCGATTTCTTAGCTAGATGGAGGCAATTGATAGGAAAACTGCACTTTGTGCTACCTTATAGGGAAATGTTGGACATTTTTATCAATAATTTACAAGAACAAATATCTTATGAGCTATCAACTGCTACTTTAACTACCTTCGATCAAGCTATAGATTTAGCTCGAAGAGTAGAAGATGCCCTCATTAGGAGAGGCCAACTTAGGAAGAAGGATGATGAGAAAACATCCAGAAATCAATATAAAAACAAACAAGTTGTTGGTGATGGAGTCACCGATAGCAGAAATGTTGCTAATATCAATGCAACGAAGACAACAGAAAAATTTATATTGAAACCTCCTGATAAGCCTCCTCGAGAATTTACTAGATTGAATCAACCCTTATCAACTATTTTACCTCAATTACTCGAAAGAGGTTTGATCCAATTACCAACTATCCGGGAACCTGATCCAACTATACCCGGATACAGAGCTGACTTACACCGTGACTTCCATAGAGGACCTGGACACTCTACCAACGCTTGTAAAAGGTTGAAACATAAAATACAAGATTTGATTGATAATAATGAAATGGAGGTGCAAGCCTTCCAACCTAAACAAAATGCTCCTAATAATACTCAAAAGACCATTCCCCAAAATCAAAATCAAAATGCTAATCAAACATTAGACATATTTCAACACCCTTTACCAAGACATGGTAAAGAGGTAGCCAATCAAATCGAACATCATAATGTTCCCTCCTCCTACCCGATATGTAGGAACCATTAGCGGACAATTACCTGTTCAAGATCCTCAAATATTTGACACAACCTTATCCCTGGTTACGACCAGGCCCTTACATAATTTTCAAACTTCAGATTCTAGTGATATAGAATCAGATACTGAAAGTGAAGTAGACATCACTTCAAACCAATCGAATAGTTCTGAAAATGAATCAGATCCTATTCAACCCATCACAGATGCTATGGTTCCAGAAGAACCATTTCCTAGAAGAGTTACTACTCGACCTTCTTCTAATCAATTCCTCTCAAATGAACAAGCCATAAATGCTAGACCGAGACCAGTTCAACGTCCTCAATATAACATTGTAGGTACCATTGGAGTCGTTACCCGACAACAGGCTCAAAATTCTCAACAAGAACCAAATCAGAATGATGGATCAGCTCCATTCGTTTTGAAAAATCCCAATAAAGGGAATCATGCTCCTAATGTTCAACCTAAACCCCCTTACAATATTAATGAGCAATTATCCAATACTACAGCCATAATTTCCCTTTTGGATTTATTAAGATCCTCTCCTACCCATAGGGATGAGTTGATGCTTACATTAAGCCAAATGATGGTACCTCAAAACATTCAACCTGAAGCTATGGCCAATACTATCATCACTCGAGAGGTTGATTGTATTGACTTTCGGGATAAAGATATCCCACAACACAGTTTACATAAGGATAATCCCTTATATATTACTGCTCTAATTGGAGATGTAGCTGTCAAACGAGTCCTGATTGATAATGGCTCATCTCTAAACATTTGCACTTTTGACTTCTACCAAAGATTTGGCTTTAGAAGTGATGAAATGAAGAAAACTGATATGATTATCAAAGCTTTTAATGACGAAACACAAGAAACGTGTGGAGTTATTACCATCCCATTGCAAGTTGGTCCTAGAACCCTAGAAACAACCGTGTTTATTGTACATTGCCCAACATCGTACAATATACTTTTGGGTCACCCTTGGATCAATGCGATGCGAGCGGTCCCATCAACTTTACACCAATGTGTTAAATTTGAATTTAAAAATCAGTTGGTCACTATCCATGGTGACCCTAGACCCTTTGATATGTGTGCTTTGGCAGAACCCGTTGGAGTGCAATTTTGCCCCGCTCTGTCATCCACACATCCTAGTTCTTATTTTTCATCTAAAACTGTGAAACACACACCCATAACTTCACCTATTTCCCTCCATTAATTTCATCCTCCTATATAGATCAACAATCTTCTAAACAAATCACTCTAGAACCTCAAAAAGATCTTAAATCTACAACCAATCCTTCATGTTCTATCCCTATAAATTCAAAACCTATAGACACATCTATCATACCTTCCACATCTAAAGATATAGGGAATAATCCTTCTACATCTTATGCCCTTTTTGATGAACTTTTACCAGATTTATCCACAATCTTAATATCAGAAAAAACAAATGCTTTCATGCAAGATTCAATTCTTTTAAATAACTTACCGCCATCTCCTCGTACTTTGGGCCTCCCACAACCTATGGGAAGTACTTACCAAGTCGGGAGTTGTGCCTTCATTTATAAAGGATATGACTGGGGAAGAATCCCTCGAAATATTAAAACTCATCATGAGGGATATGCTCGATGTTATTTTACCAATGAATATATTAAAGCTAAACCCATGATGCTTAAAATGGGATATAAAGGGAAAGGCTTGGGACCTTTCCAAAATGGCATGAAAGAACCTTTCGAGGTAGAACCGTGGCCTGCCCGCTGTGGTGTGGGCCTATTTCCTAGTAAGGGTCAACCCTTTCCTTTTGAAGATGATGATCACCTCATATGTTATCAAGATTATTTGGATAGGCATGATGATTTGCCTCTAAAAAATCAGTCGTTTACATGTAACATGCTATCCATAGCTTACCCTGAAATGATTGTTGACCCCGATGAAGAGTTGGAAGGAGATATCTTCCATGATGTCTCCGTTGAAGAGATGTTACACAATGGATTTTATTTTGATGGTTCTATACCAACTATAGCCCAACTTGAGACCACTAATCCTCAAGATGAATTATCCAAATTAACCTTACAAGAATTACAAGAATTGGGCGTTTCACCCGCCCCACCTAATTTTGAAAGAGATCTACACATGGAGGTAGAAAACGTCATTAAAATTAATATTGGAACCGAGGATAATCCTCACATAATCAATATTGGATCAGAATTAAGTCAAGAAAAACAAGAACAATACATTGCATTCCTTAAAGAGTATGAAGA
The DNA here is from genome assembly GCA_028583015.1 of Wollemia nobilis. NCBI lineage: Eukaryota > Viridiplantae > Streptophyta > Pinopsida > Araucariales > Araucariaceae > Wollemia > Wollemia nobilis. The sequence continues at coordinate 197,752 of JAQPPZ010005005.1, forward strand.
TGTCTTCGCTTGGACATATGAAGATATGCCAGGTCTAGACCCTTCCGTAGTCATGCATCATCTAGTGGTCCATCCGGATGCTAAACCTGTTAAACAAAAACTTAGAAAAATGCATCCCAAAGTGGCTCTGCTAGTCAAAGGGGAGTTAGAAAAACTCCTGAATGTTGTTTTTATACAAGCTATTGATTATGCTGAATGGATCTCAAATGTAGTTCCAGTTACCAAGAAAGAAGCTACCAAAGTTAGGGTTTGCACAGATTTTAGAGATATTAACGCTGCATGCCCTAAAGATGACTTTCCTCTTCCAAACATGGATCAAATCATTGACTTTACTGCCGGGAGTGGGATGATGTCCTTAATGGATGGATTCTCCGGTTATAATCAGATCAGGATAGCTCCTGAAGATCAGGCTAAAATAGCCTTTATTACCCCCTGGGGTACCTTTTGTTGGAAAGTGATGCCATTTGGCTTAAAGAACGTAGGTGCAACCTATCAACGAGCTATGACCTATATTTTTCATGATATGATGCATGATATCCTACATGATTATGTAGATGATATTATAGCTCGCTCTATTATTGAAGATAATCATTTAGATGATTTGAGAAAAGTTTTTAATCGATTACGAGAATATCTTATTCGATTAAATCCAGCAAAATGCATATTCGGAGTTAAGTCCGGTAAACTATTAGGGGTTTTAGTTTCTTTACGTGGTATCGAAATCGACCCTCTCAAGATTGCGGCTATCACTGATATGCCCGCACCTACTAATATATCTGGATTACGAAGTTTACAAGGTAAGCTTCAAGCCATCCGTCGCTTCATCGATAAGTCGGCGGACAAAACCGGTCCCTTTCTTAAACTCCTTAAGAAGGATGTCCCTTTTAATTGGGACGACGAATGTAGAGAAGCTTTTGAACTTCTCAAACAATACCTCCTTAATCCACCTGTGCTTTCACCGCCTAAACCCCGATCGCCCATTTCTCCTATATATTTCAGCTTTAGATTCTGCCTTAGGAGCTATGTTAGCTCAGCTTGATGATGAAAAGAGAGAACGTGCTAATTATTATATTAGCCGAACCTTCATCAGTTATGAAACCCGCTACACAACGATTGGAGAAACTATGTCTAGCAGTCATGTTTGCTACGCAAAAATTATGACATTATATGCTTAGTCAAAAAACTTATGTCATTGCCAAATACGATCCCTTGAGGTATCTCATGAGTCGACCTTATTTATCGGGTCGCACAACCAAGTGGGTTCTTGCTCTAAGCGAGTTTGATCTCACATTCATAGGACAAAAGTCTGTTAAGGGTCAAATCATAGCAGATCAATTAGCTGCTGCACCCTTAGAGTCTACCCATCCCCTCATCATCGAGTTTCCCGATGAATGCCTTCAATTAGAGGCAGACCATACTGAACAATGGTCCTTATACTTTGATGGAGCCCGATGCATGAGTGGGGCTGGTGCGGGTATTATTTTAATATCCCCGCAAAAACATCTTATTCCTCTCGTCCTTCAAATTGACATTTGCTTGCACCAACAATACTGCTGAATATGAAGCTCTAATCCTTGGATTACGAGCTGCCTTGGCGCTAAAAATTAAACATCTGTTAGTTTTTGGTGATTCTCAACTGGTTATAAACCAAATTAATGAAGTTTATCAGACCAGAGATGATAAACTGCGCCCATATAAGGCCTATGTTTTACAATTAATGTCTCTATTTGATCAAGTTACCTTGGAAGCTATTCCTCGAACTTGCAACCGTGCAACTGATGCTATGGCCGCAGCTGCATCTCTCCTACCCTTGGAGTTAGATGACGAATATGCCACTATCATTATTCGTCGACTCCAGGAACCCGCTTCAAATAAGTCATGCTTAGAACCTTTGGATGTGTTTCTAATCAATGAAACTACTCCTGAACCTTGGTATACGGACATATTTGATTTTCTCCAAAATGGGACTTTCCCTGCCAATTCTAATAGAAACCAACATCGGTTATTACGTAGACGAGCAAGTCGATTTGTAATAATTGGCAATACTTTATATAGGAGATCTTTTGAAGGTATCCTATTAAGATGTTTGAATTTAGAAGAATCCAAATCAGCCTTGAGTGAAGCCCACGATGGATCTTGTGGAGGACACTTCAGTGGTAGTGTCATTGCTAAAAAGCTCCTTCGGATAGGATACTTTTGGCCTACCATGGAAAAGGATGCACATGAGTATGTGCGCCATTGCGACAAGTGCCAAAAACATGCTGACCTTGTCCATGCGCCCGCACAAGAGCCGCAGGCTATTTCATCTCCTTGGCCCTTTTCAAAATGGGGCTTAGATATTATTGGCAAAATCAATCCCGTGTCATCCGATGGACACAAATTCATCATAACCGCCACCGAGTATTTCACGAAGTGGGTTGAAGCTATGCCTTTAGCTTCCCGCACCGGCACACAAGTCTCTAAATTTATTTTTAATCAAATCATTTGTAGGTTCGGAATTCCTGCAAATCTCATCTCTCGACAATGGAACTTGTTTCAAAAATAAAGATGTTAAAAAATTATGCCAAAAATATAAGATTCAACATCGCTGGTCCACTCCCTATTATCCTCGGGGTAATGGTCAAGCGTAAGCATCTAACAAAACCTTAATCAAAATCCTCAAAATATTGGTCAATAAAACTGGTCGTGACTGGCACATTCAATTATATCCAGCCTTGTGGGCCTATCGAACTAGTGTTCGAACCCCCACAGGAACTTCACCATTTGTTTTGGTTTATGGTGTTGAAGCCGTTTTTCCCTTTGAATTAGAAGTTCCTTCTTTGGCTCTGCTACTTCAAGATACCGAAGTAGGAGATGAATATCGTGCTGGCAGACTCAGTCAGCTGGAACTCCTAGATGAAAAATGCATCAATGCTTTGGAGCATCTCCGTGCCTACCAAAACAAGCTTAAAAGATCATATGCTAAAAAAGTTCGTCATCGATCCTTTGAGATCGGCGACCTTGTTTTAAAAGAAAATAAAAAAATACTAATGCAACTAAGGACCTTAAAGGTAAATTTGAGCCCAACTGGCTTGGACCATACATTATCACTGCTAAATTTGAATCAGGAGCATACAAATTATCTACCTTAGATGGTAAAGAACTTAAAGAACCCATGAATATTTTGCATCTTAAACGTTACTATGTATAAATTTGGTCATTTCATCCTTGTATATATTTGTTTAAAATAATTTCAAAATCACTATCTTGTATTTCTTTCAATTTATAAATTCAAAAACACCAAAAACATTCATAATCATCAAAATCTTCAAAACTATTTGTTGTATTTATTTATGGCACTTGTTAATTTTTTGTTCAAAAAAAAAAAAATGATAAAAATATAAAACAACAATATTCTTGACTCTTTCGAAACCAAAACAATATAAAGAAGAAAGAGAGAGTCAACATTCTCAAAACTTCTCAAAAATTATTTATATATATTTTCTTACAATTATTGCAGTTATATGTTTCAAATTATTTTGGATAAATTAGCATTTATTTGGAATCCCTCACTTGCACACTCACAAAAATAAATATCTTGATTTTATCTGGCATGATTACTAATCTCTCTTATATCAAAGTCCACAAAATTCAATTAAATAAAGTTTGAGCACAGAGAATTGATCTTGTTATTTACTTAAACCAAGCACATCTTTTCACAATAAAATGATTATATTTGTAATTTCCATGCTTTGCTACATAGTAGAAGTGGTTTCTTGAGCGAAAAGTTTCCCCCGCTATCCTATCATGCACATGGTCTAGAATCTTTGAGAATTGGCAAAAGGACAAGCTCACCCCTACCCGAATAAAAATCCCTTGCTCTACAGCTAATCCGAGCAAGTATCCCTAGCATAGAACAAAAGGCAAAGTTCAAGAAAAAGAGAAAAGGAAAAAAATGTTATTTTATATCATTACAGCAATATTTCAAGCACTATCTCAAAAATCAAGCAAAAATACAAAAGAAAAAGAAAAGAAAAAGAAAAGAAAAGCAAAAGAAAGCAAAAGCAAAAGCAATAAAATCCCTTTCCCTACCCTTTGAAAAGAAAAGAAGGGTTGATGAGCTTGAATCCCTGGAATTCTCAATTATTCGAAAACTGTGAGGTAAGCCCCATAACAGGTGGTTTGTGCCCAACCTGCTTGGCCTTGGGTAACTCCTAGCGTGGCGATATGTCTGTCACATTAGTGACCTTCTTTTGTACAGACCTATGTTCGCTTATGGATTAGCTAGCTCTTGATAATCCGACCTACATAGTAGTCTAGTATGGTTATATGCATCTACATCATGGTTAATGAACACTTATTTGGTTTCTTCAAATCACTTGTATCATATTATCTTGCTCAAAACTCGGTAAATGAACAAAGCAATTGCACACACATTTGTATTTGAGAGATTTTGTGTATCATTATGATAAATCAAGATTGGAAATGAACTCACATATGCACATGGGATTCCTTATAAATCTAACTTTTGTCTTCAAAATACTTTGAAATATTTTTTGCAACTTGTTTGGAATAATTCATTTTCTTCTTTCAAGTACAGTTGTTTAGCATAAAGACAACTATATAATAGAAAAATCAAAATTTCTTTCAAAACTATACAATCAAAACATATATATCTGGTTGACTTTCGCGACGATGGTATAGTTCCAAAACCAAAATTGGAATTTTATGCCTAGCGCAAGTCCTCATCTTCATATTTTCTCGTTTATTAAAAATCAATCATGCAATAAAACTATCTAATTTCTTCTTTGATTTTCGCGATGATGGTATAAGTCTATACCTACATATTCTATGCCTAGCGCAAACCATTGTAACAATTTTTATTCCCCATTTATTTAAAAATCATGAAAACCATATGACTTAAATCATTATGTTACACAAATTATGCTTTTAAAAGCAAACACATTTTCATTATTTCATGTCATTATGTCAACCTTCAATTTTGCAATGATGGTATAATTCCTAAGGAATTATCCAAAAAATTTATCACACTTAGGAATTTATGCCTAGCAAAAATCATTTTAACATTATTTCATGCATACTATTTTCATGAAAATCTGAAAAACAAACCATCATCATCATCATTTGCACCATTGCACCAAAGTCTTAAGACAGTCTCTTAAGCACTCTTTTACTTTTAACAATATTTCTATACTGGGATTAGCTTGACGACCGAGTGAGCAACGACTCCATGAAATGGTCTATAATAGCGACAATGTCCTTTGAAATTATTGTTAGAAGTCTCTTTTTATTTTTTATCACATTTCATCACAAACAACCAATTTGTTACATCAGATTATTTCATTTAAAATATTACAGCATGACATCAAAATTATAATATTTCCAATGACATAATTACATGAATCATCAAATCAATCAATCAAACATAAAAGCATCATAAAAATACATAACACAAGTCATATGATCAAAAATATCTCATCTATATATATCAACAATATATACATCATCAAAACTGGATTGGTATGCCACAATCTGTACCTCGGCATACTCAATCCTCTATCAAAAATAATAATAAATGCTCTATATATCAATCTGTACAATGTAATGCAGTACTCTAGCCTCGAGAACCCCTCGAGCTCTCAGCCTCATCTCCTCCCCCGCCCTGAGGTGGACGAGGTGGCCCCATCGCAGTATGAGTAGTACTACGAGTCCTAGTCGTCGATCGAGAAGAAGTCCTCGATGACCCAATCCTGATAGGGTCAGCAATGTCAGCTGGCAGATGTACCCTCCACCCTCTGGCACCATCTGGAAGTACGATGCCCGGTAGAAAGTGATCTGAGCAATAGACCGTGCCAGCTCCCTGTGCTCGCTCCTCCGCCCCGTGCCCTGAGGCGTGCAATCTCGTCTCTGAGCTGTGTAACCTCAGCTCGATGGCGTGCAGCCTCATCATGCAATGTCTACACCTGTGCTCGGAGACGAGTCGTCTCCGCTCGAAGAGTAGCTGTCTCGCTACTCTCCCCAGTGTCAACACCCTTGCCCTTATCGGGCGATGGTGGCCTCTCTCTCTATGGAGAAGGGGGTCTCGCCTCCCTCCTCTCCCTCTGTCGTGGCCTCTCCTGTGCCTGTGGCCTCCTCAGCTCTCTCCCGCCGTGACCCTGGGCCGCCTCCATAGCCGCCTGGCACCGCCTCCCTATCCGACGCACAACTACGTGTATCGGACCCTGAGCCCTCGTCATCCGAGGAGGGCGGATGCCTACGTACTGGCATCATAGCCATCGGCTACCCCTGCGTCGTCCCCATCCACTGGCTGAATGGGGGCATCGTCCGAGTCCCGACTCCAGAAGCGCTGCATGTCTGGAGCCCCGCTCACTATGGTGTTATCCCGGATAGTCCAAGAAAACTCATAATCCCTGAGAGATGGGATCCCCTGCTGTAGACCGAACTATCGCAAAACTTGGTCATAGCGATGGAGCTCCACCTCTCCCCTCTCCATCCATAGCCAGCAAACTCGCCTGACGCGAGCCAACTCCTGTCCATCCTCGGCCCACCCTGGGTGCTCTCGCCATGGCCTCCAGGTGATCTGGTCCGGGACTAGGTCATCTAGCAGTCTCCGAGACATCGAAAGGTCGATCCGCCGCTGTGACCCTCTTCGGAGCCACCAGTAGAAGACTCGAGGCCTCTCCCCATCAATCCCTATCAGAGGAAGCCCTACCGGCCTTCGCACTGCAATGTGCTCCCAGCACCAAACCTGTAGGAGCGATGTCATCACCAGACATCGACCGCCCTTGTACACGACCCCATGCAGGATCCTGTACAACCGGCATAGCACAAAGCTGCCCCAAGAGAACCTGTAGCCATGGTCTCGCATATCGTAGATCACATCTGCTAGCATCCATGGCACCCTGCACCCGCTCTGGTGGCACAGCAGAAGTCCACCAACCACTCCAGCTAAAACCTGTGTGAGTCTAGATGCCCTGCATCTGACGTAGTGCCTCGATGTTAACTTCGCCCTTCTCCAGGGCGAAGCTCGGGTCACCACACAACCGCCCCATAGCATGGCCCTGATTGGCCGTAGGAGTGATCAACCGTCCTTGTATGGGGATTCTTAGAATCCTCCATACATCCTCCAAAGTGGGAGTCATCTCCCTATAGGTAGCCAAAAATAGGAAGAACCCGGATACCATCTCTCTGCTAGGGTTATCAGTAGCCCCATGTCTGTAGACACTTGTGGCATCTCTGCCACATGTCGTAAGCCGGCCTGTGCCAGCTGATCCCGCTCTGCCTATGTAAGAGCGGCCAAGTCATCTCTCAAACCTCCATATTTCCATTCCCTGCTTTTTAGCAATCCCCTCTGCAACATAAACAACAAAACAACAAACAATCATTAATAAACAATTCAAGTAATTAAAAATGCAAGTTAAAATAAGTTCAATTTTATGCAAATGATGATATCGTCCACTATTGGACGATATCGTCCCAAATTTGAGCATAATCGTCTCCGATTTCGCAAGCCGAAATCGTCCCTAATTTGACGAAATCGTCCCCCTTTCGTCGATTTCGCCCTTAGACGAAATTGGCGAAATTGAGACGATTTCATCGAAATCGGGACGATTTCGTCCCGACGACGTCGACGGCCCAAAAATGGCCGCGATGCTCAAAAATTAATTAAAATTCACCTAAAAAGCATGTAAAATCAAATTAAATCATTCTAAGTTAAGTCTAGACTCTTACCCGTAGCCCGCGTCGGACCTCTGTTGATCTGTGCATCGTCTCCACCATTTTTGCTTCCAGAGCTCTAAAACCAGAAAAATGAACAATAAAAATGAATTAGGGTTTTACCCTATTTTTCTTAATTTTATTCAAAAATAATTCAAAATTAATTTTGCTTTTCCATGTTTTTACCTCAAACGTTCGATTTGGGTAAAAACACGGAGGGGGCACCATAGTAAGTTGTCGTACGATTCGACCAAGAATCGTCGCCTAAAAATGGGAATAATTTTTGCTTTCTCGTAGATCGAGAAGAACTCATCTTTAACGCATTTTCTTCAGAAAATTCGCTAAAGAGGGGGCAAAATGTAGCACCCTAAAATTGGCGCAATGAAATCTTAATAATTACATTCATCCTAGTAAATAATTTAAATTCAAATTTTAACCTCCCAAACCGCCCGTTAACCGTCGGGTAATCCGTTTCCCCTTTTCCGTGCCATTTTTAGAGGTTGTTTTGACCGTTTGACGATATCGTCGCCGATCAGACGATATCGCCCCAGATCTGACGATTTCGTCTAGGCTAGGACGTCCGGACGATCTTGTCTCAAAACTGATTTTGCACAATTAGCTTCTGTTCCAACGGGTCTCTAATCCGGGCAGAAGCGTGTCTCGCACCGTTAGAGACCCTCCCCCATTGGAGATCTCCCAAATAGGGATGATCTCCAACCTCCTAACCTCCCTCCTAAGCCTATTTAATCCTAAGCCCTTCCCTTAGCACCCCCTCGGCTAAAATTCCTGTAACCCGACTCGCATACATGTTAAAACATCCTAAGTTTCTATTTTGCATTAGTTCTATACAATTTTGTTGCAGGTACCATATTGTTTTTCAGCCGGAGCAAGCTTACATCGTCGTCGACGAACCTGTTCAGATCGGAGGCGATCCTGTCGAATCAGAGACGATTTCGTACCAATGCGAGACGATTTCGACTGCAGTCAACATTGAGGCAATAGTGTCTGAAGTTTGCATTTCTTCTTCCCTTTTTCTGTTGTTTTATGTTGTAATTAGCAATTTTATTCAATATTTTATGCTATTCTGCATTTTGGAGTTCACCCATCTAGATTAAATGCATAATTAAGTCATAATTATTATCTAATTAGCATAATTCATTCATGTTTCTGTTTTCAAGTTTCAGTTTGATATTATTGCTGTCATTTTACACTGTTTCCCTCTGTTAGGATAGTTGTATTTTCTGTATTTTGCACCTATTTCTCTGTTTGTAGGTCTCTGACGAATTTGTCAGATCTCAGATGATCTTGTCTGATCTCAGATGATCCTGTCAAATCAGAGGCGATCCTGACTGCTTCAAGAATCAGAATCATCATCAGACATCCGGATCAGGTATTTTCCTTTAATATTTCTTAATTTCTCTGTTTTTCTGTCCTATTCTGTTTTTTGTATTCATTTAATCTGCATCTTCATATAGAATAGCTTAGACGCATTTTGGCCAAACCTAGGATTTGAATGCTTAAGGCTAAAACGAACACATAAAACACATTCCCAACCTAGGCGTGGAAACTGCCATTAAATGTTTCCTGGTGAACCCACCATCCGTCGAAAAATCACCAATATACACCTCCCTTGAGAGGCGGGACCTTCGCAAGTCCTCTCAGTCCGAGGTACCGCGACATCCTTTTCACATCCCCCTTCCGGGCACGGATCCTATAGCCTGAAGGTAAGGGTGTGAAAAATTTGGAGCGATACATACCACAATTAGACCTTACTCTCTACTTATCAAGGTGGCTTTCTACAAAAGCTGATAAGACCACTAGATATGGTTGAATGACTAGGAAACCTCAGTATGTTTCTTATAGCAACATTAAATGGTTGTGTTGAGAAACATAGTTACTCACATGGATTGCATGGATAAAGGTGGATTTGATTATTGTGATTGAGATACAAACTATGACATCGTTTGCAAGAATGTGATCGTAACATATGAAAAATGCAATGGATATGTATATTATAATGGAATGCAACTATGTGAATGCGGATGTAAGATGCAAATGTGATTTTGTTTTTTTTTTATATATTTTTTATTTTTGCATTGTTTTTGTATTTTGATTATTGACCAAAGGGCTGAAATATGCCTTTGGAGCTTTTTATGATTTGACCAAAGGGCTTAAAGATGCCTTTGGAGCATTTTTATTGATTTGACCAAAGGGCTTAAAGATGTCTTTGGAGCTTTTTATGATTTTACCAAAGGGCTTTTAAGATGCCTTTGGAGACTTTTGATTGATCTGACCAAAGATCTTTTAATATTCCTTTGGAGCCTTTTGATTGATTTGACCAAAGGGCTTAAATATGCCTTTGGAGATTTTTATGATTTGACCAAAGGGCTTTTAAGATGCCTTTGGAGCATTTTGATTGATTTGACCATGTTTTTGACTTTATGAATATTTGAATGTTTTTGATTTTATGAATATTTGAATGTTTTTTATTTTATGAATATTTGAATGTTTTTTATTTTATGAATGAAATGCTTTCAAATGAATGATATTGAGAGGTTCAAGCTCTTCAACCCCATCCAATGATGTAAGGTGATATGCTCCAGGTCCAACCCTTTTTGAAATTATGTAGGGGCCTATCCAGTTTACCATAAATTTGTCTTGCAAGTGTGGTGGTAGGTTTGAGTTCTGCTAGTTTTCTTTGAGCACAAGATCTCCAACTTTGAATTCCCTCAAATAGACTTTACTATTGTATGCTCATGGAAGGCAATTTTGATAAATGCAAAGATGCTCCAAGGCATTGACTCAGTGTTCATCGAGAAGCATTAGCTAATCAAGGTGGCCTTGACATGCGGTGTCATCATCTATGAAATCTTTCAAGGCTACTCTCAATGTTGGAATTTCCAATTCTAATGGCATGATGGCCTCAATGCCATATACAAGTTAAAAAAGTGTTTCCCCAATGGGCGTCTGCACACTAGTCCTATATTCCCATAATGCAAGAGGCAATTGCAAGTGCCAATCCTTATGATTGTCCTTCACTATCTTCCTCAATATGGAGAAAATGGTCTTGTTTGAGGCTTATGCTTACCCATTTTCTTGTGGATAATACGGTGTTGAAAAAATATGTTGGATATGGTATTTTTTCATTAAATCACACACATTTTTGTTCTTGAAATATGGTCCATCATCCGATATTATCTTCGAAGGGACCCCAAAACAACTTATGATATTGTGGAGTATAAACTCTGCAATCCTTGGTCTAGTTGTTGATGTTAATGGGATCACTTCGATCCATTTGGTGAAATACTTTGTGGCTGTTATGATGAATGTGTGTTAGCCTAAATATGGGGGAGAGATTTTCTTAATTAAGTCTAGTTCCCACTATGAGAAGGGCCATGCTACCTAGATGGGTTACAAGGCTTGCGATGGAAAGTGTGTGAGATTTGCATGATGTTGACACTTGACGCATCTCTTGACATACTCACAATAATATTTTTCCATAGTGGGCCAATAGTAACTCATTCTCAAGATGCACTTAACGATGGCCAAGACACTGAAGTGGCCACCACATGTACCATCATGATCTTACAAAATTGCCTAGGATGCTTCCTGGAGCTCAAGACAATGAAGGAGCACTCCATCATAGCCTCGTCTATAAAGGATCTCTCCTAGAAAAATATACTTTGTCACATTATATTTAAATATTCACCTTTCGGCATGTGATAGGCCTTGTGGTACCATTCCTAGCTTTAGGAAGTCCCATAATTGGGAAAGCCAATCCTGATAAGCCACGACTTCTATGGATAAAATGGCATGTTCTTGTGATCCAACATTTGTGAACACATATTGGTAAACAATCCTGTAATGAATGGTTTTTCCACACTCTGTAGGATCTTGGGATATCAAATATTCCCAAGGGGTTGTTTGCAAGAAAGATCTAACCTTGAAGGACCAATCCTGATTTGGTTCATTCTAGATCATGTTGACTGACTCTAGGTTGTCAATAACCTCATGTTGTATTACTTAAAATACAAGCACTTTCACATGAATGGTTGTGAAATTAGAAGATGTATTTTGAGGGATTAAGGATCCCAAATATGCCATGGTGTCTGCAAATATGTTCAATGTACGAGGTATTGCCTCGATGTCATACCATTATAGTCAGGCAAGATAAGTGTCAAAAAGTTCCTTATAAGCTTTTAGGAGTGGGCATCTACATTGGAATAGGCCTTTGACTTGATTTACTATGAGCAAGGAGTCACCAAATATGTTCAATATTTTAATGCCCATTACTACGGCTGTCTGAAGTCCCAAGATCAGGTTCTCATACTTTGTGTTGTTTTTTGTGCAAGGGAAGTCTAGTTTGAATGATAAGGGAAACGGAGCACCCTGTGGTGTGATAAAGACTATCCCTACTCTGCCCCCTTGCTCACATTTTGAACCATCAAATAACAATGCCATGTATCTTTCTTTCTCAAGTTCTTCGAGTTTCTATGGGTCTGATAATGTGAAGACTACATCATAAAGCAGCTCTATGGTGAGAGGCTTGCTCTCTTGGAGAGGTGCCTTTGCTAATTGATCTACTATGACTTATCCCTTGATGGAATTTTGGTTTATGAACTCTAGATCAAATTCTATCAATAACATGATCCACTTTGTCGTACATGTATTATGATATGTCTTATTCATCATGTACTGCAAAGGATTTTGTTTGGATATAATGTAGGTCGTATGGCTCAACATTTAGTGTCACAAATTTTAACTTTTCTACATACGCATATCCTAGCTTGTAACTCACCAAGGTGTGACTAATGTAATATACAGCTTGCTCTTTGTTTTGCATGTTCTTTTGGGCTAACATGGTGCCCAAATCAAAATCAATAGCTGATATATATAGCAAAAATGGTATGTCTAACCTTGGTGGGGCCAATACTAGTAGTGTTTCCAAGTATATTTTGATCTCTGCAAAGGCTTGTTGGCACTCTTCATCCCAATGAAATGGGACATCCTTGCATAGCAATTGATTCATGGGTCGATACTTATCTGATAATTGAGCAATGAATTGTTTGATTGATGTTACCTTGCCTTGTAGGCTTCTCAACTCCCTAAAATTGGTAGGGGCGGTCATTTCCAGTATAGCCTTTAATTTTATAGGATCAACTTTGATGCCTCTCTTTGAAATGATGAATCCTAAGAGCTTACCAAAAGTTACACCAAACATGCAATTCTTAGGATTCAATCTGATGGTGTGTACAATGAGGCGATTTAAGACCTTTGTAAGGACTTGAGCATGTTCTTGTCACAATAAATATTTGGCTAGCAAATCATCCATGTAGTCTTTCAATATTGTGTGCATGTAATCATGGAATATGTATGTCATGGCCTGCTGGTATGTGGCACCAACATTCTTAAGACCAAATGGCATAACTTTGTAACATAAATTTCCCTATGGAGTAATGAAAACAATTTTGTGCTGGTCTTTAGGCTTAATTCGGATTTGATTGTATCCAGAAAAACCATCCATTAAGGAGAGCATCTCATGACCTGTGGTAGCATCAACAAGAGCATCTATGTTTGGCAATGAGAATGAATCCTTTTGGAGTTTCCCTATTCAAGTATCTAAAATTTGTGCAAATGTGTACTCTTCCATTGGGTTTTCCCATGGGCACCATGTTTAAGACCCATTCAAGATAGTCGATGGGAACTATGAAAATTGCCTCCAACAGTTTTTGCAATTCATTCTTCACCATCAAAGGGACATTTGGGTTCATTTTCCTCAACTTTTGCTTGACTGGCTTCTTTAGGGGATCCAATGAGAGTTTGTGTACCACTAACTTTGGATCAATTCCTGGCATGTCTTTGTAAGTCCAAGAAAAAATATTTGATCTCTCTTTAAGGAGAGGGATTATGATGGCTTGTTCCTCTGAAGACATACTTTCTCTGAACTTGACTTTCTTTGGTTGAGTAGGATCATCACTGATGTCCACATCAAAAGTTGTTTTGATAGCCATATGTGACCCATCCTCCAACTGGTGGGGTGTGGGTATCAAGTGAATGTCATCGGTGAGATTTATAGGTCCTACTGACTCGGGATCCAAACCAACATGGAATACATCATATGCATAGCCTGTTGCAAAATGGAATGGTTGTAACATCTCTTCATTAGATAAAATATATTTAGGCTATATGGTTTAATCAACGCAATCCCAATCAATAGCCTTTGTATCAATACATAATGGTTTTGTGGGATTGGCTGGGTTATGAAGTGGAGTGGTCAAATAAATGGAGATTGTATTGATGAATAGAATAAAATCTCTAGAACCAAATGGGTGGAATCTTGCCTCAGAGGTTTTCCTTCCATACTCATTATGAGGCTCTAGATCTGACCTATGATTAGGTCGTATAATAGGATCATTGGGCTCTAACCACTCTCTAAATGTAGGTGGAGGGGGATTTACCATCTAGTGAATGGTAGCTAAATAAATAGGTCACCCTAAAAACCACAAATGAGGGTCTATGGCACAAAGTTTTGCCTCTCTCTCGACTAATGCATTGACTTGCTACAAATGGTGAGGCCTAAGATAGGCCATATCGATTTCATCTTCAAATTCATCGTCACTTATCCAAAAACTATTAGCATTGGTATGCGGTTCCAAGACAAGAGGCTCGTGTCTTAGCCCTAAGTAGGCCATCTCTGTCTCATATTCATATCCTTCATTACCTATGAAGAAGCCATTTGCATTAGTTTCTCACCCTAAGCTTTGGGTCCAATTCCTTGATCCTAGATAGTCTATATCTATTGAATTCTCTGACTCATAGCCACTCTCATCTGATATGTATCCACTCTCATTGTGGATGAACCAAGCAAATATTTGTATATAGCAAGACCCATGATAGGCCAAGCCCTCTTGTGCTTCATTATCACTTGCCACATACATGTTTTATTCTTGCTCTTCATCCCATGAGTTGTATCCTGCTAGGATGGCATCTATTGTGAGTCTTGGATGATAAATTTTAGGTGGTGGTATGTTTACCGCGACCACTTGCCTGTTGCTCATAATTCTTGAACTTAGTGGATGATAAGGAATAAAATTGATGTCTTGTCCTAACCCCAAGCTCAATCTATCCAAGGCTACCATTAGAGTCATCTCGACCTCTGATGTGATAGCCTAACTCAAACCTATCAATGGGAAGCTGGTATTACAGCTCGTATGACAGCCTTCACCCTTGCTCATATATACCAAGACCGTAACCATGCCAATGGAAATATTAAAAGTAGCTTAGAGAAAACTTTGGATTAGAGAGGTAATGAACATTAACAGTGAATAATTCTTCATTTTTCTCTTAATCAGTAGAATTATGGGCGCAGTATAGTCCAACATAGACAAAGTTTGTCTGTTTAGGAGGGATTCCAAGTGGAACCACTTTTCCCACTGGTGGTCTTAAGGCTTTTGGTCATCCCATGTCTTGTGTAGACTCTATGATGGGTGTGAATGCTATGTTCTACATAAGTTATTCTCCTATCCCTGTACTTGCCAAGTGTATAGTTGCATGCAAGGTGGATGACCCCATGGATGACACTGGTGAAGCAGGGTGGTAGTCATCATCTTCGACTTGATCTTGGAGATCTTCTTCTTCCATGGGACTTGGAATTTTCTCAATGGATATGGTTAGCACTTCCTTGAGATTCATTTCTTCCCCCATGGGTGCTTTTAGCTTCTTATTATCTGTTGGCTTAGACATTGATGGTTTCTTAGAAGCATTAATCATGTTGGGCGTTAAATGAGGTGTTGATGCTTTTTGTACCCCTTTGTCTTTGTCATTTAGTTGCATAGCTAGAGATGAAGGTCTAACGTACAAGTGGGTAGAGGGAATCACAAATTCTCCTAGAAAATCCACCTAATGGATATATTTGAATGGCCCCTCATCATCCAACACCATGTATACTTTTTTATCATGCACATACTTAACACATTGATGTAATATCGAAGGAACACACTTCATGTCCCTTATCCAAGGTCACCCTAAGAGGATTTTGTATTGCATGGCCCCTTACAAGACATGACACATAATGGGGATGATATTATAGCCCACCTTGATAGGTAGGACTATCATTCCCATAGTATTTCATAAGGCATCATTGAAAGCCCTCAATGTGTAGGCTCTTGGAACGATATGAGACTTGGGGATCTTAAGGTTCTCTATTTTTGTTGTTGTGGTGATGTTGATTGACAAACCGATATTGATCAAGACTCTCTTAAAAGGTAGATCATTGACTGACACCACAATGTGCAATAGAGGGTCTGGTAAGGCAGTGGGCACTGTATTAATCTTGTAATCGTAGAATCAAATTACAGGTTCTTGGCATTCTTGTACTTGTCCCACAAAATGGGTGAATGCATTTGGATCTTGTGGTTGGAGATTTATTGACCTTAAAATCTCCATCAAGGTCTCCCTATGCTATGGGGATTTTTGTATGAGCTCATAGATGGATAGCTTAGTCAAAGTCATTTGTAATTTTTGCTCAAGTCTACTCTGAATAGTCACCACAGGTTAGGTTGGTGGACTTGGAAGTTTGTTTTGTCCTTGCCTCTACCTAGGTGTAGCTAGGACACTAATGGGAGCTACAAGAGGTTATGGTTGACCATACCATCTACTCTTGGTTTCTATATTGACAATATCGACCATACCAACACACCCATGGGTAGGTATATCCACTCAGAACTGGTTGACTTGGGCACCTTACCCTCTAGGGGCCTCATGATTTGGTAGCAATTTTTTTTAAATGTCGATATCTCTATCATAAGGAGCTAATGGGTTGTCAACTTTGAGCTGTCCCACATCAATCATGTTTTGCACTTGGTGCTTAAAACCAATGCAAACCTCAATGTTATGCCCCGGTATCCTATGATAAGGGTAAAATTGATCTTCCTTATATCCTTTTGGCTTAGTATGGTTGGGATCTATAAGAGTTATATCAAGGAATATTATCTTTCTTTCCTCGCTCAATTGGTTGAAGATTGATTGCATTGATTCTGTTAATGGTGTAAAATAGCGAGGGGGTTTGTGTTCTCTATTTCTCCCCTAATTATTATTTTGATTGTAATTGGTTGGTGGGGGATGTTCTTGATAATTTTGGATTTTTTGCACATCCCCATCCTTAGGCACAGTCAATACGACTTGATTAACTAGGGCAGGGTTTGCTTGCTTCTGCTTATTTTTGCCATTTTTGTCATTTTTGTTCCACTCCTTCTTGGTTTAGAGTTTTATGGTTCCCTCATCTACTTTTATGTCCTCAATGAGTTTGGCTTGTGCAAAATCTTCCTCAAATGATGGGTATTTTTGTAGTTGTAGCAAGAGGGAAATGTGTTTGGAACAACTCTTGGTGAACATCCGGACGATCTCTTCTATGGGAATGGAGAATGATAATTTTTCCATGACTTTTCTCCATCTATTCCCATAGTCCATTACTGGCTCATCGTCATAATGTCTCAATTTGGCTAGGTTTGAAAGGTTCACCTTTCTCTTAGAAAAAAAAATAGAAATGCTTCAGGAAAGCATTCACTGGTTTTTCAAAGTTGGATATGCTATGCTTGGGCAGCAATTTGAACCATTGAGTGGTCGCACCCAAAAATGTCATGATGAATGTCCTTAGCATAAGAGCATCATTGTCTTCAAGATGAAAACATGCATTGGTAAAGTTGGTAACATGCTCTTGTGCATCCTCTTCACCCTTAAACTTATCTAGCCTAGGTATCTCAAAGTGCTTGGGATAGGCAAGGCTAGAAACTAATGGGCACAATGGTTGGTTGTGTATTTTTCTCAATTTTGGTTGGTTCCCAGCCATCTCTTATTTCTCAAAGGACTTCATATTTTTAGAAAGTTCTTGGAATGCCTTTGAGGTGAGGAGTTCTTCTTATTGTAGGCCCCCTCATGGTGGTAATGGAGGTAGCCCTCTATCCACTTTATTTGCTCTATTTTTATCCCTCCTAAGAGGGGATTCAGGATGTGTCTGATCCTAATCTATTAGGTTTACCCTTTCCCCACCAGTTGGATTTTGCTCATGATTTGGTGGGTGGTTTTGTTGTGGGTTTCCTTCTTGACTAGTGTGCCCCTCTCTTGGTGAGTCAACGCATTTATCTCTTTGATTATCATTACCATTTACTTATTGGTTATCATGAGCTAGCTGCTCATCTTGCTCCCTTAACCATTGCTCATTTTGGCACAACAACTGTTCTCTTTGTTTATCATGTTCAAGAGCTTCTACAAGCTCCCACTCTCTACATAAGGAATTCTCTAACCATTGCATGCAGTTAATTTGCACTGTCATGGAATAATTATGCTTGTTTGATCCTGTTCTTATGGTCATGACTCGCAGATTCCTCAAAGAGGTTTCTGTTGTGTTGTTGCTCTTGATAGCTAGTGTAACTTGTTCAGTGTATTATTCAGTGTATCTATGATCTAAATTTGTATGCTTACTATGGGATCACCCTGAGGCACCACAAGTCTAAGAAGTGGGTTTAGAAGTCATGGTTCAAGAGCTTCCAAATGCAAATTTTTTTGTAGCTATGGTTTTGGGAGGTGGCCTTGAATAAATCCGATCCTGGGAGGTGGCCTTGAATAAATCCGATCCAACTCATCTAACTATATTGTTTTCCATGGTTGATCCCATGGGGTGCCATTTATCCCAATGAGGTCATAGTCTATTGGAATCCTTCCTCTTGTGTGAAGGATATCATTTGTTTTATGTCTATGATTGGATGTATCTCTAGTTTCCTGCCCCTTAGTGGGTTGATTTGTTCTAAGTGTTTCATGTGAATGTTGGGTTGTTGTAACCCCTGTGTGTCCTTTTGATGATGAAGGCTTTGTGATCAACTTCTTTCTCAAAGAATATGGAGGCATAGAATCCTCATCATCCATGTGTGAAGAATGGATTTTATACCCTATCTTATGTCCATGTGGGGAGGAATCTTTGAGGCCTCATGTATTTGAGAGGTTTTTGTGTGTTTAGAGGAGGAATTTGAGGTCTCCTCATGCCTCCTTGATGAGGATGGCCATGAAGCCTCTTTGTCCTTATGTGATGTAGTTCTATGATGTTGCTCCCTATTTGGGGTTTCTTGAGGATATCCCCCAAGGGTTGAGTTATCACCCCTTAGACTCGTATAACTGTGTCTCACGGTCTTATGGGTAGGTCTTTCAATGTTACTATGACTTTGCCTAAGAGTGTGAGTTTCTTCATATTCCCCTTCGATATCACACCAAGGGTGTTTACTTCTTGTTTTGACTATTTCATTTTAAGACTTTAGTTTTTGTGTTGCACTTGAATATTGTTGGAATATGTAATGCAACATTGTGTAAATTATTCTTAGACTAAAATATAAAGTCTAAAGAATAATATTTGAATTAGAAAATAATTCTATTTTATGTAAAAATATTCCCACCCAATTAATAAATAAAATAAGGGTGCTAGGAATATTTAATTTGTGGGAAAAAGTTATTTCCCCTTTTCTAGCAAATATTAGAAAGTAACTAATCACTTTCTAATATTTGATAGATGCCACTTATCACACATCTCAAAGATTAGATTGTGATAAGATTAGAAAGTAACTAAGCACTTTCTAATATTTGATAGATGCCACTTGTCACACATCTCAAGATTAGATTGTGATAAGATTTAGGGTTGTAGTAGAAAAGCTTCTCTTTAAATAGGGGTGTTGTCTACTACATCTTAACATATCTTGTCATATTGACTTGTGTTGTAATATCATGTTGATGCATATTGTTGCATAACATTGAAGCATTCTTGTATTGTTGAATCAAATGAGTAATATAGTGAGCTTCATAGTGGATGTTTCCCTTCTTCATTTGAAGTAGGGTTTTACCACTTAATATTGGTGTTGTGGGTTTTCCTCTTTTGTGTGTGATTGATCTTGTGGAGCATTCTTCGATCTTGGGGAGACTTTGCTTGTCTCACATTTGGTATCAGAGCGGTTGGGATCTCCATCAAGTGTCTTCAATCCTTTGAGGTGAAAAACCCATTAAGGTATATATTTTTTTTGCATGCATTTGATATTTGGGTATTTTATGCAAACTTATTTTGCAAATCTGCCATTAGGGTTTATAGATTTATTGTGTTTTTAGATCTAGTTGTTAGATCTTTTGCAAATAGTATTTTCATTTTAAATCTATAATTTTTTTTGGCATTGAGCTTTTGCTGGAAGGGTTTTGGAGCCAAACGGACCCCATGGTTGCGTCCGAAAGACCCAAAAACCCCTATTTCCATATATAGTCATTTTTTTATTTTTAAATAAAAAAATAGTCGACTATATATATAAATAAAAAATATGCTATATATATAAAAAAAAATATATATAAAAATATATATATATATATATATATATAAAAACTATATATATATATAAAACAGTCGGCTATATAGTCTGAAAAACTTTTAAATTTTTTTTTTAAAGTTTTGCTTTATAAAAATATTTAAACTTTTTCATGCGATTTTTTTTATTAATTATTTAATAAAATAAATTTTATTAATTTAATTGCATTTTTTTAAGCAATTTTTGTATTAAAAAATTATTATTATTTTCCTTAAAATGCAATATTTTTTTGTCTCACATTAACAATGGTTGTTTGTGAGTTTGCTTGTTTTGCAAGGTTATCCAAGTATGTTTTGGAGTATACAAGGCAATTTCGGATCAACTTTTTCACTCTCTTCCCCTATTTTTATTAATTTCTTCTAATCTCTCTCAAGCATTTGCTTGAAGCATAATGTAAATTAATGTAACTTGTATCTCTCATAATGAAAGTAAAAGAGAATGAAAGTGAGAGTGAGAGAGAGAGAAAGAGAGAGAGAGAGAGTGTGTATTTGTGTTTTGCTTTGTGTCTCCACTATCTCTTGTTCATATTTCTTACATTTTTTTTTGCATATTTTGCATTTTGCATCTCAACTAATCTAACTACTAACTTACTAACTTGCTACTAAACAATCTACTAACCAACTAACTTGCAATTTACTAATTTTCATATTAATCAAGAAGGTTAAAAATGAATCAACTTACTAACCACAACTTTAGTATTTGATTAAAATTTACTTAATCTTGCAACACAGTTTATATTTGCTAAACACCTATTGAATCCAAAAGAATCCGCTCTATCGGTAGCAAGTCCTTTTCGGGTCCTCGTACCCGTACCCTTTTGGGTAGCTTGGTTGACCTTGGGTGAGATGAATTGGCAATTCATTAGGCTATAGCAAAACCTTAAAATGAACACTAACTTACTAACTTATTGACTATCTAACATTTAACAAATATTTTATGGTTCAATTCAAGTTAGTTTATTTTGTTGCAAGATGGTTGTTATGATTAGTTACCTTCTTATTGCAAGTTAATCTATTGCAAGTTGATCTTGGTTTATTTCCTTTATTCAATTGCAATATGGTTATAGTTGTTTATTGCAAGATGGTTATAGTAGTTCATGATAATGTTGATTATCTTTCATGATGATGCTTATCTCTCTTGATGATGCTTAATTTTAATTATCTTTCATGATGTTTATCTTTCATGATGATTATCTTTGATGATTGAAAAGTAGATTACTTGAAAGTTATGTTTTTTTATATATGCAAGTATGTTTATCTACTTTCTTATTGCATCATTTATTTCCTTTGTCAATGCATCTTATGTTTTGATTATGTTCACTTTCTAGAATGGTTGATCATGGAATCTCCTTCACACCTAAGCACATCCTTGATGGATCAAATTTTGGAATATGGGAACCAAGGATGAGGGCTGAATTTCAAGCAAGAAAGTTATGGCCCATTGTGAATGGAGATGAAGCAATCCCAACCCAGGCAAGGGCACTTGAGACATACAACAACAAGAGTCACCTTGCACTTTCCATGATTATCAATAGTGTGAGTGATGAGATATTGCTCACTATAAGCCATTGTGAGCATGCTAAAGATGCATGGGATTTGCTAAAACAAGTCCATCTAGGGTCCAACACATCAAGGAAATTCACTTTATTGTCCAAAATTCTTAGCACTATGCAAGGTGAAGAAGAAAGTGCCTTGATCTTCCTCTCAAAGATGAAAGACATGAGAACTCAACTATTGGCTTGTAATTGTGATTGGATAAGTGAGAAGCTCTTAAGCTTTATCATTTTGAGGAACTTGTCAAGCAAGTTCAAGAATTTTGTCACCATTATTGAGACTAGGCTAGAGCAAGAAGAGGATGGCATTCCTCTCAACACTCTTTCACAATTATTGATTCAACATGAAGAGTCTCTTAATAGAGACAAAGTGAATGGTCAAGTTGTCAAGGAGAAGAATGTTGCCTTGAGTGCCACTAAGGCTTCCTTCAAGAAGAAATACAAGGGAAGGAAAAATCAAAATTTCCAACCCAACAAGCCTAGAGTTGATTTCACTTGCAACTTTTGTGGCAAGAAAGGCCACAAGGAACAAAATTGTTTCAAGAAGAAGAAGATTGTAGAAAAGGAAGAGCAAGAAAAGGCTAAGGGACAAGGACCTAAGAAATGGTTTGGCAAGGGAAAGAAAAAGAACAACAATGTAAAGCAAAATTCTAATAAAAATGCCTTTGTTTGTGCCCTCTACTCCATTGACTCATCTACTTCTAATGAATGGGTGTTAGATTCTGGATGCACTAACCATATGTGTTTTGAAAAGGATAAGTTTGTGGACTTTCATAAGCACTCTTCAGATTCAGTTGTCATTGGTGATAATACTAGACTTCAAGTAGAAGGTGTTGGCAATGTTGTAATTGAAGGGAAATTACTTGATAATGTCCTATATGTGCCTAACCTTAGGAGAAATTTAATTTCAGTTTTGCAAGTTGCTAGAAGTGGTCACACTATTGAGTTCAATGCAACTTCATGGAGCATTAGGAAAGGCATGCTACCAATCATTACAAGTTATGTGAAGAATAATATTTATGTGTTAGGTGATGCTCCTCCTAAAGTGTGTTTAGCAACTAATGTTTCTCCTAGTAGCAAGCTTTGGCACTTAAGGTTAGGCCATACAAACTATCAAAATATTCAAATGATGAAGTCCAAAAATTTGGTTGAAGGCTTGCCTAACATTTCACCTATTCATGGTTTGTGTGAAACATGCATCTTAGGCAAGATGAGCAAACAAAAGTTTGCAAAGGACAAGTCAACAAGGGCCACACAAATTCTTCAACTCATTCATACAGATATTATGGGTCCATTACATGTTAGATCACTTGGTGGTGCATCCTATATTCTCACCTTTATAGATGATTATTCAAGAATGATCTTTGGGTATCTACTTAAGAATAAATCAGATTGTTTTGAGACATTCAAGGAGTTCAAAGCTTTGGTAGAAAATCAAAAGGGAGCAAAGATCAAAATGATTAGAAGTGACAATGGAGGGGAGTACAATAGCAATGATTTCAATGAGTTTTGTTCTTCTCATGGGATCAAAAGGTAGTTTACTTGTCCATACACTCCTCAAAAAAATGGTGTTGCAGAGAGGAAAAATAGGACAATCATGGAGATGGTAAGATGCATGCTTGGTGACCACTTACCTCAATTTCTTTGGGGTGAAGCAACCAGTACAACAATCTACATTCTTAACAGGTGTCCTTCAAAATCAGTTGAGGGGAAGACTCCTTATGAGGTTTGGAATGGTAAGAAGCCAAATTTGTCACACTTAAGAGTGTTTGGATGTGATGCATTTTCATATATTCCTTCAGAAAAGAGGAAGAAATTGGACAAAAAGTCTCAAAAATGCATCTTTGTTGGCTATGATGCAGAACATAGGGGCTACAGGTTATACTCACCTTCTTCACGCATTGTATTTGTTTCAAGAGATGTCAAATTCAATGAAGACCTTCTTGAGTTAGAAAAGGGTGGGCCTTGTGTCAAAAGGACCAAGTGGTTGGATCATTCTAGGGGTCCTAAAGAGCAGAATTCAGTTAGCCAAAGGATAACTAGAAGTATGACCCTTAACATGTCTCTTCTAGCTAAGATAGAGAATGATCATGAGCCTACTTCTTACCAAGAAGCTTCACAACACTCTTGTTGGGTTGATGCCATGAAGGTTGAGATGGATTCTCTTCTAAAGAATAAAACTTGGGATCTAGTGCCTTATCCTAATAAGAGAAATGTTATTGGGAACAAGTGGGTCTATAGAATCAAGTACAATTCTAATGGAGAGATAGAAAAGTATAAGGCTAGATTGGTTGCTAAGGGTTATGCTCAAAAACATGGCATTGACTATGATGAAACCTTTGCACCAGTTGCCAAAATGCCCACCATTCGGCTTCTCATTGCTATTGTTGTTGCTCAAGGTTGGCAGATTTTTTAGCTTGATGTGAAAAGTGCCTTTCTAAATGGTGATTTGGATGTGGATATCTACATGAGTCAACCACAAGGATTTGTTGTACAAGGTAAGGAAACACTTGTGTGTAAACTAAAGAAAACCTTGTACGGTCTGAAGCAAGCACCTAGAGCATGGTACATGAAGATTTTAGGTTACTTCTTGTCTCTTGGTTTTGATAAATGCTATTCAGATACAGATCTCTATGTGCTTAGGAAGGATAACTTGGTCATTTTAATTGCTCTATTTGTTGATGACCTTGTTGTGACTGGAAATGAGAATGAGGCCATTTTTTATTTCATCTCCAAATTAAATTCGGAGTATGAAATGACTGACCTTGGTCTTCTACACTACTATCTTGGCATGCAAGTTTATCAGCATGAGGATTGTACCTTTTTGAGTCAATCCAAGTATATTGGAGATCTTCTTAAGAGGTTTGATTTGGAGGATGGCAATCCTACTTCCATTCCTATTTCTATAGGGGTTAAGTTGGAAGTAAGTACAGAATCTCAGTTGGTTGATGCTACATTGTATAGGCAGCTCATTGGTAGTCTTCTTTATGTTACCATCACAAGGCCAGATATTGCTTTTGTAGTTGGTATGATGGCTAGGTTCATGCAGAAACCTTATATTGAGCACTTACAAGCTACCAAGAAGATTCTGAAGTACCTTTTAGGTACTAGAGATTTGGCACTCAAGTATTCTAGGCTTCCTTCCTTTGCTCTTTTTAGCTATGCTGATTCTGATTTTGGAGGGGATAGAATAGATAGAAAGTCTACCACAACATATGTTTTTAGTATTGGGTCTACAACTATCTCTTGGTCTTCCAAGAAGCAAGATACAATTGCTCTTTCTACAATGGAAGTGGAGTATAAGGCTACGATAACAGCTGCACAGGAAGCGGTTTGGCTTCATACCCTCATGAAGGAAATTGGCTTTGAGCAATTTGGTCCTTCATGTTTGCTCTCCGATAATCAATCAGCTATTGCCTTGGCTAAAAATCTTGTAATGCATCAAAGGACAAAGCATGTTGAAATCCAAGCCCACTTTATCAGAGAGAAGGTATTGGATGGGACTATTCAGTTGGAGTATTGCCCATCATCTTCTAATTCTATTGATTTGTTCACCAAACCTCTTCCCAAGGAGCAGTTTTGTAAGTTGAGGGACTCACTTGGTTTGGTGAAGTTGTCCTCAAGGGGGAATGAAGTGTAGTTACACTTGTGTGATGACAACTTCATCCTTATGAGGTGTTTTGTGCTATATATATGAGTTGATATTTGGTGGTATAATTGCTTTTTGCATCTCTTTTGAACATGGTACTTTCTTGTTTGCCTTGTGCAACTTTTGTACATGTTACTTTGTAGATGGCATTGTGCAATTATGGTATATGATGCAATTGCTTTATGCGACTCTTTTACATGGTACTTTCTTGTTGCCTTGTGCAACTTTGTACATGTTTTTATGTAGTTGGCATTATGCAATTGGTTTATCATGGTACTTTCTTGTTAGCATTTATGCTACTTTTGTACATGATATTTTATGGTTGGCTTTATGCAACCGGTGTGCACACTTTATTATTTTCATATACCTTATGCAAATTTTGTACATGGTACTTTAG
The DNA here is from genome assembly GCA_028583015.1 of Wollemia nobilis. Lineage (NCBI taxonomy): Eukaryota > Viridiplantae > Streptophyta > Pinopsida > Araucariales > Araucariaceae > Wollemia > Wollemia nobilis. The sequence continues at coordinate 223,455 of JAQPPZ010005005.1, forward strand.
AGTTTGCATTATCATGGTACTCCTTGTTTGCTTTATGCAACTTTGATCATGATATTTTTTGATCAACTATATAGCACGTGACTATAAGTATGGCTTGGCATATTTTTGTGATGACTTATAGTTCACTATTTGTTAGATCAGTTTTGTTATCATCTTTGGATATTCATATATGTTGTGGTGAATATATTTATGATGATGTATCTAACTGATCTTATGTTGAGCTGCTTGTAGCTTGCAGGTACTTCCATTTGGGGTTTTGCAGGCTTATTGAAGACACCCTTGTGATGTTTTCTTCTTGTCATTTGCAACCACTTGTGGTTGATGGATGGCTTTGTAAGTTGCTTGTATCTGAAGCTACTCCGTTGGGGGCTTGTAGTCTCATTTTGGCCCATTTTGTATTGGTGCCTTATTGTAGACCATTCTTGGTCATAGAAGCTCATTGTAACTATATTACTCATTTGATTCTCATCCCCGTTTGTATCTTTAGGGGGAGAATGTTTCTTTGTTTCATAATTCCTTTCCCCAATATTGCATTAAGGGGGAGTGTTGGAATATGTAATGCAACATTGTGTAAATTATTCTTAGACTAAAATATAAAGTCTAAAGAATAATATTTGAATTAGAAAATAATTCTATTTTATGTAAAAATATTCCCACCCAATTAATAAATAAAATAAGGGTGCTAGGAATATTTAATTTGTGGGAAAAAGTTATTTCCCCTTTTCTAGAAAATATTAGAAAGTAACTAATCACTTTCTAATATTTGATAGATGCCACTTATCACACATCTCAAAGATTAGATTGTGATAAGATTAGAAAGTAACTAAGCACTTTCTAATATTTGATAGATGCCACTTGTCACACATCTCAAGATTAGATTGTGATAAGATTAGATTGTGATAAGATTTAGGGTTGTAGTAGAAAAGCTTCTCTTTAAATAGGGGTGTTGTCTACTACATCTTAACATATCTTGTCATATTGACTTGTGTTGTAATATCATGTTGATGCATATTGTTGCATAACATTGAAGCATTCTTGTATTGTTGAATCAAATGAGTAATATAGTGAGCTTCATAGTGGATGTTTCCCTTCTTCATTTGAAGTAGGGTTTTACCACTTAATATTGGTGTTGTGGGTTTTCCTCTTTTGTGTGTGATTGATCTTGTGGAGCATTCTTCGATCTTGGGGAGACTTTGCTTGTCTCACAAATATAACCAAACAATATCATGCTAATGTTTATCTTGATTATCAATTTAAGTGTGCCCTAGACTGTTTGTTGTATCTTGGTGATTTGTTGTTTCTTTAACTTATTTTTTTGCTTTGGATCGAGAATGAGGAGACTCATACATAGTGATAATCAAGCACACTTATCCAAACATGATTTCTCAAAATAGACTAGGGTACATCACTTAAATCCTAGTGGGAGGTTTGCCTAGCTCTTCCACTCTGAACCAATGATTACAATAATGGGGGATAGTTTGAACACAAATAACTTAGTACCACTATAAGCAAGTTCCTCAATATGTTTCTAGGAAGCTCTAGGGGGAAAACCGATGGAAGGAGATGAATGCCAATGTCACCGAAATGAATTGAGGGTTGGTGATGAAATCCAACTCTCCAATGTTTAAATGATGCATGTGTGTGGTGTTCATTTTAAGTTTGCATGAATAAGAATGCAATACAATAGCAATGACTCTTTCCTATGTGCCTAATGTAGAATGCATTTCAATTTTAGAAAGGTGTATATCTACTATGATATTAATGAATGCACTCTATTAGGTGCAAGTATGACCTTTAGAAAGGCACCAAAGCAAGAAAACAACACACAATTCCTAGCATGTTGGATTCTAGGGTGAACTTTACAAACAAAAGTTGTTGTTCCTAGCAACACCTAGTGAAAAATCTAAAAGGAAACCTAATATGTGCAAGATGCAAGTTCATTCTTCTTTCATTCTTTTAGTTTTCCAAATTGAAATATGTCTTAATTATCACTATTTTTAAGAAAATAAAAACAGACGAAAAACCATAAAGTGTCAAAAAAGTTGTACCAACCTTTAATCCAACTCAGAGAATCAATGTTTTGACCTCTTCTGCACTCCAGTTCTAGCTGCTATCGACCAGAGCAACTAATTTATAACCATTGTAGAACAAAGCGGCTGACTCCTAGCCACTTTAGACTAGAGCGACTGACTACTGGTCATTGTAGATCAGAGTGGGTAAATCTACACATAAACCCAAGTTAATATCTAGGCTAAGAATGAAAAATTAGTGGAAGTCCCACCGTGATCGCCATCTGTAGCAACCCTAGGGAAGTGGCGCGTCGGCCCCGCTGACCTTTCCTACTTGTGATTTAATTGAATCTATTAATGTTTTAAGCATGCATCTTAAATGAAAGGCGTAAAAGAAGACACAACTAGAATGTGAAGAAATAAATGAATGAATGCTCTTGTATTGATATTTCCATGGTTCAATTACATATAAATCCCTCTAAGGGATACCCTTCATTTGATACATGATTTTACACAAGGAGGGCAACATATGTATAAAATATCCCCCTTGCATAGGGGTGGCGTGCTTATAAAATGCTTCCTGGTGATGCACATAGAAATGTATGAGGGCTTATAGATGCCTCCTTCTCCAAGTTTCTTTCCCATAGGGATCCTCTTGCTTCGTATGTTGTAGATGCACTTGTGGCCCTATAAGCAATGAAACAACAACACACGCTTAGATGTCCAAGATTGCCTCCCCGGATGAGGCTATTAGCAATGAATGAGCTCAATAAATGCAATGAAACTAGTACTATGCAAGTGAATAACTAAAATAAAGCTTATGCTAATGAAATGAAAGATAAATCAGAATAAAATAAACTAGCATCTAAAACCCTAGACTAGGTTGCGGGCCACGGTCTAGGACAGTGGCTACTAAGGTGAAATATCTTTATTGATCCAATGGCTATGGACTCAAGTATGCTACTAATGTTAAAATGATTACCTTATGTGTTTAGATTTACCCTCCAATATGAAAGAGCTCTGCTACAAGAATCGATCTCCAAGGGAAGCTCTCTAAGTCTCTAGAAGCTCTCCTCGATGATCCAACCTATTCAAAGTTCCGATGTATGATGTTCCCTCTCTCTGATTGAAATATTGATGAAATAAGGTCTCAAAAAGTCCCTTAATTGATCAAATAATGTCCCCTAGTGCTTTTAGGTTTTCTCCTTATAAAATTTGAAACCCAGGTCTATGTTCAAAACCCTAGGATTGAATTCTTCATGCGTAGTGAATGTTAGCATGAGAAGCTTTTATCTTTTCTATGTTTAAATACTAGTTAACTAAAGTCTAAATTCATACTCAAGTCTTCCACGTTAACTGGTCATGAAGGAGAATGCAAAGTTACTCCCGCTCACCTTTATTGCATGTAGAATCCCACTTCCACCCCTGATTAGGCCTGTTTATTGGCAAAATGTTTTTTATGGATTAGCTGCTATCGTCTGCAATGACTAATATTTGGCTATTGTCGTCTACAGTGGCTAAGGTTTGGCTACTCTGAGCTTGAGCAACCAAGGTCCAACCACTCTGGTTTATAGTGGCTAAGCTTGAATGGGCTCAGAATGCCCCAAATGAGTGGTGAGGACCACTTTTGATACTTGGAAAATCCAAGGTTTAGTCACATGGCCTATGAATGTGCCTATGTAAGTAGTTCTCCTAAACATGACATATTTTAGGTGTCTACAGTTTCTACCATCCAACCTCAATTGTGCATCCGCAGTTACACAGTCCCAACCACCCTCTCATAGTTTCCTAATTGATTTTCCATGGTTTTCTAGATCTACTTAAATGTCTACGATTACTCAAGAGTAATTTTCAGTCAACCGCAATAGAAATCGATAAGATAAAATTTGGTAAGGCATTTAGGTCTAGTTTTTCATGTTTTTTGCATTGTACTATTGATTTTTGTGAGCATTCATTTAAGGGTCTATTGCATTGGTTTTCAATCATATATGCAGGTGCTACTAAACCCTTGTTTGCATTTCATGTGTACAGGAGATAGATCCTTGAGTAGTTTTTGAAGCTGGAGTGGCCCTATTCCTAGGATACTCAAGCCCACTCAACCTTTGAAGTTGTAGTAGAGGAGCAAAAGACACTAGTTTAACCTACTTGGAGAACAAGAGACTATCATTTGAGCATTGTATTTTGTAAAATAAAGTATTGTAATATTTACCCCCTCACATTGGGGTAACAACATTGTAAAAATGGGAGATCAAGGCTCCCTTGTTTAATACAAAGATCATTCATTTTATTGCAATCACTTTATTTCCAATTTATGTGTTTGGTGTCATTTCTTTTGCTACAAATAATGGTGATCACGATGGGATCTATTGGGGTTTGAATTGACATCAAGGTAAAATTGAACTATGATTATGAATATTTGACTTCTGGGAGGTGCATACCCACTAATCATAGCTCAAACCCCAACATTGGATGGATTAGAGATTAACTTCAATCCAATCTCCAGAGTAGGTTGGTATACCTTATCAACTAATTTAGGTGTTGACTCAATTAAGCTTGAAATAATGTGTAATTTTAGGGATAGAAATGAGATAAGGGTTAGAAAATGGTTGAGAAAATAATGGTCGAATAGAGCTAACAACATTGAAAAATAGCAAGAATTTGTTGATCAATCACATTTCTAGTATGCCACACTTGAGACTAAAAACAATCAAAATGTGGTATCTTCACCATTAAAATAAGGGAATGCTCAAAAACCTATTTCAAACATTTAAAATTCTAATAATCCAAATAGAAAAATTAGATCAACACTTAGACTAATAGAAATAGAAGTCTTCTACAACATTTGTTTAGGCATGAACTATTTCAAGGTGCTCCAAATTAGCAATCCAATATCAACAGAATTGACTAATCATGATAGCAGTAACAAAAATAAATTCATAGAATAAACTAACAATTGATGAAGATAAGATCTAGAGGCAAAAATCCAAGTAATGCTTCTTCTATTGATTTCATAGCAATTACAGTAATATATCAAGAAAACACTCCAGAGCTGACCCTTAAACATGAGGTTTTGACCTATTTATATAGAATTTTACAATGATAGTACAAGATTGGAAACATTACAAGGATCTTCTTGCTAGATCAATAGGATACTATGGTGGTAGCCTCACATGGATATTCAATAATGAGAATCAAGCTATACTAGATGAACACTACACTTCTTATCTCTGCAAGTTATTTGTCTCTCAATTGAATTATGTGGCTAGAATGGTTATAGGTCAATCTGGATCATCCTTTATTCTTGAAAATAATTTCTACCATCAATATACAAATAAAAATGTAGGTGATTCTTGATTCTGGTGATGTTTGATCTTCTCAGGTATTTTCCACTACACTCCTTAGCTTTTGATACATTCCTCAAGTTCCGCTACATTCCTCTCTTGAATGGAATTTGCTACTCTAAATTATATCAAGTTAGGTTTGACTATGTTGACCATGAAGTATGCATTCTAGGGCACCTTGCATCCTCTCACAAAAATCCACAACTTTGAATTCTATTGAGTCAAATTTGAATTTTGTTGAGTCAGGTTTGACTACATTGACTACAAAATGAGCTTTTTGTAGTTACTGGTAGCTTTCTACGAAATCTACTACTTTAGTTTTTTCCAAGTCAAATTTGACTAATTTGACCATGGAATTATCATTTGGTAGTTAACTATTATTTTCTTTGGAATCCACTACTTTAGTTTTTGCTAGGTCAAGTTTGACAGTTTGTAGATTTTCCATTTTACATCAACTTTGAGTGGATTTTCATATTGCCCAGCATTCTAACATTCAGGATCTACAACTCTAATTTCTTCTAGACCTTGTTTGACTGTGCTGACTTTGGATTTCACCTTTTGGTAGATTTTAACCTTTCTGACACTTAGTCACATCCTCACAAAAACTGACATGCTTATGATCCTTTGCCACAGAAATTGACCTTGTGCTGGTGCCGCTTTTATGAATTCTACAACTTCAAATTATGCTAGGCACTGTTTGGCCATGTTGACCACATATTTTGCACTCTAGCAGAATTTAACATTGCTTAGGATATTTTCTTGGACACTTAGACAATTTTACAAAAAATTCTAAGTATGTGGTCTTTTGGGCCTATAATACCCTTAAAGAATTTTGTTTTTGATTCCTTAATTTTTCTTACTTACTAATTTCTCTATTGTCTATTGTTCTAGGTTTTTAGATTCGAGCTATGAAGATCGAGGATTGAACATGAGAATACTAAAACCTATTTTGGCTTGACACTGCACCTAAGGAATCATGAGTGTGTAGTTATAGACTTGAAGAACCACAAAATCATGGTTGGAATCCTATAGAACCATATACTGGTGGTTGAATAATTAAGGGGGAGAAACGAAAGGACCATAGACCCATACATTTAAAACCCTCTCTTTCCTTCACTTTAGAGTTTCATTAAAAAATAAAAATAAAAGAGTATTTTCCTTGTCAATTTTGTTTGTTGTGTGCATATAGGTTTTAGGGTAGGTTCAAATTTAAAAAATAAAAACAAACATAATAAAAATCTATATTTTAGGTTAGATCCTATATCATTTGCATTGTCTGGCTAGGGAAATTCTAGGCATATTTCTTTTTTGAGGTTTCACATCAGTATTTTTTAACTCTAAAGTACAGTCACAACCATAGGCTGGTGGTTGGTCATCTCCAACCATGGACCCATAGTTTGTTATCCACCTAAATATGGTTGATTAGACCTAACCGTCTAATAGTGGTCAAATCTATACTTTAGAAACCTTATAGGCTTGGTATAAAATTTACCTTTGGGCCCCTAATATTTTTTTATTATACATATCCATTTTTTGCTTCTGTATATAGGTAATAATCAAAATTGCATCTTAATTTGCATCACACCATAGTAAAAAAATCCTCACACACTTGCACTTGAACATTGGTAAGATTGGATTTCATAACCAACCCCCAATCATTACCCCATTATTTTGGTCAAGTTCAGTCCAAGAACCATCATAGCCATGGAAAATAGCACACATTCCTCTTCGAAGGGTGTATCGCTACCCACAATGAACTGGGTGAGGACTGGTAGTACCTAGGCTCCCTCATCAAACTTGGACTTTATCACCAAGCCTTGATGGGATTCATAGCTTGGATTTCATCACCAAGTTAGTGTGTGTGAGTATCTAGGTGAAAATCTTAGATTCATGTAGAGTTAACCTTGCAATTTTATTTGCAAAAAAAAAAAACGAAAAAATTTCAAAACTCAAAAAAAAGTCAAAACCTTGCAAAAACTTAGAAACAAATTTGTTTTTTTATTTGCTTTGTGTGTTGTTTTTTTGTGCTTTCATCACATATTCACACACACTCACCTTCATACTTTCCATTTCATCCAAACCTTAGCATATGGTAACAACTCATAGTCAAGCCAAAAATCTAACCCAAGTTTAGAATCAGTTACCCTCATCCATGGAGTTTCCATATTAGTCCTCTCAAGCCCCTGCTACCTCAGTGATAGGGCAACTCAGTATAGCTAGTATTGTGTCTAAAATTGAATTTTGGACCATCTAGTGGTGCCCCCACTTTAGACATAGATATGATGCAGAGAAATACTCATATTACCATTCCCTAAACTCCTAGGAGTGAGCCACCCCTGCCATTTGATGGTCATGTCACGTATGTGGATATGGATATCATTAGATTGCATCTTAATGTAGCTAGTTTGGTCTTTTTATTATGGCCTCCACTTACCATTCTACATCATGCTATTCCTACATTACAGTAGGAAACCATCTTCCCCCACCCACAACATGCCACTCAAATCATCATGAATCTACTTTTCTAACCAACTACTATAGCCATGAATAACATCCATCCATCATTGTTGCAGGCCAAAAACAAGTTAAATTTAATCCTATTTTCTAGGCTTTAGTGACATCAGCATCCTCTTTGATACTGGGAAATTGTGGGCACAATCGAGTATCATGATTTAGTTTGTAGACTGTGCATACTCTGACTTTGTTCTCTGGGCATGCGTTCTTTGCATGCTTCCCTCTACATTTTGGACAGAAATAGGCCAGTGCTACTTTTTTTCTTGCTTTTTTTCTTCAACAACAGTGTGTCCATTTGCAATGCCAGATATGAAAGCATTTTGCTTTTCAAATCTTCTAGCATGTTTTCTACCTTTGTTTTTGTGATCGAAGCAATTGCTTACATGGTTCTAGAAGTGGTCTTGCCTCTCTTTCTTGATTAGTTTCAGCATAATTGTCGAATATCTTCCATAGTGTGTTGGTAGATGTCACCTCCAAAAATCATATTGAGGGACTCTAATGATTCATTGTTAATTCCTCTCAAAAATATTATTTTAAGAGACTTGTTAGCTAGCTTCGCATGAGGAGATCGTTGAAGATTAAAATTGAATCTCTCCCAGTATTCCTCCATATATTTGTCTTCCTTCTACATCATGTTTAGGACCTCTTCTCTAGAGTCTCTTGCTCTCCTAAAGTATTGATATTGCTCTAAAAAGAGCCTCTTCATTTGATCCCACATAGCAATGTGTTTATCTCCCAAACCGATGAACCATCATAGAGCTGCATCGTCTAATGTGGAAGGAAAGAGCTTCAACTTCTATGTATCAGATTTGTAATCCATAGACCTACACAGAATGTCAAACTTGAATAGAAATAGGCCAGGGTCTTCGGTTGGATATCCTCTAAAGGTAGCAAGGTGAGTAGGGGATATGATATTCATTTTGGTTTCTCCTACTCCTTCCTCTATCGGGAAACTAAAGCCATATGAAGTCTCTTCTTCGGCCATTCTTTCATGATATGTGGTCTCTAATACAGTTTTTATGGCCTCACAGTCGTTCAAAACATTCTAGGTCAGGGCTTTGAAGTCGGTTGGTGTTATCATCTGATCCTCTATACCTTTCCATAGTATGGCTTCCTTTGAGGTTTTCCTATTAAAAATGGGTTTAGAATGGTTTGTTCTTCCCCAGGTTGGTGGGATGAGGAGGCACTTTGCACAAGGTGAGGATTCTCACTCCAGTGGACTGTTGGCGATGAATCGAGTGAATCTAATTTAAATTTAGAGTGTTCGGCTAACTCAAATTTCTATGGACTTTGTATTATGAAACAACCATTAGGTCCTCTCTTCCTCAAGGGACTCATACAAAGTTAGATGGAATTTTTTTAGGTATTGCAATTAATCTAGTAGAGGCACTTCCCTAGCAATGGTGCCAAAATGTTGCGGGCCAAACACAAGTTAAATTTGATCCTATTTTGTCACTGCCCGTGCATTTAAATTGTCAGACCAGGGAGCGTAAACTTTAGAAGTGTCTCAAACAAGATCATTTACAATACCCACTTCTGAGATGAGTCCGGCTAATTCTATCATTGGGGGGTTTAAAAGAACGACATTCATTCATCCACACCACAATAGTTTACGTATGAATAATTAGATCCTTGGAAATTAAATACTCATACGTGCATAATTAAATAGACATGAAAATAATTCTACTACAACAATGAAAATAACAGTACAAAAAGCAAACCTATTAAAGCAGGAAACTGATCTAGGAAAGCACAAGTAAAAGGGAAGGAATACTAGCTTGGAGTGGGCCCAAGCTCCAGCAGCTCCCTTCCAGCTGAACACGCGATTAGGAACTCTCGAACTTTATTATAATTGCAAGATAATTACAATACTTCTATCTCCTCAGAATAATCAATAAATTTTGGATATCTATCAGAGAGGTCTGTGTGTGTTTATATAGCACACACACAGATCTTCTATTACAATGAGGTTACAACAGTAGTTCAGTCCAGACTAAACTGGGACAGTCTGGTAACCGCAATCGACATCTGCTAAAAATAGTCATCGTTCCTAACGGTGGCGCGTTCGCTGATTGGTTCGAGTTGCTTGAGCTGGATCATGCTTCGCACGACGTAGGTAAGACATCCTTGTCTGTTGGTGCAGCTCCCCAGGATTGTCTCGTGTGACGTGGAACTAGAACTGCACCGGTCAACACTGCCCACACAGCTCATTTGGTCAACTGGTGAAATATGGAGGCGCCTTCTCTATGAGGAAGGTGCCTTCCTCAAATGCTTTGGCAGGCGCCTTCTTTATGTGGAAGGTGCATACTGATGTTGAGCACCTTCTTCATTACCCTTGGTGCCTTCTTCATGCGGAAGGCGCCTACTGATGTTGAGCGCCTTCTTTATGCGGAAGGTGCCTTGCCTTGTATGGGGGTGCCTTCCTTATGAGGAAGGCGCCTAGGTATGTCGGGCACCTTCTTTATATGGAAGGCACCTACCTTCTCTTGGTGCCTTCCTTGAAGAGGAAGGTGCCTAACCACCATGCCTTGATCCTGGGAGAAACAGAGTGCCAGGTCCATGAAGGACCTCGACTGATCCAAATCTATCAAAACCAACTAAATTTCCACACAAACACACTAAAACACACAAATTAGATAACACACACAATTCTATTAAATAATTACATAATAATTCATGAAAGTACACAGTTCCTATTATATTACTGCATAATAATCAATAAAACCCATACAAAATATGAGCATTTTTGGGGCTCATCATCCCCCCATGCCTAACATATGCCATGCCCTCGTGGCATCAAAACTGCAAGTAGCCCTTCATACTCCTCATCATCATCATTTTCTAGTAGTCCTGGCTATACTTGCAGCCTGTGATCACTTTTGTTGTGGACCGACATCGAGAGGTGCGGTCTTTCTTTTCTAACATGGAACTATGGTGTTGAGGTGGTTAGCTTCTATTGTCTGCCTCTGCTCAATCCACTGACTTTACCTATTTAGGTTTCCCATCCCGGCTATCACTAGAGGTGGCATAGCTAATGTAGCTCCTACTTCCTAGAATGCAACCTCCGCAGCCTGCCATAGGTCAGCATCCGAGGGTCTGACAACTGCAAGAGGGATGTCAGAATTGTCCCTCCTATGATGAACCACCTGAGCCTTATGTAACTAGGCTGCTTCAAGGGTAAGCCCTACATTTTCTTTTGCAATGGCAACGGCCTCTAATTCAGGCCCGAACACCCCCCACCTCTCCAAGTATTTTTACATTTTAGAGGGGCATCCTCGTGATGATCCGTAAATCTCCCAAAATTGATCATCATCCACTAGATTGATGCAGATACCAGGTTCTCCCTTGACCTTCATAGTAGATTTCTTAGCCTCCTTTGCTACTACCATTTCTTCACTCAACTATTTGAACCTCTTTTGCCTTTCCATGAATTGCATATCCTCATCCCATTCATCCTCGATCGGCTCGATGAAGGTCACCTTAGCCTTCTTTCGAGCCATCTTGGGCCCTTTTGCCTTGGCCCCAATAGAAAGTGTGGTGGCTTGAATAGGGGGTTTCTCCTCCTTACCGATGGGTGTCTTTTCATCATGAGGGGCTTGTTCTACTGACCCTGGAGTTGTCCCTCCTTTCTCTGGTTGCTCTGGTGTTGACCCAGCAGGTCCCTCGGCCCATCCTTCCTCAGGTCTAGGGGATTCTTCCTTAACCCTTGATTCTGGTTGTGGTTGCTGGTCCATACTTGGTTCTGTGTCACTTAGCTCGATAATAGGGGGCTCCATTGGGCTCCCTCTCCCATCAATTTTGAAAATAGAGGAGTTCTCCCTCCTTTGGGCTACCTTGTCGAGCATCCGACCAAAATTCCCCTGAAGAGAATACTCACTCTAATGAAGTGGGGGAATTCATTGGGACCTCCATCGCCTAATCAGTTTGGGTGGATGCATCCCTCTTCTCTACCTCCTTGGCCCGAAATCATTGATTCTCATCCTGCAACTACTGGACCAGCTGCTCAAGCTGAGCTATCATTTTTTCTTGCTTCTCCAATTCTTCCCTATGCATAGCCTAGCAATCCTCAAAAATTTTTGGGCCATCCAACAATCAGTTTGCCATTCTAGGGCTTCCTCTAGGGCTGCATCAACATGTTGGTTAATGCCCTCAGAGGTCCCTACACCTTATGGGCTTTGGCATGTTAATTCCTAGAGGGTCTAGGCTACGAGACCAACCTCCAGGTCTTCCTCTTCCTCCTTTGATGATAGGAGTAGATGTCATAGGCACCTCCTCCTAGGAACCGGTTTAGTCTACCATAATTCGGTTTCATCACTAGAAAACTATGCCCCTTCCTCCACAAAATTGAGCAATGGTGATTGCCCTCTCTCTTCAACCTCCTCCATGGGGTCTTCACCACATTGCCCTGACTCGATGGCAGAATCTATTCTTTCTCCCTAGCTACCATCTCCTTCTACACTCGAGCCTCCCTTTTGTGCTTCTGCATGGCGAACCAGTGTTGTTATCAGCCCATGGTGGGCCAAAGTGGAAGGCACACCTCTCTGATATCGAGCCACTTCATCCTTTAGGGCACTCTCTAGGTAGAAGGGTACATTAATTTTCCTCCCATGCACCAGGTGGTCTAAAAACTGCACATGATTAGCGTGCAGGTGGGAATATTTCCCTGTGCATGTGAAGAATCGAGCAATCTGCTCGAACATCTTCCACAAATTCATTGGAAGTCCACTTTTTGGTAGCCCTTCCTTCTCTATCTGCACATTGTTCCCCTCCAATAGTAGATTGTGCACTATTTCAACATGCCGCCCTTGTATGTGCTCTTGCCCATGAGAGGCAGGTCGGTCACCTAGGAGATGTATTCTGGTGTGACCGAAATCTCTCTTCCATGCACTTGGGTTGTGTCACCTCTCAAGGAGGCAGCAAATTCCTTGGCTGCCTCCATATCCTAGTTTTGGCTGACCAGGGTGTAGTAATCAAGCCACCCTTCAGCTTCAAACTAGGTTCTGACCGCCCCCTTGATCCCTTCCATGTCACCTAGCTCATTCTTCTTGATGACATGGTTCTTCGAGCGTCCTCCCATGGTGCCTACCACAACTGCATCCACTATTTTTTTGCCCTAGTTTTCTCAGGAAGGTGCCTTCTTATACAGAAGGTGCCTACCCCTAGCATTTAATCTTGGGGGTTGATAGGGTATGCCTCTCGAGGCATGATGTTTTGGTCATGGGGGGTACATGATTTTTATGGTGGCACTATTTTTTAGAATTGCATAGTTTATGAAAAATTATATAAAAATTTAATTTGAATTATGCGCGTACCTGATTGGATGCTTTACGCATCATGAAAAATGGTGATTCATCGATCTATGACATGGAGGATGCGCATTTTGCATGTGCTGATTATGTTGGACTCATTGTTGCGTTGTTCGAGGTTTGATGTCGAAGATAGAGTTGTGGATTGGCTCAAAGAATATTGGCCCATCATCCTTGGGGTGTGTGAGAAGATCCTACCCCATAACTCCACAATATTTTTGGTTGGGGTGGATTTCCATCACGTGGGATGATGGTGGTAATCTGGTGCTGCCCACTCATGTGTTGATCTCACTTGAATCGAGGTGCACGTTATACCAAAGCATCAACTGCCCATGGAAGGCACTTTGAATGAATGACATCTTCCTAATGCAGAAAGCACTTTGAATGGATGGCACCTTCTTGATGCGGAAGGCGCTTCAAATGGATGACACCTTCCTGATGCGAAAGATGCCTTCATTTTTTTTTTATGGTGCCTTCTTGATGTGGAAGGTGCCTTCATTTTTTTTTAGGAAGAACGACGGGTGCCTTCTTTATGAGGAAGGTGCTTACTTCCATTGGGTGCCTTCTTCATAAGGAAGGCACCTCTTTTTTTTGGGTGCCTTATTTATAAGGAAGGTACCTTATTTCTATTGGGCACCTTCTTTATAAGGAAGGCACCTTATTTCATCTAGGCACCTTCTTCATAAGGAAGGTGCCTTGCCTCAGCTTGGTACCTTCTTCATGATGGAAAACGTCCACCTTAGTTAGGCACCTTCTTCGAGGAGGGAGGCACCGTTCCTTAAGTGGAGAGTCTTCTTTGAAGATGAAGGCATTTTGCAAGGCATTTCTTTTAGCAGCCACATCATGATCATCCATGCAAGGGTGATCAAGCCTCCTCAGACTTACTTCATGCTGCCCCAACATCTTCCTATCAGGCCTGGCATGTGATTTTTTCCTAGAGGAGAGTTTGTTGCCTTCATCCAAGCTTGGATAGATGTTGCTTCTAAACTACGTGCGTAGGTGTCAGGATGTTGAGCCGGTTCAGGCCTAGTTTCCTAGATACCTATTTTTCATGCTATCAAGCCCTTCACCTACAAAAAGCAAACAAAAAGAAAAGAAAATATAGGCAGTTAGATGCAATCCATGCCTATTAGGCCCTAGCCTCAGGATGCCTACAGCTTGCATGTGGGCATCATCCCTACAAAACACATCATAAGAAATAAATAAACCTAAACTAACTAATTTTTGTGGACACCTCCATGTCCACCATATTATTGCTGAGAGTTTTATCCAGATTTACAAGGATGGGGTCTCCCCCATGCCTACTCTAGATTCCACCAGTAAATTCTTGGATGTGTTGTAGGGCCGCAGTCGGTGGCCATTAACTGTCAACATAGTGTTGCTGTCATCAATGGTCCTGACGTGCACAACACCATTTCTGATAAGTTCTACCACCTCATACGGTCCCATCCATCTCTGCATTAATTTTCCCTTCCATTCCTGGAACCTAGAATCGTACAACAACACCCATTCTCCCTCCTAGAACTACTTCAGCTTAATGTGATGATCATGCCACTACTTTCTTTGCTTTTGTATGATCTTCATTCTTTGTAAAGCATCCATTCAGATTTCGTCCAGCTGATTCAGCTACCGAACTCTTTCTTTTTGGGCTTCTTCCAAGCTCAGATTTAATTCTAAAGTAGTTCTCAACGTCTTGATTTCAAACTCGATGGGCATCATTGCATTCTTCCCATAGACCAGCTGGAAGGGTGTGAAGCCTGTGGTCGATTTCCACATGGTGTTATACGCCCATACTACCTTCGGTAATCATGCAGCCCAATATTTTCTATGTTGTTGCATGGTTTTTGTTAGGATGTTCTCAATCTCTTTGTTCATCACTTCCACTTGCCCGTTTGCCTGTGGATGGTAGGGTGTAGTCTTATTGTGCCGAATTCTATATTGCTTCATCAATTCTTCGATCAACTTGGAGGTGAATTGAGGCCCTTGGTCTATTGTAATCTCTCTGGGGACCCCGAATCATGTAAAAATATGAGCAAATAAGAATTCAGTGACTGTTCCCTCCTTCGAATCCCTCAATGCTTGAACTTCAACCCACTTGGTGACGTAGTCTATACAGACTAAAATGAATCTTCTCCCTACTGAAGGTGGATTGATTGGCCCCACAAAATCCATGCCCCACTTATCGAAGGGCTCTAGGTGCACTTGAGGTTGAAGGGGCATTTCATCCCGATGAGTCGGTCTACCCATTCTTTGGCATTCATCGCACTTGTTGGTGTAGGTGGCTGCATATTTAAATAGAGTGGGCCAAAAGTACCCAACCTGTAGGATTTTATAGGCAGTCCTTTTCCCTGCAAAGTGTCCTCCACATGGTTCATCATGACAAGCTTTGAGTATCTCTAAAAACTCCTATTCTGCAATGCACCTCCTCATAATCTGATCATGTCCTATTTTAAATAGGAGGCCATCAACCCATAGAAAGGAGGCGCTCTTCTCTATCACCACCTACTTTTCTCATGAAGAAAGAGCAGGCGAAGTTCTTTTGATGGCTAAATAGTTGGCTATGTCTACATACCATGATATTTGTTCACTGATGGTGAACAAATGTTCATCCAAAAACTAGTCTTCCACTATCGCATGATCTACTGGTATCAATCTGGATAGAAAATCTGCTACTACATTGTCTTTGCCAGGTTTTTCAACTATTGTTATATCGAATTCCTACAATAGTAGAAGCCATCTGATAACTCTTCCACCAATAGCTGGTTTTCTCATTAAATACCTGATGGTTGCATGGTCCATATGGATGAACACCTGGTATCCGATGATATAATGGTAGAATTTATTGATGGCATGCACAACCGCAAGGAATTATTTCTCCATCACTATATAGTTGAGCTCGGCCCCTGCTAAGTTTTTGTTGACGTAGTAGATGGCATAAAATTCCTTGCCATCCTTCTACTCGAGGACTGCTCCAATCGCATTGTTGGATGCATCACAATAGATATGGAATGGTATGGCCCAATTTGGTCCCCTTAAAATAGGTGCAGATATCAGCTTTTCTTTGAGTGACTGAAATGCTCTTTCGTAGTCTTCCATCCAGTTAAACTCCACATCTTTAGACAATAGAGTGTGCAGTGGTTTTGCAATCTTACTGAAGTCGGTGATAAATCATCGGTAATACCCGATAGATCCGAGAAAACTTCTCACCTCTCACTGCGTTCTAGGGCTGGGTAGGTCCTTGATGACCTCGATCTTTCTTTTGTCAACTTTTATTCCTTCCATGGAGAGATGGTGTCCCAATACGATGCCTTCTCGCATCATCATAAAGCACTTTTTATTACTGAGGGACAAATTATTTTCCTCACTTCTTTCGAGCACTCTTTCCAAGTTCATCATTGCTTCATCAAAGGTTTCTCCATAAATGGTGAAGTCATCCATGTACACTTCGACCGCTTCCCCTATCATGTCTGAAAATATGCTAAGCACCACCCTTTGAAAGGTGGTTGGTGCATTGCATAACCCGAAAGGCAACACCCGATAAGCAAACGTCCCCCATGGGTAGGTGAACATTGTTTTATCCTGATCTTCTTCTCCGATCTGGATCTGGTTGTATCCACTGAATCCATCCAGGAAGGAGAAGTACTTTCACCCAAAAAGTGTATCCAAGACCTGATCGATGAATGGGAGTGGGAAGTGATCCTTTTTGGTCGCTTTGTTCAATGCCCTATAGTCCACACAAATCTACCACTTCCCATTCTTCTTGGGGACCACCACAAGCGGTGACACCCATTCACTATCAAAAATTGGATAGATGAATCCGACAGACAAGAGTTTTTGTAGCTCCACCTTGACAATGTCTTTCATTGCCGGATTCATTCTTCTCTATGGCTGCCTACTTGGAGTCACCTGTTCTTCGAGGTATATTCGATGGGTACAAATTTTTGGGCTGATACCTTTCATATCCGAGTAGTCCCATGCAAATGCCCATTGGTGTTTTACCAGGAGCTCTTTTACTTTTGTTAGCTGTGTGGGGGTCAACCCACTACTGACGTTTAACATCCTTCTAGGCCCAACATTTATCTGTTGAATGTGGTGGTCTTGGGCGCCGACCAATGGTGACTCAAGCATTGTGATGGAAGATTCTCCTTGGAGGAATCCCATGATAGCACCATATTCATCCTCATCCTCCACCAATTCATCTAATGCCATCACCGGCTGGATTATGGATAGCTCATTGTCTCCATGCTTGGTCAACGTGGGCTCTCCCAATGAATCCATGGACTACATGAGGGGTGAAATCATCAATATTTTGATATTTTGTCCATTGGAGATAGTCATTAGCCCATCACGATAGCTGATGTAAGCATCGGCTATCACCAGCCATGGCCTCCCCAAGATAAGCGGGTAGCCACCCAACCTTGTTTTGGACTATAAAACCAAGAAGTCGATCGGATATTCCCATGCATCAACCATCACTATTATATCTTCAAGCATTCCTTTCGATGCTATGGTTGATCGATCAGCCAGTTGTAGCACCATTGTGGTGGGTCTTAGGTTTGTGAGCTGCAGCTTCTGCATGGTCTCCTACGGCATCACATTGATGGCTGCACCGAGATCGACTAACATGTTGGCCAAGGAATGTCCCTCAATTTTTACAGTCAACACCAGGCTACCTGGGTCTACGTATTTAGGATGACATGCATTCCCCATCATTAAATCTGCCAACTTACCCATGACATTGATAGTCTGGGTTACTTTCCATCCTAGCTTTCTTAAGCACATCTCCTTTATCACCTTGGTATATATTGGGACGTCTCGGATAGCTTGAAAGAGTGGAATTGTTACTGTAAGATTTTTCAAGCTGGAAAGAATATCAAACTCTGGCTGCATTAGTTTCTTCTATTCTTGCAGTCCGATTAGGAAATGGAGCCTTTGTTCTCTCAGCCACTTCTTCTTCCACCTCTTCTATAAGAGGTGTTTCTCCTACATCTGCCTCCTCTTCTATCAGTGGAGGTGTCCCTACTCCTAGTTGTCTACCTGATCTAAGCTGAATAGGATTGCAACTAATATGGTACATCGGATACATCTCACCTTCTACATTGTATGCCGGTTGGTTTACTTTATTATTTGGATTCATCATCGGTTGTGTAGGTAACTGCGTAGGTCTCACAGTAGGCAAGGCCGGTAGGTTTTGTTGGGGGTGAGCTAGTGCTACATTCTGTGGAGCTAGATTCCATGGAGTATGGCTCCTCCACTACTGCCCAGAATATTGATATGGCATCCAGGGCTGTTGGTTCAGGAATGTTGCTCCTAGGGGTGCGTTGGACCAAGGTGATGGCCCCCACCACCCCATGTTAGGTGGTTGAGGCTGGCCTTGTGGCATGTATGGTCCTCCCTCATATGATGGCATTCCTATTGGCATATTCCCCATAGGGGGTTGTGGCCAATTCCTCTGATTGCCTATAAAATAGGCTTCAGTGACATCAACATCCTCTTTGATACTAGGCAATTGTGGGCACAATCGAGTCTTATGATTTAGTTTGCAGACCATGCATACTCTAACTTTGTTCTCTGGGCATGCATTCTTTGCATGCTTCCCTCTACATTTCGGGTAGAAATAGGCCAATGTTGCTTCATTTTCTTGCTTTTTTTCTCCAACAACAGCGTGTCCATTTGCAATGCCAGAGATGAAAGCATCTCACTTTTCAAATCTTCTAGCATGTTGCCTATCTCTATTTTTGTGACCGAAGTAGTTGCTTTCATGGTTCTAGAAGTGGTCTTGCCTCTCCTTCTTGAGTAGTTCCGGCATAATTGTTGGATATCTTCCATAGCATGCTGGTAGACGTCACCTCCAAAAATCATATTGAGAGCCTCTAATGATTCATTGTTAAGTCCTCTCAAAAATATGCTTTTAAGAGACTTGTCAGCTAGCTTCGCGTGAGGAGATCATTGAAGATTGAAATTGAATCTCTCCTAGTATTCCTCCAGAGATTCATCTTCCTTCTACATCATGTTTAGGACCTCTTCTCTGGAGTCTCTTGCTCTCCCGAAGTCTTGATATTGCTCTAAAAAGAGCTTCTTCATTTGATCCCATGTAGCAATGTGTTTATCTCCTAGACCGATGAACCATCATAGAGCTGCATCATCTAATGTGGAAGGAAAGAGCTTCAGCTTCTGTGTATCAGATTTGTAATCCATAGACCTACATAGAACATCAAACTTGAATAGAAATAGGTCAGGGTCTTCGGTTGGGTATCCTCTGAAGGTAGGAAGGTGAGCAGGGGATATGTTCTTCATTTTGGTTTCTCCTACTCCTTCCTCTATCGGGAAACTAAATCCAGATGAAGTCTCTTCTTCGGCCATTCTTTCATGATATGTGGTCTCTAATGTAGTTTCTATGGCCTCATGATCATTCAAAACTTTTTGGGTCAGGGCTTTGAAGTCGGTTGGTGTTATCGTCCGATCCTCTACAACTTTCCACAGTAGGGCTTCCTCTGAGGGTGTCCTCTTAAACAATGGGTTTACAATGGTTTGTTCTTCCCCAGGTTGGTGGGATGAGGAGGCACTTTGCACAAGGTGAGGATTCTCACTCCAGTGGACTGCTGGCGATGAGTCGGGTGAATCTAATTCAAATTCGGAGTGTTCGACTGACTCAGATTTTTATGGACTTTGTTTTATGAAATGACCATCAGGTCCTCTCTTCCTCAAGGGACTCATACAAAGTCAGATGGAAGTTTTTTGGGTATTGCAATTAATCTAGTAGAGGCGCTTCCCCAAAAATGGTGCCAAAATGTTGTGGGCCAAACACAGGTTAAATTTGATCCTATTTTGTCACTGCCCATGCATTTAAATTGTCAGACCAGGGAGCTTCATAAACTTTAGAAGTGTCTCAAACAAGATCATTTACAATACCTACTTATGAGATGAGTCCGGCTAATTCTATCATTGGGGGGTTTAAAAGAACATCATTCATTCATCCACACCACAATAATTTACGTATGAATAATTAGATCCTTGGAAATTAAATATTCATACGTGCATAATTAAATAGACATGAAAATAATTCTACTACAATAATGAAAATAATAGTACAAAAAGCAAACCTATTAAAGTAGGAAACTGATCTAGGAAAGCACAAGTAAAAGGGAAGGAATACTAGCTTGGAGTGGGCCCAAGCTCCAGCAGCTCCCTTCCAGCTGAACACGTGATTAGGAACTCTTGAACTTTATTATAATTGCAAGATAATTACAATACTTCTATCTCCTCAGAATAATCAATAAATTTTGGATATCTATCAGAGAGGTCTATGTGTGTTTATATAGCACACACATAGATCTTCTATTACAATGAAGTTACAATAGTAGTTCAGTCCAGACTAAACTGGGATAGTCTGGTAACCGCAATCGACATCTGCTAAAAATAGTCATCATTCCTAACGGTGGCGCGTTCGCTGATTGGTTCGAGTTGCTTGAGCTGGATCATGCTTCACCTGGCGTAGGTAAGACGTCCTCGTCCATTGGTGCAGCTCCCTAGAATTGTCTCGTGTGACGTGGAACTAGAACTGCACCGGTCAACACTGCCCACACAGCTCATTTGGTCAACTGGTGAAATATGGAGGCGCCTTCTCTATGAGGAAGGTGCCTTCCTCAAATGCTTTGGTAGGCACCTTATTTATGCGGAAGGCGCATACTGATGTTGAGCGCCTTCTTCATGGAAGGCACCTACTGAGGTTGGGCGTCTTCTTCATGTAGAAGGTGCCTACTGATGTTGGGCGCCTTCTTTATGCGGAAGGCGCCTTGCCTTGTATGGGGGCGCCTTCCTTATGAGGAAGGCGCCTAGGTATGTCGGGCGCCTTCTTTATACGGAAGGCGCCTACCTTCTCTTGGCGCCTTCCTTGAAGAGGAAGGCGCCTAACCACCATGCCTTGATCCTGGGAGAAATAGAGTGCCAGGTCCATGAAGGACCTCGACTGATCCAAATCTGTCAAAACCAACTAAATTTCCACACAAACACACTAAAACACACAAATTAGATAACACACACAATTCTATTAAATAATTACATAATAATTCATGAAAGTACACAGTTCCTATTATATTGCCGCATAATAATCAATAAAACCCATACAAAATATGAGCATTTTTGGGGCTCATCAATCATCATCTCATTATCACCCCTCCATATTTCTAAATCAATACATAATTTGTACTAACCCCCTCTATAAAGCACAAGTCAACACTACTTTACAAATCGCTACATCCATCCCATACACTACATCTATATATACCATGCATTATAACTATTGATGCTAGTGGTGTAGTATTCCCAATGGGGAGGTATTTTAGAAGCTATAGAAATGATCCATAAGATATCAAATCCCAACTTGTACAAGTTGTACAGCCTATACATTCTTCATCGTACACTAGTTCAACTTGCCAAAATATCTTGTACGGTCACCAAATCGTACAATTGTATGATCTAAATCATACAAAACTATACCTTCTATGATTTGGTCCATATCCAACTAATAAGAGCAAGTTTTGTAAGGCAAATCGACCATGTTTATAATATATTTCCTAAAACTAGCATTATTTCTTTATTTAGTAGAATTGGGTTGCATCTTTTATTACCAAATCGGGTAATCAAACAAGTTGTACAATTTGGCATTGTGCTTGTAAATTTTTTATGAATCCTTGCTGCAACTACGAGTCAAATCTATCACCTTGCATCATCAATCTTTCCAAGATAGATTTTGAGAATTTTTGTCTCAATTACTCCAATTATCCATAACATGCAAGCCCTAATTCACTAGCAATAAATTATATTTACCATGGATGATTCCAAAAATCATACAACTATTGGAAAACATCAAAATACAATTGTAACTCATCTTATATTCCATTCCAATATTCACACCAAGTTTGTAGGTTAACCAAGATCATTCACAATGCAATTCCATCCATATACATGCCAAGTTATGTGCTAAACAATAACTACACAACCTACAATAAGCAGAACATATGGGGGAATTCACAAGGACAAGGAACTAAGAAAAATGGCTATCATATTCATATTATCAGTATTATTCCATAATTTATTACCATCTCAATAATGAACAACAATTATACTCCACAATCCATACTCCATGAATTCTATATTAATATTGCAACAGTAAACAATTAATGAACATGAATGAAAAACCAAAAAATGAATAAGGGGGGCTATATAATGCATTCCCATACCATTCCAAAGTATTTTCTAAAGCATCACATCATTTACAATTGCCATTCCCAACGGATTTCTAAAACACATCCGTTTTACAAGGTTTATTAAGGTCTAATTTTATTTTTATCAAATTAACCCCAAATGCACATTCCAACTTTATTTCATTTCATTTCACATCGTACATGTGCAACCTTGTACATTTTTCTCTCTACTTGTACAATTTGACACTCATACATTTTAATCAAAATTGAGCAAAATTCAACAAAACTATGCAAATCCATGGATCACTTTCTCTTCTTCTAGGAGATGGATTTGTTGCCTATATTTTCCCTTTCATGAAACCCTAGTTTGCATTATCTTGGGGTGTGAACTTATGGAGATACAATTTTTTTTGGAGAAGATGATATTTATGTTAGGGATTGGTGGAAAATTTTTAAATCCGTGTATCATCATGATCTTCTTTGGATAAGTACACTTCATTATTTTCTTGGAGGAGAAGCTCTCTCTTGGTTTTAT
The DNA here is from genome assembly GCA_028583015.1 of Wollemia nobilis. Classification (NCBI taxonomy): domain Eukaryota; kingdom Viridiplantae; phylum Streptophyta; class Pinopsida; order Araucariales; family Araucariaceae; genus Wollemia; species Wollemia nobilis. The sequence continues at coordinate 246,366 of JAQPPZ010005005.1, forward strand.
AGTTTTAATAGTGTTCGTAACTATAACTTCACTTGGGATGAAATGGAGCATGCATTCTTGATTAAATGGGACCCATATAAAAATATAGCTAGTTTGAAGGTCACCATCAAGGGTTATGAAGAAGAAATAAATATACTTCAAAATGAACAAAAGTAAGTAAGAAGAGAGCTAAAATTTTTCAAAGAAGTGGTAGAAGATAAAAATGATCTCAGTATGCAGACATAGGAAACCATACCTTTGGTAGAATATAAATTAAAAAAGTGGACATACGGATTTTTTTGAATCCAAAAATTTTATTTTACAGGTTCATGGAATCATTCAAAAGGAACAGATTATTATTTCCATTAACCCTAGTAGTAGATTTAATTTTATTAATATTGCTTTGGCTAAGAGGTTGGAGGTTCAAGAAAAAAAAATTAAGGACATACAGTTGGAGGGTGAGAATGTTTAGATTTTTGAAGATTTGAAGATCACAATGGATAAATATGTTTTACATTTTTATGCTATTGATATGGATGGTGAGGAAATTGTTCTTGGTTATAATTGGTTATATTCTTTAGGTACTATTAAAATTAATGTGCAAAATAAGTTTATGAAGTTATGGTACAGGAAAATGAAGATAATATTGCATGATATTTCTCAGCTTAAGGAGAAAGGATCCAAGAAAAAACAAGAATTGGTTGTAGAGACACAAATTGGAGAACAAATAGAAGAACCTAAAATAGAGTCAAAGAAGGTAGTAGTAGCAATAAAATCTATGGAAGAATTAGTAGCAATCATGATAGAAGAGTCCAATGAATATTTGGAAGAGCACAAGGACATACCAAATAAATGGAAATTGAAAGAACAATGCGTAGAAGAATTTAAAACATTGGAGCCAAATATTGAGGAGTCCAATAAGGTAGAACATCAAGTTAAGGTTACACCATATCACCATCCACACCACCATGAGAGGTTAAAATCTTGGAGGTATGGCTTAAGACAGCAATATTATGGTTCTCCATGAAATCAGAAGGGCACCAAGTATGGTAGTGTTTGGTATAGAAACATAGTGATCCTGATTTTTAGAGTGGTTCAACAAAATCAAGGCACAAATGGACCCATCATTCAAATTATCAAAATATAACAATAGCAGTGTGGAGCCAACAAAGCAGATTTGGTTACTCAAGTGTAAAAGTGGCATACCATCATCAACTTATTTCACTAGTATGGATGGATGATCGAGATTGGTACCAGTTGCTAACATTGCTTGGCAAATCATATTATCTTATTTCTTCATATATTTCGAGGATGAAACATTTGTAAGGAGGATGGCATGTTAGGGTACCTAGGAATAGATATTTGGGGATATATTATTATATTGTATAAGGGTTGGCATGGGCCACACATAACCCAAGGTTGATTGTATTATAATATTATATTATATTAGTAGTTGGCTCCCCAAAGTAGAATTAGAAGATGGATATATAAAGAAGAGATATTTGTCATTGTAATCATCATGGAGATCAATCATATGTAATCATATTTTTCCACGAAGTGGCTTATGGGACTTTTCCCTCCTTAAGTGGCACTCTCATCTTGGGAGATCTTGTGGAGTTATTCCTTCCTTAAGGAGTATTATTGGTGTTTCCCTACCTTAAGGGTATTATCTATCTCTCTCTCATTGTGTGGATTGTTATTGTGGATAATTATTTGTGGATGAATGATTTGATATTTCTACATATTGGTGAATGATTTATGTTAATGATAATAAAGTTTTGTAACAAGTGGTATCAGAGCAACGATTCTGGCAAAGTGGGGATTTTTTTTATGGATTGCAAAATTAGGGCAGATTTTTTTGGAAAAATATCTCATCTTTCAGGAGCCATATCTCTACGAAATTTTATCTGATTTAGGCGATTCTTGGATCATTTTATGTGGAATTTGAAGAGCTTTAAAATGAGTGGTCATATGAAGGAATCTAAGTAGTATTGAGGGAGATACAACCTTTTGAAGTCAACCATCTGGAACAAGGGCAGTGACAAATTTTCAAATCATAATTTTTCAGAAGATAAAATTTGTTAGTTCGGGTAAGCAAATCAGTTGCAATTTATTTTGTTTGGAAGAAAAATTGTAGATCTAGTTGTTTATGTGGAATTTTAGCTTCAAATCAGTGGGGAGATATATATTTTTATAAAACCCTAGTTTGCATTGGGGCATGATATATATTTTCATGAAACCCTAGTTTGCATTATCTTGGGGTGTGAACTTATGGAGCTACAAAATTTTTTGGAGAAGATGATATTGATGTTAGAGAATGGTGGAAAAATTTTAAATCCTTGTATCATCATAATATTCTTTGGAGAATTACACTATCTTCTTGGAGGAGAAGCTCTCTCTTGGTTTTATAGTTTTAATAGTGCCCGTAACTATAACTTCACTTGGGATGAAATGGAGCATGCATTCTTGAGTAAATGGGACCCATATAAAAATATAGCTAGTTTTAAGGTCACCATCAAGGGATATGAACAAAAGGAAGTAAGAAGAGAGCTAGAAATATTCAAAGAAGTGGTAGAAGATAAAAATAATGTCATTATGCAGACACAGGAAACCATACCTTTGGTAGAAGATAAAAAAGATGTCAGTATGTAGACAGAGGAAACCATACCTTTGGTAGAAGATAAATTAAAAAGTGGACAAAGGGATTTGTTTGAATCTAAAAAGTCTATTTTGTAGGTTCATGGATGCATTCAAAAGGAAAAGGTTATTATTTCCATTAACCCTAGTAGCAGATATAATTTTATTAATATTGCTTTGGCTAAGAGGTTGGAGGTTCAAGCAACAAAAATTAAGGACATACAATTGGAGGGTGAGAATGTTCATATTTTTGAAGATTTGAAGATCACCATGGATAAATATGTTTTACATTCAGATTTTTATGCTATTGAGATGGATGATGAGGATATTGTTCTTGGTTATCCTTGGTTAGATTCTTTGGGTACTATTAACATTAATGTGCAAAAGAAGTTTATGAAGTTATGGTACAGGAAAAAGAAGATAACATTGCAGGATATTTCTCAGCTTAAGGAGCAAGGATCCAAGGAAAAACAAGAAGTGGTTGTAGAGAAACAAATTGGAGAACAAATAGAAGAACCTAAAATAGAATCCAAGAAGGCAGTAGCAACAACAGAATCCATGGAAGAAGCAAAGTAGCAATCATGGTAGTAGAGTCCAAGGAAGCTTTGATAGAAGAGCACAAGGACACACCAAACAAAGGGAACATGAAAGAACAATGTGTAGAAGAATTTAAAACAGTGGAGCCAAATGTTGAGGAGTCAAAGAAGGTAGAACATCAAGTTAAGGTTGCACCATATCACCATCCACACCACCATGAGCAGCAACAATCTTGGAGGCATGGCTCAAGGCAACAATATTATGGTTCTACATGGAATCAGAAGGGCACCAAGTATGGTAGTGTTTGGCAGAGAAAGCATAGTGATCCTGGTTTTTAGAGTGGTTCATCAACATCAAGGAATAAGTGGACCCATCATTCAAATTATCAAAATAAAGCAGCAGAAGCGTGGAGCCAACAAAGTAGATTTGGATACTCAAGTGGAAAAATGGCATACCAACATCAACAAAGACCACCACCAATCAATGTTTCACTAGGATGGATGGATGATCGAGATTGGTACCAGTTGCTAACATTGCTTAGCAAATCATATTATCTTGTTTCTTCATATATTTCGAGGATGAAACATTTGTAAGGAGGGTGGCATGTTAGGGTACCTAGGAATAGATATTTGGGGATATATTATTATATTGTATAAGGGTTGGCATGGGCCACACATAACCCAAGGTTGATTGTATTATAATATTATATTATATTAGTAGTCGGCTCCCCAAAGTAGAATTAGAAGATGGATATATAAAGAAGAGATATTTGTCATTGTAATCATCATGGAGATCAATCATATGTAATCATATTTTCCCATGAAGTGGCTTATGGGACTTTGCCCTCCTTAAGTGGCTCTCTCATCTTGGGAGATCTTGTGGAGTTATTCCTTCCTTAAGGAGTATTATTGGTGTTTCCCTACCTTAAGGGTATTATCTATCTCTCTCTCATTTGTGGATTGTTATTGTGGATAATTATTGTGGATGAATGATTTGATATTTCTGCATATTGGTGAATGATTTCTGTTAATGATAATAAATTTTTGTAACAATTTATATTTTCTTCCTTCATTCATAGTCATTAGCTTCTCTTGTTGCATATTTTATACTGCTAACATATACTTCCATGCCATTTTATTTTATCTTCTTTCATTTACAATAGTTCATTTCATTTCTAAGGATACTTCTAACTACATTTCATTTCTTTATCCATGCATATTTGATTTCTAAGTCATCCTTTGCAAGCATTTGCTTTACTCATATATTCTTTACATTGTTTTTCATTACATATATGTTCATATACATTTTTTGCATATCTAACATCTTCCTTCATATACATCTTGTATTTAGCTTCATTCTAGTATTGCCATAGGTATTGATACAAGACTACCATCATCTTCTTATCTTACCAAAATTATTTTATCATTCATATTTCATGCTCTTTCTTAATCTTTGTTGTATATTTCAAGTTTTTATAGCAGCACATATATTTCTCCTTTTTCATTCATTTTCATTTCATTTACATTATTTTGCTTTAGCTTAAAGTTTAATTTATTCCTCTCCCTTTTGTAGGAATTTCTAGGCCATCCAAGTTCCTAAAACCTCACATGTTATAGAAATATTCATTCTCCTACATGAACATTTAATTTAATTCTTAAATTTAAGATTTACATAGCTTAAATCCTAAAATTTACAGGCAACAGACTTTGGAAATTTTCCATTTCATGTTTCCGCCATATCACATATTTGATTTTATCAAAATAGCCTAAAAATATAACCCAAGGCTCATTCAGCCCCATTTCAAGGAAAATTCACCACTCCCCACAACCATTGGTAAACTTGACTCTATGGAATACATAAAGCAAATTCACCACTCTTGTCAAATTTTCTACTGGTGAATTTGATAGGCCTTGCATACACTCAAAATTAAGGTTAATTCATACTTATTTTTTAATTAACAAGGGGTTTGATCAATTGATAAAATAATAAATTAACTCAAAACACTCAAACAAACCTCCCAAAACATAAAACCCTAATTTTTCCCTTCGATCTTATAGGTTTTAAAAATTTCAGTCAGTGGTAAAAAAAAAAATTATTGGTTGTAAAGGGGGGTTTGAAAGGGTCCCCAAACCTTTTACAAATTATTCAAGGATATCTCCATAGGGATATGGTATCCACAAAGATAAAGTAGTACAAGAGTTGATCATAGAAGGAATATCTCCAAACTATTTAAATTTGAAAAATGGGATCATCCCGCATGGCAAAGCACAAAATATAGAAAACCTAACTGGTGGGAGACTGGAATAAAATGACCAATAGATAAATCCTATCCAAAATAGGTACAAGAGAGCTAAACCATAAGGAAGAAAATTTGAAAACTAATTTGAAAAACTCAGCTTGTGGGAACCTGGGATAAAATTTTAATAGGTGAAACCCACCTAGAATAGGTATGAGAGAGTTGACACACAAAAAAAAATTAAAATCAAAAACCCCACATAAGAGGTTAGAGGAAAGGAAGACCAACTGGTAAAATTTGAAATAGGGCATATCATCCAAAATAGAACATTTTTTCCTACACAAGAGAAATAGAAAATTAGAAACCACCTAGAACATAGTCTTATCTAGAATGGGCCAGGGAAGCTGGACACTGAGTGAGACCTATCCCACTTGAAATTGGAGCTAGATTTCTAGTTAGAAAAAATTCATTTCCTTTCACACCATCGAGAAAATCTGAAAACCTAGTTGCAACCAAAGAAAATATGCCAATAGCTAAAAATTATAACATGCCTAAAAAGCAGAACAACAACAATCAAAAATCTCGATAGGCCATGAGATCTCACTAGAACAGAGATGAATATTATAGCTGAAAAGCAAGAAAACCCATATAAAAATAATCCACAGTGGTACCTCATGGCTAGAAGAGATCAACACACATGGATATTATCATCAAGAGATAAATATTTGTATTAAGCATGCATGAGCAGGTCCCCCTCCAAAGGCCAACAAAAATTGTAGAAGAAAAAATCCATAATAAAGTCACTTGTACAAGATCATCTTCCATCCCCACCAACTACCCATACAAAAAGAGGCCTAGAAACACCTTCACCCATGATTGCATGAGGAACACAGGGCCCAAATTAGAATCCAAAAATAAGCAGCAAGGAAAGGTATCAAAGAATCCTAGACAGACAAAGAACAAATCTTCTAAAGCTGAGCAACAAAATAGTTACAGTTTGCTCAATTATGGACTATAAAATCATAGGCCTCCCCAAGACCAAGAAAAACATAGTGATCAAACTTTGAATGCATTCTAAAGAGCTAGAAGAATATAAATCACTTCAAAGAGCTCAATATAGTGACAACCAAAGAAACCCTATTGTGGATTATAAATATGTGGCCCCCAACTAAGGCTAAAAAGACACAAAAAGAAAACCTAGGTTGCAGACTCATGGGCCACAGAGAAACAAAAATTCCCTTTTAAAATCCATGATGAAAGGATAAAATAAAATAATTCAGCACATAATAAAAATGTAGAGTCCTCCTCAAGACAAAAAAGGTCTGCTAGGGAATTCACTGCAGCTCCCACTCTAGAGAAGCCTTCCAAAATCCAACCACTATCAAGGGCCACCAATGAAAGTAACTTTGGGTCAAACTTGCCAAAAAACTACAATCTCGAAGAGGTCTTGGAAGTGCAGCAAGGAGAGCACCAATTCTACCCAGATGGAAACCTATAGGATATGAGGGGGAAGCAGGAATTCGAAACAAGGACCTCTCACCTAGAGCGAGAGACCTCCCACTTCCCCCATTTTAGAATTTTAGTGGTGAATTTCATTAGGCTTTGAAAAAATGTAATTTTATCACTTGGAATCTCTCTCATTTATTTTTTTTTACATATCTATATTTTTATCTCTATTTTCACAATTTGCTTTCTTAAATTCACACTTATTTTGGTCAATCAAAGAATCTTAGACTAGTTTAAATTTATCTTTAATTATATTTATCTTGGGAAGAAATCAAGGAACCTTCAATAAAATCTAAATTATTTTCATCTATAAGTGCTTAGGCAAAGAAAATCAAGATCCCATAATTGCATTTTAGGCTAAATTGTTTGATGCATAAATCTCTTGTTGCCTTGGAAAAAAAATCTCTTCTAGCATAGCCCATAATTTGAAACTCAAAAGCATACTAGGTTGGCTCTTGTATTCTTGTATTTTGTGTGTTTATACTTAGCATGCATTTTAGGTAATCTTTACTTTAAGTTTAAATAAATTTATCTTTATTAACACTTGATAAAGAGTCATATTAGAAATCCAAACCTTAGGTGTTTGTTGAATAAAACCCATTAAACATCATCAAGCATAACATCAACAACACACAGACTCTTTGATAGACTTCATGAAGTAGATCCTACTTGTTTTGAATATTCCCACACCTTCAAGGTCTCCTTTGGAAATATACCCTTAAAAGTGGGTAAGTAGGGAAGTCTTAGCAAATATCCTCCCCCCCCGCTTATGCATGTGTGCAGGTTTTCAAATCCACATTTTGATGAACCCAACATGAACACTCCCTTTGTCTTAAATAAGATAAAAGATTTTCAAACTTAATCAAGATCACATAATTTTGTTTGCATAGCATAAATTACATTAAACCAAGATAACAAGAACATGCTCAAATTGTTAGTCCTACTAGGGGAAGGACAACAACCCCTTGAGTAAAATAATGTATGATCTTTGAGGGAACAATCTCTCTTAGCTAGTATATCATGGTAGGCTAGTGGAAGTCACGAGGGTTGTTTTCCCAAGTGACATAAGGATTTCAAAACATTTTTTCTTCATTGCTATAGTACTCTGGAAACATTTTTGTAATAAATTTATAACACCCAAAATGTGATAATTTTGTTTAATTGTGTGAAATCCTCAAAATCTGCCAAAAGCCCTAAATTCTCTCAATTCCACCAATTTCCCACATTAATCCCTAAAATACCAAAAATAATAATAATACCAAGGAATAATAATAAATAAATAAAATTCCACTTTTGTACACAATTAAACTTTATAAAATATAAATTAAAAATAAATTAAATAATAAATAATTTCCAACCTCCCCTCCCACTTGCCATATGTGCACACATAACTCTAACACCACTCCACAATTCACTTGCCACATCTCCCACATGTGCACACATCACTCTAACACCACTCTCCCACATGTGCACACATCACTCTAACACCACTCTCCCACATGTGCACACATCACTCTAACACCACTCTCCCACATGTGCACACATCACTCTAACACCACTCTCCCATATCTCCCACGTGTGCATACATCACTCTAACACCACTCTACCACTTCCCTTGCCACATCTCCCACATGTCCACACACCACTCCACCACTTCACTTGCCACATCTCCCACATGTGGACACATCACTATGACACCACTCCCCCACTTCACTTGCCACATATCTAGATCACAACTATCCTAACTAGACCACTCCACCACTTCACTTGCCACATCTCCCCCTGACTAAAATATTATAACCTCTCTAATTCACCTACTCATGCCACTTGGTTGCCTTGGTTTGCCAAGTCACCCCCTCACCAATCCCCCATAAATTCTATAAATAAACCATCATTTTCCTCAATTTAATAGGGCATCCAAAAATACTATCCAAATTTCTTTAGACCCTCTTATGGATATCTGAACTTGTGAGTGCAAGTACCTCCTTAAAAGAGCTCAAGGACATCGACCATGGAGTCCCATTAAGATGCTCGATAACCTTCATTTTGAAACTACACATACCTCAAACAACCAAACAACATCAGACTTGCACCAAGGGATTCAAAACACTTCCACAAAGGCCCAAATTTGATCTTGGAGCCTCTACCATAGCACAAATATAGTTGTCTTATATGGCTATAAAATCCAGGTAGCTACCAACTATGGCCACATAGGGGTCAACTACCCACTACGGCCACATAGAGCCAAGAAGCCACCCACTATAGCCACACAAGATCCAGACAGAGATCCGAAATCAATAACAAAAAGGTAATAAATTAAAGCAAGCAATATTATCATAGTTTTGTAAATGTTTACATGCATTTTATAATTGTTGACTGAAATTTTGTTAGTTTTTTTAACTCCCTTTTACATGATTTTTGGGCCTCATCTAGAAATACCCAATAGATGTTGTTGATGACTTATCATGGACTTGTGTGTAAGATTCAGGGGCAACATAAGGCTTAGGGTGGTCATGCATGCAAGTAACCAAAACCCATCCAAGACTCTCGAGTGTGATCGAAGAGAAGATTGAAAGTACCATCTAATTTACTTGAAAAGAAAAAACTCCCATTTGGAGAAATCTATTGTAACCAAAGTTTATGTTTTGTAACCAAAAAGAAAGTAAAGCATATTCTTATTGCAAATATAATATTTGATTTAATTCTATGTTCTTTCTATTACATTGTTTATAGTGCATTTCTCAGGTCACAAAATTTACTCTCCTTTTTCCAATAACCTACAATCCATGGCCCAACATCCCTCTAATACCTAAATCAAGGGTTTAGCATCTTCATCTTATGAATTTTATACACATGAACATGATGACCAAGTAGAAAATCCATGGTCACATCATATATCTAGGGAAGAATATCATATTGTTGACTCTATAGATCATATTAGAGATTACATCAAAATGAACAAGGATATCTTTCTAGATGTTCTTATAGAAGAACTTAAATAACAAAGTAGAAAAAAATCACCTACAACTCATGATAATCTTGAACACTAATGTTTAATACACTATTGCACAAATCAATGAAAATAAAAACAACCTTGCTAGTCTTAATGTGGCTATGTCACATCTCGTTGACTCTACAACCCCTCCAACCATGTCTATAGTGATACCCATTATGGGTGTGCCATTTTCAAAATCATCCTCTAGCATCATAATACCCATTCCAAACCCTAAATCCATGAACCCCTTTCTAGCCATGACTTAGGGGTTAACCAAAATCCTCTAATTGCAACATCTAACCAAGCCACCTCATCCTTCATGACCCTACCTTTCATGTCTCAAGATCTCTCACAACCCCCTTTGACTTTACCTACCCCACCTAATCCTCCACCTAATGACTTTCAAGATATCAATGCTAAAATTCAACATCTTGAAAAGAGATATTCCGAGTTTGAAGAACTTGAATGACAAATTTCCTCTCTTCAAGGCTCATCAAAACAAAAATATTATTTCTAATAATTCTATAATGATACATTATATCCCACAATAGTCAATCATCCTTTTCCAAATAATTTTTAGACTCCTAAGTTTCAAATGTATAATGGAAAGCAATATCCTATCAACCACTTAGTGTTATTTCAAATGGCATGTAGTGACATCAATCATGATGAAAATTTTATCCTTAGGTTATTCCTTAAAAGCCTTATTATTTTATCCTTAGAATGGTATTTCCAAATAGTTTGCTATTCCATCAAGAATTTTAAAAAACTTATGGAATCTTTTGGCAAACAAATTTTAGTCTACATAGAAGAAAAAGTCACCATAGATGACCTATAACAACTTAAATAATCCAATATTGAACACTTCTCAGATTTCTTATCCAAATTAAGGGTCTTAGTATGAATATTTCAATATATTCCTCCCCCCTAAGGAACCCTTGCACATTCTCATAAGAAACCTTCATGAACAACTATCATATCCTTTAGAAATGATAAACATAACCTCTTTTTAAGAAGTCATGGATATGGCTAAAAGAGTAGAAGTCATCCTCATAAGATGAGGATAACTTAACTACAAGGAAGAAGAAAAATCTTCCAATAAAGGCCAATAAAAAAATAATCATGTCATAGGATATGGTGTAATAGATTTCAATTAAACCAATATAAATGCAACTCAATATGCTCCAAATACAAGATAAATTTAAAATTCAATACATAAACACTAGATAAATTCAAGTTGTCATGTTGAAGATGCTTCTTGATTTAAATATGGTAGAACTCCCACCCATTAGACCTTGGGATAACACCAAAAAATTACCTAACTAGTATAAATATGATGAACATTGTGATTACCATCACATAGAAGGACACATAACCAACAAGTGCATTACTCTAAAGAACCTCATTCAATATATCATAGAAGAGGTAAATATAGTATTCAACCAATAAGACACCCCCAAAATAATCTAGGAATTCTTCAAAACCCCTTGCTAATGCATGATCAAAAATCTACCAACTTTGTAGGTACCATGCATCTATTAAAATCATCTTATGTGGTGACTAGACATCAAGCCAAAAACCAATATTTCCAACAACCACCCTTATTCATCCCTCATGGTACTAAGGTAAATGTTCCTAATATATCACATTTGGTCCTCACACCTCCTGAAAACACCTTATGTTCTTTTGATCTTTGACAAAAACTAGATAACATACCCGCAAAAATCTTCCTCTTAGAATTACTAAAAATATCACCTGCTCATAAAGAAATATTTCTAAAACTTATAAGTGATAAATAATTCCCTCAAGACATGTCTCCTAATGACATCACCAACATAGTCATATTCACTAGAGTGAATAGTGATATCCTACCATTCCATGATATGGATGCTCCCCTTGAAACAATATTAGGATATTCATCTCTTTATATCATAGCCCAAGTAGGTGACAAACACATCAAGAGAGTCCTAGTAGACAATGGATCAGCCTTGAATATTTGCAATGTAAAACTTTTAAAAAAATGACTTTGACATAGAAGATTTACAAAAATAAAACCTTATCATTAGGGCATTTGATAATAAAGAAATAGAAGTGACAAGTACCATAATCTTACCCTTAAATATAGGACCACATGTCCTCAACACCTTCTTTTATGCTATATCATGTGATATAACATACAACATGCTCCTTGGGAGATATTGGATACATGTCATGAAGGTGGAACCTTCAACCTGATATTACTGTTTAAAATATTAGTATTAAGGAAGTATCATCCATATCCCTAGAGATCCAAAAAAAAATTCCTTATGTAATTTCTTAGACATTCAATAAAAAGAGTTCAACCTATACCCCTTGCTCCAACTAGAATTACCATCTAGTGAGTCTAATATGAACAAAGGAAAGGAAACATTGGAAGAACCCCTCATAAACAAAGAATATAATTCCCAATATTCTTCCAAAAATCAAGTCAGTTTAATTCACCCAAATCCAGACCCTTTTGTAGAATTGGTTAGAGTATTTCTATCCCCTCACACTATAGGTTTGCCTAGTAGAAAAGGGCTAAAGGTCTAAATAGGGATTTTTTCTTTCATCTACAGAGGACTTGCCTCCAAGGTTATGCATAAGGGGTTGGACTTGAAATGTACTTATAAAAAAATGGTGAATCCTAATTGAAATCAAGGTGAATCAAGGTGAATCCTAAGCAAATCAAATAAATCGTCTTCACACCAAAATTTGGGGTATTTGAAGCCCTAAAGGATTAATTTTGACCTATTAAATTATCCTAAAACCATAAAAACAAAAAAAACACCACCAAAAAAACCAAAAAAGCTTTCCCTAAAATTCCAAAAGTATAAATATGCCTATGTTTGGATATATATTGTGGTGAATTGACCCTAAGAAAAAATTGGTCCTAAAAATTTTAAGCGAATGGGCCGACATCGAGGGTCCTCATATTCACCAGTTTCTAATTTTAGAAATCCTAATATTCACCTAATTTGTGAATATTCACCACTATGCATAACCCTACCTACCTATGATGAAAGAATCCAAGGACACAATTTCATGTCTAATGAATAAACATAAACCTCATGCTATATGTCACCTACATTTTTAGTATCAAAACAAATGTTAGCCAACATGGGATATCAAGGCAAAGGCTTAGGTCATTTTGAATAGGGTATTAAAGAACCTTTAGAATCTTAACCATAGCCAATATGGTGTGGGATCAGATATATCCCTACCAAAAAATATCCATCACCTCTACAAGAAGAATACAATGAGGAATATTATTTTAAGTATTTGCATGATTCCCAATGGGGTGACAAATATGATAAAGAACTATGGACACTTATCAATAAAATACCTAATAAAAATATACATTTTTCTAGCATTAACATGTTGACAGTTGTGTACCCATAATCAATAACATACCCAAAAGAAGATGACATCAAAAAATATTTAATCAATATCCCATTGAATAATACCTTAAATAGATATTCAATTTATATTTTGCACAACTATCCAAATTAGAACAAACACTGCTATATCCACAAGAGCTAAAAGACTTAGGGGTATTAACTACCCCTCCTCACTTTGAAGATGAATTATAAACCTTGATCAAGGAAAAAATAGATATTAACATTGATACAAAACAAAATCCTTGACTCCTCAAATTGGAAAAAGTACTAACCCAAGATGAACAAATAGAAAACACAAACTTTCTAAAATAATTCCATGACATTTTTTCTTGGACATATGATGATATGTTGGGACTTGAACCCTCATTAGTAGTACACCATCTTTTCGTACATCCAAATGCAAGACTTATCAAATAAAAATTAAGAAAAATACATACCAAAGTCATTCTCTTAGTTTAGGATGAACTCCAAAATCTATTAGATGTAGGTTTCATAAAATCCATAGACTACTCATATTGGATCTCTAACATTGTCCCTATCACCAAGAAATAGGGATACATTCTAATCTGCATATATTTTAGAGACATAAATAGTGCATGCCCAAAATATGACTTTCTTTTACCAAATATAGACATGATAGTAGACTTCATTATAGAATCTTAGATGTTACCTTTAATGGATGGATTTTTAGGTTATAAGAAAATAAGTATTTCTCCTAAATACCAATACAAAATAGCCTTCATGACCCCTTAGGGAACCTTTTTCTATCAATTCATGCCTTTTGGCCTCAAAAATATAGGATCAACTTATCAAAGAGCCATGACATACATCTTCTATGACCTCATGCACAACATAGTAGAATATTATGTGGATGACCTCTTAGGTCACTCCAGGAAAAGAGAAAATCATGTTTTAGGACCTTAGATGTATTTTTAAAATATTATGAGAATACAAAGTTAGGCTAAAACCCCAAAAATACTTTTTTGGGGTGACATCAGGAAAACTATTAAGGTTTATCATATCCTATCATGGAATTGAAGTTGACCCTTCCAAAATTGTTGCAATAACATGCCATGACCAACCAATTTAATTAAACCACATAGTCTCCAAGGAAAATTGCAAGTCATCTGAAGATTTATCTCACAACTAGAAGATATATATGAACCCTTATCTAGATTACTCAAGAAAGATATAAAATTTGAATGGGATAGTGAGTGTCAAAATGTCTTTGAAGATCTAAAAACTTATCTCTTGACACCACCTATCCTAATACCCCCTAACCTAGCCTAGCCATTACTTCTATACATAGCTACTACTGAACATGCCCTCAAAGCCTTATTAGCTCAATATGATGACCAACATCGAGAAAGGGACATGTATTATATAAGAAAAAAATTGGTGAGTTAAAAAACTCATTACGCACCATTGGAAAAGTTATACCTAGAATTTTTTTTCTCTTCCCTCAAATTAAGACATTAAATTATCATCCAAAAGACCTACATCATAGCAAGGGTAGATCCCCTATGATATCTCATGCCAAAATCTTATCTATCAGGAAGAACAACTGAATGGGTCATATTCTTTAGTGAATTTGACCTTGAATTCATTAGACAAATTATTAAAATGGCAAGTTATAGCTGATCAACTTGTCATTGAATATTTAGAATCAAAGCATCCCATAAACTTCTCCTTCCTTGATGAAACAGTTATAGCTATAGAAGCCCAAGAACCTAAATCTTGGATATTGTACTTTGACAAAGCTCGATGCATCAAAGGTGTAAGCTTAGGTATCATTTTGGTCACACCACAATGATAATTATACCATTATCCTTCAAGATATGTTTCTCATGTACAAAAAACATGGTAGAATACAAAGCACTAATTTTAGGTCTTAGAGTTGCATTGAAGCTCAAAATCAAAACCTTGATGGTATATGGTGACTCATAATTGGTGATCAACCAAGTTAACGGTGTTTATCAAACCAAGGATGATAAATTAAAACCTTATAAAGAAATCATAGATAAGCTAATAGCTTATTTTGACCAAATCAACATAGAATCCATGTTGATGCCATGGCTACAACAATGTCTCTTAATTTGTTAGAACTAAAGGATGAAGAGGATTCCATTTTCAGAATATTAGTAAAAGATCCTTCCATATTAAAATCATACCTACAACCTCTAAATATTTGTACCATTGAATCAACTTCATCCCAAGAACCTTGGTATCAATACATCCTTATATTCCTCAAAGAAGGAACGCTCCCTGAAGGTTTCAATTATCAAAAATAGAGATAATTCATATTAAAATCCTATAAATATGTCATCATTAAAGACATCTTATATCAATGCTACTTCAAAGGAATACTCCTTAGATGCATAACTAAAAAGGAAGCTCAAACAATCATCAAAGAAACCCATGATGGATCATGTGGTGGGCATTTTAGTAGACTAGCCATAGCTAGAAAGCTCCTTAGGATAGGCTATTATTGACCATATATGGAAACAGACACCTATAAATATGTTAGGAGATGTGAAAAATTTCAGCAACATGATAACCTTGTCCATTCTCCTTCCCAAGAATTACAGTCAATCACATCACCTTGGCCATTATCCTATTGGGGATTAAACATTATAGGAAATATCAAATCTCAACCGTATGATGGCCATAAGTTTATTATCAGAGCTACATAATACTTCACCAAGTGGGTTGAGGCTATACCTCTATCCTCCATAATAGAAATCCAAGTATCAAAAATTATTCTCAACCAAATCATCAATCATTACAGGATATATTGTACCCTAATTGTGGATAATGGAACACATTTCAAAAACAAGGAAGTCACCAAGATGTATACAAAATACAAAATCCAAAAAAAATGGTCAACATCATACTACCTGCGAGGAAATAGATAAGCAAAATCCTCCAACAAAACATTGATCAAAATCCTTAAGAAGCTAATCAATAAAAATGGTCAATAGTAGCATTTACAACTTTATCCCACCTTGTGGGTATATTGTACTAGCATATGAACTCCTACAGGAGCAACACCCTATGTCTTAATTTACAATATGAAAGTTATATTCCCTTTTGAACTAAAAATACCCTCCCTAGGATTCATATTACAAGACTCTTTGGTAGGAAATGAGTATCGCCTAGGTCGCCAACAATAAATAGATATTTTAGAATAAAAGCACATCAATGCCTTAGAACACCTAAGAACATACCACAACAAACTTTGGCACACCTATCACAAGAAAGTGTGTCCAAGATCCTTTGATATTAGGAATTTAATCCTCAAAGCAAAAAAAAGAGCACCAATGCTAGAAATGAACTCAAATAAAAATTCAAAACTAATTGGTTAGGACCTTTCATTATCACTACTAAATTTGGTTCTGGAGCCTATCACCCAAACATATTAGATGGCAAATAACATAAAGAACCAATCAACATTATGCACCTCAAAATATACTATGCATAAAACACTACATTACTTGCTTTCTCATATGATTGAATGCATGGTTGCCTGAATGCATAAAAATCCAAAAACAACATACACCCAAAAACACTATATCCCTTGCATGATTTCTTGGTTTTCTTTATCATACCATACTATTAGGAGGAACTTTGTGATGATGCAAATAACAATCCTACCCATTACATAACTCACTTGCATTGCATTTATCTGGGAAGTCTCATGTTGAGCAATCCTCCCAGTCCAAAAATTCTTTGTTTTTCTTCACTTTCTTTTGCTTCCCTCTTATTGCCCATCATATTTCTTCTATTCTTCTTCTTATCTTGGGTTAAGTTATGAATGATGTGATCATCCATAGCCCTGATGATATGGCCTTTCCCATTTCTTTTATCCCAACTTAGGGACACCCAACCATTACAACAATCGATTACATCCAATTTTTCTTCTATCGCCTCTCTTATTATTTATCACATTTATTCTCTTCTTCTCTCTCTCTTGGGTTAAGTGATGTACGATGCAACCATCCATGTCCCTAATGATCTATCCTTATCTCTTTCTTTTATCCTAAGATTCACATCACATTTTTATCACCTTATGTCAACATTACCTTTAACAAAAATATCCTTTCTATTCAATTCTCACTATTATTTAATAGGCACTTCTAGGGTGCTACTTCTCCTCTGATGATGTATTGTAGTCTTATAATTATTTTTAGGCATGTTATGTAGCAAAGGAGTATTTTAGTACTCTAGTAAGGTCTATCAAATCGATCATGACATATTCATCAAATTCATCAAGCATAGCTTATCTAGTGAATCACCTGGGCTGAGAAGCCTTATTTATTCGATGTCTCATGGACCAAAAATTATTTGTAAGCCTCAATAGACCTTGAATAAATAGGGTTCTCTTTTTATTGACTTACCATATAAGCGTAAAATCAAATCAAATCAAAATTTCATTAAAGGTTCACCTATCTAACAAGCCATGTAGGACACAAGGCTTTGTTAATTCAATATCTTGTAAGCCTATAATTATTTGTAAGCTTTACCAAGCATTAGATTAATAGAGCTCTGTTCTCTCACCTATTTTGTTAAATGAGCATACAATCAAACACTAATCAAAATCTCACAAGTTGCTTTTCAAATAAACCACTCAGGCTGAGAAGCCTTATTGATCCAATATCTTGTAGGCCTACAATTATTTGTAAGTCTCATTAGGTACTGTATTAATAGATTCATCTATCTTGCTTGGTTTACTACATCAACACATAATTAAAAACATATATGTTAGGTACCAAGATAAGTATTTAATATTGAATAATTTAATATTGTATTGTATAATGGTATGAGCCATAAATTAATTATTGAGTAAGGAAGGCCACATGTCAAAATAGAAATAGGTATGTCATAGAATCATATTTGTAACCATTGGGGGAATATTGTCATATGTAACCACAAGGAATATTGTCATATTATTATGCACTTTGTAACTCATGGAAGGTGAACCTCCACATGGGTGATCTTGTAACTCATGGAAGGTGAACCATCACACTCTTGTATAAAGAGAGATGTACCCCCATTGTGAAAGGTATCTATAATCTATGATGTATTCTTGGAGAAGTCTTGGCTCGTGGAGCTAGAGATCTTGTGGAGTGGCTTCCTTCCAAAAGGAGCATTGTATGGTGTTCCCCTACCTCAAGGGTATAATCAATCTCTATTTTATTGAGCAATTTATTGTGCAATTAATTTATTTGTGGATGCATGTTGAATATTTTGATATATTGTTGAAAGATTTATGGAATGAGAAGAGAGGTTCATTACATTTGGTATCAGAGCAGCGATTTGGGCAAAGTGGGTTTGTTTTTGCAGAGCTAGGGCACATTTTTTCAGAAAAACATCACATTTTGTGGAGGCCATATTTTTTATTTCAGCAGTCATTTTCAGAAGGTTTTTGCTCCATTGTGTAGATATTTTTGAGTACTACAAAAATGACTACTCATTTGTTAAATTCTGATATGTATTGAGAAAGTTATGGTTGTTTGAAGTTGAGTTATTTTTGTTGTTTTTTGGTCACGTAAATTTTTTTCAAAATAAAAAAATTCGTATTAAATTTTTCAGCAGTCATTTGTAGAAGATTTTGGCACCAACATATAGATTATTTTGAGTACTATAAAAATGACTACTCATTTGTGGATTTATGATAAGTTTTGAGAGAGTTACAGCTGTTTGAAGTTGGGTTGTTCAAGTTGTTTTTTGGTTGCACGATTTTTTTTTCAAAAAGAAAAATTCATATTAAATTTTTTAGCAGTCATTTTCAGAATATTTTTGCATCAGCATGCAGGTTATTTTGAGTACTACAAAAATGACTATTCACTTGTTAAATTCTGATAAGTATTGAGGGAGTTATAGCTATTGCAAGTTGGGCATTTGGTGTTGTTTTTTGGGTTGCTGACAAAAAGGGAAAAAATTCATAACTTTCAATCCAGGTAAGCAAATCAGTTGCCATTTGTTTTGTTTTGAAGAAAATTTGCAAATTTAATTGTTTGAAGAGAGAAATAGATGAGATCTCAAAATTTTAATTTTTGAGAAATTTCAGTTATTTCAAACCCTAGCTACTTAAATAAAAAAATAAAACATGGAGTTGCCAAAATTCAATGGAAGAGATGATATTGATGCTAGGGAATGGTGGGAAAATTTTAAGTCTTTATATTCTTTTGAATCTTTATGGAGATTTAAAATTTGCATTTCCTTGCAAGGGGAAGCTTCATCTTGGTATTCCAACTTTGCTCATTCTCATCATTTTACACACACATGGGAAGAATTTGAAGTTGCATTTTTAAGAAAATGGGGATCAAAGGAAAATGATAATAATGTGTAGGCTAAGGAAACTACACCTTGTGTGTTAGGGCCAAACAATGGTCAAAAAGATTTGTTTGAATGTAAAAATTCTATTTTGCAAGTTCATGGTTGCATTCAAAATCAAAAAATTATTGTTTCCATTAACCCTAGCAGCAAATATAATTTTATCAATATGTCTTTGACTAAGAGGTTGCAAGTTCAAGCAAATAAAATCAAAGACATACAACTTGAGGGTAAAAATGTTCAAATTTTTGAAGATTTGAAGCTCACCATGGATAAATATGTTTTACATTCAAATTTTCATGCTATTGAGATGAATGATGTAGATATTGTTCTTGGTTATCCTTGGTTGCATTCTTTGGGTACTATTAACATTAATGTGCAAAAGAAATTCATGAAGTTATGGTATCGAAAGAAGAAGATAACATTACAGGATATTTCTCAATGTAAGGACAAACAGGTAGCTATTGCAAAGGAACAAAGTGAAGAACAAGCAAAAGAATATGAAATAGAATCTCAACAGGAGATCAAGGAAGAAGTAAAAGAAAGGGATAAAACAAATACAAAAAGCAAGAAGGAAGAGTCAAAAAAAGTAGAACATCAAGTTAAGGTTGCACTATATCGGCACCCACACCACCATGAGAGGCAACAATCATGGAGACAGGGCTTGAGGCAACATAAGAACAATGAGGGACATACAAGGAACCAAAGAAGCCAAAACTTTGGATATGCTACAAGTCATAAATACAAGCAGGTATGGATGAAAAAAGATGAAATATATGCTTTCAACACATGGCATTGGCATCAACGAAGACCACCACCAATCATAGTTCCACTTGGATGGATGGATGATCGAGATTGGTACCATTATTCAGCATGGCTCAAAAGATCATATTATTTAGCCTCTTCTAATGTTTCGAGGATGAAACATTTGTAAGGGGGATGGAATGTTAGGTACCAAGATAGGTATTTAATATTGAATAATTTAATATTGTATTGTATAATGGTATGAGCCATAAATTAATTATTGAGTAAGGAAGGCCACATGTCAAAATAGAAATAGGTATGTCATAGAATCATATTTGTAACCATTGGGGGAATATTGTCATATGTAACCGCAAGGAATATTGTCATATTATTATGCACTTTGTAACTCATGGAAGGTGAACCTCCACATGGGTGATCTTGTAACTCATGGAAGGTGAACCATCACACTCTTGTATAAAGAGAGATGTACCCCCATTGTAAAAGGTATCTATGATGTATTCTTGGAGAAGTCTTGGCTCGTGGAGCTAGAGATCTTGTGGAGTGGCTTCCTTCCAAAAGGAGCATTGTATGGTGTTCCCCTACCTCAAGGGTATAATCAATCTCTATTTTATTGAGCAATTTATTGTGCAATTAATTTATTTGTGGATGCATGTTGAATATTTTGATATATTGTTGAAAGATATATGGAATGAGAAGAGAGGTTCATTACAAAATCATACTCATCAATAGCCATCTATCCATTTGGATTGCAAGGTTGTGTCAATCCAATATCTTGTAAGTCTACAATTACTTTTAAAATTTACTAGACACTAGATTGATAGAGTTTTATTTTCTAACTGGTTTATTACATAAATATGCAATCAAAAGCAAATCCTAAATAATCCACATGATAGCAAATGTGTGAATTAAACCCTCATCGAGACAAGTAGATATTCCCTATCTATTTGTGCAAACTTTCATATGCCAATTAATGGATAGAGAAATTCTTCCATATCAATTAGTATAACAAGTAATATTTTCCTATCATAATATTTATAATTTTTCTTGTATATCAGTGGCACCTTTGGTTGTTCATCTCCCATGCCTCATGTATATACAATTTTTGCATGTGTGTCAATAAAATAATGAACATGACCAACTATGACTAGCAATATATTAGGCAATTTAGAATGTCATCACCTCAACTTCTTCTCAACCTACAACACCTAAAATATCCAGCATATCATTAGGTAAAATCAATTCCCTAGTTTCAATATTTTGCATATATGCAAATCTTTGTATAAATGCTAGGCGATGAAACTAGGGGTGATGAATCCACTTATTGATATGCTAGAAAATTCAATTCTAAATCAGTCTATCTTAAAAATCTTATTTTTCTATTAAAATGCATTCCACAAACCTAAAATAACAATTCAATCAATAAGATCTAATCAACACAATAAAATATCTTCACTAATTTGTAGGCCCTTAGGAAAAATTAAGACTTGGTAATCAGCACTTTGCATACCCATAAAAATTTATGAATGCACCAAGCAACTAATTATCAAATATCTATGCTTTTTAAAAAATATATAAACCAATGGAGATATTATTCTCTACATCTATGAAATTTTTTTAGCCTAGGGATCATGCTATCATATAGACCTCCAAGAAAAGGCAATTCCTTTTTTCCTATTTTGTGCATATGCAATTATTTGTACATACATTGAGAAAAGAAGAAGGGCTTCCTCTTTTCTTGGATTATCTATATGGGAGCATTACCCTTGGTTTACAAAATGTGTTGTTATATAATCCTCACAATCTCTTAAATCTATCAACACATCAGATGTAATTTCTGATCCTAGATCCATTCCTAATTTATTTGTAAACCTTTGCACATGCATTAGGTAAGGAACTTGTGGATCTGAAATTCCATCTTATGAATTTAAATATTTAAGAAATCAACATCAAGAAATCACAAAATCTCTCATCACAACTAAAATCATAGCCTAATAAACCTTTTAAGCAAATGTTTTATTATATCCACTTGAATTGCATACTCATAATTATATTGTGAATATTATGGTTGGGGAAATATGGTTTTAAAGTAGCCTTAATTGGCACCTTTGGCAATGCTCCTTTCATTTCAAATCTTAATTTCTTCACACATTAGAGGTGGTGATGGGTTTAAGTCCAATTCCTCATGTACATGTAAATCCTTGCATATGCATTAGATAACAGACTTATATACCCTTGTTACCCTCTCTCATATTTCAAGAAATCTAAGACACTATATAACATTTCAACAAAGGCATTTATTTAACAAGGTGGCAACCTGGTTCTAAAATCATAATATTTTCAAACTATCTATACTCATGAAAGAAGCTAAAATCTAACATCCATGGCAATATGTAATCAAATTCACAAGATATAACATGTAATCAATGCAAAGAGAAGGAAATACAAGAAATAGTGCCCATTTTATTCATATTCATAAGTTCTCTTTTACATGAGGTTACAAGAGCATCCCTCTGAGGGATTGACCATTTGATACATATTACAATAAAATCACTCCATGTGATAGATGTCTTCAACAGATTCTTAGAATCCTCAAAACTTGATTATAGGAGGGATTATCCCTGGAACCTCCTCTTTGTGATGCTATTGAATATGATATTGAAGGTGAGATGCTCTTGTTAAAGCTTGAACCTACACACAAGGAAACATACAAAGCAATCAATAGCAAAGGTGCAGCCTCTCAAGATGAGGCTATTTTGTGAATATTGCAAGATATGAAAGAAATGCTTAAAGAAATGACAAGATGCATGAAATATTGGCAAGAAAGCATAAAGAATGCATAAAACTAGAAATAAAGCAACTAATCTAGGTTAGGAAAGCAAATTAAATGCAAATAATGATAAATCTATGGACTAAAAATAGGAAAATAGCCTATCATACCTTAGTCATTGATGATCAGAGCAACCGGCTTTATTAGCCGCTATCAATATCGGTGGTAGCTCCTACGAGCTACTTTCAAAAATAATGGTCATGGTACAGGGGTTCTTCTCTCTATTTTTTGGTCTAATACTAATCAATTCTACTGTAGAATTTATGTTCAAGGGTTGTTGATATCTAGGAACACATATTTGTAGCAAAAATTGCTTCACTCTTTTGCAATTTGTTACTTGAACAGTAAGGATTTATCTTCGAGCTAGGGCAATCTCAAATGGTAGAAAAATAGGTGTCATTGTGCAATTTAGTAGGGCTTCACTACACCTCAGAGGGATGTTAGTTCTCTCTCCAATTTGGTAGAGCTTCATTATCGCATTAGCACATGAATTTCTCTAGGATTTGCATATAAAATTGGGGCCTTAAATAGACACCCAATTTCTCATGCTCTAGCTTCATAGGGAAGCCAAGAACAAGAAACGATTATGCTTGGGTAGTTTCAGGGATGCTTCCAAAAGCTTTGATCTCATAACCATTCAAGAAATCACTATGCTCAATGGATTTCACTTGGCTTTGGTAGCCCAAGTTTGTTACAGGGTTAGCCACTATCGACAAGTGCGACTATGGATCTAGCCACTATTATCATCAGTGACTTCCTACAACCACTCTGATCATCGACAATGATGGGGACCACCATTGATTTCATCAATAGCTATGGTTGAATAGGACTAGGCTACCCTAATTGAGTGGTTAGAACCATTATTGGATCTTGGAAAGGTCCAATATCAATCATATGGCCTACAAAGGTGTCCATATGAGTAGCCTCCTCAACATGACATGTTTTAGGTATCTACAAATACCCCTTTTTGAGATGCATTGTGGGAAAACACAACACTGAGCAAAAATAGATAACCTAAAGCCATATTATAGGTTGATTTATGTTCATTGATCTGGTCAATGTTAGATGCCCCAATCATGAGAAGGGTGTGCATCTCTGAATCATTGCTTCCAATGGTATGGAAGGCTTAAATTGTGCAAAAATTTGGCGTATCTAGGTATAATCGAGTAGCATTTAAGCTACAATAGGACCAATAGATAGATTGATAAAGGTTTAAATCAGCATATTTGCTTGTTGTCCCTATAAAAGGGGAAGCTTATGATAGATGTTAGCAATGATTCGTAAGATGAATACAATTCACATGATTAAGTATTTAATTATTGATTTTGATTATGAATTCTTTGATTATGACTACCCCCTCAAGTGATGAGTCGATGAGGAAAATGGCAAGTGATGAAAGTGACGAGTCGCTTGACCAAGATGACTAATTTTGGATAGTTCAAGATGATTACTGTTGTTTTAAGGTAGGTCCTATTACAGCTATGATTTCAACCACTAATAGTAATTGTACATCTCTATCCCATGGAGCAGTTTGGCCACAATGGCCTTCTTAGGGAATCAAGATGATAGCAATTCAATTTAAGCATGTGATGAATCACTATGTTCGATGATTTGATGAAATTTCATAGAAGAAATGAAATGAATGCCTCGTTCCCATGGAGCAGTCCGATCGCAATGGCCTTCTTGGGGATTGAAGTGAAGACATTTCAATTTGTCAATGAATAATTTGGTTCAAATGGCCTTATGGTAATTTACTCATCTTGTTGGATTGCATGGAGTGCAAGTCGCTACAACCGCCAAGTGTATAGGGTAAATAACTGGATACGAGGCACACTTGAAATTTTGGTTTTATTTGATTTTTTTATTATTTTTTGATTTTTTATGATTATGGATCGGTAGATATGCATTAATGTCCATTATGAGACTTTGTATGGTGAGCAATTAGGTGCATTTATTGATTTTTCTTAGCCATTATGAGGTACGATAGTCATGGTTTGTAAATCCTATAGCCCCTATCAAAGTCAGCGGGCGGGGTTGACCTGATCCGTGATCACTGTCAAAGTGAGTGGTTGCCAAAATTGTAAAATATAAATATGAATTTTGGTAATTTTTAGTTCATTATTTCTAGCTAGCAGTGGAGAAAGTGAGAGCTCTAAGGGAGAGAAGCTAAAAATTGATATGAAACGCTATCAAAACTACCCGAAACCACCATGGCGGATCAGCCAGAAGCCTCTACAAGTGGCGGAGCTGGAGCTCCTAAGGTAGATACACCATCTCCTACTCTAGTGAATTAACCATTTAAAATGAACCTCATTAAGTAATGGGTTAACTAAACTTCACTAAACTATAAGAAATGA
The DNA here is from genome assembly GCA_028583015.1 of Wollemia nobilis. Lineage (NCBI taxonomy): Eukaryota > Viridiplantae > Streptophyta > Pinopsida > Araucariales > Araucariaceae > Wollemia > Wollemia nobilis. The sequence continues at coordinate 271,960 of JAQPPZ010005005.1, forward strand.
ACCTCACCCCTTAGTTTAGGTTTAGCTTAGGTTAGCTTAGGTGGGTGGGATTTTAATTTTGGGTATTTTTGGGGTTGGAAATGAGTAGTGGAGGCACTAGAGGACATAGAGCATGGTGGGGTGCCTATTGAGCATTGATTCAGGGTGAATGTCTTCTCATAGTGCCAAGCTGTATTGATGCACATTATCTGTAATGTGCTACTGCCAGACACATCAGGAGTGATATTCCCTTGGAACCTCTTAGACATAGTGTTAGAAACTATTAAAGTGTACCTCATGATAGCCTTTGATTATGACATGGGGGAGTGCACTTCTAGCATAGCTCTATGATGAGCTATATACAATTACGTGATGGGGGTGAGTGGGAGTGGGGTACAACCTTCTACTACAGATATGGGGGTGGGAGCATATCCACATTGACCTGGCAGATTGCCCTTGGGGATAGCAATTGTAGTAGTAGATAATTAGTGCTATATTGTGAGATGGTCAAGGTTGGTGGAGACTATCTAAATTCGACCACATGCAGGGGATGTAGACCACTACATCGAGTCTCTTATAGGATTATAGGCTAGTATAATTATATGGAGACCCTACCTAGGCTATCTTGAGTGGGAGGAGGCAGGGAGGTACTTGGCTTGAGTTAGGCATGATAGATGGCTCATAGGGCACCACAAGAGGGTGAGGGAGTAGTTTCACTATACTTGTATCACTAGGTAGTTTGGGTTTGCACAGGATGTTCTAGAGGAGCCTATCCTCTACCGTCATCGACAAGTAGAAACATAGCCTCCAGTATGATAGGTTATAGGACTGATAGAGGAGGAAGATCCTATGATAAATGAGATAGATGCAAAGGATTCTGGGACCACCATAGAGTATGACACTTGGTGGACCACTTAGTTATGGCAGGTTGGTGGTATCTTGGATAGAGCTAGAGATGAGGTAGCTACGGAGAGTGGCAATGATGGATAATGAGTGCATCACAGGGTGGAGGATGAGTAGGGATAGGTTATAGGGTAGATGGATGATCCTCATGATGAGGAGGGTGAGGAGGATGCCCCAGATGATGAGGTCTCCCAGCTACAAGCTTAGGTACATGACCTACAAGTACATCTTTAGACGGCTCAAAGGTAGGTTATGGAGTGAGATACATCTCTCGCTACTATGTAGAGTTAGTTGAGTGTAGGCCAGTGATAGTGGTGAGGGTTTGCAAAGGAGAGGACCACTCTGTAGGCTTAGATATACTCAGCTCAAACCATGATAGATACTTTATGGATGCATCTGGTGGCTAAGACCACCAAGGCAGATGCTCTGAGTACATAGCTATCAATTTCTCTTATTTCTCAGGCTATACCAGCTACTCAGGGGTTACTAGGATTAGATGGGGATGCAGATATAAGGTGATTATAGGGTGTCTTAGTAGATGATTCAAGTTTATAGGCATTAGATGTAGCACATATAGATTTTTTAGAGGCTAATGTTAGGATACGTGATGGTGTTGTGCTAGCTAGGTCCATAGTAAGGGGCTCCCAACGAAGCAGGCAGAGTGAGTTTGGGTAGTCATCAGTGTGGACCATTCATAGGTCAAGTGCCTGATCTTAGATATCGATAGGTACTAGCTCTAGATAGCCTCATAGAGATGGAGTTGAGGGTGGAGGTGACTCAGGGGGTGCAGGCCCTGTTTGATATGTCATGATGACTTGTATCATTTTTTAGTGTAAGGTCTGAGGACCTACACCATTGTAGCCTACAAGTATTTTTGTACCTCTATGTACTTTGACACACATATATATATGATACTCTACTTATTGTCTCATTATGTGTATTATGTCTTTGCTTTTATGTTCATGTGATGCAGTTATGGATGCAATGCTTATATTATTATTTGATTATGCTATATGTATGTAATGTATTAATGACATGCACTAGCTAGATGATAGATGTATGATTAGATGCTATGATCTAGATATGTAGATGCACTACTATGTATGCTTATATGGATGCACTGGTGAATGTTAAATGCATGTTTAATTTATTTCCATTGTTTATGCATTTAATCTATGTGATATGATATGGTAAATGCAATGTATGTAATGCATTAATTACATGAGGATGATCTAATGCAAATGAACATGTATGCTTTAATCACTTAAAACATAAAGAATGAATCTAATATGTGTTACAAACTAATGGAAGACACCACAAAATGTATGAAAATCATGAATGAAAATGGTAACTCTTATCATAAGAATTAATCATTTAAGCATCCATATGTGAAATGAGATGATGTGAGATGTATGGGCTTTTCCCTATAAGCTTATATAAATTAAAATATATGCATAAAATAGTCAGTGGCCATCTAAATATCATTGTTGATATCCATCCGATATCTATCCTATTTCATGAACACCCCTTAATAAACAAAATTTCATAAGGAAAATTGTGTATGATTGATGAGATGATTTGTTGCTATTAGGGGAATTTTGAGGTTTTCCATGAGACTCAAACACCCTAGTTGATTAATCAAAAGTTGTATAATGACTACACAAGACTTTTGAAAGATAAAAGCTTTGTTAAGAAGACCAAGATATTCATTATCCCTATGTGTGCAAATGAATATATTAGATGAGGCATAAGACTACCTCATTTCCAGGTGGGTTTCATTCAACCCATTGTTGTAATGAGGATCACCATATGTTCATCATGATCCTAAGTTTGGATGTAGTTGGATTAGACTACTAGGTAAATACAAGCCACCTAAAGCTAGCTCATCCATAAGCTGACATTGGTATGTACAAAATAAGGTCACTAATGTGATAGACATATCACCATGCATAAGGATACCCCATTGCCAGGCGGGTTTCATTCAACCCATTGCTGTAATGAGGATCACCCCATGGTGGTCGAATACTGAATATTCTAGGGATTCAAGCTCTTCACCCCCTTATTTTCTTTTTATTTATTGGGATACTTGCTCATGCTTAGTGATGAAAATCACTATTTATTTTATATTTTGTTTTCTTTTGGAGCAAGGGATTTGCTTAGTGATGAAAATCACTGTTTATTTTGCTTTGCTTTGTTTTGGGAATTTGCTTATTTTGTATGAAAGCAAGGGATTTCTTGGGTAGGGGGAGCTTGTCCTTTTGCCAATAATCAACATTCTACACCATGCGCATGATAGGATGAGCAAGGGAAACCTTTCTCTTAAGGTGAACTAGGATCACTTTGTAGTGTTCATCCTTCCTTGTTCAAACTAGGATTGTTAATGTTTAAAATGTGATGGGATTTTGATATATGCAAGGTACTATCAAAACTAGACCTCATCTTCGAAAGTGAAGATAGCTTTCTACAAAATCTGAAAATATCACTAGGTATGGCTGAATGACCGAAAAACCCTAGTATATTCCTTATAGCAACTGATGGGTTGTGTTGAAAAATACAATTACTCACAAGGGATGATGAATGATGATGATTTGTGGATGCATGATTGGCATACAAACATGGTGTCATTTGTAATATTGTAAACACAACCTATCCTAATGCGAATGCAATGGATGAAAATGCCTAATGCAATGCAATTAAATGAATGCATGTGCAAAATGTAAAATGCAATTTTTTTTGTGTTTTTGATGTTTTGAATTGTTTTTTTGTGATTTTATGTTTTTTGATTTATTTTATGATTTTTTGATTATTTTTAGGGGGAAGGTACGCTACCTTAGGTACCCCTAGTGTGTGTGCCACTCAATGAAAGTGAGGAAGGTGCGATACCTTTAGAGGTCTCACTTTGCTTCATTGACTATGATGTGGATGGTGGGGAAGGTGTGCTACCTTGAGGATCCCCATTGTGCATGTCATTCACTACAATATAATCAGCTTGCTTAGGAAGAGTGACAGAAATCAACTCTCCCTATTGGGGCATGGACCTTTGTGAAGTGTCAGTGTTCTGATAGGGTAAAACAAGCGAACCATCTACATGGAGCTCATTCTGTTCTACCATTTCTTTGACCACTTTCTTGAATGAATAGCAGTCATGGATGTCATGCCCATGTATACGATGATAGATACAAAAGAGGCTTTCATCATGTGACCCAGGTTTAGGTGTTCTAGGTTTGACCTCTGGTAATGTGAGTGCATTCGCCTCGTATAAATTTTGAAATAGGGCCGTAGTAGTCATTAAAAATGTGACTACTCGATGAGGTAGCTTGTTAGGCTTACGAGGATGTGGCTGACCTTGGGGTCACAAATGGGATGATGTGGCCTGCATTATGGTAGGTTGAGGTGCTATGGGTGAACCATCTATGGGCAAAGCCTTACTATCAATAAGGTCTTGAACCACATTTTTAAATCCATAATAATTGTGAATGTTATGGCCCTTTATTCGATGATAAAGGCAAAAGTGATCCTCCCTATAACCTTTAGGTTTAGCTCTATCTGGGTCTAAAGGGTTTATGTCAGGTAAGGTGATGACCTTAGCTTCTTGCAACTTCTAAAAAATGATTGACATAGACTCATTTAATGGAGTCCAAATATGTTGTTGGTGTTTTGAGTGTGTAGCATGCACTGGCTTAGTTTGATGAAAGGGTTGAGCCATTGGTATCTCAATTGTTTTCTTAGGGGGCTCTTCTTGCTTTTTTAGTGCAAGGGATGGATTACTGACTATGCTTATTTATCGGTTAACAAACCAAAGTTGATTCCTTTCAAGCATGTTTTGTATTATGGTCTTGAAACCGCAACATGACTAAATTTCATGGCCATTTTATCTATGATATAAATAGTATTCCTCCTCCTCATATCCATGGGGTTTCAGATGATTTGGATCTAAAGGGTGAACCTCAGGCAAGGTGATGGTGTTTGTGGCACATAATCGATTGAAAATCGATATCATAGGTTCGGGTAATGGTGGATACTTGCAAGGTTGTTGGCATGGCTGACTTGGTGCTTGCTCTTGCTGAGGATTTTCCTGTGGTTGCACAGGAGGTGATTCGGCCTTGGATGTGGGTTGCTTTTGTAGTTCCATACTCTTAAGCTGATACATGATAAATTGCAATGCCTCATTTTGTTGCTCCATATACACCTCTATATTATCCAAGTGATCTTGCATGTGTTGCAAGACTGATAAGGCTTTTATGTGTATCTCTAGTGATGGGTTTGTATCACTATTATCAACTGAAGGAGGTGAAAGAGTGGGTGTCAAAGAACCCTTAGGTAAATGCAAATCACCAGTCTCCTTCATTTGAGATGATGTGGATGCTTCTTGATGATCCACTTTGATAGTGGTATCCACATGCTCTAATTTGTGACTCAATTCATATTTTTGTTTCACTTTGTAGTGTTGAACTGTGCTAGCTTGAGTACCCCTAGTTTGATGTGGGGGAGATACCCATTCTTGCTCTTTTGAAGGTACTATGAGAAATGAGTTAGGTGTAACTAATTTCAAAGGCAATGGCACTTCTGATGTGGCAACAATTTTTTATGGAACTACCCGTTGTTCTAATTGTTTAAGAGAAACCTGGTTCTCTATTTTGATATTAACCATTCCCACAAACTCGTGAGAAGGTGTTTTGACTTTTGAACAAGTTGTGGATGGATCATCAACTTGTCGAGGTGATTCTATCTCAGTTATGTCAACTGAGGTTTTCTCTTCCTCATCAGGTAAGGTGATACTATGAATTTTGTTGATGGGAGTAGGTAGCGATGGCTTGATGCAAGCTCTATTTGAATATTTTCTTATTTCATCCGAATGAATATTCTAAGACTCGCATGTTGTAGGAGGCTCATGTGGTTCATCGATATTTTTATAGTACTTAAAAGGATCGAGATCATTGTGAACCACGTACACTTACCCTTGGTGCATGAATTTAAGGTGTTGATGGACAATGGATGGCACACATTCCATGTCCCTCATCCAAGGTCTACCTAATAATATGTTGTATTGCCTCTCACCTTCTAATATGTGACACAATTTAGGTATGGTCTTTATCCCAACCTAGATAGGTAGGACTATTGTGCTGATGGTAGGCAAAGTGGCATCATTAAAGGCTCTCAATGTGAATGTTGAGTCTTTAATGTGTGAAGGTGGTAGATTCAGATATTTCAAAGCCATAATAATGATGATGTTTATGGATGAACCAATGTCAATCAAGACTCACTTGTATGGAATCTGATTGATGCTTGCTATGATATGCAGAGGTAGATCAAGTTCATCTCTAGGGATTTGCTTAATCTCTTACTTGCAAAAGGTAATCATAGGATCCTTATATGATTGAACTGAATTCAATGTTTGTAAGGATTGTGACACATGATCAGCTTTATTTAGAATTTTTGATGATATGGACTGATCAAGGTATTTCTTGTGCCCTATTGTGATGTTTATCATGCCTATAAAACCCTCATTGGGTGGGGCAATGTCTACCTCATTCATGTGCTCAACTTGCTCATTTTGGACCTCATGCTTGGGTAGAGGGCCTTTGAATATGTTAATGTTTTGATTATCGATAGCCAAGGGGCTATCTATTTGCAAGTTATTTTTATCTAACATATTCTACACCATATTTTTGAATGTGATGCAATCCTGGATATCATGGTCGTTTTGTCGATGATATACACAATATAAATCTTCCCTATACCCCTTAGGTTTGGGGTGATTAGGATCTAGGGTGCATATCTTAGGAAATATTAGAGCCTTGGCCTCGCATAGGTGGTTGAAAAGAGATGCCAAAGGTTCAAGAAATGGCGTGTAGTTGCGAGGTATTCGACACTATTGTTTTTGTGCTCGATTTTCATTGCGCTATTTGTAGTGCACTAGGGGAGGTTGAGCTTGATAATTCTATGGTTGTTGGCTCTTTTCCACTCTTGGAATATTTAACATGACTTGATTTATAGGTGTAGGTTTGGCCTGATATGGTTGATTTCATGTGTTCTTGTTATTCCATTATTTTTTTGTATGAAGTTTTAGATCTCCTTCTTGGATTTTTATGTCTTCAACAACTTTGGCTTGTGCCAAAGCCTCCTTGAATGTTGTGTACTATTGCAGCTTGAAGTAGAATAAATATATATTTAGCACAAATTTTGGTAAACATTTGAGTGATTTCACTTGTGGGGATGGTGAATGGAAGTTTTGACATAAGTTTTCACCACCTATTCCCATAATCCATCACTAGCTCATCATCATATTATCATAAATTAGCCAGGTCGGATAGATTTATTTTCTTCTTGATGCCAAATGAGAAGCATTCAAGAAAAGCATTCACTAGCTACTCAAAGCTAGTGATGTTGTGCCTTGGTAATTTATTATACCATTCAAGGGCTACACCTGAAAGGGTAATCATGAATGTTCATAACAACAAGGCATCATTATTTTATAATTGAAAGCACAGGTTCATAAAACTTGTCATGTGCTCTTGTGCATCTTCATCTCCCTTAAAATTATCCAATTTAGGCATTTCAAAATATTTAGGATAAGCTAGACTCAGGATTGATGGACAAAGAGGTTGGTTGTGGATCTTTCTCAAAGTAGGCTTTTGATAAGCTGTGTCTTATTTCTCGAGGGATTTGATCTGCTCGGTGAGCACTCTATAAGCCTGAGAAGATATGATATCTTCCTCCTGAAGAGATCTTCAAGGAGAAGGAGGTGGTAGGTTTCTTTGGGATTGAGGTGGTCGATTGTATTCATCATCCACATCTATAGATGATGGTTTAGGATATTGTTGCTCCTGATCACATTGTTCTGATTCTTCATATTGGTCACAATAATATGGATTTGGTGCTTGGTGTTGCTATTGCCTAGAAGCATGGTATGAAGTATGGTGAGTATGATTGTCTTCTTACCTAGTATGTAGCTCAAGGTGCGATGTAGCATGTCTCTCATTGTGTTGCTACCTGTACTCACTACGTGGGGGTGATTTTTTTTGAGCTAATCTATTTTATCGCTCTATCTACTCCTTTCGATCAAGGATGTGTTGTTATATTAGGTGATGTTTGTACAAACACTAGTGATGCAGCATTTTTCATTCCATATTTCCTTTTGTGTACTTTTCCTCTAAGCACTCATGCTCATTATGTAGGTTCTCCAATTGGTATTGGAGTATCTACTCTCTTTGAAGTGTGTGTGACCTATGTAACCGATCTTATTAATCAGCTATGTAGGATCTATGGCTTCATAAATCTATGCAAGGGGTTTTATTTCTTCAAATTGTGCAACAAGGTTGGCAACCCTCTTCCCTCAATTAATCGAGGTTGTATTGACACCATGGTCAACCCTATGTTTAGTACCATCATGAGTGGATGGGATGGTTGGATTATGTGGGTGCTTGGAGCACTCACCTTGGGCATAGGTATGTCACACTACATATTCACTATGCATACTCTTTGAATGAGAATGGGTAGCAAAATATGAAGAACATAGACTTATACTGAGAGGGGGAGGTGAACAATATAAGATGCAACCATTTTAAAAACTTTACTTTAGATAGCAGTGGCATCACCATAACATTAATCATCACAGAAAGCAACACATAAAGAAGAGCCATTTTAACGTGGTTCACCCAAGATGGGCTACATCCACAAAAATATTTTCACTAAAATCTTTCTCAATCAAGTTCTTTGGGAAATATTTTCCCTCAACAAGTATTTATGATCCTCCTTCCCAAAAGGGAATCCTTCCCCTCAACAAGTATTTATGAGCCTCCTTCCCAAAGGATATGTCCTATCCCCCAAATATCTAGAAATGATACTTCAGAAGATCATTGCCTCTTCTGTTGCTAGTAGGTGGAACTCATTTCCATAGAAGACATCTTGTCCTCCTTGCTATGGCTCTAGAGACTTTTGTCCTCACTAATCACCTTCACAGTTGCTCATCAAAACTTGTACTAAATACAGTCAGTTGGTCCAGCACAAGTCCTCTCAAAATATGTCACAAATCTACACCAAAATTAGTCCTCTAGTCCAGCACAAATCTGCTCTCAAATCTCTATTATATCTATCCCAAGCTTAATCCAAAATCTTGAACAAATAAATCACAACTGCTCACAATTCTTCACCAAGACTTCATTAAATTTGTCCACAAGTTCTTCAACAAGAACCTGTCCAAATCAGTCCACAAGTTCTCCATAAGAACCTATCCAAATCAGTCCACAAGTTCTCCACAAGAACCTATCCAAATTAGTCCACAAGTTCTCCACAAGAACCTATCCAAATCAGTCCTAGCAAGCTCACCAAGAACTTGCCCAAATCAGCTCAAGCAATTTTACCAAGAAACTTGCCCAATGTGAACACACAAAGAGAATTGTTAGAGACCCAATGTGCTTCAACCAATCATATCAAATCAATCTCATAGAAGCATAAAGAGAATTGTTAGAGACTCAATATGTTCTATCCTTCAACTCTAAATCTCAACTCAAATCAATCTCATAGAAGCATAAAGAGAATTTTTAGAGACTCAATATGTTCTATCCTTCAACTTTCAATCTCAACTCAAATAAATATCATAGAAGCATAAAGAGAATTGTTAGAGACTCAATATGTTTCATTAAATTACATATCAACCAAGCATCAAGTAAAGTACAACTTGATCAGATATCCTTAATGGAAGTATGCTCAAACCTAAACTCTCGATCTCAACTCAAAAGGGTTTCAACAACTCATAGAAATGGCATAAGCTTCTCACTCAGAAACCCTAAAGCAACCTTCAAATGGTTCCACTCTCATAAACCAAAATTATGCAATGACTCATAAACTCATCATGATCTCATAATGCATAATCAATACTTTCACTTTAAAAAAATAAGATCCACTCCAAATAAGGAAACTTAATTTAATCCTTTTCACTCCAAACTTATTTTTAGAAAACCATCAATCAATAATAACCATGGAATAATGTGCCCATACCTTTACTTTGATGAAGAAGGAGAACTCAAAATCTTTCACAACACTAACTCTCAATTTACCACAAATTAGAGTTAGCAACAATGGAATAATGCACAACAATAAAAACCCAAACAAAACCTTATCACTCCAACTTAACATCAACCACCAAAACAGATAATATACATATAAAAAATATTCCTTTACACCTTATTACTCCTACTTAAATATCACAAAATAACTTCAACCTCAAAATAATTCAAGAGAATACCACTCAATAACTCAAAAGGATTTCACCCAAATACATTAAGACAATTATTTCTTAAACCCTTATAACTCCTAAAATACATTTACTTCTAAATACATTTACCACATAAACATTAAGCATCAATAATAACAATGTCAAAGAAATATTTCTATTTAACCTTATACCTCCATCTAATTACCAACAATAATTGCCGATTCAAATCAAATATTCCACATTATCAAATAAAGATCTACCTTGGCCAAAAATCAATTCTCCAACCTTAGGATAAGTGTGGAGACACCAAAATAAGTGCCAAAGTGCTTCCTCCTCTAAAATCATGGCCTAAAGCAACTGATGTACCACATGCACAATAATCCACGACTAAAAATGAAACACGCCTGACACGAATCGATCTTGACACCTCTTCCTAGTGAGCGCCTTCGCTCCACTACCTTCGTCGTTGGAGCACAAGTGCCCAATGAAAATCTCAAGTGCCACTCATCATTTTACCTTCCCTTTTCTCACAAAAAATTAAATACAAACATAGTTTTCTTCCTCACAGGTGTACGAAATCATAACTTAAACATAGAGCAATACGAAACTCTAAAATCATAAAGTAATCCAAATTCGAAGGTCATAGAGCAGTACAAAATTGAAGGTAATCGCACAAATCTGAGGTGCATTGAACCTTAGGAATTAATGCCCTTTAATATTATTTTGCATCCCATGCAAGTTTATGTCAGCGTTCCTTCCAAACAAACGATGTCGGTGAGGTAAGTCTTCTACATTGGCACCACTAAGGGTTTAGAAACCCTTTCAATAATAATTATTAAATTAATAATTATTAGTTTATTAATAATAAACTTAACTTAAAACCTTTTCAAAGTTTTGAGTTAATTTGTTTATTAATAATCAAAATGGACTTTTAAGGTTTTTTCAAGGAGCAAAACCTTTTCATTAAGCCAAGATGGTTTTAAGAAAAACCTTTAACTTTATCACCATGGTTTTAATTAAAAACCCTTAAACAAACATCATGGAAATTTCAAGATCTTTTTGTCACCAAACTCTTTTTGACATCAGCACAAATTCCTTTTGACATCAATGACAACTCACAACCATGAAGCTAGGAAACATACCCAAAATTACCAATAATCTCCCCCTTTTTCATTGATGGCAAACTACTACTGAAACCAACTAAAAACCATCCTCTGAAGCTTTGCTCACCCTGACTCAAGGCTCTCCCCCTTACTCAAATCTCTCCCCTTTGTCATCAATGGCAAAGGGTCACCTTTGGGGCTCAGGGATAAGAATGAGCCTCTTAGCTTAGCCCCTCCCCCACCTCCTATTGAGGTGATTAATTCTTGGTTGGGAGTGAAACTACTCCCAAATTCTTCCTTAAATACTCAAAAGTCTCTCTTGGAAGAGGTTTGGTGAAAATGTCAGCAATTTGTTCCTTAGTAGGCACATATTCCAGCTTAACCTGCTTTTCCTGAACCTGCTCTCTTAGAAAGTGATATTTTATGGGAATATGCTTTGTTCTTGAGTGCATTATTGGATTCTTGGAGATACTTATGGCACTTGTATTATCACACAATATGGAAATGGGTTGATGATGCTTTATTTTGAAATCCTCCAAGGTAGTCTTCATCCATAAAACCTGTGTACAACAAGCTACTGCTACTATGTATTTTGCCTCTGTTGTAGACAAGGAAACTGAAGGTTGTTTCTTGCTTAACCAAGCAACTAAACAATTCCCCAAAAAGAAAGCTCCACCATTGGTGCTTTTTTTGTCATCAATATTTCCAACCCAATCTGCATCTATAAAAGTTGTGAGAGTGAACTTATCATTCTTGGGATACCAAAGCCCAAGATCCATAGTGCCTTTCAGATATCTAAGAATCCTTTTTACTACCATAACATGAGTTTCTTTTGGTGCAGCCTGAAACCTTACAACTAGTCCCACTACTTGCATGATGTCCGATCTGGTATCTGTAACATAAATCAAACTATAAATCATGGATATTTACAAACTTTGATCTACCTCTAGAGATTCATCATCCTTACTCAACTTACACCCTATAATCATTAGATTACTAACAAGTTTGCTATCCTCCATACCAAAAATTTTTAGCATCTCTCTTATGTACTTTCCTTATGAGAGAAATATTCCTTCTTCTGATTGGGAAATCTAAAGTCCTAAGAAGAAGGACAATTCCCCAATCATGGACATCTCAAATTCACTCTACATATTTTTAGAAAAATCTTTACACATTTTTGTGTTATTACCTCCAAAAATGATATCATCAACATAAACAACCACAATTAAGATATTAATTCCATCATTTTTTATATACAAATTGCTATCTACCCTACCTTTTCTAAAACCTTGTTTCTGAAGATACATGTCAAGCCTCGAATACCAAGCCCTAGGAGCTTATTTCAAACCATACAATGCATTTTTCAATCTACACACAAAATATAAATTTTTTGAAAGTAAAATCCCTTCTAGTTTTTCAATGTAGACTTCTTCTAAAACACCATTTAGAAAAGCTGATTTGACATCCATCTGATAGACCTTGAAGTTTTTAAAACTTGAAAAATCCAAAAACATTCTGATAGCCTCAATACGAGCAACTGGAGCAAAATTTTCTTCAAAATAAATTCCTTCTACTTGAGCATAACCTTTGTAAACTAACCTTGCTTTATTTTTGACTACCTAACCATCTTCATTTAGCTTGTTTCTGAAGACCCACTTAGTGCCAATGACATTTTTATCTTTAGGTCTTGGAACAAGTTCCCAAGTCTCACTCTTCTCTATCTATTCCAATTCTTCATTCATAGCATTTATCCAAAACTTATCTGCATAGGCTTCACTAAGATCTTTTGGCTCAATATGAGATAACAATGAAACATCTGTATGGGAATTTGAAGATATGATTCTTCTCCTTGTCTGTATGACTTCTAGATTACCAATGATTTGATCCTTTGGATGGTGTTTTTGAACATATATGGATGGAGTTTTAGGAAGGAGTTGTTGTCTTTCCTCTTCTTCTTTATCTGAATCCTCCCTGAATTCTTCTTGGCAATCTTCATCATCAATTTCCTAAACTGGTTCTCTTATCCCTATTTTTTCATCCACTATAACATTTATGCTTTCCACAATAGTACAAGTTCTTTTGTTGTAGCATCTATAGGCTTTGCTCTTGCTGGAGTACCCAAGAAAAATTCCCTCATCACATCTAGGATCAAACTTCCCTAAATTCTAATATTCCCTTCTGATGTAGCATTTACTACCAAAAACTCTAAAATGTTTTACTGTTGCTGGTATTCCTTTCCATAACTCATAGGGAGTTTTGTGATGATTGACTCTTAACTGATCTCTGGTGATAATATACACTATTGTACTAACTTCCTCTTTCCAAAATCCATCAGGAAGCTTTGACTCATTCAACATAGCTCTAGCCATATTTTCAATAGTTATATTTTTTCTTTCAACTACTCAATTTTGTTGAGGAGTTCCTACTGCTGAAAATTCCGTCTTAATCCCTTGTTGCTCACAATAATCCAAAAATTCATTTGAAGTGAATTCTCCCCCTCTATATGATCTTAAGAATTTTATTCTTTTGTCTGTTTCATTCTCTATCATTTCTTTTAAGGCTTTAAACTTGTCAAGGGCTTCAGATTTTTCTTTCAGAAAGGTAACCCAAGTCATTCTAGAGAAATCATCTATGAAAAGCATGAAGTAACTCTCTCCCTGTATACTCTGAGTTCTTGTGGGACCACACAAATTAGTATGAATAAGATCTAAAGGTTTGGATGACATGTACCCTTTAGCCTTAAAGTTGGTTCTAGTTTGCTATCCATGTTGACAAGGACCACAAATAGTATTTTGGGGTCTTTTCAATTTAGGTAAGTCTCTAATTGCTTTCTTATGGCTAATGTTGATAAGATTATCAAAGCTCAAATGTCCCATTATTTTATTCCATAGCCAACTTTCATCCTCTTGAGACCAAAAACACTTTTCTCTTTTTACCTCACTTAGCATATAGAGGTTGTTAGGAGTTCATCTTGCATTAGAAATGATTTTTCCATTCTCTAATTTCCTTATCTCACATCTATCAGAATAGAAAGTCACCATATGACCCTGATCACAAAGTTGGCTAACACTCAAAATATTATGTCTCAATCCTTCTACATAAAGCACATTTTTAGTTTGTGTTTCCCATCTAGATTTAGAGAACCCTCTCCACAAATTTTAGCTGATCTGTTATATCCAAAGCTAACTGACCCTCTACTAGTTTCTTTGAGAACTATAAAATTTTCTTTTTCTCCAGTCATGTGCCTAGAACATCCACTATCAAGGTACCATTTTTCTTCCTTATCTTGAGCATGAAGATCAGTTTGAACTATCATAGATCTAGTTTTATTTCCATTTGTTTTCCTAACATTCACTTCACTAGATCTTTCCAATTTACACATTCTAGCTATATGCCCAAAATTATTGCATTTGTAACACATAATACTATCATCCATGAGTGGTGCAAAATAATTAACATTTTTCTTAACATTGTCATTCACAATCCTAGTACAATGGATGGCTCTATGACCATATTTATTGCAAGAAAAAAAATAGCCATGGAAAGTATTGTGTAACCTGTTTGGAAGCCTTTGATGAGTGTTCCTTCTTTTGTGATCAAATCTTGTCCATTGCTCTCCTTTATTTTCTTCTTTTCTAGTATCCTTTGGTTTTTGAAAGTTGACTTTATTTCTACTGGATGTTCCTGCTTCTTGGATATGGAGATCTTCTTCCTTTTGATTTCCAAGAAAAATATTTTGTTTAAGACTCATTTTTTCAAGTCTAACTCTTAGAGAAACCACCTCTTATTCAAGTCTCTCACATTCAGCTTCCTTCCTTTTCAAAACCTTTGTCAAAACCTGCTCAACTTTCTTTCCTTCTTCAGCTAGGATCTTGAAGTCTGTGATATTTTGAGATAGTTCTATTTTGGCCATTTCTTCTTCTTGATTTTTTTGTTTTAAAACAAAATTCTCTTCCCTGAATTTTTCCAGATTTCTTAGGGCCAAAAATAATTCCCCTTTCAAATCAAATTCAATCTCTTCATCACTTTCTGTGCTCATATGATCTTTTGAGGGATCCTTCTCCAAGATGTTAGGCTCTTCCTGGAGAGACCATCTCTGATACCAATTGAAGAACATAGACTTATACTGAGAGGGGGGTGAACAGTATAATATGCAACCATTTAAAAAACTTTACTTTAGATAGCAATGGCATCACCATAACATTAATCATCACAGAAAGCAACACACAAAGAAGAGCCATTTTAACGTGGTTCACCCAAGATGGGCTACATCCATAGAAATATTTTCACTAAAATCTTTCTCAATCAAGTTCTTTGGGAAATCCTTTCCCTCAACAAGTATTTATGAGCCTCCTACCCAAAGGAGAATCCTTCCCCTCAACAAGTATTTATGAGCCTCCTACCCAAAGGAGATGTCCTATCCCCCAAAGCTCTGGAAATGATACTTCAGAATATCATTGCCTCTTCTATCGCTAGTAGGTGGAACTCCTTTCCATAGAAGATATCATGTCCTCCTTGATTTGGCTCTAGAGACTTCTATCCTCACTTATCACCTCCATAGCTGCTCATCAAAACCTGTACTAAACATTATCAATCGGTCCAGCACAAGTCCTCTCAAACTCTGTCACAAATTTGCACCAAACTCAGTCCTCTGGTCTAGCACAAATCTGCTCTCAAATATCTGTCAGATCTGTCCCAAGATTAAGCAAAAATCTTGAACAAATCAATCAAAACTGCTCACAAGTCTTCACCAAGACTTCATCAAATCTATCCACAATTTCTTCAACAAGAACCTATCCAAATCAGTCCACAAGTTATCCACAAGAACCTATCCAAATCATTCCACAAGTTCTCCACAAGAACCTATCCAAATCAGTCCACAAGTTCTCCACAAGAACCTATCCAAATCAGTCCTAGCAAGCTCACCAAGAACTTGCCCAAATCAGCTCAAGTAATTTTACCAAGAAACTTACCCAATGTGAACACACAAAGAGAATTGTTAGAGACCCAATGTGTTTCATCCAATAATCTCAAATCAATCTCATAGAAGCATAAAGAGAATTGTTAGAGACTCAATATGTTCTATCCTTCAACTCTCAATCTCAACTCAAATCAATCTCATAGAAGCATAAAGAGAATTGTTAGAGACTCAATATGTTCTATCCTTTAACTTTCAATCTCAACTCAAATCAATCTCATAGAAATATAAAGAGAATTGTTAGAGACTCAATATGTTTCACTAAATCACATTAACCAAGCATCAAGTAAAGTACAACTTGATCAGATATCCTTAATGGAAGTATGCTCAAACCAAACTCTCAACAAATCAAATAGGGCTTCAACAACTCATAGCAATGGCATAAGCTTCTTACTCAAAAACCATAAAGCAAACTTCAAATGGTTCCACTCTCATAAACTAGAATTATGCAATGACTGACAAACTCATCATGATCTCATAATGCATAATCAATACTTCTACTTTCAGAAAATAAGATCCACTCCAAATAAGGAAACTTAATTTAATCTTTTTCACTCCAAACTTATTTTTAGAAAACCATAAATCAATAATAACCATGGAAGAATGTGCCCATACCTTTACTTTGATGAAGAAGGAGAACTCAAAATCTGTCACAACACTAACTCTCAATTTACCACAAATTAGAGTTAGCAACAATGGAATAATGCACAACAATAAAAACCCAAACAACACCTTATCACTCCAACTTAACATCAACCACCAAAACTCACAAATATACATATCAAAAATATTCCTTTACACCTTATAACTCCTATTTAATATATCAAAAAAACTCAACCTAAAAATAATTACAAGAATATCCACTCAATAACTCGAAAGGCTTTCTAACCCCAATATGACATTAAGCACAATTATTCCTTAAACCCTTATAACTCCTAAAATACATTTACTTCTAAATGCATTTACCACATAAACATTAAGCATCAATAATAACAATGCCAAAGCAATATTTCTATTTAAACTTATACCTCCATCTAATTACCAACAATAATTGCCAAGTCAAATCAAATATTCCACATTATCAACAAAAGATCTACCTTGGCCAAAAATCAATTCTCCAACCTTAGGATAAGTGTGGAGACACCAACATAAGTGCCAAAGTGCTTCCTCCTCCAAACTCATGGCCCAAAGCAACTGATGTACCACATGCACAATAATCCATGACCAAAAATGAAACATGCCCGACACGAATCGATCTCGACACCTCTGCCTAGTGAGTGCCTTCGCTCCACTACCTCCGTCATTGGAGCACAAGTGCCCAATGAAACTCTCAAGCGCCACTCATCATTTTACCTTCCCTTTCTTTCCTTCCCATTTCTCACAAAGATTAAAGACAAATAGATTTGTCTTCCTCACAGGCGTACGAAATTGGAACTTAAAGACATAGCAATATGAGACTCAAAAATCATAGAGCAATCCAAAATCGAAGGTCACAAAGCAATACAAAATATAAGGTAATCACATAAATCAGAGGTGCATTGAACCTTAGGAATTAATGCCCTTTAATAGTCTTTTTCATCCCATGCAAGTTGATGTTGGCGCTCCTTCCAAACAAATGACGTCGGCAAGGTAAGTCTTCTACATTGACGCCATTAAGGGTTTAGAAACCCTTTCAATAATAATTATTAAATTAATAATTATTATTTTATTATTAATAAACTTAACTTAAAACCTTTTCAAATGTTTGAGTTAATTTATTTATTAATAATCAAAATGGACTTTTAAGGTTTTTTCAAGGAGCAAAAACCTTTTCATTAAGCCAAGATGGTTTTAAGAAAAACCTTTAACCTTATCACCATGGTTTTAATTAAAAACCCTTAAAAAAACATCATGGAACTTTCAAGATATTTTTTTCACCAAACTCTTTTTGACATCAGCACAAATTTCCTTTTGATATCAATGACAACTCACAACCATGAAGCTAGAAAACATACCCAAAATTGCCAACAAAATAGGCCTAATTTTTTGATCTTCCATCATCTTGATCTAAGAAATCAAGGTTATGGGTTTTCCATGGTTGGTCAAGAGGTGTACCTCTTTCATCGATATCACGGTATGATAAATGACACCCTCTATGCTTGTAAGAATTTGGCATTATGATGGGTATGCAAATGGTTGCAATCCCTCTATCTCACCTCTTATTGGGTGGATTTGTCCTCTTAGTATGATGAGATGAAGTGGGTCTAGAAATACCCTCGTTTAGATCATGAGAAGATTTTGGATTTGGTCTTCTAATAGGGGTTTCTTGGTGAGAACCCTCATGGATAGAATTATCTTCTTTAATGCTACCTGAACATCATTCGAGTATGTCATTCTTAGGTGTATTACCTTTAGGGAAGTTTGGACCCTCTGGTGCATTAGGCACTGCCTTAGTTGTGGGATGAGCGCAGCCTCATGTGGTGACCATAACCTTGTGAATTTATCTTGTATATAAATTTTAAGGAATAGATAAAGTAGACAAATGGTTATCTCTTTTAAATTTTCTTTGTGTTTCCTAAAACTCATATTGTGTGTAATAATTTATTGGAAATTAGGTCTTTCTCTTATCGTGTTTGCAAATTATTGATGATACTCTTGATTTTTTTAATGTTTTCACTTGTATAATTATAGTAAAAAACCTAGTAATGAAGTCCAAGCTATCATACCCACCAAGATATGGAGATGAAACCCATATTTGGTCAAGTATCATAGGTCCTACCGATCCTCACCCAATCCGTCGTGGGCAGCGATACACTCTCAAAAAAGAAATGTATGTTATTTTCCATGGATTTTATGGTTCTTGGATCGGCCTTGGCCATGAATGGGTAATGAAAAGCTCAATATACAAGCCAACCAAGTGGTAATGACATCCATCGTTGGTCTTGATCAGTTGGTTGGATGTGAGAGCCCAATGCAACTAATGTTTACACTTGGAATGTGGTGTGTGATTTGTTCCTTTTAATTTTATTGAATATAAATGTGCATCAAACAACATACAATGATTTTTCAACTACATGCATATAAAATAATATTTTATTTTTAGAAATGCAGTATGAAAGGACATTTGATATTCAAAAAATGCTAATGCACATTAAAATGGATTAGCCTTTAATTAGGCTCCAAATAAAGCAAACCTACTATCAGTTTAAATAGTAGTTGCCTCTATGAATAGTGACACATAGTCATAGACACTATACACAAGAGCAGCTAAGATTCGTAGTTGTTGGATTTTGGGATGACTAACAGCAACAACCAATGTTCCTAGTAGTAGCAACAACATATAGATAAATTTAAAAAATTTTACCTTTTATTTTTCTTTGTGTTAATTAATTCTAAATTTACCTTGTCCAAAAATATAGATGCAACAAAAAATAGAAAAATAGGGATAGAACCACTTACAGGTGAGTCCTCATCCGAAGAATAATAATTATAGATTTGAATTTCTCTATCTTACTAGTAGTTGTCGATGATCAATATGGCTATGGTGCTAGATGCTATAGCTCAGAGTGGTTGTGACTATTAGTTGTTGTTGCTCAAAGTGGTTGTACTTGAAATAAGAAAAACAAACAAAAACATAGTTAAAAGCCAAAAAATGGGCTAGGTCCACCGTGATCACCACTAAAAGAAGCTAAAAATCTAACATCCATGGCAATATGTAATCAAATTCACAAGATATAACATGTAATCAATGCAAAGAGAAGGAAATACAAGAAATAGTGTCCATTTTATTCATATTCATAAGTTTTCTTTTACATGAGGTTACAAGAGCATCCCTCTAATGGATTGACCATTTGATATATATTATAATAAAATCACTCCATGTGATAGATTTCTTCAATAGATTCTTATAATACTCAAAACTTGATTATAGGAGGGATTATCCCTGGAACCTCCTCTTTGTGATGTTATTGAAAGTGATCTTGAAGGTGATATGTTGTTGTTAAAGCCTAAACCTGCACACAAGGAAGCATACAAAGCAGTCAATAGCAAAGGTGCAACCTCTCAAGATGAGGCCATTTTGTGAATATTGTAAGATATGAAATAATTGCTTAAATAAATAACAAGATGCATAAAATATTGGCAAGAAAACATAAAGAATACGTAAAACTAGAAATAAATCAACTAATCTAGGTTAGGAAAGTAAATAAAATGCAAATAATGATAATTCTATAGACTAAATATAGGCAAAGACCTATTAGACCTTAGCCATTGATGATCAGAGTAGACATATCTGTTAGTCGCTATCAATATTAGTGATAGCACCTGTGGGCAACTATCAAAATAATGGTCGTGGGATGGGGGTTCTACTCTTTGTTTTTTGGTCTAATATTGATAAATTCTAATATGGAATTGATATTCAAGGGTTACCGATGTCTAGGAACACAAATTTATAGCAAAATTTTCTTCACTTCATTGTAATTTGTTACTTGAACAACAAGGATTGATCCTCAAGCTAGGGTAGTCTCCAATGGTAGAAAAATAGGTGTTATTATACAATTTTGTAGGGCATAACTACACCTCAAAGGGATTTTATTTTTCTCTCCAATTTGATAGAGCTTTGCTATCACATTAGCACATGAATTTCTCTAGGGTTTGTATATAAAATTGGAGCCTTAAATAGACACCAAATTTGCTCATTCTAGCTTCACAAAGAAGCCAAGAACAAGAAATTATTATGCTTAGGCAGTTGTAGGGATGCTTCCAGAAGCTTTGATCTCCTAACAGTTCAAGAAATCATTATGCTCAATGGATTTCACTTGGCTTTGGTAGCCTGATTTTGTTATAGGGTTATCCACTATCGATAGGTGTGGCTATGGATCTAGCTTCTATCACTGTTAGTAGCTTACTACAGTTACTCTAATCATCTATGGTGGTAGAGGCCATCATTTATTTCATCAATGGCTATGGCTGCATAGTAATAGGCTATCCTAAATGAGTGGTTAAAACCACTATTGGGTCTTGGAAAGGTCCAAGATCAGTCATATGGCTTGCAAAGTTGTCCATAAGAGTAGCCTCCTAAACATGATGTGTTTTAGGTGTCTACAAATCATTATACATATACAATTCCATTAAGTAAACTATCTCTATCATTATACATACTCATGCATATTACTTCCTACTTAGGAGACACCTTTTAGGATAAGAACACACGATCTCTCTCATACATTTGCATAAAATATTTTGGGTGTTCCTCTAAAATTATGTATAAAATCCTTTAAGTATGTCTCTCAAAGCATGCCTAAAATCCTTTAGGTACACCTCTCAAAGCATAAATAAAATCCTTTAGGTATGCCTCTCAAAGTACGCATTACTAACTATCCTAAAAACTAACTCTACTAACAAAAATACATATATCTTGTATATATTACAGGTACCTCATCATGTATTAATTTCTTGTCTTTTATGCCACATCCTAGGCCATTATTTAAGCATTATGAGGTTATGTTTCAAATTCATGGAAATGCACAAGTATTATCTAGGCTCAAAGGATAATACTTGATGCCAAATTCATAATGATCACTTGTCTTTTATCAAGTCTAGAGACCATTGCTAGAGAAAATAATAGCATTTTAGTGTTTATCTATTATCATCCCCTTAGGTAACCACTCAACAAAGAAATTGTCCTTTTTTAGTGTTTATCCATTATCTGGTTCATTAAGTGATCGCTAAAGCATAATATATACATCTATTCAAATGCTTGCTATCAACAAACATTATAAAATCAACAAAATAAATCATCATAGCAATATTATATCATCAAAGCAATATCATTGTAAAAACACAATCATCATACAAAGATAACTCAATAAAGAGAATAATTTCATGACTATATAATACCTTAATATCGTACATGCCTATGGAAAATGTGTATCACAAAGAGAAAACTGATACACTCAATCCATGTGCCTAAAACGAGAGGATTTACCATGTGGAAAAATTGGTACACTCACTCCCAAAATACCTAGCAACTAGACCCTACATCCCATCCCCTAGCTATTGGTGGAGGAGGAGTGCAAAATCGAACCAAACACTACGAATAACAACTCATGAACTAAGTCCTCAATTGTGTTTGCTAGGTTTATGGATGTCATTGCTCTAGAGAAATAGCAACATGATAGAGTTATTTATAGTGTATAGCCCAAATATTCTCCCTCTCTACTTACATATCATAAATCCAAATATCCTCTCTTTCTCTCTCGAAGTCACTCCTTGATCTATCCAGATCTCCTCTCACCATATCTAAATCAACCCTCATCCTATATAAGTTTTCCCTCATCCACTCTAGCTATGACTCGAATGGATCCATTATCATATATCATATCAATATTCATCCCCTAACCAACCCTCGAGAGAGCCTCATCTCTCTCTTGAATCACTTTCTCTAAGTTTACTTATAAATTGGCTATGGTTGTGCTTCTAGCTACCATATCATCTATCACTTGAGTCATATCCTCCCAATCCCTAGGTGCCTCATCCTTTTATGTGATCTTATCCATCGCCAACTACCCCCTCACCTCATGAAAGCTCCTAATAAAAGCCTCCAACTTAGCCTATGTTGCCTCCATAGCTGACCTGCTAGTACCTACCCCACTAAATGCTATCGACACTATAGAAACCATCATGAATGGAGCTACATCTAGAGGAGTACCCTTGATCCTACCCTCACCTCTACCTCCACTCCTACCCTTACCTCAACCTCTATCTCTAACTACATACCTAACCACCACATTGTCTTTCCCTTCCCTAGTCATTATTGTATGCCCTAGAGGATCCTAGCTATCTCCTCCACTATTGCATCCTACTCCCTTAGTGGTTATGATTGTGAGAGCCTAGTCAAATGAAACAATTCATACCTAAAACATGTCATGTTTAGGAGACTACTCATATGGATATCCTTGTAGACCATATGAATGATCTTAGACCTATCCAAGACAAAGTAGTGGTTTTAACCACTCATTTTAGGCATCTTAGGCCTATTCAACCTTAGCCATCTATGGCATCCATAGCTAGGATCTTAGCAATGGTTGACACCTATGGCTAGGGTTTTAGTTGTGTTTAAGAGCCACGACTAGCCCTATAACCATATCGGCCTCCTTATCAAATACAAAATTAGTTGTAACAACTATGGCAACTGATATTGGGTGGTTTTTGATGAGGAAGCTTTTGGATGCTTCCTCCCAACTACTCCAGCCTATCAATTCTTGATCTTGGCTTCTCAAGGAAGCTAATATGAGGAGTTAGGAAGACTATAAGAACCCCATCCAAATTGGGGAGAATATATAGAGAGAATTCCAATTTTAATGCCATGAAGCCCTATTGAATTGGAGATCCAATTACGCCTTGTGAAGAGTAACAAGATGTTACCAAAATCCAATTTGATCATCAACCTTGCAATAATGGGGATCTCAAGAGCTTGAGGAGAAATATTGATAATTGACATACTTCCATTACAAATTCTAGTGATCTACACTGCCAATATATTTCAAAATTCCGAGGTGACCCTTGATTATCAATTCCTCAAAGGAATTAAGAGTTTCTAGCCCTGATTGCAAGATAAAGAGGAGTTTTCCCTCAATCGTGGTTGTTAGCCGTAGCTAACAAAGCCAACTATATTTAACACCCGTGGCTAGGGTTTGATGCTCTTTTCCCTCCATTTTAACCATAGGTTTTCCATTTTAGTTATGCAAATAGGTTAATCTATCTTAGATTAGTCTTCATTTACACATTTGTACAGTTAATTAGCAAGATTAGAGGTAGCTTTGTCTTCATTTTGTCATATTTTCTAGCTTTCAATAATCTTCTTATATTAGCTTCATTTCATGCTTTCATTGCAAATTACATGTTATATTGGCTAGATCTATTTGTTTTCAAGCATGCTTTGCATTAACTCGGCTATTTTATAAGCATATTTGCATCTATTTATTCTTATTTCAAGTTTAACCTTATTTCTTGCATGTTTTTTTATTAAAGCCTCATCATGAGAGGCCTCATATGCATTTAATTATGCTTTGTTGTTTCATGTATGCAGGTTACAAGTTCCTTACAGCTTCAAAGCATTTTCAACATCAAGTTCCTCTTGGTAAAGAGAGAAGGAAGCATCAAATAAGCCCTCAATCAATTCGTGTCAATCTAGAAGGCCTGAGGATTGCACTACCCCCATTTAGGGGCTTCACATATTTGTATTCATTGTATCAAAATTTGGTATCCCTAAGAGGGACGTACATGTAACAGAATCTCATTATGAATTAATAAAAGGAGCCTTTATATTTTTGTTAATTCATTGTCATTTCATACTTTCTTACTTTACATTTTATATTATGATGCAAATACATTAGGTGCATGCTTTTTAGCATCGTACAGATGGTGATCATGGTAGAAACTCAAAAATTTCACTTTCTTTGACTGATATTTGGATGTTTTTGTGTTGTAGGTCTTAGCTGCACTTAACAACCATGATGCAGTCTCAGCCATGTTTAACACTCGTGGCTAGCAAAAAGAAGAGAAAAATATAGTAGACAGTCTGTATCTTCATTGTATGAGGAATTCCAGGTAATTATCCCTTCTTTGTAACTTCTTATCTCTATATTTTTCCTTTCAATAGGCTAATTAAGTCATCTAGCCAAAATTTAAAGGAAAACATCATGAAATATTGTCTATCTATTGTCATCCATGGCTAACAACCATAGCTAGCATTGTTAGTTGTAGTTGTCACCCACGACCAAGATTTTAGTCATGTTTCTATCCCATGGCTGAGTCTATTGCCTGCAGTATAGAACAAAAACTAGCATTTAAACTATGTGTTAGGGTTTGCAAGATTGGGGCTAGTCTAAAGGCCAGTTGTTCATATAATTTTGCATTATTTTTTTGGAAATTAGCATTTAGTTTTACATATTTCTGAATTCAAACATATTTTTCCTAGGCATATAGAAAAAATCATGGGTGCTCTCTAATGCATTTTACTTTCCATGCAAAATTAAAATAAACCCCACACCACGTGTTATTTGAACATCAGTGGCATTGGGATCTCACATCAAACCCACTAATTGAGATTAATGGTGGAGGTCATTACCATTGGGTTGGATCACTTGAAATTGTATTATCAGGACCTGATTGTGGCCATGGCCGACCCAATATTTGTCATATCCATGCAAAATATCATGCACTCCTCTTTGGAGGGGTGTATCCCTATGCACAGTGTGTTGGGTGAGGGTTGGTAGTACCTATGCTACCTCGTTGAATATGGACTTCACTCCCATATTTGGCTTGTGCAAGTATATAGGTGAAATCCCTTAAACTATACAAGTATATCATCAAAAAAATTGCAAACACGATGAGAGATAGTTTATGTACTCAACAAACTACAACACACAAAATAAGTTCTTAGGACACGCATCTAATTCTTAAAAGAAATAAACACATATGTCTACTTTGTTTACGTGTCTTAAAACATTACACAAGAGATAAGTCCACATTGTCATGGTCTTCATATGGAGCAACCACCCTCGGTCTAGTACTGAGGCGGGAACTAGCACTCCATCCAATAACAATCACAACAACATTGATGTTGAGTCACCCGCATATAAAGTCACTAGATGAATTTTAGTGATCCTTAGAGGGGATAACTCAAACCATGGGGGTAACTCTCAAGGAACCCCATCTAAAGAACTAGATCTAGGTTCCTCTCACATTATAAAGGAGGGAGCTTCAAGGCCCCAATCCTCACAGGATAGATCTAGACGAGATCAGCCCAATGAGAGGCAAGACACAATGGTTGTGTTTAATCGTAGACCCACCATAGCTCCTAAACACATTGATATTGGTATAATTATATTATACACAAATCTTATTGGATTTAATGGCACCTCACGAGATCATCCATGGAGAACCAGACAACTAGACAAACTAGATCGGGTTCTCCTAAGGTCTATAGGGAAAAAAATTGCTATGATGCACTCTATTTCTATGATTTCATGTAGTTAGTAAATAGTGAGACACTCATGAGCAGGGGGAAGAATCAAAACATACCCACAACACACAATACTTTTCAATCATGGAGGTATGAAATATAGGTCATTGCATACTGATAATGTTGTTATTATAGACAAAGGTAAGAGCATAGTGGGGGCTCCTTCAAGGAACCTTACCATAGTGACTCCTTGCATGAAGTTACAAAATCAAAGACCTTCATTGGTAGATTGATATAACCGCATGCATAGTTTGTATGAAGATTCACAATATCAAGAAAGAGTACTCCAACATAAAAGGGAGGCATTGCACATAGAACAAGAGCACCTAGATAAACTTGAACAAGAAGAGGCGTAGACAAAAATAAAATGGTGCTAAAATCTATATGAATAGCGCCTGAGGGAAAAACATACCCTAGAATAAATAGAGCATGAGGAACAATCAGATAGGTTTGCTTGGGCTAATCTACACATGGGCAATGAGTACTACCACACCAACAGAAGTGCTACTTCTCAACCCGAGAGGTATGCCAAACATGTAGACGATCGCGCTCATCGCACCTCATAGTATGCTTCAAGAAACCAATAGTGCATAGTGCAAGAATAAGTGGAGCATGAATAAGAACAAGATACAAATATGGATTTCTAGGAACCATCATCTATGGTTGTGGAAGAGGAATATAACCAACCAACTCGGTCTAATGCAGAATGATTACCTCCTTGACCACCCCAAAATAACCTTTGGGAGGAAGAGATAATCTCTTCAAATTCCTACAAGATACTTACTGAGATAATCAAGTCTCTCGAGAAGCAAGATACAATTGGAAAAAATTCAACTTTAAGCAGGATACATAATCAACCCTTATGCTCATCGGTACCAAGTCCTGCCTATCCGAAGCATTTCGAGATACCTCAGTTAGATAAGTTTTAGGGAGAGGAAGATGCACAAGAGCATGTTACAAACTTCATTAATGCGTGCTTCTAGCTCCAACATAATGATACCTTGATGTTAATAATGTTCATCATCACATTATCAGGTGCAATAATAGAGTGGTTTAACTAACTACCCAAACATAGCATCATCAGCTTTGAGAAACTGGTGAATGCCTTCCTTGAATGCTTTTCATTTAGCATTAGGAAGAATACCAACTTGTTTGACCTGGAAAATATTATATAGTATGATGACAAGCCAGTCCTAGACTATGGTAATAGGTGGTAAAAGTTAGTAGCAAAAAAACTATTTTTTGTACCTATTTTAGATCTCACCCGAATGTTCACCAAGAGTTGTGACAAGCATATCTCTTTGCTTCTATAGCTTCAGCAGTATGCAACATTCGAGGAAGCCTTAGAACAAGCCAAGATTATAGAAGACATAAAAGTAGAAGAAGGATATCTTAAGCTCCATATAAATTAATATTGTAACAACAACTGCAACAACCACAATCAATAGCAGCAAGCCAAGCCTGCACCAGTCAACTTGGTTTTATTAAATATGCCAAAAGGTGGGAATACCCAATAGCCACAGAATTACCAAGATCAACCACCCCTAGCTAACTACAATAAAAATAACAAGAACCAAGGCTGATACAAGCAACATCAGCCACCTCACCAATATACGCCATTGTCAGAATCTTTGGTGAAGTAGGGGAAAAATGGTGCACCTAAGAATGCTAAACAATATGCATCTATATCTGGTATGAATCAAGCATTACAAAAGGACATATTCAAGCAACCATGGAAAGATACCAAATAAGTGCAATAAAAGGTGTTTCTCTTTATTTTATTTGATAAATCAGAACAATGGTTACATAGATGTCCCCTTGAGGGCTCTTAGATTGATACAATTGTTTACAAAATGGGGTGCCCAAGGATCAAGTCCTTTCAAAGAAGCTCGTGTGCACTTCCAATGTTCTTCCTCGTACCCACAATTGAGGTGGGTGAACCTATGATGCCACCACTTTGTTCTTGATATTATGATCTTGTACTCCTTCCTCATGCACTGTAAAACCTGCACCTACACACAAGGAAACCAGATTCGTTAAATAGCAAGTGCGTAGGATAGTGAAAACATGCAAAAGCAATACATGCAACTAAAAGACTAGAAAGTGTAAATATGCAATGTACCTATCTAAAACAACTCCAAATGATCTTAAATAATATAGACATGCATAATAGATTATTTTGGGAAGATATAATTGAAAATAGAACAGAAATTGCATCTGTATCCATGGTGCATTTGTAGTGCGCCCGCTAAGCCTACAAAACCCAAAATGAGCAATTTTTGAACCAAAATACCTCCAAATAAAACCAAACTTGGATAGTATACATAAAATGATATTTTAAGAGGACCCATATGGTCATATTTGCAAAATCAGTCACATTTTCATGTGCATCTTCAGATGGTCCCCGAAAGCCTACAAAACCTTAAAAATGCAATATCTCACTCAATATAACTCCAAAATGCATGAAATTTGGATAGCATGTTCATAATCTAACCTAGAATATGCCTAATTAAAAATAGTAGAAAAATAATGCATAGATATATCACCATCCCTTGCAGGGATGGTGGTGACTATCATAGAATGGGGACCATCCTGGGGTGGGATGACCACCAATTCTGCTCCTATTTTACCACCAATTCCTCTGTGAATTGGTTAGGAACTCTCTCAATAGTGTTGTCATCAAATTTGGTGGTGAAATTCACTCAATTGGTTCGGTTTTGCAAACAAATTGTGCCTCTTAGATCACTCGCAAACCTCCTTCGCTAGGTAGAGATTTCGAGGGAAAAAGGCACAAAAGGGTGAGGGGAAATCTTGGTAGCACTTCATTGCTATGTCTCAAAACTCCTCTCTATATTTTGTGTGGAAAATGGATCCACTTTATAGCCAAAGGAGGCCTATGGATAAATGGGCATGCAAGGGCATGCAGGGCAAGAGGCGCCACTTGTCCAAAACTTAGCATGCATTGGAGGGGGAAGAGAATCTCCCTTTTTGGCCTCCATTCTGTAGCATGTCATAAGGATTCTATGCCCTTAGGTCTTGCATGCTTGAATAGGTAGGATAAATGGTAGTTTTTGGGTGCCATTTGTCCAAATTTGACTTTTTGGGAGTCAAAGCTTGTGGTCGTCCCACCCAGGGATGACCGCTTTGCCACCATCCCTGGGTGGGATGACCATAAACTGTGACCATCCTAGGGTGGGACGGTCATGCCTATATGGCCCAAAACCTCCCAAAAGTGGGGTAGAGCCTTCCAAGAGTGGTTAGGACCACTATTAAACCTCTGAGGGTTGCCCAAGGGGGCCATATGGTGTCAATTAGACAATGCTTTGGTAATCTAATCAGATTGACATGATTTTAGTGTCTACAGATGCCCCTTTTTAAAAATTTACAAAAAAGGGAATTTTGAGGTGTACCAACAGGCAAGTTCATCTACCCTATTATGTGCTTAGTTGAAATATTTTCTTGTTTGTTACCCCAAGCAGGGGCGTGATTATCTTTGTCAAAGATTCATTGGACGAATGCAATTTGCATGATTGAGTGTTTGATTGTTGATTTTGATTATGAATTTGTTAAGTATGACTACCCCCTCAAGTGATGAGTCGATGAGGGAATGACAAGTGATAAAAGTGATGAGTCACTTGACCCATATGACTTGGTTAGGGTTTCCTTTAGTTTTACTCATTAAAAAATGGAGCATTTTTGAGAGGATTTTGATGATTTTGTTGATGTTTCATGGAAGAAAGGAGTTGAAAACTTCATTCCCATGGGGCGGTCCAGCCATAATGGCCTTCTTAGGGATTGAAGTAAGGACTTTTCCATTTATCCATGAGAAATTTAGGTTTCATCTTGATCCTGAGTGAATTCCATCAGATTTGACTTGTTTTTGGTGGGTTTTAGGCCCTTTTATTTGATTTTTGTGTTGTTTTTTATTTTTTTGTTTTTGATTAATATATATGTATATATATTTGACCAATGGGCTTATAGATTCCATTGGGGTATTTTTGACCAAAGGGTTTATGGACACCTTTAGGGTCTTTTGGGTGACTAAAAGGTTTTGGATACCTTTGGTTTTTGGGACTAAAGGGTTTATAGATACCTTTTGGAACTTTTGGTGACCAAAGGGTTTATAGATACCTTTGGGGCTTTTTGGGTGACCAAAGGGTTTATGGATACCTTTGGGGCTTTTTGGGTGACCAAAGAATTTATGGATACCTTTGGGGCTTTTTGGATGACCAAAGGGTTTATGAATACCTTTGGGGTTTTGGGGGGGAAAAGGTTTATGCTTTGGAGATTTTGTGACCAAAGGGTTTATGATACCTTTGGGGATTTTTGGGTGACCAAAGGGTTTATAGATACCTTTGGAGATTTTTGAAATTGATTGTTTAATTTTTCGATTGCTTATTAGGGGAGGTATGATACCAATAATGCCCTAGTTGATGTTTAAAAATATTTGCTTGATTTTCAATTTTGATATTTTGGAGCATTAGATGCATGATGTGTTATGATTTATGGATGCATTAATGGATGCATATGTTGTACTATGATTTTATTTGATGATATGTAATGTGTGTATGCATAATGAGATGGATGATTTATTGATATATATGATGGAATATGAATACTATATGACATACTATGTTAGCACCATAGACTGTATAGAATTCATCAATTCATGTGTAATGTTGTCATGAGACTATGTAATGGATTTGTGAAAATGTAAAATGACATACATGTGATAAAATGGAATGAATGAATAGGATGTTATAGGATGTCTATGAGGTTTTCATGAGACTCAAACACTCTAGTCAACTGATCAAAAATTATATACTAACCATGCAAGACTTTTTGACAAGGTATGAATCTACTAGGATGACCAAGATACTCAATATCCCTATGTGTGCAAGTGAGTTCATTTTGTGATACGCATAAGATTACCCCAGTGCCAAACAGGATTGATGCAACCCATCTATACTGAAGATCACCCTATGAGTATCACGATCCTAGGTTTTGTACGTAGTTGGATTAGACCACTAGGTAGTATAGGCTACCAAAAGCTAGCTCATCCACATGCAAACATTGGTCTATACACACGCAAGATGCTAATGTGATAGACATATCATCATGCGTAAGGATACCACCATTGCCAGGAGGCTTGATGCCACCTAACCTGTAATGAGGATCACCTTATGGT
The DNA here is from genome assembly GCA_028583015.1 of Wollemia nobilis. NCBI lineage: Eukaryota > Viridiplantae > Streptophyta > Pinopsida > Araucariales > Araucariaceae > Wollemia > Wollemia nobilis. Next base: position 303,334 of record JAQPPZ010005005.1, read on the forward strand.
TTGTCAAATGCTGAGAATTCCAGGGATTCAAGTTCAATACTCCCTTCTTTTCTTTTATTTGATTTTAGGGATACTTGCTCATACTTAGTGATGAAAATCACTGTTTATTTTGTATTTTGTTTTCTTTGAGCAAGGGATTTGGGTAGTGGTGATAATCACTATTTATTTTGCTTTTGATTTTTGCTTTTTGGGATTTTGCTTATTGATAGTGGTGAAAACCACTATTTATTTTGGGGAATTGGGTAAGGAGGAGCTTGTCCTTTTGTCAATTCTTAGCATTCTTGAACCATTCACATAGGGGGATGAGCAAGATAAACTTTTCACTTAAGGTAACCTAGACCACTTTGTAGGTTTCATCTTTCCTTGTGCAAAACTTGGATTTATTAGTGTGAAAATGTGTTGGGATTTTGATGTATACAAGGTACAATCTAAGCAAGACTCTACCTCCTAAAAATTAGGATAGCTTTCTACAAAATCTGAAAAGAAAACTAGAGATGGCTGAGTGACCAAAAACCCTAATGACATTCTAGAACAAATGACTAGGTGAAGGGAAATGGACACAAATATGGAAAAGTGGGAAATGTAGGTGGAAATGATAAGTGAAATATGAAATGATGTGAATGATGACTTGAACAACATTGATTTTGAATGATGACTAGTGTATAGTCTTAGTGCTAGACATGTATGAGCAACTCTAAAATGCAAAGTGCAATGATGAGTATACCTAATGCAAGTGATGATATAATGCAATGGTATGCAATGTGATGTGATGCAATATTTTTGTATTTTTGATGTTTTGATAATGTTTTTGGATTTTTATATATATATATATATATTTGACCAATGGGCTTAGTAGATGCCATTGGGGATTTTTGGGTGACCAAAGGGCTTATAGATGCCTTTGGGGCATTTTGGGTGACCTAGATGGTCATAGACCTTTAGGACATACCTAGATTGACCAACCAGATGTAGATAACCTAGGAGCATTTTAGGGTGACCTAGATGGTCATAGACCACCTAAGAGCATTTTAGGTTGACCAAGCTAGTTGTAGATACCCTTGGAGCATTTTGGGATGACCTAGATGGTCATAGACCACCTAGGAGCATTTTGGATTGACCAAGTGGTATGTAGATACCCTTGGAGCATTTTGGGTGACCTAGATAGTCATAGACCACCTAGGAGCATTTTGGGTTGACCAAGTGGTATGTAGATACCCTTGGAGCATTTTGGGTGACCTAGATAGTCATAGACCACCTAGGAGTATTTTGGGTTGACCAAGTGGTATGTAGATACCCTTGGAGCATTTTAGGGTGACCTAGATGGTCATAGACCACCTAGGAGATTTTGGGTTGACCAAGCGGTATGTAGATACCCTTGGAGCATTTTGGGGTGACCTAGATGGTCATAGACCACCTAGGAGCATTTTGGGTTGACCAAGGATTTTAGATACCCTTGGAGCATTTTTTTTAACTTTGATCATTTTATGATTTTAGGAGGAAGGTGTGATACCTTGTGTACCCCCAACATTTGTGGTGATCAAAGGAAGTGAGGAAGGTGTGATACCTTTAGGATCCCCAATTTGCTTCATGTCTTGTGATGTAAATAGTGGGGAAGGTGTGACACCTTGGATACCCCTAGTATGTACTATGATTGATGCAATGTTATTGGCTTGGCTAGGAGGAGTGATAGAGATTGACTCCCCCTATTGTGGTGGGGAATTCTAGGTAATGCCAATGTCTCGATGGGGTAGAATGAGTGCCCCATTTATGGATAAAGCTTCCTTATCAATAAGATCTTGGACCATGTCTAAAAACATGACAATTGCTAATGTCATGCCCTCTCATTCGATGATAGAGGTAAGAATGATCCTCCATATATTGTTTAGATCTAGGCCTATTTGGGTTGAATAGGGGTATGTCTAGCAAGATGATTGTCTTTGTGTCTTGAAGTTGTGAAATATGGTTGACATGGGCTCAGATAATGGAGTCCAGGTACGATGTTGATGTCTTAAATGAGGTGAACATGATGGACTCATTTTATGAGGTCTAGGGTTGTATGTATCTCAGTCACCTATTTAGGTTGCTCTTCTTGACTCCCATCTATAGGTAACAGATCCTTAAATATGTCAATTTGTTGATTATTAATTTGAAGGATCATTCTTATCAATCATATCCTATACTAGGTGTTTGAACTTGAAGCACATTTGCACATCATGCCCATTTTGCCTATGGTACTTGCAGTATAGGTCTTCACGATATCCTTTGGGCTTTGGTGCATTTGGATCGATAGGTCGACTCTCAGGTAGATTAATTACCTTAGCTACACAGAGGTGCTCAAATAAAGAGTCCATGGACTCGACAATGGGTGTAAATTATCGCTTAGGGTGACGTTGTTGGTTTTGCCCTTGATTTGTTTGAGACTTACACTAGAGTGGGTGGGTCACAATCAGGGGTGAGGTTTTGGATTACTCAACTGTAACTCAATGCTTGTGAGTCGATTCAAGATCTATTGTAAATCATTGTGTTGGTGACTCACTTGTAACTCCACATTGGCTAGCCTATCCAAGATATGTTGTGAAAATAGTGGAGGTGATGATTGGATGGCTATTGAGGAAGTTGGATGGCAACTGATAGGTGGTGGAGGTGAATTGGGTGTGGGAGCTAGGAGATAATTGAGTAGAGGTGGATCAAAAGTCCTCAATATCTGAGTAGATGTGGATGCTTCATGATGATTGGAGCTAGTGAGTATATCCACATGTTCTTGTTCTTGATTTAGCTCATGCTCATGTTCCAACTCAGAGTGTTCAACTATGGTAGCTGGATTACCCCCACTTTGGTGTAGGGGGTACACCTATTCTTGATTTTGTGGAGATGTTGAGTGAGATGGAGTAGGTGTGACCGAATCCATCAATGGTATCTCTTATGGTATGGATGGAATGTTGGATGGAGTTGCAAGTGGCATAGATGGATTCAGAGGACTTTGGTTCTCTATCATCACATTGATCATTCCCACAAACTCATGAGAAGATGCATTTGCATTTGGACAAGTCATGGCTACCTCATCAACTTGTCCAAGGTGATCTGCTTGGCCCCCATGTTTAGGGGTGCATCAAAAATGCTATCAATGGGTGGTGACTTGGTAGGAGGATGACCTAGATCCTTGATCGACTCGATGATAGGCATGAATGTAACATTGGGTACTATGCACTCATCGAGTTTTGGGTGGGTCAATTGAATTGTGTCCTCAAGCATGATATGATTTGATTCATCCATATCAATTATGGGTTCCTCCTCCTTTTTAGTAGGAGTGGGAAGGTCTTCTACAGGTGTATTGATGATAGTTGTGGGAGCCTCTATAGCTAGCTCTTCTGACTCTTCCTCACTTGAAGAAATAGAGGATGGTACTAGCGATGGTGAAGGTAGCTTCATGACTAACCATGGGGTTGAATCTAGACTCTAGATAAGGTCATTGGGTTTAGTGTCCAAGTGCATGGGTGATACAATAGGCTCCTATGGATGATCCACCTATTTATAATACTTGAAGGGGTCTGGGTTAGCATCAACCACATGGACCTTACCTTCATGAATGTATTTAATGCATTGATGCACTATAGATGGAACACATTCCATGTCTCTTATCCATGGCCTTCCAAGTAGTATGTTGTACTATCTTGCACCCTCCAAGATGTAGAACAATGTAGGCATAGTATTTTGTCCAACTTCAACAAGTAGGATTATCATGCCCATAGTGGAGGATAAAGCATCATTGAATGCTTGCAAGGTGAACTTGGATGGTACAATGCACGAGGATGGAAGGTTGAGATGTTTTAGTGAAGCTATGGTAATAATGTTTATTGAGGAACCTGTGTCAACCAATACTCGCTTATAGGGGAGCCTATTGATACTCACGATGATGTGCAAAGTAGGATCTGGTGAATTGGTAGGCACGGGTTTGACCTCATGATTTTGAAAGGATATAATAAGATTCTTGTGCATTTGTATGTATCCCACAAATTTGGTGAAAGCATCAGAGTCATGAGGTTGTACCTCAATGGAATCCAAGATCCTCATGAAAGGTTCCCAATGCTTGGAGGACTGTAGTAGAAGCTCGCTCATGGTCATATTGGTTGATGGTGCATGTGAACTTCACATAGGCCTACTCTAGGTTGCTAACACTTGTTGGATGGGAGTTCTGGGTGGTGAAGACCATGATGTAGAGGGAGTGTAGACCTCCCTACTAGGCCCCTTGGAAGGCTGATTATATCTGGTTTGGGACTGGAATCGATGTTGGCTAACCGAATAATCCACTTGATCATGTGGATAACCCATTGGTGTTCTCCTGGTAGAGGTACCTTGGTGGTCGGGTCCTCTGAGTGAGGAGTTGACCTCATGATGGCTTTCAGGGCATCATGCAGGAATGATGAGATCCTCAGAATACAGGTGATCTTAGGCATGGAATGAGAGTCCTCGAGAATAGGGTGACTACTATTCGGGGCACCATGTAGGAATGAGGAGATCCTCATACCTATAATGATGATGCTCAAGGCCTCTCCTAAATTTTTCTACTTCATTGGCTCGTGATTGAGCTCGGCTATGCATAGTTGTCATAATGTGTTGACTAGGCAAACCCTGAAGGAAACCCACACTAAAGAAAATTTTGACTTCCAAAAAAGGTTATAAGTGCTATATACCAAAATGATCAATGTGACGAGCTGATCACAATGGGCTAGGGCTCCAAAATTTGACTTATGGGTCAAAAATTTGTATTTTTGAAATATTTGGCCAACCGGGGCTCATGGGGAAATGCCCACTTTTAGGAATTTTTGGAAAATTTTGAAGCATGAAGAGTTAGGACTCAAAATTTCTATGAGAGGTGCAGAAGGGGCTAACTAAGACAACAAAACAAATTTGGCAATTTTTGGGGTTGTCTAGACCATTTTATGACTATTTTAGTGTAGTTTTTCCCTATTTTCAGCTTCAAAAATAGAGTAATCATAAAACCAACATAAATTTTTTGTTATAGCTCCGATTTGCATGATTCTCAATCCATTGGATGCAGAATCAAAAAGTAGCTTTTTTTTTGAAAAATTAGGGTTTGGTCCTAGATCTAGGATCTTATGTTGATTACCCAAACAATAAAGAAACACACAAAGTAGACAATATGATTATCTCTTTTAAGGATTAGATGTGTATGATTATCTCTTTTAAATCTTAAGAACACACAATCAAATGATCAAAGAAGCACACAAGCAAACAATGTGATTATCTCCTTTAAGTTTTAGATGTGAATCCCTAAGTTGTTTGGTGTGTTTAGATTTGTTGTTGCTCTTGCTTTCTTGTTCATTTTTTGGACTTAGAATGAGGGAACTCAACCAAAGTGGTGACTAGGAACACTAGTGCCAAACATGAGGTTCTCAAAAGAGTCTAGGGTACACCGCTTAAAACCCACAATGAGTGGAGGGTTCACCTAGCTCTTCCACTCTGAAACGACAAGCGTTTCCAATAGTGGGAGGGAGTTTGAACACTAGTGACCTATTCCATATTAAGAGAGTGCCCTATTCTATCTAAGGTGTTGAGGGGGCAAGCCGATGGAAGGAGGTGAAATCCAACGTCACCGATCTGAATTGGAGGTTGGTGATGAAATCCAACCTTACCAATGTTATTGTGATACGTGCAAGTGTGTGTGGTTCCTTTTAAGCTTAAATAAAGTAAACAATGAAGCACTCAATGATCTTTCACTAAATGCAAGGAAATGATGTTTTACTTTCAAAAAATCTAGATAAAAAGCAACCTACAAAATGCAAACCCTAAATGATAACCTACCCATTAGGTAGGCTACAAGCAAGCAAACCATAGAGATGCATTTCTACTTAGTTCTTTTTCAATTTTTCTTATTTTTTTGTTGTTTTTGCAATTATAGAAAAGTGAAACCTATCTTTCTACCTTTCAAGCAATCAAGGGAGGCAAGAAAAACCAAATTTCAGCAAATTTGAACAATAGAAATGAAAACCGAAGGTTTAGGCACTTACCTTGATGGCCTATGAACCTGCTATTTCTAGAATTTTGAGCAGAAAAGCTCCTATTTTGTGGCCATCCTAGGGTGGGATGGTGGCCAGTTTGATGGCCATCCCAGGGTGGGATGGTTGTGTGGTCATCCTAGGGTGGGATAGTCAGCAGTCCAGAGGTCGTTTCAGGCCAGAACGACCAGTTCCTACAATAGAACAAAGGCAAAAATAGGGTCAAATATTTAACCAAATCAATAGGGATAGGGTCCCACCATGATCACCACTGAAGTATGGGAAAAATGGTGCACCTAAGAATGCTAAAAAATATGCATCTATCGCTAGTGTTAATAAGCATCACAAAAGGAAACATGCAAGTAAACATGGCAAGATAAATAAGTGCAAGAAAAATGAAGTTTCTCTTTATTTATTTTAGTGGATCAAAACCATGGTTACATAAATGTCCCCTTGAGGGCTCTTAGTGTGATACAATTGTTTACAAAAATGGGTGCCCAAGGATCAAGTCCTTTCAAAGAAGCTCGTGTGCACTTCCAATGTTCTTCCTCGTACCCACAATTGAGGTGGGTGAACCTATGATGCTGCCACTTTATTATTCATGTTATGATCTTGTGCTCCTTCCTCATGCACTATAAAACCTGCACCTACACACAAGGAAACCAAATTTTTTAAATAGCAAGTGCGTAATGTGAAATATGCAAAAGCAATACATGCAACTAAAGACTAGAAAGTGTAAATATGCAATGCGCCTATCTAAAACAACTCCAAATGATCTGAAATTGTAGATATATGCATAATAGATGATTTTGGGAAGATATAATTGAAAATAGAACAGAAATTGCATCTCAAATCCATGTCGCATTCGCAATGCACCTACTAAGCCTACAAAACCCAAAACAAGCAATTTCTGGCCCTAAACATATCCAAATCAAATGAAACTTGGAAAGTATATATAAAATGATATTTTAAGAGGACCCATGTGGTTATATTTGCAAAATAAATCACATTTTCATGTGCATCTTCAGATGGTCCCTGAAAGCCTACAAAACACTAAAAATGTAATATCTCACTCAATATAACTCCAAAATGCATGAAATTTGGATAGTATGCTCATAATATAACCTAGAATATGCCTAATTAAAAATAGTAGAAAAATAATGCATAAATATATCATCATCCCTTGTAGGATGGTGGTGACTATCATAGAATGGGGACCATCCTGGGGTGGGACGACCACCAGTTCTGCTACTTAATTTATCACCAATTCCTCTGTGAATTGGTCAAAAACCCTCTAAATAGTGTTTTCATAAAATTTGGTGGTGAAATTCACTCAATTGGTTTGGTTTTGTAAACAAATTGCGCCTCCTGGATCACTCATAAACCTCCTTCGCTAGGTAGATATTTCGAGGGAAAAAGGCACAAAAAGGTGAGGGGAAATCTTGGCAGCACTTCATTGATATGTCTCAAAACTCCTCTCTATATTTTGGGTGGAAAATGGATCCACTTTATAGCCAAAAGGAGGCCTTTGGGCAAATGGGCATGCAAGGGCATGCAGGGCAAGAGGTGCCACTTGTCCAAAGTTTGGCATGCATTGGAAGGGGAAGAGAATCTCCCTTTTTGGCCTCCATTCTATAGCATGTCATAAGGATTTTGCACCCTCAGGTCTGCATGCTTGAATAGGTGGGATAAATGGCAGTTTTTGGGTGCCATTTGTCCAAAATTTGACTTTTTTGGAGTCAAAGCTTGTGGTCGTCCCACCCAGGGATGACCGCTATGCCACCATCCTTGGGTGGGATGACCATGAACTGTGACCATCCTAGGGTGGGACGGTCATGCCTATGTGGCCCAAAACCTCCCAAAAGTGGGGTAGAGCCTTCCAAGAGTGGTTAGGACCACTATTAAACCTCTGAGGGTTGCCCAAGGGGGCCATATGGTGTCAATTAGCCATTGCTTTGGTAATCTAATCGGATTGACATGATTTTAGTGTCTACATTTGGCATCAATATTCAATCAACTGAGTGAAGTATGGATACTCAAACTGTCTGAGGTACAACTATTGACCCTAACCACCCTAATACCAAGGGATACAGGGATGATCATTATTGATGTACCATAGAATACAAGGGCATGATATTGAAGTGTGCATCGGTTTCAAAAATATTGTATAAAATATAATCAAAAATGGTGAGCTACAAGTTTACAATCCACTAGCTCATGATAACAAAAACATGGGCATATTTAAAAGCCTATTGCCAAATAATAAAGCCCCTAGAAATCAAGGTGCTCAAGTGAATCAAGTCCAAGTCGAACCTCCCACTTAGGGATTCATTGGAATGGTCAATGTGGTTATAATAAATTGGTGGTACAACCAACCAGAGCCTCCAGCAGCTCCCATCTGTATCATGGTTGTGCCTCAACAGGGTCCAGTCTAGAATAATCTTTTAGTTCTGCCAACACAACCTATGATAATTATCTAGAACAAACTTACTCAAAGTCTTCAAATAATTTTGGCTAAGTTATCAATTTACAAGCTCATTCAGCAATCTCCTAGGCATAGGGAGACCTTAATAGAAATTTAAAAATCTATTGACCTCCAGCTCCATAACCCTGAAGCATTTACAAACTTCATGGGGTAAGTACAATAGTGCTAAGTGCCTGTGATTCATTATGATCACAAAATAAAGGTAGTCCCAACTACCATAGCAGAACCACCTCTACACATCATCATGTGTATCAATCACATACTCTTCAAGTGGGTTCTAATTGACATAGGCTCATCGATTAACATAATAACAACCAAAGATATAGGGCACTTAAATATCCCTAGGTCCAACATAGTCCCCTCTTCTTATACATTAAGAGCATTCAATGATGCATTGTGCTCCACAGTGGATATAATAGTCCTACCTATTTAGGTGGGGCATAATACCATCATAATTATGTGTCATGTGTTATAATGGGCTATGCATTATAATATTCTCCTAGGGCATCCCTAGATAAGAGACATGTAGTATGTTCCCTCAATCTTGCATTAATGTGTTAAATATGTACAGGAGAGATAGGTGCACATAGTACCATCGAATGAAGAACCATTCAAATATGTGCATCAAGTGGATCTACCAAGGTATTTCATCATTCTTTCTACTCACATGTACATTAAGCCTTCGTCCCCTACCACGTATCTTGGAATTAAGTCAATATCAGTACGAGGTGATCCATCCACATCGGTGTCGCCTCTTGCTTTCAAAAATACTAGTGCTTCTGAGAAACTAACAACATCTAAACCAATAGACTCTCATAAGTTGCAAGCTCTCATGGTGGAGGAGTAATCTAAGGTAATCCCAACCATAGCAATAGCAAAAATTCCAACTCCTATGGAGGAGGAATATCCTCAAGACATAGTCGAGGAGGTGCCTCAACCTACCTCACTTGCATCATTATCAGTGTCATCTACACCACATGTGACTGTTCACTTAGACAACACAAGACTAGGTGAATATCTTGTGCAAAATATCACTTTCACTCTGATCATTGAATCTGCACAAGACATGGGATGACCAAGAGTCCCAAACCTACCCATAGGAATAGTGGTACCATTGGGGATGCCAACCAACTAGACTAATTTTATTTCTATTAGTTTGGACCAAGCCCATGATGCCTCAAACATTGAAGAGGATGACAATGAACCATTCACAATGAATGTTCATTATCTATCCAACCCTGTTTTTGCTCTTAGATACTTCAAATGCAACCATTGGCATGGATATGGCTTATGTTTATATGAGCAAGGGCAACAAAATCTAGTTGAACTACAATATCTGATAGGTCTGGCCTAGGATATCATATTCGAAGCTATGATGATTCATTAGTAGCATCTTTAGATATACTGAGCTTAACATATAGGGAAGACATCAGATGGAATTCTTATCGCTCAAACATAAGCTACATGGATGATAGGTTGGTGACCATGGTCACTATAGAACCACCTATTGTGTATCATTCGAATTTCTCTCTCAAGGCAAGCCTATCAAGAATTATCCAATGAGAGGATGAACCAAGCTATGGTTATGAGTGAGAATAGAATGAGTACATCATAAATCATAGTGAGGCTAAGGATGAGACTGAATTGGTTTACCTTGGGCCTCAAAATTCACATCACCTCATAAAGCTAGTGGATATGAATAATGGATATTTCATAGATGATAGTGATTATGAATATGAGATTTAAATGGCCTACCTTAGGCCTTGGCAATTATGTCATTGCAACAAACCATTTGACATATATGAGATGTATCATAGAGTATATTCTAGCCCGTGCCTCAGGGGAATACTGGATAATGCAGATGAGATCTATCATATAGTCTTCCCTAATCCTATTACATTTATATAGCTCCTGCAACCAAGCAATACCATCTTATTATTTGTTCATAGACCAGATCCTTGGAGCCTAAATATTTCTTCCCCAATGAAGAAATGTTACAATAATTTAACTTTGCACCAGGCTATGCTCATGATATTTATCATGTTATTTTTTATCATAATTTAGTCAAAACTTTAAATCCAATAGAGATATCCATCTAATCCCTAAACCTCAAAATCTTGAGAAGGGGTTGCACATGTCAATAGAGGAGACTTTCAAAGTGGACATCAGTAATGATCCATCTAATCCAAAGAAGGTTAAATTTAGAGAAAGATTATCTCCTGAGGAATGGGCCACCCTCATACCTCTATTGAAATAGAGGCCTGATGATGCAGGAGCATCCGGTGACAGCAGGACAATCAGGCATCAACAGGATTTTCAAAAAAAATTGCATTTTTTTTCTCTAAGGCAAAGTTCGGCATGGGGTCGCGAAATCATGACATGTCACGATTTCGAGACATGTCATGAAATCGTGACCTCAACAGCCATGACAAGGCTTAGTCAAGTTGCGTCGTGATATCGCTATGCGCGATATCGCGACATGTCATGATATCGCACGTCGTGATATCGCGACATGTCGCGATATCACGCGTCGTGATATCATGACAGGAATGGGAGGTTAAGGCACAGGGCAAGTCATGTCACAATATCATGACGCGCGATATCGCGACGTTATTTCGGAGCATGGCAAAGGCGGGAGTCCTGTCGTGATATCGTGACCAGTGAAGAGCTGACACGTGGCTTGAACTCAAAACAGTTTTCAAATCCAAAAACAAGCAAGGCAAGGCACAGGCAAAGGAAAGAGGGGGTCGCAAAATTGTGACATGTCATGATTTCGCGACATGTCACAAGATCGCGACACCAAGTGGCTCGGCAGAATGAAGGCGGAAGGGGGTCGTGAAATCATGACATGTCACGATTTCACGACATGTCGCAAAATCGTGACATGTCACGATTTCACGACATGTCACAAAATCGTGACCCTAATGGGCTCAGTAGTTGTGAAGGCACTTTTGGTCACGATTTCGTGACCTGTCGCAATATCGCGGCCAATGAGAAGACAGTGCAGAAATTGAAAGCGGACGGCTGGGCAAAGCCAAATTTTGACACGTGGAAAGCCACGTGTAGCTTGACAGTTGTGAAGGTCAAGGAGAAGGCATGACCAGTTCTACACGTGGCCGGCTATGTGTATGAATACCAAGATGGGGGTCACGTAGATTGATAAGATAGGTGTCGGCCGCACATTTTTTTTTTTACTTCTGGCAACACTGCATTTACAGGTAATGGCTTTATAAAAGAGACAGCAGTACGGAGGATAGCCAGAACAAAGCGATCGATGCAGGGAGGCCATCAATGCTAGTGTCATGGTGGTTCGGGCAGTTGTCCATTTATGGCAAAATTTGAAAAACTCGACCGAAGGGAAATTCAAATTTAAATTTTGGTTAGGCGGGAACATTAATGGCCTAGAGGACCGGGACCTCATTAAAAACTTGAAATTTTGTAATAGTCCAGGGGGAGGGGGACTGGAAGAACAGGGGGAGAGACAGAGTGTGCTGTATACCAGAGTGTCTCTAGCCTTTGTAAAGCCTGTGGGCTATTTTACTTAGATGCATGTAAATATTTTCAGAGATTTTAATGAAAAGTTCAAAATTTCTGTAAGGTGATATTTTCCCATCCCTGTCAGTGGTATCAGAGCAGGTGGTTCCTGAGCGTACAGCAGACCACCGAAGGAGAGGCAGTTGTACCAGGACTTGTGGGAGGGCTTGAGATCGGGTGAAGATGCCTCCAAGGAGAAACCCCGTTGGTGGGAGAGGCATGGCAGTGAAAGATTTTTGGGCTTTGCAGCGGCAAGTTCAGGCCCTGCAAGAAGAACTGTGTAGAGGACATGAATCGAGAAGAGATGCAGATAGTGAGGATGAAGCGGATGAAGAAAATCAGTTTGAAGAAGAAGAAGAAGAAGCTATGGATCCGGCACAAGCCAGACTGTACAAGGCCATATCCCAGATCGGGAAGAGGCCGAAGATGGAAGTTTCTACATATTTCGGGAACTTGAATCCGAAGGAATTAATAGATTGGATAAATGACTTAGAGGAATATTTTGAATACGAAGAGGTTGAAGATCCCAAGCGGGTCATATTTTCCAAAACTAAATTAAAGGGTCATGCCAGCATATGGTGGAAGGGAGTACAGCTGGAATGGAACCGAAGAGGAAAGAAGTAGATAACAAGATGGGACAGAATGGTAGAAAAATTAAAAATACAATTCATCCCCGTAGATTATGAACTGGACCTGCTACAAAAAATGCAGAGTTTGAGACAGATGAATAAAACTGTCCAGGAATATACGGAGGAGTTTTATAAAATCTCCATCAGAATCGGTCATTTGGAAGCAAGCAAGGAAAAGGTGGCCCGTTATATTAATGGGTTGAGACCCAGTGTCCAGGAAGAGCTAAGCTTGGTTCGGGTGAGCACCATTGAAGATGCTTACCAGTTTGCTCTGAAGGTTGAAGAAAAACTGAACAGAAGGTTTGAAAGCAAGCAAAGAGTAAAAGGACCTGGAGGAAAGACCGGTGGAAAGAAAGAGGAAGGAAAGGAAGAAAAGAAAGAAGAGGTGAGCAGCAGCCGAGGTCAGAAAGAAGAAGATGAAGAACCCAAACCGCAAGTTCAGAACAATGGCTACCCAAGAGGGAGAGGTAGATCTGGACGCGGGTATGGAAAAGGAGTGTTTCGAGGAACATGCTTCCACTGCGGAGAAGAGGGGCATCGGGCATATGAGTGTCCCCAGCACCCCGAGAGAGTAAACAAGAAACAAGTGGGTCCTGCCAGAGCAGTTGTGGCAGTTGAAGATGCTGACTCAGAACATTCTGAAGAAGCTAAAAAAGGAGAAGCAATGATAGTAAGGAGGACCATGCATATTGAGGAAGACAAGTCAGAACAAAGGAGAAGCCTGTTTCGCACACGGTGCAAAAGTGCAAGCAAAGTCTGTAATGTTATTATAGACAATGGGAGTACAGAAAACTTGGTTTTCGAGGAGATGGTTACTAAGTTGCAGCTGGAGAGAAGGAGGCACCCGCATCCATATCGGATTGCGTGGTTGCGGAAGGACCACAGAGCATGGGTCCATGAACAGTGTGTAGTCACGTTCCAGATTGGGAGATACCAGGATGAGGTCCTGTGTGATGTATTCCCCATGGATGCTTGCCATTTGCTGTTAGGAAGGCCATGGCAGTTTGATCGAAGTGCAGTGCATGATGGTCATGCAAATACTTACACCTTGATGAAAGATGGAGTGCGGCACAAGTTGAAGCCATTGCAGACAGTGGATGAGAAGGTGTGCAGCAATGCCAGAATTTGTCTGGTAGAGGGCAGAAAATTTTCTTGCCAGGAAATGGGATTGGAACAGGTTGTAAAGGTTGATGAATGTTTGGAGATATTACAGAGGACGCAGACCGAACAACATAGAAGTGAAGGTCACTTCTCCTTTTTACCCGAGGTGTCTGATGCAGGAGCATCCGGTGACAGTAGGACAATCGGGCATCAACCAGATTTTCAAAAAAATTTGCATTTTTTTTCTCTAAGGCAAATTTCGGCAGGGGGTCGCGAAATCACGACCTCAACAGCCATGACAAGGCTTAGTCAAGTTGCGTCGTGATATCGCTACGCGCGATATCATGACATGTCGCGATATCGTGATAGGAATGGGAGGTTAAGGCGCAGGGAAAGTCGCGTCGTGATATCGTGACGCACGATATCGTGACGTTATTCCGGAGCATGGCAAAGGTGGGAGTCCTATCGCGATATCGCGACAGGTCACGATATCACGACCAGTGAAGAGCTGACACGTGGCTTGAACTCGAAATAGTTTTCAAAGCCAAAGACAAGCAAGGCAAGGCACAGGCAAAGGAAAGGGGGGGTCGCAAAATCGTGACATGTCACGATTTTGTGACATGTCGCGAGATCACGACCCCAAGTGGCTTGGCAGAATGAATGCGGAAAGGGGTCACGAAATCATGACCCCAATGGGCTCAGCAGTTGTGAAGGCACTTTTGGTCGTAATATCGTGACCTGTCATGATATCCCGACCTGTCGCGATATCGCGACCAATGAGAAGACAGTGCAAAAATTGAAAGTGGACGGCTGGGCAAAGCCAAATTTTGACACGTGGAAAGCCACGTGTAGCTTGACAGTTGTGAAGTTCAAAGAGAAGGCATGACCAGTTCTACATGCGGCCGGCTACGTGTATGAAGACCAAGATGGGGGTCACGTAGATTGATAAGAGAGGTGTCGGCCGCACATTTTTTTTTTATTACTTTTGGCAACACTGCATTTATAGGTAATGGCTTTATGAAAGAGACAGCAGTACAAAGGACAGCTAGAACAAAGCGGCCGATGCAGGGAGGCCATCAATGCTAGTGTCATGGTGGTCCGGGCAGTTGTCCATTTATGGCAAAATTTGAAAAACTCGATCGGAGGGAAATTCGAATTTAAATTTTGGTTAGGCGGGAACATTAATGGCCTAGAGGACCGGGACCTCATTAAAAAATCAAAATTTTGTAATAGTCCAGGGGGAGGGGGACTGGAATAACAGGGGGAGAGACGGAGTGTGCTGTATACCAGAGTGTCTCTGGCCTTTGTAAAGCCTGCGGGCTGTTTTACTTAGATGCATGTAAATATTTTCAGAGATTTTAATGAAAAGTTTGAAATTTCTGTAAGGTGATATTTTCCCGTCCCCGTCACCTAATCTCTTCACTTGGACCTACAAGGATATATCGGGTTTAGATCCAAAATTGGTTGTTCACAACCATTCTCTAGATCTTGTAAAGAAATCGATCAAGCAAAAACTTAGGAAGATGCATCCTACTGTCACCTTGATGGTAAATAATGAGCTTCAAAATTTATTGGATGTAGTATTTATTATTGTCATCGACTATCCATAATGGGTATCAAATATGGTACCTGTAGGAAAACCTAATGGAAGAATCTGCATTTGCACAAATTTTAGAGACCTCAATAAGGCAACACCAAAGGATTCATTCCCATTGCCCAATATATATGCTTTTGTAGATACAACTATGGATCATGAGATTCTCTCCCTAATGGACAATGTTTCTGGTTACAATCATATTTAAATTAAACCTGAAGACCAACACAAAATTATGTTCACAACACCATGGGGGACCATCTGTTACAAGGTAATGCCATTTGGTCTCAAAAATGTTGGTGCCACATATCAATAGGCCATGACATATATCTTCCATGACTAAATGCACAAGATCCTAGAGGATTACATTGATGACTTACTGGCCAAGTCATTGATGCATTCATAGCATGCTGAGGTTTTGATAAAAGTCTTCGATCACCTAATAGAGCATAATGTCAGGCTGAATTCCAAGAAGTATGTATTTAGCATAACTTCAAGAAAACTCTTGGGATTCATTATTTCTAAATGAGGGATCAAAGTTAATCTAGCTAAGGTAAATGCTATCCTATAAATGGACCCACCCACTAACATTAAAGAGCTGATAAGCCTACAGGGCAAAGTAGCATCCATAAAACAATTCATCACACAGTTATCGAACAAATGTTGATCCATGAATCAACTACTACACAAGGGGGTCCCATTCCATTGGGATGAATAATATCAGCAAGCCTTTGCTGAGATCAAGCAATATCTAGCAACATCACCAGTACTAGCTCCACCAAGGCCAGATGTGTCATTCTTGCTTTATATATCAGCTATTAACTTTGCACTGGGAACAATTTTAGCCCAAAATAATGTGTAAGATAAAGAGCAAGCGATATATTATATCAATCACACCTTGGTGAGTTATGAGCTAGGGTACACATACGTAGAAACTTTGTGCTTAGTAGTGGTTTTTGCAACTAAAAAGTTGTGCCACTACATGTTGATTCATACAATGTATGTGATATCTAAACAAAATCCTTTGTAGTATATGATGAGCAAGATATATCATAATACACGGACTATAAAGTGGATCATGCTACTAATAGAATTTGACTTAGAATTCATTAGCCAAAATTCCATCAAGGGATAATTCATAGTTGATCATTTGGCAAAGGCACCTCTTCATGATAGTAGGCCTCTCATCATAGAACTTCTCTATGATATAGTCTTTGCATTATCGGAGTCACCCAAACCCAAAAAACCAGATAACAAAGCTAACATGACTTTTTTCTTCAATGGTTTGAAGTGTGAGCAAGGGGTGGTGCAGGAATTGTGTGTTTCATGCCCCAAGGTTCTCCAATGTCCTTGTCATTTAAACTAGACTTTCCTTGTACCAATAATAATGTTGAATACGAGGCCCTAATTTTATGTCTCCAAATAGCACTCACCATGAAGATTAAAAATATAAACATATTTGGTGACTCCCTTCTTGTTGTCAACTAATTTAAGGGGATATATCAATGAAGGTATCCTATCCTGAAAGCTTATAAGGATATTGTTGACACTTATCTAGCCTAGCTATAGTGGTATGACATCAAGGCAATCCCTCGTATTTCAAATAGATTTGTAGACACCATGGAATATTTGGGATCTTTAATCCCTTATAATCTGGCTACCAACTTTACTACCATTGATGTGAAGAGGCTCTCACAATCTACGATGTAGCATAAGGCTTTTGACAACAAAGAATCAATCAACATGATTCATATAGAATCAAACCATGATTGGTTCTATAGATCTAGATACTTTCTTAAGAAGGCACCTTGGGGGTCTTTGATCTCGTAGGGTCCTATGGGGAATGGCACTACCATTCACCATAAGGTTGTTTCCTAGTTTGCATTCGTGCACATCACATTACAGGAGGAACAAGTCATATTATCTATTGAGGTTGTAGCTTATCAATATGGATGTCATAATTACATGATTTTATTTATCTTGGTGTAATCCCACATGTAGTATCGTGTGTCAAAAAATGAGCATTAAAATAGAAAGTAATAAAGTAATATGAGACATATTGTACCATCGAAGCGATAATGGAATTCTTCTTCATTGTTTGGAGCCCCAATAATTAGCTTGGGAAATCTCATAAGCTCATGACGGTACATGTGGTGGCCACTTTAGTGGCATGGCCATTATCAAGCACATCCTTCAAATGAGTTATTATTGGACCACTATGGATAAGGATTACATCATGTATATCAAGAAATACATCAAATTTCAACATCATGTTAATCTTACGCACTTGCCATCACATGCCTTATAGCCCATTCAAGCGGCTTGACCATTTTCTTAGTGGGGTTTCGATATAATTGGTAAGATATCTCCCCCATATTTGAGCTAACATGCATTTATACTAATGACCACTGAGTATTTTACCAAGTGGGTGGAAGCGGTCCCCTTAGCATCAATGATAAGAGTAAGAATTATGGAGTTCATACTTCACAATATCATTTGTCGCTTTGGGATCCCATCCAAGATAATTTTGAATAATGGTACTTTGTTTAAGAACAAATATGTGCAAGCTATAACATCCAAATATAACATTTAGTACAACTTTGCAACACCATGTTATTTTTAAGCAAACAGGCAAGCAGAAGCCTCAAAAAAAATAGTAGTTGTCATATTGAAAAATATGGTTCAAGAGAATCATAAGGATTGGCACCTACAATTACCCCTTGCATTATGGGCTTATAGGACTAGTATACGGATGCCCATTGGGACAACCTTGTTTTCACTAGTATATGGTTTTGAGGCCATTATACCCTTAGAATTAGAAATTCCAACCCTGCGCATCACATTGAAAGAGTTCATCGATGATGACACCGCATGATAAGCTCACCTCAACCAACTAACCCTTCTTGATGAACATTGCGTGAATGCCCTTGAGCATCTCCACATTTATCAGGAATTCTTAAAACAAGCTTATAACAATAAATTCCATTTGAGAGACTTTATAGTTGGGGATCTTGTGTTGAAAAAAACCAATAGAACTCAAACCTACCACTGCACTTGTGAGATAAATTTATGACCAACTGGTTAGGTCCATATATCATCTCAGAGAAGATAATACCTGGAACATATCACCTAACATTGATTTAAGGTGTTGAAGAGACTGAGCCTCTCAACATTCTTCATCTTAAGGTGTTCCACAAATAAAAATCAAAAAGGTAAAAATATTCAAATAAATCATAAAATTTCAAAAACAATTGAAAAGTTAAAGTCTCAAAAACAGTAAAAATGCAATAAATTTCAAAAATAAATAAAAACATCAAAACACAAAAACATTTGCACTTCACATTTTGCATTTACATTCATTTAATTTCATTGCATTAGGCATATTTCATCCATTTTACTTGCATTAGGATAGGTTGTGTTTTCAATATTACAAACAACACCATGTTTGTACCTTAATCATGCATCTATACATCATCTTCATCCATCACCCTTGTGAGTAATTGTGTTTTACAACATAATCCTTTCTTGTTGTTATAAGGAATATACTAGGGTTTTCCAGTCATTCTAAAATACCTGGTGATCTTCTCAAATTTTATATAAATCTATCTTTGCTTTTGTATATGAGGTCTAGTTTTGATAGCACCTAGCATATATCAAAATCCCATCACTAATTACACACATTAAAAATCTAAGTCTAGACAAGGAAATATGAACACTACAAAGTGGTCCTAGTCACCTTAAGTGAAAGGTTTTACTTTCTCATCTTGTGATGTGCATGGTCTAGAGTGTTGATCATTGACAAAAGGACAAGCTCTCCCTACCCAAATTAAATCCCTTGCTTTCATACAAAATAAGCAAAATCCCTTGCTCAAAAAAAAAAACAATGCAAAATAAACAGTGATTTTCATCACTAATCATGAGCAAGTATCCCAATAAATGTGAATAAAAGAAGAGGGTGAAGAGCTTGAATCCTTAGAATGTTCACTGCTCAAAGCCATTGAGTGATCCCCAATACAGCAATGGGCTGAATAAATCTTGTTGGCATTGGGGTAGTTCTAAGTAATTTACAAATGAACTAGCTTTAGGTGGCCTGTATTACCTAGTGGTCTAGTCTAAATGCATCCAAACTTAGGATCAAGGTGAAAATTTGGTGATCCTCATTACAACAATGGGCTGAATGAATCCCGCCTAGCAATGAGGTAGTCTTATATCTCATCTAATATATTCATTTGCACACATAGGGATAATGAATATCTTGGTCTTCATAACAACTTGGTCTTTCAGGAGTCTTGTATAGTTAGTATACAACTTTTGATTAATCAACCATGTTGTTTGAGTCTCATAGAAAACATCAAAAATCCCTTATAGCATCAAATAATCTCATCAATAAAACACAATTTTCCTTGTGAAATTTTGTTTACTAAAGGGTGTTCATGAAGTAGTAGATATCGAATGGATATCAACAATGATATTTAAATATCCACAGACTACTTTGTGCATATATTTTAATTTACAAAAGTTCATAATGGAAAACCATACATCTTACATCATTTCATTTCACATTTGTATGCTTAAATTATTAATTCTTATGCTAAGAGTTACCATTTTCATTCATGATTTTTATACATTCTGTGGTGTCACCCATTAGATTATTAAGCACATATTGCATTCATTCCTTAGGTTTTAAGTGATTAAAGCATACAGGTTCATTTAAATTATATCACATCATGAAAATAATGCATTACATACATTGCGTTCACATATCATAACAACATAAATTAGATGTATACAATTAAATCAAAATTAAACATGCATTTAATATCCCACACTGCATCCATAAATGCATACATCATAAGTAGTCTATCTACATGTCTAGATCACATCATCTAACCATACATACATCATCTAGCTAGTGCATGTCATAAATACATCACATCATATAGCAATAATCAATAAATATATCAACATTACATCTATGTGCATCTCATAAACATAAAACAATAAAGTGATACACATAATGGAGCATAATAAAATTTCATATCATATATATAATGTGTGTAAAAATATATACATGGAGGTACAAAATTCCTATAGGCTACAATAGTGTAGGTCATCTGACATTACACTCAAAAAAGATACAATGTCATCAAGTCATGATCCTACATGGCCTGCACCACCTGTATCACCTCCACCCTCTACATCCTCTCTACAAGGCTGCCTAGAGCTAGTGCCTATTGATCTCTCTCATTGTGCCCCTAATCTATGGCTTGGATGCACTAAGGAATGTTTAGACTCACTCTAACTCCTAGATCCACCTGCTACAAACCACTCTGGTAAGGTACCCCCTAGCATAGCCACTCGTTCCTCTAGATGCATAGTGTATAGACAATTTGTGCCTTATACTGGTTAACTAAGCCCTATAGTGTAGCTATTTGTACTTGTAAGGTGATTGTATCCTCTGTAGCTATCGATACTTGAGTAGTTAGAGCTGTAGGTGTAGCCCAAGAAGTTAAGGGGCCTCCTCTTGAAATCATAGGTATATCTCGCTTTACAATCCTAAATTCTAGCTAAGACTGGATCAGATCCCACTGTGTGGTGATCTTCTCTATCTTGGTAGTAGCAGAGTTGATATGTGTTTGGAGGGTAGTTCGATCCTCCTCAAATCCCTAACACTAAGTTTGTCCTACTGCAAGCTATGCTTGGAGTGCACTCATATGAGCCTGGAGGGTTGCAATAGAGGTATACCTCTCCAAAATTTGTATCTGATCCATATATAGCCATGACTGCAAGCTATGAGCCCAGTCACATAGCTGCAACACCTCATCTTCAGGCTCCTCCTCACCCTCCTCATCTTGAGCCTCCTCCTCTAGTGTAGGGGCCTATACCCACTCTACCTCTATCCTTTGGTAAACTTTTTGCCCCTCTAGATCATCACCCACTACCTTGATAGCCTCTCCATCTCGAGATCTCCCTAGGGGACTTCCACCTTGCCATAGCTTGGTCATCCACCAAGCATAATAATCAGGAGTGGTGTCAGCATCTACCAACCCTGTATCTTAAACTACACCATCCTCCTCTCCCAATGGGGGCACTTATGGCCATGCCAACTAAGTCTCCACCTTAAGGCGACGGTAGAGAATTGGCTTCTCTAGAATGTCCTAGCACACCCTAAATTGTTTGGTGACTCAGGATAAGTAGAAGAACTCCCACACATCGAGCTTGCACCTGATGATCCAACGATCATGTTTGGCCTACCTCAAATAGTGGTCTACCTCCTCCCATGTAGGGAAATCTAGATAAGGATTATAGATGATCTAGCCTACCCATAATCTTATCAGTCTCTCCATGTAGTGCTACAAGTCTCCTACATGAGACCTTCTCCTATACGTCTCTACCTCTCATGACCAGCAAGATCCATAGCACTGAGGCACAACTGCTATTGGAGCAATAGGTAGGGGTAGCCCTCCAGGACACTCTATCCTAATATTCTCCCAAGCCCAAATCTATAATAATAGGTGATAGTCCAATCCTGCTTGTCCCTGTTGCATAATGCGATAGAGCTCATCATAGAGTTATGCAAGGAGAGCACTCCCCTATGATAGGATTAATGGTTGCACCATGGTGCTAGCAAGAAGATCCTACACTATGGTCAAGATATTCCAAGGGAACCTCACTCCTAAAGTATTCAAAAGCACAACATTGCAGATGATGTGCATGAGGATGGCCTACCATCGTATAAATATGTGCACCATATACCAGTGCTCTATGGGCACCCTGCTATGCTCTATAAACTCTAGCACCTCATCACTCATGGCACCAAAGATCCTCTGGAAGATAGTGCTCTTTGCCTTGATAGGCAAAGAAGTGATGGCCTCTTCATTGATGGAGATGTAGAATATGTGGTACACATCCTCTAGGGTGATCATCATCTACCGAGTCGATAGATGGAAGGTGTTAATCCATGCATCCCAACGATGGGCTAGAGCAGTCATATAGGTCTGGTCAAAATTGATAGAAGGTAGTCGTAAGATGTAGCCGAGGCCCACAACCCTGAACCAATCTAAGTCTACCTAGATAAGCTGGGGTAAGAGCTTGCAAAGCAAATTTGACTTTCGTGCTCACACAGTTAAGGTCTATGAGAAGCAATAACAAAATAATTAAAATTTCAAAAACAGTCAAAAAATAATGTACTTCAAAAGTACAAAAAAATCCAAAAATACTTCACAATTTCAAAAACAATAAAAATGCTTGCAAAATGTTCAAAAAAAATAAAATATGCACTTGAAAAAATCGATTAAATCAATTCAAACAGCCAAAAAAATTAAAAAATTAAAAAATTTGGGTAAAGTTTCTCAGCCATGGTCGTCACCTATGGCTAGATCCAACGATCAATTTTTTGACCATTGGTTTTTGAACTCGGTCATGGCTGACAACCGCGGTCCCAAATTAGCAAATTGGGAGCCATGTCTACCACCCATGGCTACGGGAATGACCTTGTTCGATGTCAAATACCACACCAAATAGCCCCAAAAATTAAATGCCCATCCCTCTAAGCTAACCTAGGCTAATCCTAACTAGGGTGAGGTTATTTACCAATAATTTAGTGAGGTTCATTAATCCCATTACTTAATGTGGTTCATTTTTAAAATGGGTAAAATTGCATGAGAGATATGGAGGTGCTACCTTTGAAGCACCAGCTCCGCCACTAGGCGAAGCCTCATGTTGGTCCACAATAGAGATAGGTAATGGTTCCAACAGGATTTTGTATCAGAAGTCTTCTCTCACCTCTCAGATCTCTCACTATCAAACTTGTAAACTAGAAATAATGAAGAATAAAACCCTAATTTCTCTTTTATATTTTTTAGTCAGGCCTTAGCCATGGTTATCAGTTGTAGGTATAGATTAGGGTTTTTTTAGCCATAGTTGTCAGACGCGGCTAAGAAACTTACCAAAACTAGTTACGGCTGACAATCATGGCTAGTAGGTAAATGCTCTTAAAATTTCATTGTGAGAAGCTTTAAAATGCAAAATTAAAAATATTCAATGGTTTAGAAACCTCAAAAATTGCAAAAATAACAAAAACATAAAATAAAATCAAAATTCAAATGTACCTCATATACAATTATTTACTCTACACACTTGGTGGTTTTAGTGACTTGCACTCCATGCAATCCGACAAGATGAGTAAATTACCATAAGGCCATTTCGGGTAAATTAGTCATGGTTGAATTGAAATGTCTTCACTTCCCTCTCTAAGAAGGCCATGGTGGCCAAATTAATCCATGGGAACAAGGTGTTCATTTCATTTCTTCTATGACATTTTTAGCAAATTATCGAACAAAATGATTCAACACAAGCCTAATCGAAATTGCTATCATCTTGATTCCCTGATAAGGCCATTACGGTTGGACTACTCCATGGGATAGAGATGTACAATTACTATTAATGGTTGAAATCATGACTGTAATAGGTTTGGCTATATAACAAAATGTGAAAATATTAAAACATCCAAATCAATCATCTTGGTCCAACGACTCATCGCTTTATTAATTATAATTTCCTCATCGACTTGTCGCTTGAGGGGATATTCATAATATCAAAATCATAATCAAAATCAACAAAGGATCACTTGATCATGTAAATCGTGTTCATCTTACAAATAAATATTAACGGCTATCATAATATTACCCTGTTGCTTAGGGCAAAAGCAAATATGCTAATTTAAACCTTTGACAATCTGGATTTTGGTCCTTTGCTAATGCTAAGCAATGCAACCCAAGATTCTAGTGGACTTCAAAGTTTTACGTAAATTAAGCCTTACATCTAGTTATAAGTAATGATTCATATATACGTGTCCTTTGTCATGATTGGGGTATCTAAGGTTGATTAGATCAATGATCATCATGCAACTTAGAATATGGCTTTAGGTGGTCTATTTTTTCTTAGCGTTGTGTTCCCACAACACATCACAAAATGGGTATCCATAGACACCTAAAACACATCATGTTTAGGAGACTACTCATATGGGCATCCTTGCAGACCATATGAATGATCTTGGACCTTTTCAAGGCAAAGTAGTGGTTATAACCACTTATTTTAGGCATCTTAGGCCTATTCAATATTATTCATGGATGGCATCCATAGTTAGGATCTTAGCCATAGTTGACACTGATGGCTAGGGTTTTAGCTACGTTTAAGAGATACGGCTAGCCCTATAACTATCTTGGCCTCCCGAGCCAAGCCAAAATCAATTGTAATGGCCATGGCAACTAATATTGGGTGGTTTTTGGTGAGGAATATTCTGGATGCTTCCTCCCAACTACTCCAGCCCATTAATTATTGATCTTGGCTTCTCAAGGAAGCTAAGATGAGGAGTTAGGAAGGCTATAAGACCCCTGAAGAAGGTCTAGAGATAATTCCAAGTTTAATGTAATAAAGTCCTATCAAATTGGAGAGCCAATTGCGCCTTGTGAAGAGTAACAAGGTGCTTCCAAAATCCAATTTGATCATCAACCTTACAACAATGGAGATCTCAAGAGCTTGAGGAGCAAGATTGACAATTGACACACTTCCATTATGAATTCCAATAATTTACACTGCCAATCTATTTTAGAACACCGAGGTGACCCTTGATCATCAAGTCCTTAGATGAATTGAGTTTTTGGCCCTGGTTGCAAGAGAAATATGAGTTTTCCCTTAGCTGCAGCTAACAAAGTCAACTACGTTTAACACCCGTGGCTAGGATTTGATGCTCTTTTTCCTCCATTTTAGATGTAGGTTTTCCATTTTAGTTATGCAAATAGGTTAATCTAGCTTAGATTAGTCTTCATTTACACATTTTTACGGTTAATTATCAATATTAGAGGTAGCTTTACCTTCATTTGGTCATATTTTCTAGTTTTCAATATTCTTAGATTAGCTTAATTTCATGTTTTCATTGCAAATTACATGTTAGATTAGCTAGATCTATTTATTTTCAAGAATGCTTTGCATTAACTCAACTATTGTGTAAGCATATTTGCATATCTTTATACTTATTTCAAGTTTAGCCTTATTTCTTTCATATCTTTTGACAAAAGCATCATCATGAGATGCCTCATATGTGTTTAATTGTGCTTGGTTATTTCATATATGCAGGTTACAGGTTCCTTATAGCTTCAAAGCATTTTCAACATCAAGTTCCTCTTCGAATAGATGTTAGTCTCACAATGACACTGAGAGGGGGGGTGAATCGGTGTAGCTCTTTTAAAACTTAAATCTTCAACTCTTAAAGCCGAAACAATGAAAACTTAAAACCAAATAAAGCAAGTATAACAAGAGAACATCACACAACACAAGATGTACCGAGGTTCACCGATTTGGCTACTCCTCAAAATGACTGTTTGGACTCCCATCCAAATCCAGCCTTTGCAAAGCACCAACTTTACAATCAATTTACCAGCACCCACTGGAAGGAGCATCAACCCCTGATTTACCAGCACCAACTGGAAGGAGCACCAACCCCTGATGCCAAGCACCAACTTGGACTTCAATTTTGAAACTAGAAGATTGACATAAAAATGCCTTCACTTTTACAAGACCCTGACTGGTCTATTGCTTACCCAACGTCTACCACAATTCACAAAACACACACACTCATCGCACTTCACAAAATAAAATCCCCAATGAAAATTCTCCAAGCAACACTCCTTTTATAACTATCCTTTCTCTTTGTAACTCCAATTGTAACTCCTTTCATATTCTCATACGCCACTTGTCAATTGTAACACCTTCTTTCATATTCTCATATGCCACTTGTCAATTGTAACACCTTCTTTATGTAACTCCTTTATGACACAATATTCTCCTACCATGACTGTTCATTTTCTCCTTCCATGACTGTTCATTTTCTCCTTCGATGACTGTTCATTTTCTCCTTCATGACTGTTCATTTTCTCCTTCATGACTATTCATTTTCTCCTTTGATGACTATTCATTTTCTCCTTCATGACTATTCATTTTCTCCTTCGATGACTATTCATTTTCTCCTTCATGACTATTCATTTTCTCCTTCGATGACTATTCATTTTCTCCTTCATGACTATTCATTTTCTCCTTCATGACTGTTCATTTTCTCCTTCATGACTATTCATTTTCTCCTTCATGACTGTTTGTTTTCTCCTTCGATGACTATTCCTTTGGCAAAAATGCAACATGTCGCGATATCGCGACACTTTTGTTTCTCTTCCTCCTGCCCTTTTTGAGTCACAAAAATGCGACATGTCGCGATATCGCGACACTTTTTTTCTTGCTCTTTCTCTTTCTTTGAGCCATGAAAATGCGACATGTCGCGATATCGCGACACTTTTTTCTTTGCTCTTTCTCTTTGCTTTGGCCACGAAAATGCAACATGTCACGATATCGTGACACTTTTTTCTCTTTGCTCTTTCTCTTTGCTTTGGACCGTGAAAATGCAACATGTCGCGATATCGCGACACTTTTTCTCCTTGCTCTTTCTCTTTGCTTTGGACCGCAAAAATGCAACATGTCGCGATATCGTGACACTTTTTCTCCTTGCTCTTTCTCTTTGCTTTGGACCGCAAAAATGCAACATGTCGCGATATCGCGACACTTTTTTCTCCTTGCTCTTTCTCTTTCTTTTGGCCGCGAAAATGCAACATGTCGCGATATCGTGACACTTTTTCTCCTTGCTCTTTCTCTTCTCTTTTGACCGCGAAAATGCAACATGTCGCGATATCATGACACTTTTTTTCTTTGCGGTGTTTTGCTTTTTCTTTGATCTTTAGCATATGGGCCACTTCGGTCTTCTTGGAAAATATGCAAAAAGGTGGGTAAACATCCTCATAAGCATTTAACATCACTGTACATACTCTGAATAACCTCTGAACTCCTGTCCACTGCATCAACCGATCTATCTGACTGTGTTGACAACAATGACAATACTGTCATTGCACCTTGCTCAACAATCTCCCCCTTTGGAATTGTTGGCAACACACGTGCAATTTCCTGTAACTCTTCTCCCCCTTTGACAACAATACCAAAGGGCTGCTACAAACTCCCCCTAAGTCCATGCACAACATTCTCAGGCAAAAATTATTACACTTAGCAAAAATCACAAACATGAGCAAAAAGATAAACAAATACACAAATGCTCCCCCTGAGAATGTGGTCCCGATAGCTAGTCAATTCTTGGGAAGCGTGACCACTCCCAATTTATTGCGAAGGTACTCAAAGACTTCCTTGGGCAATGGTTTTGTGAAGATATCCGCTACTTGCTCTGTTGTTGGAACAAAATCCAACTTAACCTCACCTTCCGCAACTTTCTCCTTCAAAAAGTGATACCGGATAGCAATATGTTTTGTGCGAGAATGCATAACCAGATTCTTTGAGATGTTAATGGCACTGGTGTTATCACACTTAACTGAAATTGGCTCACTGAAGTTAATACCAAGATCTTTCAGGGTTTGTTTCATCCATAATACCTACGTACAACACGTTGTCGCTGCAATATATTCTGCCTCTGCTATGGATAAGGAGACTGACTCTTGTTTCTTACTATGCCACGTGACCAACCTGTCTCCAAGATAGAATGCACCTCCACTGGTACTCTTTCTGTCATCTACACATCCTGCCCAATCTGCATCTGAATACGCAATAAGGGTGAAGTCCTTACCTTTCGGATACCATAACCCATACTCCATAGTACCCTTGAGGTACCGAAGAATCCTCTTCATTGTTGTCACATGAGTCTCCTTGGGACTAGCCTAAAATCGTGCTACCATGCATACTGCCTACAAAATATCTAGTCTAGTAGCTGTCAAGTACAATAAGCTCCCAATCATAGATCTGTACATGGTTTGATCAACATGTGGAGATTTGTCATCCTTGCTCAACTTGCAACTTTGTCGTCATGGGAGTGCTAAGTGGCTTACAATCCTCCATTGTGAACTTTTTTAGTATCTCTTTCACATATTTAATTTGAGAAATAAATATGCCCTTCTCATTTTGATTAACTTGCAACCCGAGGAAATACGAAAGTTCACCAATCATTGACATTTCAAATTCTTTCTGCATCTTATTTGCTAAATCTTTACATGACTCATCTTTACTGCTACCAAATATGATATCATCTACATATACAACAAGAACAATAAGATGGCCATTTTCTATTTTGACATACAAATTACTATCCACCATACCTTTCTTGAACCCTTGTTGAGTAAGATAGTTGTCTAGCCTTGCATACCATGCTCGGGGTGCCTGTTTTAAGCCATATAATGCTTTCTTCAACTTGCAAACCAAGTTGGGATCATCACCAAGTTGGAAACCATCTGGCTGCTCAATATAAACCTCTTCTTCGAGTTTCCCATTCAAAAATGCTGATTTCACATCCATTTGATAAACTTTGAAATTCTTGTAAACTGCTAAAGCCAGAAACATTCTAATTGCCTCTAGTCTAGCCACAGGTGCAAAGGTTTCCTCAAAGTCAATACCTTCAACTTGTGCATAGCCTTTACATACCAATCTTGCTTTATTCCTGACTACCTGTCCGTCTTCATTCAATTTGTTTCGAAAGATCCATTTAGTACCGATTATATTTTTATTTGCGGGTCTTGGTACTAACTCCCAAGTTTTGTTTTTCTCGATCTGATCTAATTCTTCATTTATTGCCTTCATCCAACTTTCATCTTTGCTTGCGTCAGCAACATTTTTGGGCTCAATTCTGGATAATAGAGAGTAGTTACTTACTACTCTTCTTCTTGTCTGAACACCAACTATGGGGTCTCCAATTATTTGCTCTCTAGGATGATCTTTTTGCCAGCTGCCTGTTTTGAATTTCTTATTTTCTTCCACTTCTGAATCATTGTTTGAATCATCTGAGTCAATTTTTTGTTTCTTTTTCATTTCCTTTTCCTCATCTCCTTCAATAACCTCTTCATAAATTGGGTAGTTCTCTTCATAGCTAATTACTCGTTCCCTACCTTCATCAACTTTAACATCGGCACTATCCACAATTTTCCTTAGCTTCTTGTTGTAGCATTTGTAAGCTTTGCTTTTTGACGAATAGCCAAGAAAAATACCTTCATCAGCTCTATCTTCAAACTTACCAAGGTTTTCTTCAGTTCTTTTGATGTAACACTTGCTGCCAAAAACTTTAAAGTATCTTACTGTTGCCTTTTTACCGAACCACAACTCATAAGGAGTTTTGCTTTCATGCGTCCTCAACATGCACCTATTTTGGATGTATACCGCAGTATGGACTGCCTCTTTCCAAAATATGTCTGCTACTTTGCTCTCAGTCAACATAGTCCATGCCATTTCCTGCATTGTCCTGTTCTTTCTTTCTACCACACCATTCTGTTGAGGTGTCCTGGCTGCTGAAAACTGTCTCCTAATACCATATTTTTCACAGTACTCTATAAAATCCTCTGAAATGAACTCTCCTCCTCTATCTGATCTTAAACATTTAATCATTTTTCCTGTTTGATTCTCAACTTGGTTTTTGAAAACCTTGAACATCTCAAAAGCTTCTGATTTATGCTTCAAAAATAGTACCCATGTCATCCTGGAATAGTCATCTATACACAACATAAAATATTTGTCACCATTTATGCTTTGCGTTCTCATGGGTCCACATAAATCAGTATGTATTAGTTCCAAAGGTTTGCTTGTGTAGTACTCTTTTGTTTTAAATGAGACTCTAGTTTGCTTCCCCTTTTGGCATGAAGCACAAATGCTATTTGATGGTTTTCCAATGGTGGGAATATCTCTCACTGCCCTTTTTGAGCTGATTTTTACTAGATTGTCAAAACTGATATGACCGAGCCTCTTGTGCCACAACCAATTTTCTTCTTCCTGTCCAATCAAGCAAGCTCCTTCTGAAGTCTCCGAGAGAGTGTACAGGTTGCCAGATGTCCTCGATCCAGTTGCTATCAACTTTCCACTATTTGCTTTTCTGACTTCACAACCCTGCTTCTTAAAAATCACTTCATGACCTCTATCACAAATCTGACTTACGCTCAACAAGTTATGCTTCAGACCAACCACAAACAAGACTTCTTTTGACTTGATTTTTCCATCACTGATCTTAACTGAACCTTTGCCAACTATCTTAGCTCCATCATTATTTCCAAATTTTACTGAACCACCTTCATATTGCTGTAACTTCTCAAATTTTTGTTTGTCACCTGTCATATGACTGGAGCATCCACTATCAAGTATCCATGGTGCAGATTTATTCTGTGCTTTAAATGTTGTTTGTACGATCAGGGATTCCTTTTCTTCCTTAGATCGCTCTTTTTCTTTCCACTCTGGTTTGATTACAGTTTTGGGCTCTTGTTTTGACTTTTCTTTTTCAGTAGCTTGTGCATGTTTTTCGAGAAATTTTCTATTTTGTCTCATTCCATTTGGTTGAAATTTTCTTCCCTGAAATTGATTTGATGCAAATGTACTTCGACAATTTCTTGCAATGTGCCCAAAATTATGACAGTTATAACATTCTACTGCATAATCCATCAAAGGTGAAAAAACATTTCTACTTGGTAAAATTCCTTGGTCCTACGTTATACTTGCAATCTGAAATCTTATGTCCATAACCATTGCATTTAAAATAGTAACCAGAAAAGAGATGATTGAACCTGGGTGATGGTCTTTGCCATGTTGTCGTAGGAGTCATAAATCTTCTTCTTCCTTGATGTGTGACATTGGTGAATCCATCATTGTCAATTCTCCTTTCGTGCCTTGCATTATTGCTTTCTTTTGCATGAGTCAATTTTTCTTGATCAACCTGTTTCTTATCTTCATTCTTTGATCCATTTGATGATTCTCCTTCATCAAAGCCCAAACCAAATTTGATGCCTGTAGTCCTTTGGTTATTTATGATCTTATCCAACTTCATAGAACTTTCTTCACGTTTGTGATAACAACTAATTTTACGATTCATCTCTTCTATCTGCATCCTTAAACCAATAGTCTCTTCTTCTAGCTTGCTGCAATAATCTATTTTCATGGTTATTTGCACTTCGAGATCTTCGAATATTTTCTTGGATTCTTCTATCTGTACTTTCAAACTGGTTATGATTTCATTTGCATCCTCAAGCTTTCTTGAAATTTTCTTATTCTTTTTTCTTTCTATCTTCAATTCATCCAGAGCTGCAATTAGTTCCTCTTCCAAATTTACTTCTGCATCAATTTCTTCTTCATCACATTCCTGTTCTTTTTCTATTTTTTCTTCTTTGAGTGCCATGAAAAGAGCTTCACCTGTTTCCTTTTTAGAATCCTCACCATAGCTGTCTTCTGATGAACTGACATTCTTGGAGATGAAACTTTTCTTCTTGAAGTTGCCTTTTCTGAAATTTGTTTTTTTCTTCCAGTCACTTCTTTCTTGGTGCGATCCTTCATCACTTTTGTTCTTCTCATTAAGTGGACATTTAGCTGCAAAATGCCCAATGCCTCCATAATTGAAACATTTAAACGGTAACTTTCCTCTGTATTTTCCTTTTCCCCTTTTTAGTTTTCGAACAAAGTTTGCTTCCATTTCATCCGATGTCTCTTCTTCCTCGGATTCTTGTTTTGCTTTCATATTTTTATGGGCTTTAAAAGCAGCTTCTCTATCTGTGGGTTTAGATTTTCCTATTCTCATCTCATATGCAGTCAAAGAACCATGCATCTCATCCATACTAAAAGAATTTAGATCTTTAGCTTCTTCTATAGCTGAAACTTTAGAATCAAATCTTTGGGGAAGAGATCTTAATACCTTTTTCACGATGACAGAATCTTTGATTTCCTCGTCGAGTCCTCTAATCGCATTAATGACTTCATTAACTCTCAGCATATATGCCTCTATGTTCTCATCGTCATTCATCTTTAATACTTCGAACTGAGCTCGATGTGTTTGTAACTTGGCCTCCTTGATCTTAACGTCTCCTTCATGAATGCTCCTCAGTTTGTCCCATATTTCTTTTGCCATTTTACAACTCATAATTTTTACCAGTTCACTATCCACTAATCCACACATGATAGCATTCTTTGCTTTTGAGTTATTCTCAAACAGTTTCTTACCGATAGCATCGGTTGGAGAAGTGGTGGGTATTGTGTATCCACTATCTACTGAATCCCAAATGTCGTATCCCAAAGCACAAAGATATGTCTGCATCCTGAGTCTCCAAAATGCGTAATTAGTTCCATCAAACAATGGTGCTTTGTTTGATGAGAAGCCTTCACCACCTGCCATTGTGTCACTTCCAAGATCACCCTAGCCGGTTAAGCTTGTTCAGGAACCTCGCTATGATACCAATTGTTAGTCTCACAATGACATTGAGAGGGGGGTGAATCAGTGTAGCTCTTTTAAAACTTAAATCTTCAACTCTTAAAGCCGAAACAATGAAAACTTAAAACCAAATAAAGCAAGTATAACAAGAGAACATCACACAACACAAGATGTACCGAGGTTCACCGATTTGGCTACTCCTCAAAATGACTATTTGGACTCCCATCCAAATCCAGCCTTTGCAAAGCACCAACTTTACAATCAATTTACCAACACCCACTGGAAGGAGCATCAACCCCTGATTTACCAGCACCAACTGGAAGGAGCACCAACCCATGATGCCAAGCACCAACTTGGACTTCAATTTTGAAACTAGAAGATTGACATAAAAATGCCTTCACTTTTACAAGACCCTGACTGGTCTATTGCTTACCCAACGTCTACCACAATTCACAAAACACACACACTCATCGCACTTCACAAAATAAAATCCCCAACAAAAATTCTCCAAGCAACACTCCTTTTATAACTATCCTTTCTCTTTGTAACTCCAATTGTAACTCCTTTCATATTCTCATACGCCACTTGTCAATTGTAACACCTTCTTTCATATTCTCATATGCCACTTGTCAATTGTAACACCTTCTTTATGTAACTCCTTTATGACACAATATTCTCCTACCATGACTATTTGTTTTCTCCTTCCATGACTGTTCATTTTCTCCTTCGATGACTGTTCATTTTCTCCTTCATGACTATTCGTTTTCTCCTTCATGACTGTTCATTTTCTCCTTCATGCTATTCATTTTCTCCTTATTTTCTTTTCTCCTTCTTTTTTTCTCCTTAATTCTTTTCTCCTTACTTCATTTTCTCCTTCTCTTTCTTTTCTCCTTCATATTGTTCATTTTCTCCTTCATGACTGTTTGTTTTCTCCTTCGATGACTGTTCCTTTTGCAAAAATGCAACATGTCACGATATCGTGACACTTTTGTTTCTCTCCTCTCCCTTTTTGAGTCGTAAAAATGCGACATGTCGCGATATCGCGACACTTTTTCTTCTTGCTCTTTCTCTTTCTTTGGACCAGAAAATGACATGTCGCGATATCGCGACACTTTTTCTCTTTGCTCTTTCTCTTTTTTGGCCCAAAAATGCGACATGTCACGATATCGCGACACTTTTTTTCTTTGCTCTTTCTCTTTGCTTTGGACCACGAAAATGCAACATGTCGCGATATCGCGACACTTTTTCTCCTTGCTCTTTCTCTTTGCTTTGGACCATGAAAATGCAACATGTCGCGATATCGTGACACTTTTTTCTCCTTGCTCTTTCTCTTTGCTTTGGACCGCAAAAATGCAACATGTCGCGATATCGCGACACTTTTTTTCTTGCTCTTTCTCTTTTTTTTGGCCATGAAAATGCAACATGTCACGATATCGTGACACCTTTTTCTCCTTGCTCTTTCTCTTCTCTTTTGGCCGCGAAAATGCAACATGTCGCGATATCGCGACACTTTTTTTCTTTGCGGTGTTTTGCTTTTTCTTTGATCTTTAGCATATGGGCCACTTCGGTCTTCTTGGAAAATATGCAAAAAGGTGGGTAAACATCCTCATAAGCATTTAACATCATTGTACATACTCTGAATAACCTCTGAACTCCTGTCCACTGCATCAACCGATCTATCTGACTGTGTTGACAACAATGACAATACTGTCGCTGCACCTTGCTCAAAAAAGAGAGAAGGAGGCATCAAATAAGCCCTCAATAAATTTATGTCAATCTAGAAGGCCTATGGATTACACTACCCCCATTTAGGGGCTTCACATATATGTATTCATTATATCAAAATTGGGTATCCCTAGGAGGGACATATATGTAATGAAATATCATTATGAATTAATAAAAGGAGTCTCTATTTTTGTTAATTCATTGCCATTTCATGCTTTCTTGCTTTACCTTTGATATTATGATTCAAATACAGTAGGTGCATGCTTTCTAGCATCGTAAAGATTGGATATAGTGCCTCAATACTATCTATATCTACCTCAATAAAGGAATAAAGATATGTTGGCTCCCACCATCTCTCTCCTATGTAACCCACTACACTCATATCTCTCCTACCCTTACTATCCCTTACATCTCTCCAAATTATTGTAGTACTTGATCATACCAGTATAAATCATAAGCTCAATCCTCCTAACTCGAGCCAACTCCTTGTGATTATCTAACCATTTTAATTTATCCCTTCATGGTCACAAAGTAACCTGCCCATCCCTCAGCTCATCAACCAAAAATCAAATTGCATCCAATGTGCAATTATTGTGCTAAATACAACTCACCCACTAGTACACCATAGGTCTACCTACCCTAGGTTCCCTACCCTCTACAACAAATCATCAGACTACCATGTGTTCCCAATCCCAAACTTGTAGAAGAGTGCAACATACTAGGCTTTTACCGCTACGATATACCACTCAATACAATGTTTAATATAGCCTAGCCAAGATAGATGGCCCCTATGCATATATGGTTTATAAATCCCATAACCCAACAATGATAACTCCCCATCCTTAGGGCATATATCTCCTACTCATGTTTACCATTAGGATCCTTAATATAATGGAGGATAGCAAGGTCGTCAATTGATCTATGTTCCTACCCATAAATACATAATTAATGTGCAAAACCTTATCCATCCCTAAAAACCTCTCATTGGATTTTAAAAGTACCTTTCCATCCATCATCCTTTCCAAGGTGGATTGGCTCACCTTGGATAGGAACCTACAAGATGTTTCAAATATCCTCTAGCATTACAATTATCTTTCCTATAGGTAGCCTGAAGATGGTAGTCGATGGATACCATCTCTCAACCAAGGCTATTAAAAGTGGCCAATCAAACTCAAGCTTGGAAATGTATACCACATGCTCCAACCAAGTGTCCACCAACACACCAAACTAATAATAATTTAATCCTTACAATATAATATTATTCATTGCCCTCGAACGATGCTCTTGGATCACTAAAACTATCATCCCCTACCAAACAATAATCCAATTAGCATCAGCAACTTTTTTAGGGTATTTTTGACATGGAAAATTTACCACCAGTGGTAAAAATACCACTGGTAAATTTGCCACTACCATAGAATATCATGAAAAAAATTATCTTAAAAATTAAATTTTTATATCATTTCTTGAGCATACCTATACAATACACTCTCACATTCATACTATCCCTCGAACCACATCTACACAATGCACCAATCTCATGTTATCACCATTGCTCTCAAACTCCCTTCTTGCAACCTCTCCAAATTTACAAGTCGATTAAGTAAAAATGACAACTATTTTTACCTCCTCTCCCATTTTAACCCACCTGAACCACCCTGCATACACCTTCTATTATAACCAATATTTCTCAAATCCAATCATCCAATCATAATCAATCAAGGCATACAAGACACAAATTTTTCAAATAGAAACAAGGCATACATGTAGTAATCATATTAATCAATCAAAACAATCACAATCATAATCATTTCTTTAACACAGCATTACAATACAACAAACATCACAACATCAAAATTGGAGTCCTACTTTTGATGCAATTTCATAGAAATCATGCCAAAACTAGGGTAAAATGTAGACACCCAATTTTGATGCACCCTCAAAGCAAAAGATATCAAACAAGACATCAAGCATCAATAAGAACCCAATCAACCCAAACCTATAAATTTGGACATCATCTTCAGCCCCTATCGAATTCAATTTGACAATTTTACAAATTTTTAAAATGACCATTTTTCAAACCTAGGTGAGTCAAACTAATTGTTGGTCAAATTCGCTAGCCATTTGCAAATTTGCAAGTGGTAAATGTGACCATAACTAACAATTTTGCAAAATGACCAAAATATTTTGGCACAAGCCAGGAGCACGCAGATTCCTTCATCCCACTACCTCCTTTGGCCTCACACACTCTAGCAAATAACCAGACCTGTAAATTCAAAAAAACCCTAAGGGCATCCCAACCAATTTTCTCTCTCAATCCCTCATCCAAAAATCTATAAATACAACCCTTGGGGCAAATATTTCATAAGCACTTTGGAGCTAAGGATGCTCTGCAAAAAATCTCTTGTTATTCTCTTCATTATAATTCTTCATCTTCTCACTTTGGCATATTCACCAAGATATCTTAGAAGTAAGTTAAGAAAGGAAAAGAGAGAGATTTGAGGCAAGGAGAGTGTCTTTGGGGCATGGAGGAGTTCTTACTAGGTTGTATTATTCTTAGCTCCTCTTTTTCTTCCATCTTGTTTCTCTTTCATGCATTACTCTTCTATTTTTTGGTCTTGCTAAAAAAAATTTGGATATATGGTCATTCATTTCCTTTTGCTATTTCATTTCATGCTTCTAACATCTTCTTTGCAGGCCTTTCTAAGCTCATTTACATTGGTTTCCTTCCTTCATAGTCATTAGCTTCTCTTGTTGCATATTTTATACCTCTAACATACACTTCCATACCATTCGCTTTTATCTTATTTCATTTAAAATAGTTCATTGCATTTCTAAGCATACTTGTAACTACATTTCATTTCTTTCTCCATGCATCTTCAATTTCTAAGTCAACCTTTGCAAGCATTTTCTTTACTTAGTTTTTTTACATTGTTTTTTATTACATACATGTTCATTATATTTTGTGTATCTCTAACATCTCCATTCATATACATCTTGTATTTAGCTTCATTCCAATCTTGTCATAGGTATTTATACAAGACTATCATTGTCTTATTTACTTACTAAAAGCATTTTATCTTTTCATAATTTATGTTCTTTTTAAATCTCTGCTATAGATTTCAAGTTTTTATAACAACACCTATATTTCTCCATTTGCATTCATTTCCATTACATTTACATTACTTTGCTTTAGCTTAAAGGTTAATTAGGTTGTTGCAATCTATTCCTCTCCCTTTTGTAGGTATTGTTGAGTGGTAATTTTGCCCAATTGCAAAACCACACTCACCCTTAGGATTTTGATAACAAAACCCTCTCTTGCAAAGAATTTAAAAACAAAGACAACTTCTCCAAGGTTTCGCTATGTAAGCATTGCACATGTGTATTTCTCCATTTAAGTGCTAGGAGTACCTTAATGATTGCAAGTAATTGTTAACAAAGGGCCTATGTTGGTTTATTTTAAAATGTTATACTAATGATTGTTCATAAAACTTAAAGAAATGTAAATGTGAATTGGCCCTCATATGACCATGATGTAAAGCCTTAATTCTTTTTATATTGAATTTTTTTAGGTAGATTTTATCTTCTTTTTTATTAAGTAGATTTTAAACAAGTTTTCATCTTGTATTAACCCCTACTTTGAACATGATGAAGATTAAAATCTATATATGAATGTGAATCTGAAATGATGAATGAATTTATTAAATGTAGCTTCTATCATGAAGATAAAGATAGCCTTTGATATAATTAATAAATTATCCCTCTTTGATGAAATTAATTTTCATAAAGAGACGACAATTTATTGCTTTAAAATAATGGCCTTAAAATATCATTATAAATTATCCCTCTTTAATGAAATCATAATTTTCATAAAGAAGAAAATAATTTAATGTTTTAAAACAATAACCTTTGATGTAATATATAAATTACCTCTCTTTAGGTGAATTTATTGCGCTAGAAATGATAGCTTATGGAATTCCATAAAAAATTAACCCCTTTTAATGAAATTGTCATTTTCATAAAGAGAAGTTCATTTATGCTTGCGAATAAAATGCAAAGCTGAAAAAAAAAAATTGATTTACCTTTAAAATGTGAAGAAAACAAAAATTCTGAAATTATAAAAATCCTTATAAAACAACGCTTTTCAAAAAAAATTATAAAATCGAAATGGCTTCGAAATGAGTTCAAATTTATTTCGGATGAAATATTGTAGCTCATTCTTCACACCCATGTATTTATTTTTGTCATTTTAATTTTTTTATTTTTATTTTAATCCTCGAAGTTTTAAAAAAAATCTACAAAATGAAGGGTTAGAAAAATAAATGTAAAATCTAAAAAAATGAAACAGAAAGCTGAAAATATTAAAATGCACTACAACCAGTATGATATCATCATATTCCTGCAAAACTGAAGATGTGAGAAATGCATGCAACCTAGTTTACCTGAAATCTGCATTTGCACAAGCAATTACCTAGATGTGAGCTTCTAAGGAAAACAAATAAAAATTTTATGCTTTAAGATGTTCAACGATACAACCATTAAAAATGCATTCAACATCATCTACAAATCCAAAACATGAAAGGGGAAAATAAACATTAAAACAAACATGCATGAATAAACTTCTCTTATTTTGCCAATAAAATGTAAATTTTTGGTGTATGTGTATTCAAAATAATATCTCTATTTTTACAAACATTTCCAGCAACATCTGGCCTCCAAAAAAGTCCAGCAAGCCTGTAAAATTTCAGCAGCATGTGGCCTTCCAAAATAACCAGTCCCTATTCTACCATTTTTTGTTGTATTTAAATTTTTCTATAAGCTCTTCATTTATCTCCTTCCTTGTTGTTCCGTTTTTCTTCTTTGAGAGTGAATGATCCAATTTCGATAACGCTTTGCCACATGATTAAAAATCTTCATTTCTAGCAAGGGCTCTCTGTAACACCTTATTGACAGGTGCGAGTATAAATTAAATACGAATGCCAAATGGACAATAATTTCCATATTTTCCCATGGCTACTCTTTTCATATGTCTTGTATGGGAAAATACATTAACGTGAGGGAGTAATTACCTATGTTTCATTGAAATATTTCAACAACAAAACATTTAAGTTGAATGCACGAAGGATGGAGCACTGAATTCCATAGAACTTCCAGCTATCGATGTGAATTGATGCTAAGATTAATTTTACTTCTTCGCTATCTTTCAAGTCTCTCTGTTGTTCCTCTGTGGTGTATACTTAATGCTGCCACCTGCTTGATAATCCTCTACATGTTTGGATATGCCACAAATAGACACCTTTGGGTGTTTGGTATTTTAGAAAGATGGGATATGCCACAAATAGACACCTTTGGGTGTGCCTAGGTTAGAAAATCTATATTGTCTATCATGTTGCGCTCCAAGCTGTATACTACATCATTCATCCAAGGTACATCTTTCTCTACGTTATGTGGGATATGCCACAAATAGACACCTTTGACCCTATCCGTGCTCATCGAGACTCGTTGGATTTGACTGTTCATCAAATTCTTTTGCATACTCTCTGCGTAAGCATATGAATATATTTTCATTACCTATTCACTGCCTTCCTACTACATTTACTAACACCATGTTATTGCTGATGCCACGTTCAATTCATTTGTCACTGGAACAGTCTACCTACCGTTCTGACCACTGCTATGATTTTGACGTCCTCTGCATCCTTTGCCTCTACACTGTACCTAGCTACTCATTTCTATCGAAAATGTGGCCTCAAAAACATAGGCTCTCGACAAGATGTGGGGATGATTGCATTTGCGTTATCACCCTACCAGAACCAGCGATGACTACGCCAAAAACCTCATCACTACACCGAAGTCAACTTGCTATGTAGGACTCTCTTTGTCTGCATTCCTTTGACATATCCCCTCTAAAAATATTATCACAGGTTCTGTAGAAATCATTTGTATTTCGTATATGAACGAGATTATCATATGACCTCATCTTAGTCTTTGGTGTCAAAATCCCCCGCGTCAATCTCCGATCTTTCCACTGTCATCATGGCCCATGTGGGAACCCTTTTGAAACTAAACCTCAAAATTCATTTTATCACTCACCGTGAAAATATTTCTATCGTTGCTCTCTGCTGGGATTCATCGTTAACAATATCTTACAGGTAACTTACTTATATTCTTAGACCTGGCCCCTTTCTTGTTGTTGACTAGAGATGTCTTAAATCTGACATACAGAGTAAAACAAACCAAATAATACCTCCCATCCTTCGTTATTTCCATTGAGCCTCACACCATGGTGTTACCTCGTTTTAATCCTCATTGTTCCATTGGTGGTATGATTTGGCATTGGTCGTTGTATACCACTGCATTATTTTGTATACACTCTAAACTCATCCAACTCATCACCTTTCAATTATCACATGTCTCGAAGCTTCATCGACATATTTATTATGGAGGCCCCCTTAGTTATCGCCATGCATCACCAACACACTGTCATCTCAAAAATATTTGATCATCTGGTGATAAGCCATGAAAGCATCATCGAGGGCTCCCGTAAATTTTGTAATGTTGTGCACTATTCCCAACAAACACATTGATCACTATGAATGTTGGCTTCATGACCGCTAGCTTTGTCCTCAACTCTGACATTTACTCTTGGTCATCGTCCAACAATGCAGCCACATCATCACCGTACATTCGATCCGGGCCCACTGCATTCGCTAAGCTACCATCACCATGGCTTCTACCCAATTGTCCATGTTATTTCTCGACACACCAAGCTCCTCTATCTTTGATTAGTCCATGACAACATACCAAGGTTCACATTCTCCATGATCATTCTTTCTATGAGTCCAGCATTGTTCGTCCCTCAAGCACTGTGTTGTCCAATTTTGACTCCACGTCGCTCTTTTCTCATCTTACTATCGCATCCACGGTGGCACCGCATCACCTCTGTGCCACGGTCTCTGGCTCTTTCCACTCCAACAATACCTGTGTAACTTGGTTGATCCTTTCATTGGTCCAAACCCTTATTCATGGTAATGTTTTTTCGAATCCCTTGTGTCACTCGTCCACAATGTCTTGGATCATCGTACTGCCTTGACCTCATCCTTTCGACACCTGGAGCTCCTGGCCATGTCATCAAGTAGGCCCTACCACATCATTCAGCACGTCTATTCTGTCTTCTCGGCAAAACCTTTGTGGTAGAATTTTGACATTTACCTCTAGGTACATCATGTTCGTTGATTCATTAAATCAAGATATGTGCGTGTATTGCCAAGTAAAATATGCCAAACATACCCCCAACGCCACCAGGTTATCCTCACTTTTATTGTCATTAGGTACACCATCATCACCACATCAACTACGGTGCCATTTTGGGTCTATGGGACCCGTCCATATTGCCACCAAGTCGTATGTGTCGCCCTCCTCTTATTCTATGATGATGGCGTACACCTGCAAGCACAAGCTTCACGTTAGAGAAAACCCTATATTAACAATTAACTTAAACCTTACTACTATAAACTATTAATAGGGAAAGGTAAGGGAAAAAAAAATCCCTATATATATATACAAAACATTATATATATATATATATATATATATATATATATATATATATATATATATATATATATTTATTTATTTATTTATTTATTTATATTTTTTTATTTTTATTTTTTTTACTTTATTATTATGTTTTCTTTATTATATATATATAGATGTATATAGAAATTAAAGTGGAACGAAATTCCAACATAGGAATATTTTACTTTTCTCCTCATATATATATATATATATAATTTTTATTTTCCTTTTAATTTTAATTTAAAACATTTAATCACAACAATGGAATGGAATAACAACACAAACTTAATTCACTATGAGAATTAATAAAGGAAATAACCCCATTGCATCTGACCAAACACAAAGCCCTTTAATCAAACTGAAAGGGCACACACCAACCCAAGGAGACCTTACCAAGCCAAGGACACTTGAACCTACAAAACAGACATGCAGGTAAAGACCTACCAAAATACTGCTCAAAGAAGGAGAAACTTTCCAAAACTCAAAGTTTCAAGGGGATCACCAAGCTTTGGGGCTAGTTGTGGAACAGCCACAATAGGTATTCACAGACCATCCAAGTTCCTAAAACCCCCTATTTTGGGGGGATGTCCATTCCCCTACATGAACATTCAATTTAATCCTTAAATTTTAGATTTGAATAGCTTAAATCCCAAATTTTGTAGGCAGTAAACTTTGGAAATATTCTATTCCATCTCTACCCCATATTATATATCTAATTTGATCAAAAATAGCCTTGAAATCTGACCCAAGGCTCATACAACCTTATTTTAGGAAAACTTTACCACTTCCTAAAGCCATTGGTGAATTTGACTCTCTGGAATACACAAAATAATTTTGTTACTAACTAACGAAATTTATAGGCCCTACATCCACTTCAAAGGAAGTCTCATTCACACTCATTTTTCATTAACAAGGGGTTTAATCAGTTGATAAGATAGAAAATCAACTCACAACACTTAGACATACCCCCAAAAGAGAAAACCCTATTTTTTCCCTTCAATCTTGGAGGTTTCAAAATATCAATTAGTGTTAAATTCACCAATGGCTAATTTGACAGTCATCGTTGAATTTGATCGGGCTCTGAAAAAGGTAATTCTTCCACTTGGAATCTCTCTCATGTATTTTTTTCCTTACATCTCTACTTTTTAATATTTATTTTCATTATTTTCTTGCTTAAATTCACACTTATTTTGGTCAATCAAAGAATCTTAGACTAGTTTGTATTTATCTTTAATTACATTTAACTAGGGCAAAAATCAAGGAACCTTAGATAAAATCTAAATTATTTTCATCTACAAGTGCTTAGGAAAAGAAAATAAATATTAGAGTTGTATTTTAGGCTAAATTGTTTTATGCATAAATCTCTTCCAGCATAGCCCATCATTTGAAACTCAAAAGTATACAAGGTTAGCTCTTGTGTTCTTGCATTTTATGTGTTTATACGTAGCATGCATTTTAGGTTATATTCACTTTAAGTTTGAATAAATTAAATTCTGATTAAAGCTCAATAAAGAGTTAGATTAGCAATCCAAACCATAGGTGTTTGTTGAATAAAATATATTAAACACCGTCAAGCATAACATCAATAACACACATAGACACCTTGATAAACTACATGAAGTAGAGCCTACTTGCATTGAATATTCCTACATCTTTGGGATCTCCTTTGGAAAGAAGCCCTCAAAAGTGAGGAAATAGGGAAGTCCTAGTGGATCTTCCCCCCTGCTTACGCATGTGTGCAAGTTTTTGAATCTATAGTAGGTATTATGGATGAAGAACCATGAAAGAAGAACATTTCTCAGATGTAATATTAAATGTATTATGAATGAAGTTCTTCCATTTTTTCTTCATGTGCTCTTTGGCATGTCATGTATAAATATTTACTGGTAAATTGTTCTTTTA
This sequence comes from Wollemia nobilis, assembly GCA_028583015.1. NCBI lineage: Eukaryota > Viridiplantae > Streptophyta > Pinopsida > Araucariales > Araucariaceae > Wollemia > Wollemia nobilis. Next base: position 347,168 of record JAQPPZ010005005.1, read on the forward strand.
TTTCCTATTAGTTGTGTATCAGTTGCATATTGTTTTCTTCATTGTATTAGTTTATTTCATTATTTATTTATTGTTTAGTTATTTGGTTACACATTATACTACAACAAGATACACTCTCTATTTTTTATCTTTGCAAATGTAGTAGACTACCTAGCAAATAGGCCAAAGCTGGAGCAACCAAATCCAAATCCAAGAGCTAGAGCCAAGAACCAAATCTAGAGCCAAGAGTTAGACCAAGAGTTAGATCCAGAGCTAGAGCCATAGCTAAGATCCAAGAGCTGGAGCCAAGAGCCAAGAGCCAAAGCCAATAGCAAAAGCCTAGACTCCTTTAAATTGAGGGTGTTAGAAATAGACTATATTACATCATTTGGGTCATGTAAATGTACCTTTCTTGGTACATACTTAGGACATTAGTTTACTTTAGGGGAAATTTATCTAGTTACTTCATGCAATGTAATAATTTCACAAGTGTCAATGTGTAAGTTGTATATGTGCAAGGTGTCCCTTGTACATATAGGTAGAGTGTTGGCCAAGGAACATATCTTCCTATATAAAGGGTCATAGATAGCAATGTAGCAGTGTGGTAGAGAGTAGCAGTGTGGTAGAGTGTAGTAGTGTAAAGAGTGTGTGATCTATAATCTTAGAGCTCATTCATGAGCAGTAGCTTAGATCATGGAGTTTTTATTTCCTCCATAGCTACTTTATAATCATTTTTGTCATTTCTAATTATTGCATATTTCAATCATCTCTCAAATTTACTTTCTTTTTTATTATTTTGTATCTTGTGATTGCTATCTCCCATTACATGTTGTATCAAAATCTAACAAGGGTATTAGATCTATGATAGATCAAGATACAGTAGATCAATAGGAAAACCACCATTATCATTGACCCTAATTTTGTTGTCAACCTTACGTGTCATTGGACTAGTCATTATCAAAAACTCTTAGAAGAGTCTACGTGGTAGAATTAGGGAGAGCAACAAGTGAGGACTAAAAGAATTCTTAGTTTTATAAATACTGAGATTGCATATGGCTAGAGTCTTTTCACAGAGTTGCAAGAAAACTCATGAATACTAGGTCTCAATATTTGATCGACTAGTTTGATTAATCAACTAGTGAAGCTCATCTAAGGGATCTGGAAAAAATTAATTGAAGTTTCTTTTATTGCAAGGAATTAATTCTTAGATTATTGGGATACCTCCTACAATAGAAAGCTAGAATATTTCAACTTCTTTTCCAGAAGGTCAGAGTGCCTTCATATTGCAGATATTAGTTGTGGTAAGATAAGAATACTACATAAGAGACTTCTAGAAAAGAATCATGATGAATTCAAGATATAGGAGATCTCCATTACTAGATTGATAACTTCAAAAAAAGAAGAAAAGGCCATAAAATCCTTGATCCAAAATAAAAGGCCATAGAATCCTTGATCCAAAATAAAAGGCCATAGAAGCCTTGATCCAGAAGAAAAGGCCATAGAAGCCTTGATATTGAATAAAAGGCCACAAAAGCCTTGATATTGAAGAAAAGGCCATAGAAGCCTTGATATTGAATAAAAGGCCACAGAAGCCTTGATACTAAAAAAAGGCCATAGAAGCCTTGATCCTAAAGAAGACTCCAAAAGTGAGTATCTAATTTAGAAGTAGATTTCAATACTAATACTTTGTTGGAGGAAAATGGGATTCAAAGAGTTGGAAAATCTTCCTACAAGAAAGTTAGGAAGAGTATCTTCTTTAGAATCAATCGAGCACCTAAAGAAAAATATATCAGGAGGAGATCTCATTGAAGAACTTCTAAAGAAGAAGGACTAGGAGAGTCCTGCTCAAATCCAGAAGCAATAGAATCAGAGATCCAGGAGAAGGTCTCACCACCAATAGTTCCAAAAGTAGAAGGTTGAATATAAGGTCTCAATAAAGACTAGAAAAGCTACAATATCAAAGGCCTTATCAAGGTCTTCATGAGCATCCAGTAAAATCCTAGGAGAACCTTATTGAATAAATAATCAAAGGAGAACTCACTGGAGAAATCCACTACCACAAAGAAGTCCCTAATAGTGAAGGACTTGGGATAATTATTGATGAGCACCAGAAATGCTCATATTTTGTACACATTTTCTTGATCATTATGCGGCTGTATAATAAGGATTGCATACTTTTATAAATGATTATATAGATATTTGATGAAATTATGCGTGTTATCTAATTTGTGTGTTTTCAGTGTGTTTTGTGGAATTGCAGTTGGTTTAGTTAGATTTGGATCAGTCGAGGTCTTTTGATGGACCTCGGCACTTTGTTTCTTTGGGGGTCAATGCAGAGAACATAGGCGCCTTCCTCTTCCAGGAAGGCGCCAAGAGAAAGTAGGCGCCTTCCTCTTCCAGGAAGGCGCCAAGAGAACGTAGGCGCCTTCCTCTTCCAGGAAGGCGCCAAGGAAAGAGAAGCGCCTTCCTCCTCCAGGAAGGCGCCAAAAGGAAGGAAGCGCCTTCCTCTCATAAGGAAGGCGTCGATGGGAAGGCGCCGCGATAGGCAAAGCGCCTTCCTCCCATAAGGAAGGTGCCACTAGAAGACGCGCCTTCCTCACAGAAGGCGAGCGCCTTCCTCCCATAAGGAAGGCGCCACTAGAAGGCAAGCGCCTTCCTCCCACAAGAAGGCGCCAATAGAAGGTAAGCGCCTTCCTCTTCCAGGAAGGTGCCATGGCAATAAGATACCTTCCATATAGGGAAGGCACCCGATATACTTAGGCACCTTCCTCATAAGGAAGGCACCTCTGTTCTTCGCCCATTGACCAGATTTATACGACGTGGACAGCAACGACTGGTGCAGTTCCAACTCTACGTCATGTAGAGCTAAATCGGAGATCGCACCAACGTATGAAAATGTCTTACCAATGCTAGGCGAAGCACGAACCAATCAGCGAACACGCCACCGTTAGAACCAAATGCCATTTTAAGCAGACGTCGATTGCATTCACCAGACTGTCTTAATTTAGTCTGGGATGAATCGACTGTTGTAACCTCTTTGTAACAGAAGTTCTACGGGTGTGTTATATAAACACGTAGACCATTCTGAGATATATAGATTGATATAGATTCATATAGAGATACAGAGATAGATAAATATTGTAACACTTTGATAAATATATTACAGTTCTAAGAGTTCTAAGCGCGTGTTCAGCTGGGAGGAAGCTGCTGGAGCCTGGGCCCACTCCAAGCCAGTATTTCTTCCCCACTTTTCTTCTATTTTCTAGATTAGTCTATTGCTTTTGAAAGATCATTTACCTCATTACTATTCCCAGTATTTGCAGTAGATTCATTTTTAGGAATGTGTGAATGTTTCATTTTCATAGATTTAATTATTTTCTTCTTACGTAAATTATTGAGGAGTGCATGAATGATTGACAACCATTTTGAAAACACCCCCCAATAGTAGGATTAGCGGATTCATCTCAAGTGGTATTGTAAGCAATCTTATTCAGACCCTTCGCAAGTTTACGAAGCTCCCCGGGTTGATAATTAAATGCACGGGCATGTGACAAAAGTAGGAAAAAGTTAACCTTGTTTGGCCCGCAACATTTTGGCACCATTGTCGGGGAAGCGTCTCAAGTAGATTATTTACAATACCCTAAAACCTTCCATCTGACCTTGTATGAGTTCTTCGAGAAGAAGAGGACCGGACGGTCGGTTTGTAAGAACCAATCCATCAGAACCAGAGTCAACCGAGCATTCTGAATTTGAATTAGACTCGCCCGACCCACCAACAATCCATTGGAGTGAGGAACCACACTTTGTGCAAAGTGCCTCCTCATCCCACCAACGTGGGGAAGAACGAATCATCATAAATCCCCTGTTTAATAGGACTCCCTTAGAAGAAGCCCTATTGTGGAAGGTTGTAGAAGATCGGACGATCTCACCAGACAACCTTAGAGCTTTGACTCAGAAAGTCTTAAATGACCGTAAGGCCATAAGCACTGCATTAGAAACCACATTTCCTAAAAAAATGGCTGATAACGATGAGGTCTCATCTGGATTTAGTTTCTCGATAGAGGAAGGAGTAGGAGATGCTAAAATGAAAAACATATCCCCTGCTCACCTTTCGTCCTTCAGAGGATACCCGACTGAGGACCCTGACCTATTTTTATTTAAGTTTGATGTCTTATGCAGGTCTGTGGACTACAAATCCGATACGCAGAAGCTGAAACTCTTTCCTTCTACATTAGACGATGCAGCTCTACGGTGGTTCATCGGTCTGGGAGACAAACACATTGCCACTTGGGACCAGATGAAGAGGCTCTTTTTAGAACAATACCAAGATTTTGGGAGAGCAAGAGACTCCAGGGAGGAGGTCCTGAGCATGACACAGAAAGAAGATGAGTCTCTCGAGGAGTACTGGGAGAGATTCAACTTTAATCTTCAATGATCTCCTCACGCGAGACTATCTGATAAGTCCCTCAAAAGCATCTTCTTGAGAGGACTTACCAATGAATCACTGGAGGCTCTTAACATGATCTCCGGAGGTGATGTCTACCAACATGCTATGGAAGACATCCGAAAATTATGCCGAAACTACTCAAGAAGGCGAGGCAAGGCCACCTCCAGAACCATGAAAGCAACAGCTTCAGTCACAAAGACAAAAATAGGTAACATGCTGGAGGATTTAAAGAGTGAAATGCTCTCATCTCTAGCATTGCAGATGGATACATTGTTGTTAGAGAAAAAGAAGCAAGAGAATGACGCAACATTAGCTTATTTCTATCCAAAATGCAGAGGGAGGCATGCAAAGAATGCATGCCCGGAGAACAAAGTTAGAGTATGCACAGTTTGTAGGCTGAATCATAAAACTCGATTGTGCCCACGACTACCCAATAATCAGGAGGAGGCTGAAAGCACGGATGCCTATTTCATAGGCAATAGGAAGAGTTGGCCATAGCCCCTACGGGGAATATGCCAACCGAAATGCCGCCATATGGGGGAGGGCCATACATGCACCAAGGACCACCTCAACCACCTAACATGGGGTGGTGGGGGCCATCACCCTGGTCTAACGCACCCCCAGTAGCATTCCTGAACCAACAGCCATGGATGCCATATCCATATCCTGGGCAACAGTGGAGAAGCCACACTACATGGAATCAGGCTCCACAGAACGTAGCACCTGCTCACCCCCAACAGAATTTATCGGCATTGCCAGCAGTGAGACCTGCGTAGCTACCCGCACAACCGATGACAAATCCAAACAACAGAGTGAACCAACCAACATACAACGTGGAGGGTGAGATGTATCCTATGTACAATATTCAGCTTAGGTCAGGTAGGCAGCTAGGAGTAGGAACACCTCCACTGGTAGAAGAGGAGGAAGAGGTAGAAGAAACACCTTTGGTAGAAGAGGAAGAAACACTTGAGAGAGCGAAGGCTCCATTTCCTAGCCGGCTGCAAGAACAGAGAAAAGTAACACAGCCAGAATTCGACATCTTGTCAAGCTTGAAGAACCTCACAGTGACAATTCCATTATTTCAAGCAATCCGAGATGTTCCCATATATACCAAGGCAATCAGAGAGATGTGTCTGAGGAAGCCGAGATGAAAAGCAACCCAGACTATCAACGTCATGGGTAAACTGGCAGATTTGATGATGGGCAGAACATGCCATCCAAAGTATGCAGACCCAGGCAGCTCGATGTTGACTATAAAAATTGAGGGACATTCCCTATCCAATACGTTGGTCGATCTCAGAGCAGCCATCAACGTAATGCCTCAGGAGACCATGTAGAGGCTACAGCTCATGAACTTGAAACCCACCATGACAGTGCTGTAGCTAGCCGATCGATCGACCGTATCACCGAAAGGGATGTTGGAAGACGTGATAGTAATGGTCAGTGCATGGGAATACCCAACCGACTTTTTAGTTTTGCAATCCAAAACTAGGTTGGGTGGTTACCCGCTCATCTTGGGGAGGCCATGGCTGGCAATAGCTGATGCTTACATCAGCTACCAGGATGGGTTGATGACCATCTTCGATGGGCGAAATGTTAAAAGGCTGACCATTTCACCTCCAGCACAGTCTGTCGACTCAGTAGGAGAACCCATGATCACCGAGCATGGAAATACGGAGCTGTCCATAATCCAACCGATGATGACATTGGAGGAGTTGACAGAAGAGGATGAAGATGGTGCTATTGTGGAGTTTCTCCATGGAGAACCCTCCATCTCCGCACCTGGATCGCCGTTGATTGGCGCCCAAGATCACCACGTCCGGCAGATACACGTTGGGCCAAGAAGAACATTAAATGTCAGTAGTAGGTTGACGCCCACACAACTGAAAAAATTAGAAGAGCTCCTGGTAAGGCACCAACAAGCGTTTGCATGGGATTACTCGGATATGCAGGGCATCAGCCCAGAGATCTGTACCCATCGGATTTATCTAGATGATCAGGCAACTCCAAGCCGACAGCCACAGCGAAGAATGAACCCGACAATGAAAGACATTGTCAAGGAAGAACTGCACAAACTCTTGGCTGTCGGATTCATATATCCAATTTTTGACAACGAGTGGGTATCACCGTTAGTGGTGGTCCCTAAAAAGAATGGGAAGTGGCGAATCTATGTGGACTACAGAGCATTGAACAAAGCAACCAAGAAAGACCACTTCCCACTCCCGTTCATTGATCAGGTCTTGGACACACTCTCGGGGAGGAAGTACTTCTCCTTTCTGGATGGATTCAATGGATACAACCAGATCCAGATAGGAGAAGAAGATCAGGATAAGACAACGTTCACCTACCCATGGGGAACGTTTGCCTATAGGGTATTGCCTTTCGGACTGTGCAACGCACCTGCCACCTTTCAAAGGGCGGTGCTTAGCATATTCTCAGACATGATGGGAGACGGGGTCGAGGTATACATGGATGACTTCACCGTCTATGGAGAAACCTTCGAGGAGGCAATGACGAATTTGGAAAGAGTGCTCGATAGAAGCAAGGAAAATAATTTGTCCCTAAGTAATGAAAAATGTTTTATGATGATGCAAGAAGGCATCGTACTGGGGCACCACCTCTCTACAGAAGGAATAAAAGTTGATAAAAGGAAGATTGAGGTCATCAGAGACCTACCCAGCCCCAGAACGTAGAAGGAGGTAAGAAGTTTTCTTGGATCAGTCGGATACTATCGGCGATTTATTGCCGAATTTAGCGAAATTGCCAAACCACTGCACACTCTATTATCTAAGGATGTGGAGTTCAATTGGATGGAAGACTGCGAAGAAGCGTTCCAATTGCTTAAGGAGAAACTGATATCTACACCAGTTTTAAGAGGACCAAATTGGGCCATACCATTCCATATCTACTGTGACGCATCCAACGGTGCGATTGGAGCAGTCCTCGGACAAAAATATGGCGAAGAATTTTATGCCATTTATTATGTCAGTAAAAACTTGGCAGGAGCAGAGCTCAACTACACAGTGACAGAGAAGGAATTCCTAGCAGTTGTCCATGCTATAAACAAATTCTGCCACTATATCACCGGATATAAGGTTTTTGTCCATACGGACCACGTGGCTATCAGATACCTAATGAGCAAGCCGGCCATTGGTGGAAGAATTATCAGATGGTTGTTGCTACTACAGGAATTCGACATCACCATAGTCGACAAACCAGGCAAGGATAACGTCGTGGCAGATTTTCTATCCAGATTGATACCAACAGACCATCAAGCAGTGGAAGACCAATTTTTGGATGAACATTTGTTCACTATTAGTGAGCAAACCCCGTGGTATGCAGATATAGCCAATTACTTGGCCATCGGAAGGACCTCACCTGCTCTCTCTTACCGAGAAAAGCAGGCGGTCATAGAGAAAAGTGCATCGTTCCTATGGATGGATGGTCTCCTATTTAAAATAGGACGTGACCAAATTATAAGAAGATGCGTAGCAGAACAGGAGTTCTCAGAAGTACTCAAAGCATGTCACGACGAGCCATGCGGAGGACACTTTGTAGGGAAATGAACTGCCTACAAAATCCTACAGGTTGGGTACTTTTGGCCCACTCTGTTTAAGGATGCGGCTGCGTATGCCAGCAAGTGTGACGAATGCCAAAGGATGGGTAGACCAACCCATCGAGACGAAATGCCCCTCCAGCCTCAGGTACACCTAGAACCTTTCGATAAGTGGGGCATGGACTTCGTGGGACCGTTTAATCCACCTTCGATGGGGAGGAGGTTTATTTTGGTCTATACGGATTACGTTACCAAATGGGTTGAAGTACAGGCATTGAGGGATTCAAAGGAAAGAACGGTCATCGATTTCTTATTTGCCCATATTTTTACATGATTTGGGGTCCCTCGGGAGATAACAACAGACCAAGGGCCTCAATTTACCTCCAAGTTGATCGAGGAACTGATGGAGCAATACAGAGTTTGGCACAATAAAACTATGCCCTACCATCCATAGGCAAACGGGCAAGTGGAAGTGACAAACAGAGAAATAGAGAACATCTTGATGAAGACCATGCAGCAACATAAGAAATATTGGGCTACATGGTTGCCAAAGGCAGTCTGGGCATATAACACCACGTGGAAATCCACCATAGGATTTACACCTTTCCAACTGGTCTATGGGAAAAATGTGATGATGCCCATCGAATTTGAAATCAAGACACTGAGAACGGCTTCAGAATTGAACTTGAGCTTGGATGAAGCTCAAAAACAAAGGATTCGATAGCTAGATCAGCTGGACGAAATCCGATTAGATGCTTTGCAGAGGACAAAAATTATACAGAAGCAAAGAAAGCGGTGGCATGATAGCCACATTAAGCTGAAGTAGTTCCAAGAAGGGGAATGGGTACTATTGTACGATTCTCGATTCCAAGAGAGGAAGGGCAAATTAATGCAGAGATGGATGGGGCCGTATGAGGTGGTAGAGCTCATCAAAAATGGGGTGGTGCACGTTAAGACAATTGACGGTAGCGACACCATGTTCACAGTCAATGGCCACCGACTACGCCCCTATAATACATCCAAAACGTTACAGGTAGAATCCAGAATAGGCATGGGGGAGACCCCATCTTGCTAGATCTAGACCGAACTCTCTCAGGTGAAATGGTGGGCATGGAAGTGCTCACCCAAAATTAGTTAATGTAGTTTTTTATATATCATGTGTTTTTGCAGGGACGACGCCCGCATGCAAGCTGCAGGCATCCTAACCCAGGGCCTAACAGGCACGAAATGCATCTAACTGCCTTTATTTTCCTTTTTTTTGGTTGCTTTTTGTAGGTGGAGGACCTGACAGCACGAGGGATAGGTATCTGGGAAACCAGGCCTGATTCGGCTCAGATTTCGACACCGGCTCGTAGGTAGAAGCTGAGGCAACATGAAGCAAGACTAGGAAGGCTTGATCACCCTTTCCTAGTCAATCGCAACATGATTGCCGAGAACAAGGGCCATCCCTTCCACATCACCAAAAATAAGGCACCCTTCCTTATAAAGAAGGCCGCCGAAGAAGGAGCCGCCTTCCTTATAAAGAAGGCACCCACCCATCCTAAGAGTTCTATAAATAATATATAGGCACCTTTCGTGGCTGGAAGGCACCATATCTAAAAAAAAAAAAAAGATCGAGGCGCCTTCCACATCGGGAAGGCGCATGCAGACCGAAGCGCCTTCCATCATCGAGAAGGCGCATGTAGGCCAAGGTGCCTTCCACATCGAAAAGGTGCACCCAATCAGGAGCACCTTCCATAGCAGGAAGGCGCCATCATCAAGAAGGTGCCTTCCACCATCGGACGACACATCCAATCAGAGGCACCTTCCATCACCGAAAGGTGCATCCATTCAGAAAGCACCGACAACATCGAGAAGGTGCCACATCAGCGCCTTCCACATGGGGAAGGTACCAAAGAATGCCTTCCACGTACAGCCAGCACTCACGCCTCTCGGACACCTCGAGCGAAATGAAGCATCACACGAATGAGTGGCACCAGATGACCATACCCCTCCCTCATGTCACAAATCGGTGAATCAATGGCCTTCACGATGCCTGAAACATCGAATCAGGTACGTGCATGTTAATTCAAATTTTTATATAATTATTTATAAAATATGCAATACCAAAAAAGATACCGCCATCATAAAGATCATATCCCCCCATAGCCGAAACCGCGTGCCAATGATATGGTGCCTTCCATAACTGCTAGGGTTAGGCACCTTCCCTATAAGAAGGTGCCTTCCTGAGGAAGGAAGGACAGAAAAAAATAGTAGTAGTAATGGAAGGCGCCATGGGAGGAAGGTCTAAGAATCACGCAGTGAAGAAGAATGAACCAGGTGATACGGACGGAATCAGAGGAGCGGTGAAAACATAGTTCGAGGCCGAGGGATGGCTCGAATACTGTACCCTGGTCAGTCAGGGCCAGGACATGGAGGCAGCCAAGGAGTTCGCTACCTCCTTGAGGGGCGATGTGGCCCAAGTACATGGGGTAGAAATTCTAGTCACCCCTGAGTTCATCTCACAGGCAACTGGATTGCCCCTCACAGGGGAATGTGTATATAAGGGTGGACTGTTAAAGCCGTACGCCGAGGTGCTGCTGCCAGGAGAGAACGTGCAGATAGACAAGGAGGGGTTACCCAAAAATAGTCTCCCCATGAATCTACGGAAGATGTTCGAGCAGGTTGCTCGATTCTTCACATGCACCAGGAAATATACCCATCTGCACGCTAATCATGTGCAGTTTCTCAATCACCTGGTGCATGGAAGGAAGTTAAACGTGCCCTTCTACTTGGCGAATGCCCTGAAGGATGAAGCGGCTCGATACCAGAAGGGGGCACCATCCACCTTAGCCCACCATGGGCTAATATCGGCACTTGCCCGCCATGCAGAAGCGCAGAGGCAGAACCCCGACGCAGAGGGAGATGACAGCCAAGAAAGGCGACACGATGCTATTGCCGAAGTAGGGCAAGATGAGGGATGCCCTATAGAGGAAATAGTGAGCATCGAGCAATTGGCATTGCCCTATTTCATAGAGGAAAGAGGGCAGTCACCAGTGCCCAAAAACATAGAGGAAGGAGCACGGGGGGGGGGGCGGAGGAAGGAGCACCGCTTGTTAGCGGTGAGGATGAGTTTCACATGATAGAACCAATCCCTAGGAGGAAACGTCTACGGTGACTCCTCTCGATAGAGGAAGAACAGAGCGACCCAAAAATAGACGTTGCAGCCCAAACCCTTCGAGAATTGATGAACCAGAGCCCACAAGATGCAGGGACTTTCAAGAACAATGACCAAGTCGATGCGGCCTTGGAGGAGGTGCTCGAATGGCAAACCAATTGCTGGATGACCCAACAAATTTTGGAGGACTGCCAAAACAAGCATGCAGGGGAGTTGAAGGAACGAGACAGATGGATCGCCCAGCTCGAGCAGCTGGTCCAGCAGTTGCGGGAGGAAAACCAACTGCTTCAGGATAGGGGAATGGAAAGAAGGGATGCGTACACTCAAACTGATTGGGTGAAAGAAGTCCCGATGAATTCTCCCACATCTATCGAACGAGTATTCTCTTTAGGGGAAATTCGATCGGACGCCCGATAGAGCAGCCCGGAGGCAGGGGAGAATTCCTCTATTTTTGGGAGTGAGGGGGAGAGAAGTCCCACAATACCCCCTATCATCATCCTAAGTGATACAGAGTAGGGCGAGGGCCTCCAGTAGCAGACAGGACCAGAGGATAAGGAGGAACTCCCCAGACCTGAAGAAGGAGAAGAGCCTGAGGGGTCGACACCGGACAGATAGGAGAACGAAGGATCACCCCCAGAGATAGCAGCATAGAATGATGAGAACGCTCCAGAGCAGGCCCCTCGGAGCGAGGAGACGTCCCCCAGGGAGAAAGAGAAGACCCCTATTCGAGCCATCACATTTTCCATAGAGGCCAGAGGAAAAAGGCCCAGGACGGCTCGAAAGAAGGTGAAGGTGACCTTCGTCGAGCCAGAAGAGGACGAGTGGGATATGCAGCCATTCATCGAAAGGCAAAAATAGTTTGAATGACTGCTCAAGGAGATGAAAGCAGCCAAAGAGGCCAGGAAGGTAGCCTCGAGGATGAGAGGAGACTCTGGCATCTACGTTAATCCGATAGAGGACAACCAGTTCTAGGATATTTACGGTTCATCCCGGGGATGGCCCTCCATGATGAGGAGGTATTTGGAATGATGGGGGGTATATGGCCCCCAATTGGAGGCCACTGCCATTGCAAAGGAGAACGTAGGGCTTACTCCTAAAGTGGCCAGATTATACAAGGCCCAAGTAGTACCTTCCAGGGGGGATAATTTAGATATCCCTCTAGCAATGGTCAGACCTCCAGACGTTGACCTCTGGCAAGCTGTCGAAGCTGCATTCCAGTCAGCAGAGATGACACTAGCTAGATCACCGCCAGTAGTGGCTAGAATGAGAAAGGGACAATCGATAGCCGCACCCTCAGTTCCACGTAGGAAAAGGTGAGCCACACCTTCAGATGCCAGTACGTAGAAGAGACAGACTCGGGCCGCAGGGGCAGCCGAACCCTCCAAGAAATGGCAATGATGAAGGATCAACTGGGCTACCTATAGTTTTGATGCCACGAGGGCGTGGCATATGTTAGGCATGGGGGGATGATGAGCACCAAAAATGCTCATATTTTGTACACATTTTCTTGATCATTATGCGGTTGTATAATAAGGATTGCATACTTTTATAAATGATTATATAGATATTTGATGAAATTATGCATGTTATCTAATTTGTGTGTTTTCAGTGTGTTTTGTGGAATTGCAGTTGGTTTAGTTAGATTTGGATCAGTCGAGGTCTTTTGATGGACCTGGCACTTTGTTTCTTTGGGGGTCAATGCAGAGAACATAGGCGCCTTCCTCTTCCAGGAAGGCGCCAAGAGAAAGTAGGCGCCTTCCTCTTCCAGGAAGGCGCCAAGAGAACGTAGGCGCCTTCCTCTTCCAGGAAGGCGCCAAGGAAAGAGAAGCGCCTTCCTCCTCCAGGAAGGCGCCAAAAGGAAGGAAGCGCCTTCCTCTCATAAGGAAGGCACCGACGGGAAGGCACCACGATAGGCAAAGCGCCTTCCTCCCATAAGGAAGGCGCCACTAGAAGACGCACCTTCCTCATAAAGGTGAGCGCCTTCCTCCCATAAGGAAGGCGCCACTAGAAGGCAAGCGCCTTCCTCCACAGAAGGCACCAACAGAAGGTAAGCGCCTTCCTCTTCCAGGAAGGCGCCACGACAATAAGATACCTTCCGCATAGGGAAGGCACCGATATACTTAGGCGCCTTCCTCATAAGGAAGGCACCTCTGTTCTTCGCCCATTGACCAGATTTACATGACGTGGACAGCAAGGCTGGTGCAGTTCCAACTCTACGTCATGTAGAGCTAAATCGGAGATCGCACCAACGTATGAAAACGTCTTACCAATGCCAAGCGAAGCACGAACCAATCAGCGAACACGCCACCGTTAGAACCAAATGCCAGTTTTAAGGAGACGTCGATTGCATTCACCAGACTGTCTTAATTTAGTCTGGGATGAATCGACTGTTGTAACCTCTTTGTAACAGAAGTTCTGTGGGTGTGTTATATAAACGCGTGCAGACCATTCTGAGAGATATATAGATTGATATAGATTCATATAGAGATACAGAGATAGATAAATATTGTAACACTTTGATAAATATATTACAGTTCTAAGAGTTCTAAGCGCGTGTTCAGCTGGGAGGAAGTTGCTGGAGCCTGGGCCCACTCCAAGCCAGTATTTCTTCCCCACTTTTCTTCTATTTTCTAGATTAGTCTATTGCTTTTGAAAGATCATTTACCTCATTACTATTCCCAGTATTTGCAGTAGATTCATTTTCAGGAATGTGTGAATGTTTCATTTTCGTAGATTTAATTATTTTCTTCTTACGTAAATTATTGAGGAGTGCATGAATGATTGACAACCATTTTGAAAACACCCCCCAATAGTAGGATTAGCGGATTCATCTCAAGTGGTATTGTAAGCAATCTTATTCAGACCCTTCGCAAGTTTACGAAGCTCCCTGGGTTGATAATTAAATGCACGGGCATGTGACAAAAGTAGGAAAAAGTTAACCTTGTTTGGCCCACAACAATTATCACCATTTGAAAACAAGCCCAATAGAAGGAGAATTTGGTAAGGAGTGTCAAATTAAAGTAGAATAATATTCTAGTGAAGACCTCAAGACATTCAAAATCTTGAGAAGAAGATCCTGCTTGAATTCAAAATTCAACAAGAATACTTGAAGACAAAATAAGCTCACCAAATCTAGGAGATTTGAATATTACCTCTCACAGTAAGAGGGCACCACTTCAGAGACACAAAATTATCCAAATCTACAACAGAAGTAGGAGACCACAAGAGGAGAACAAGTCACAAAATCTTAGGCTCATGAAAGAAAGTTTGAGACCATTTTTTGGTGGAGTTGTTTATAACAGCCTACAAAGAGCTGCAAGATCTTACTCAAGGAAACAACTTGGTGATCTTAGACACCAATATCTACATCCTCAACAAAAGTGGCAAAATGGCTATAAAATATTTCAAAAAAAGGTATGCAACAATTGGTGCAAGTAGATTCATTAATTCGATTACTTATTAGATTTGTTAAAGCACCTTAATTTGGATTAAAGTTGCAAAAAGGAGATTAGAATTACAATCTTCAAATATGTAAGAAGAAAGGTTCTTTTTAAGTTTTATTTTCACATTAGGGTTTGATTACATTTTAGAATTACAACTATCTATCAACCACCTATCATCTACTTTGGAAAGAAAAAGAAGACTATCTCCTACTGTAGCACCCTAAAATTGGCACAGTAAAATCTTAAATAATTACAATTACTCTAGTAAATATTCAAATTCAAATTTTAACCCCAAAAACCACTCCCAAACCATCGTTTAACCCATTTCTTCCTTTTTTGTGCCATTTTTAGAGTTTGTTCTGACCGTTTGACAATATCATCACTGATCAGACGATATCGCCTTAGATCGAACGATTTCATCTAGTCTAGGACGTCCAGACGATATTATCCCAAAACTAATTTTTCTCAATTAGCCTCTGTTCCAACGACGTCTCTAATCTGGGCAGAAGCGTGTCTGCATCGTTAGAGACCCTCCCCATTGGAGATCTCCAAAATTGGGATGATCTCCAACCTCCTAACCTCCCTCCTAAGCCTATTTAAACTTAGGACTCCCCCTTGGCATCCCCCTAGCTGATATTTCTTGTAACTTGACTTTACACGCACTAAAACATCTTGAATTACCATCTACACTTGTCCTATCCAAATTTTGTTGCAGGAACCTTGTCATTCTTCATCCAGAGCAAGCTCAGTTCATCGTGGACAATCCTGTTCAATACGAGACGATTTCATACCAATCCGAGACGATCTCGACTACAGTATGTATTGGGGGCAATCAGTGCCCAGAGTTTGCATTTTTCTCTTCTCATCTGTTGTTTTATTCTGCATCTAGTTAGTTTATTTATTATTTTTTGCTATTCTACATCTTGGAGTTCACCCATGTAGTTTAATTACATAATAAGGTCATGATTAGCTATTAAAGTGTTGCAACTTACTTGCATTTCTATTCGAGATTATCTGTTAACATCCTTATTGTCATTTTACATCATTATCCTCTATTAGCATTGCTGCATTTTTTGTATTATGTGCCTATTTCTCTGTTTGCAGGTCTCTGACGAATTCCTCAGATCTCAGACGATCCTACAGGTCGGAGATGATCCCGTAAAATTCTAGACAATCCTATCTGCTTCAAAAATCAGAATCTCCATCAGACATCCGGATCAAGTATGGCTCTGTAATTTAGCTTTTTCTCTCTATTTCCTATTTAAAATTTGTTTTCTGTATTTCATTTAGCCTGCATTTTCATAATAGAACAACTTAGATTCATTTGGCCAAACCTAGGACTCGAATGTTTACAGATAAAACTAAACACATTAAACACATTCCCAACCTAGGCATGGAAACTGCCATTCAAACATTTCCTGGTGAACCCACCATCCATTGAAAAATAACCATAATACACCTCCCCCGAGAGGCGGGACCTTCGCAAGGCCTCTCAGTCCAAGGTACTGTACCATATTTTTCCCATCCTCCTTCCGGGCATGGATCCTATAGCCTGAAGGTAAGGATGCAAAAAATTTGGAGTGATACATTTTGGTGAACCCGACGTGAATGCATTTAAAACCTTTTGAAAAAAAAAACAAAAACATAGATGCATTTAAAATCATTTAAAACTAATAAGTTGCATATCATGTTTAGATGGTAGCTCCTAAGAAAATATTAGCAGTTACTATAAATGTTGAAAACCAATTAGCAGACATAGAAATCAGTTTTGTGCTTAGTGTGATTGAAACAGATAGAAACCAACTTTTGTGGGATAAACTTGATAGAAGACTAAGTGTCATTTCATCTAGGTCAACAAAACTTAAACAAATCAAAAGGCTTGTCCTAGATAGAATCTTGGATCCTCATCAACTCATCTTTTATCATGAACTGCAGAGAGCTTGCCATAGATGGTTAGCTTATAGGAGAGCTCTTGTGTCTTCAAAATTTTTCACCTTCGAGGAATACCTCGAGAACGCAGCCACTATACACCAGTTCCTAGGTCGTGTAGAATACCAAGAGGTCGTTCTTATGGATAGGGAAATATGGAATAGAGTTCCTTGAGCTATGTTATATTGAGAGTATTGCCACGAGCTTTACTTCTATCAACCAAAATCTGAGACAGATAATATCACTATAGCCCTTTTCATTAAATTCTTGAAAGAAAATTTTCAATTTGAAGAACACTTCATGACTCCTGAAGAACATGAGCCCATTAATGACATTTATAAATTATTTATAGAAAACTAGATCATTGCTTTCATTATTATTTCTTGCATTTATTGTGTTGTTTGTTATCTTTACAATATTATTACAAAAACAAGAAAAACTAAAAAACATAACAAAAACCAAAACATTTCATTTTAAATATTATAGTAGGTATATAATTAAAATATATACCTCTTAAGCTTATAGTATATATATATATATATATATATTTGCTGAAATCTAAGTTAAGCACAATGCCTAAACTTAGGAATGGTAAACAAACTGAAGGAGAAGAAGAAGATTGGTTAGGAGACAAAAAAAGAAACCCAAATGTCCTTCCTGAGGATCCAATCCCGGAAGAAGAAACTCTAGACCAGCAAGACGATGAACTTGCTGTAAATGAACAAGAAGAAAACGTTAAAGAGGATGGATCCTCATCCCTTAGAGTAGCTCTAGATGGAACTATTGCTTTTGATAACTTAGATCATTTCTAGAAATTTTTCAATAATAACATTGGTGCTCTTAATATGGTAGTTCGTATTGATAAAGGACAAATTAGTGACACTCAAGCAGCCATGGAACATATGTTTGATGTGCACACTAATCCCTTGTCTTTTATTGATCAAGAAAGTGATAAGGCTGGACCATCCAATAGAGATATGGTCACTATGATTCAAAACATGCCAAAAAAACAGGTTACCCAACCTCCTAAGGAACCTATTATTGAGCCTAAAATCATTCCCACACAAAATAAAACTTCCTTCACTGCTTTACTTCGCCAAACTATTGATCAATATGCTTCAAGTAAACAAAAATCTAAAATGAAGCCAAACACCAATTTTCAACAATCTGGGATACAGCATAATACAACTTCAAAATTTCTTCATAACACCTTTCCTACCAACAATTTACACAATAGCAATATAGCATCTAATCTTCATGTCCCTCCATATTTTCACAAATCTCATATTAATGCCCTACCGAACCAATATGGTGGGAAAACTAGTAATATGGAAGCCATGGTGAAACAGTTAGCTTCACGTATGGACCAGATAGATCCCTACCATCCCTCGTACAATTATCGAGAGATATTTAGTCAACCTTTGGATCCCATAGTTGTAGCACAATCGTACCCTAAGCATTTTCCCATGCCCATCCTGCCTATATATAAAGGAACCGAAGATCCCATAGAGCATCTTCACATGTTTAGGATAGCATGTCATGATATATCACATGATGACTTGCTATTACTAAAAATGTTTCCGAAAAGCTTAGGTGGAATGGCATTAGAGTGGTACTATCAACTACCCACTCATTCTTTGAGAAATTTTGAAGAAATAGCTGAATCTTTTGTCCATCAATTTAGTGCCTACATCGAGAGGCATGTAACCATTAAATATTTATACAACTTAAAACAAGACAAAGATGAATGTTTTGTTGATTTATTAGCTAGATGGAGGCAGTTGATAGGAAAACTGCACTTTGTGCTACCTTATAGGGAAATGTTGGACATTTTTATCAATAATTTGCAAGAACAAATATCTTATGAGTTATCAACTGCTACTTTAACTACCTTTGATCAGGCTATATATTTAGCTCAAAGAGTAGAAGATGCCCTCATTAGGAGAGGCCAACTTAGGAAGAAGGATGATGAGAAAACATCTAGAAATAAATATAAAAACAAACAAGTCATAGGTGATAGAGTCACTGACAGAAAAAATGTTTCTAATATCAATGCAATGAAGACAACACAAAAATTTATATTGAAACCTCCTGATAAACCTCCTCGAGAATTTACTAGATTGAATCAACCATTATCAACTATTTTACCTCAATTACTCGAAAGAGGTTTGATTCAATTACCAGCTATCTGGGAACTCTGATCCAACCAAACCTGGATACAGAGTCGACTTACACTGTGATTTCCATAGAGGACCTGGACACTCTACCAATGCTTGTAAAAGGTTAAAGCATAAAATACAAGATCTGATTGATAATAATGAAACGGAGGTGCAAGCTTTCCAACCTAAACAAAATTCTCTTAATAATCCTCAAAATAACATTTCCCAAAATCAAAATCAAAATGCTAATCAATCATTAGACATATTTCAACATCCTTTACCAAGACATGGTAAAGAGGTGGCCAATAAAATTGAGCATCATAATGTTCCTCCTCCTACCCGATATGTAGGGACTATTAGCGGACAATTACCTATTCAAGATCCTCAAATATTTGACACAACTTTATCCTTGGTCACGACTAGGCCCCTACATAATTCTCAAACTCCAGATCCTAGTGATGTAGAATCAGATACTGAAAGTGAAATAGACATCACCTCAAACCAATCGAATAGTTCTAAAAACAAATCAGATCCTATTCAACCCATCACAGATGCTATGGTTCTAGAAGAACCATTTCCTAGAAGAGTTACTACTCGACCCTCTTCTAATCAATTCCTCCCTAATGAAAAAACCATAAACGCTCAACTGAGACTAGTTCAGCATCTTCAATATAACATTGTAGGTACCATTGGAGTCGTTACCCGACAACAGGCTCAAAATTCTCAACAAGAACCAAACCAAAATGATGGTTTAGCTCCATTTATTTTGAAAAATCCCAATAAATGGAATCATGCTCCTAATGTTCAACCTAAACCCACTTACAATATTAATGAGCAATTATCCAATACTACAGCCAGAATTTCCCTTTTGGATTTATTAAGATCTTCTCCTACCCATAGGGATGAGTTAATGCTTACATTAAGCCAAATGATGGTACCTCAAAATATTCAACCTGAAGCCATGGCCAATACTATCATCACTAGAGAAGTCGATTGTATTGACTTTTGGGATAAAGATATCCCACAACACAGTTTACATAAGGATAATCCCTTATATATTACTGCTCTAATTGGAGATGTAGTTGTTAAAAGAGTCCTGGTTGATAATGGTTCATCTCTAAACATTTGCACTTTTGACTTCTACCAACGGTTTGGCTTTAGAAGTGATGAAATGAAGAAAACTGACATGATTATCAAAGCTTTCAATGACGAAATACAAGAAACGTGTGGAGTTATTACCATCCCATTACAAGTTGGTCCTCAAACTCTAGATACAACCGTGTTTATTGTACATTACCCTGCATCGTACAATATACTCTTGGGTCATCCTTAGATAAATGCAATGCGGGCTATCCCATCCACTTTACACCAATGTGTTAAATTCGAATTTAAAAATCAGTTGGTCACTATCCATGGTGATCCTAGACCCTTTGATATGTGTGCTTTGGCAAAACCTGTTGGAGTTCAATTTTGCCCTGTTCTGTCATCCACACATCCTAATTCTTATTTTTCATCTAAAACTGTGAAACACACACCCATAGCTTCACCTATTTCTCCTCCATTCATTTCACCCTCATATATAGATCAACAATATTCTAAACAAACCACTTTAGAACCTCAAAACGATCTTCGATCCACAACAAATCCTTCATGTTCTATCCCTATAATTTCAAAACCTATAGACCCATTCATTAACACTTCCAATTTATCTCATCTATCATACCTTCCACATCTAAAGATATAGGGAATGGTCCTTCTACATCTTATGCTCTTTCTGATGAACTTTTACCATATTTATCCACAATCTTAATATAAAAAAAAATAAATGCTTCTATGCAAAATTCAATTCTTTTAAATAACTTGCCGCCATCTCCTCGTACTTTGGGCCTCCCACAACCCATGGGAAGTACTTACCAAGTTGGGAGTTGTGCTTTCATTTATAAAGGATATGACTAGGGAAGAATACCTTGGAATATCAAAACTCATCATGATGGATATGCTCGGTGTTATTTTACTAATGAGTATATTAAAGCTAAACCCATAATGATTAAAATGGTATATAAAGGGAAAGGCTTAGGACCTTTCCAAAATGGCATGAAAGAACCTATCGAGGTAGAACCGTGGCCTACCCGCTATGGTGTGTGCCTATTTCCTAGTAAGGGTCAACCATTTCCTTTTGAAGATGATAATCAACTCATATGTTATCAAGATTATTTTGATGGGCATGATGATTTGCCTCTAAAAAATTAGCCATTTACATGTAACATACTATCCATAGCTTACCTTGAATTGATTGCTGACTCCGATGAGGAGTTGGAAGGAGATATCTTCCACGATGTCTCCATTGAAGAGATGTTACACAATGGATTTTATTTTGATGGTTCTATACCAACTATAGCCCAGCTTGAGGCCACTAATCCTCAAGATTAATTATCCAACTTAACGTTAAAATAATTATAAGAATTGGGCGTCTCACCCGCCCGACCTAATTTTGAAAGAGATCTACACATGGAAGTCAAAAACGTCATTAAAGTTAACATTGGAACTGAGGATAATCCTCACATAATCAATATTGGGTCAGAATTAAGTCAAGAAAAACAAGAGCAATACATTGCATTCCTTAAAGAATATGAAGATGTCTTCGCTTGGACATACGAAGATATACCAGGTCTGGACCCTTTCGTAGTCATGCATCATCTAGTAGTCCATCCGGATGCTAAACCTGTTAAACAAAAGCTTAGAAAAATGCATCCCAAAGTGGCCCTGCTAGTCAAATGGGAGTTAGAAAAACTCTTGAATGTTGTTTTTATACAAGCTATTGATTATTTTGAATGGATCTCAAATGTAGTTCCAGTCACCAAGAAAGAAGCCACCAAAGTTATGGTTTGCACAGATTTTAGAGATATTAACGCTACATGCCCTAAAGATGATTTTCCTCTTCCAAACATGGACCAAATCATTGATTTTACTGTCGAGAGTGGGATGATGTCCTTAATGGATGGATTCTCTGGTTATAATCAGATCAGGATAGCTCCTGAAGATCAGGCTAAAACGGCCTTTATTACCCCTTGGGGTACCTTTTGTTGGAAAGTGATGCCATTCGGCTTAAACAACGCAAGTGCAACCTATCAACGAGCTATGACTTATATTTTTCATGATATGATGCATGATATCCTACATGATTATGTAGATGATATTATAGCTCACTCTATTAATGAAGATAACCATTTAGATGATTTGAGAAAAGTTTTTAATCGATTAAGAGAATATCTTATTCGATTAAATCCAGCCAAATGCATATTCGGAGTTAAGTCCGGTAAGCTATTAGGGGTTTTAGTTTCTTTACATGGTATCGAAATTGACCCTCTTAAGATTGCAGCTATCACTGATATGCCCACACCTACCAATATATCTGAGTTACGAAGTTTACAAGGTAAGCTTCAAGCTATCCGTCGCTTCATCAATAAGTTGGCGGACAAAACCGGTCCCTTTCTTAAGCTCCTTAAGAAGGATGTCCCTTTTAATTAGGAATACGAATGTAAAGAAGCTTTTGAACTTCTCAAACAATACCTCCTTAACCCACCTGTGCTTTCACCACCTAGACCTGATCGCCCATTTCTCCTGTATATTTCAGCTTCATATTCTGCCTTAGGAGCTATGTTAGCTCAGCTTTATGATGCGAAGATAGAATGTGCTAATTATTATATTAGCTGAACCTTCATTAGTTATGAAACCCGCTACACAGCATTAGAAAAACTATGTCTAGCAGTCGTATTTTCTATGTAGAAATTACACATTTATATGCTCAGTTAGAAAACCTATGTCATTGCTAAATATGATCCCTTGAGGTATCTCATGAGTCGACCTTATTTATCGGGTCATACAGCCAAGTGGGTTCTTGCTCTAAGCGATTTTGACCTCACGTTCATAGGAAAAAAAAAATTTAAGGGTCAAATCATAGCAGATCAATTAGCTGTTGCACCCTTAGAGTCTACCCATCCCCTCATCATTGAGTTTCCTGATGAATGCCTTCAATTAGAGGTAGACCATATTGAACAATGGTCCTTATACTTTGATGGAGCCCGATGCATGAGTGGGGCTGGTGCGGGTATTATTTTAATATCCCCACAAAAACATCTTATTCCTCTGTCCTTCAAATTAAAATTTGCTTGCACTAATAATACTGCTGAATATGAAGCTCTAATCCTTGGATTACAAGCTGCCTTAGCGCTACAAATTAAACATCTACTAGTTTTTGGTGATTCTCAACTTGTCATAAACCAAATTAATGAAGTTTATCAGACCAGAGATGATAAATTGTGCCCATATAAAGCATATGTTTTGCAATTGTTATCCCTATTTGATCAAGTTTCCTTGGAAGCTATTCCTCGAACTAGCAATCGTGCGACTGACGCTATGGCCGCAGCTGCCTCTCTTCTGCCCTTGGAGTTAGATGACGAATATGCCACTATCATTATTCGTCGACTCCAGAAACCCGTTTCAAATAAGTCATGCTTAGAACCTTTGGATGTGTTTCTACTCAATGAAACTACTCCTAAACCTTGGTATACTGAGATATATTTGATTTTCTTCAAAATGGGACTTTCCTCGCCAATTCTAATAGAAACCAGTGTCGGTTATTACGTAGACAAGCAAGTCGATTTGTAATAATTGGCAATACTTTGTATAGGAGATCTTTTGAAGGTATCCTATTAAGATGTTTGAATCTAGAAGAATCCAAATCAGCTTTAAGTGAAGCCCACGATGGATCTTGTGGAGGACACTTCAGTGGTAGTGTCATTGCTAAAAAGCTCCTTAGGATAGGATATTTTTGGCCTACCATGGAGAATGATGCACATGAGTATGTGCGCCATTGTGACAAGTGCAAGAAACATGCTGACCTTGTCCATGCGCCTGCATAAGAACTGTAGGCTATTTCATCTCCTTGGCCCTTTTCAAAATGGGGCTTAGACATTATTGGCAAAATTAATCCTGTGTCATCTGATGGACACAAATTCATCATAACCGCCACCGAGTATTTCACGAAATGGGTTGAAGCTATGCCTTTAGCTTCTTGCACTAGCACACAGGTATCTAAATTTATTTTCAATCAAATCATTTGTAGGTTCGAAATTCTTGCAAATCTCATCTCTGATAATGGAACTTGTTTCAAAAATAAATATGTCAAGAAATTATGCCAAAAATATAAGATTCAACATCGCTGGTCCACTCCCTATTATCCTCAAGGTAATGGTCAAGCAGAAGCATCTAACAAAACCTTAATCAAAATTCTCAAAAGATTGGTCAATAAATCTGCCACGATCGGCACATTCAATTATATCCAGCCTTGTGGGCCTATCGAACTCGTGTTCAAACCCCCACTTGGAACTTCACCTTTTGTTTTGGTTTATGGTGCTGAAGCCGTTTTTCCCTTTGAATTAGAAGTTCCTTCTTTGGCTCTACTACTTCAAGATATCGAAGTAGGAGATGAATATCAAGCTGGCATACTCAGTCAGCTGGAACTCCTAGATGAAAAATACATCAATGCTTTGGAGCATCTTCGTGCTTACCAAAACAAGCTTAAAAGATCATATGCCAAAAAAGTTCATCATTGATCCTTTGAGATCGGTGACCTTGTTTTAAAAGAAAATCAAAAAAATACTAATGCAACTAAAGACCTTAAAGGTAAATTTGAGCCCAACTGGATTAGACCATACATTATCACTGCTAAATTTGAATCGGAAGCATACAAATTAGCTACCTTAGATGGTAAATATTTAAAAGAACCTATGAATATTATGCATCTTAGGCGATATTACGCATAAAATTTAGTCATTTCATCATTTGTACATATTTTGCATGTTGTCTTATTAAAAATATATATATCAAACTGTTTACACAAAAACAAAAACAAACAAAAATAATAACAATAAAAACAACAATATTCTTGACTCTTTCGAAACCAAAACAAAATAAAAAAGAAAGAGAGAGTCAACATTCTCAAACTTCTCAAAAAAATATTTGTATATATTTCTTCTTACAAATGTTGTAGTTATATATTTCAAACTATTTTGGATAAATAAGCATTTATTTGGAATCCCCCACTATCACAAACACAAACATAAATATCTTGATTTTTGTCTGGCATGATTACTAATCTCTCTTATATCAAAGTCCACAAAATTCAGTTAAATAAAGTTTTAGCACAGAGAATTGATCTTGTTATTTACTTAAACCAAGCACATCCTTCCACAATAAAATTATTATATTTGTAATGTCCATGCTATGCTACATAGTAGAAGTGGTTTCTTGAGCAAAAAGTTTCCCCTGCTATCTTATCATGCACATGGTCTAGAATCTTTGAGAATTGGCAAAAGGACAAGCTCACCACTACCCAAAATAAAAATCCCTTGCTATACAACTAATCCGAGCAAGTATCCCTAGCATAGGAAGAAAAGCAAAGTTCAAGAAAAAGAGAAAAAAAATGTTATTTTATATCATTACGACAATGTTTCAAGCATTATCTCAAAAATCAAGCAAAAATACAAAAGAAAAGCAAAAGAAAGCAAAAGCAAAAGAAATAAAATCCCTCTCCCTACCCTTTGAAAAGAAAAGAAGGGTTGATGAGCTTGAATCCCTGGAATTCTCAATTATTCGAAAACTATGGGGTAAGCCCCATAACAGGTGGTTTGTGCCCAACCTGCTTAGCCTTGGGTAACTCCTAGCATGGCAATATGTCTATCACATTAGCAACCTTCTTTTGTATAGACCTATGTCTGCTTATGGATTAGCTAGCTCTTGATAATCTGACTTACATAGTAGTCTGGTATGGTTATATGCATCTAAATCATGGTTAATGAACACTTATTTGGTTCATTCAAATCACTTGTATCAAATTATCTTGCTCAAAACTGGTAAACGAACATAGCAATTGCACACACATTTGTATTTGAGAGATTTTGTGTACCATTATGATAAATCAAGATTGGAAATGAACTCACATACACACATGGGATTCCTTATAAATCTAAATTTTGTCTTTAAGATACTTTGAAATATTTTTTTTGCAAATCATTTGGAATAAATTCATTTTCTTCTTTGAAGAACAGTTGTTTAGTATAAAGACAACTATATGCATTATCAAAAATCAAAATCATCTTCACAACATACAATCAAGTTACATCTATATATAACTTTTGACTTTCGTGACGATGGTATAGTTCCAAAACTAAAATTGGAATTTTATGACTAGTGCAAGTCCTCATCTTCATATTCTCTGACTATTTTCAAAAATTAAAAATCAACCATGCAATAAAACAATCTATTTTCTTCTTTGATTTTCACGATGATGGTATAAGTCTATACCTAAATATTCTATGCCTAGCGCAAACCATTATACCAATTTTATTCCCCATTCATTTAAAAATCATAAAAACCATGACTTAAATCATTATGTTATACAATTATTCTTTAAAACAAACAAACACCTATCACTATTTCATGTCATTATGTCAATATGCAAATTTGCAATGATGGTATAATTCCTAAGGAATTATCCAAAAAATTTATCACACTTAGGAATTTATGCCTAGCAAAAATCATTTTAAAATATTTCATGCATAATATTTTCATGAAAAGACTGAAAAAAATATCATCATCATCATCATTTGCATCATCACACCAAAGTCTTAAGACAATCTCTTAAGCACCCTTTTACTTTTAGCAATATTTCTATACTGAGATTAGCTTGACAACCGAGTGAGCGGCGACTCCATGAAATGGTCTATAACAACAACAATGTCCTTTGAAATTATTGTTAAAAGTCCCTTTTATTTTTTATCAAATTATCATCACAACAACCAATTTGTTACATCAGATTATTTTATTTAAATTTTTAAAGCATGACATTTAAACCATAATATTTTCCAATGACATAATTACATGAATCATCAAATTAATCACACCAAAACATTAAAAGCATCATACAAACGCATAAGACAAGTCATATGATCAAAAAATATCTCATCTACATATATATCAAATATATGTACATCATATCAAAAATAGATTGGTATGCCACAATCTACATCTTGGCATACTCAATCCTCAATCAAATATACAATCTCTGTGTAGTGCAGTAGCCTCGCCTTGATAACCCCTCGAGCTCTCAGCCTCATCTCCTCCCTTGCCCTAAGGTGGAGTAGGTGGCCCCATCACAGTCCGTGTGGTACCATGAGTCCTGGATGCCGATTGGGATGATGTCCTAGATGACCGCATCACGACAAGCTCTGTAAATATGAGCTAGTAATGGCACCCTCTACTCTGTTGGCACCGCCTGGTAATATAGAGCCTGATAGAATGTAACCTATGCAATAGCGCATGCTAAATCCTAAGTGCTCGCTCCTCCACCCTAAGCTCTAAGCCATGTAGCCTCATCTTATAATGTCTGCACCTGATCCCGTAGGCAGGCAACCTCAGCTTGGAGAGTCGCTGTCTTGCTGCTCTCCCCGGTGTCAACACCCTTGCCCTTATCAGGCGATGGTGGCCTCTCTCTCTATGGATAAGGGGGCCTTTCCTCCATCCTCTCCTATTGTTGCAACCTCTGCTGAGCCTATGGCCTCCTCTGCTCTCTCCCACCGTGACCCTGTGCTACCTCAATGGCTGCCTGGCATCGCCTTCCCATCCGATGCACAACTACGTGAATCGGACCCTGAGCCCTCATCATCCAAGGAGGGTGGATGCCTGTGTACTAGGCATCATATCCATTGGCTACCCTAGAATCATCCCCATCCACTGGCTGAATGGGGGCATCATTTGCATCCTGACTCTAGAATCATTGCATATTTGGAGCCCTGCTAACTGTAGTGTTATCTTGAATAGTTTGAGAAAACTCGTAGTCTCTTAGATATGGGATCCCCTACTATAGACCAAACTACCTCAAAACTTGGTTGTACCGATGGAGCTCCACCTCTCCCCTCTCCATCCTCAGCCAATAGACTCGCCTGATGCGATCCAGCTCCTATCTGTCCTCAACCCACCCTGGATGATCTCTCCAAGGCCTCCAGGTGATCTGGTCTGAGACAAGGTCATCTAGTAGTCTCTAGGATGCTGGTAGATCTATCCACCACTATGCCCCTCTTCGGAGCCACCAGTAGAAAACTCGAGACCTCTCCCTATCAATCCCTGTTAGTGGGAGCCCTATTGGCCTCCGCATTGCAATGTGCTCCCAGCACCAAACCTACAGTACTGATGTCATAACTAGACATCAGCAACCCTTGTATACGACCCCATGAAGGATCCTATACAACTGGCAGAGTACAAAGCTCCCCCAAGCAAACCTGTATCCATGGTCTCTCATGTCACAGACCACATCTGTCAATACCCATGGTACCCTACATCCGCTCTAGTGGCATAGTAGAAGACCACCGACTACCCCAGCCAAAACTCGTGTGAGTCTAGATGCCCCAGGCATCTGGCACAGTGACTCGATATTCACTCCGCCCTTCTCTAGGACGAAGCTTGGATTGCCACACAGTCGCATCATCGCATGGCCCTGATTGGCCGTGGGAGTGATCAATCATCCTTGTATGGGGATCCTCAAAATCCTCCATACATCCTCTAGTGTGGGAGTCATCTCCCCTGTCAATAACCAAAAACAAGAAGAACTTGGATACCACCTCTTTGCTAGGGCTGTCAATAGCCCCATATCTGTAGAAACATGTGGCATCTCTGCCACATGCTGCAAGCCAACCTGAGCTAGCTGATCTCGCTCTGCCTAATACAGGGCAGCCAAGTCATCCCTTAGTCCACCGTATTTCTATTCTCTGCTCTTTAGTAATCCTCTCTGCAACATAAACAAAATCAACAATAAAAATAATTAATAAATCATTAATTAAAAATGCAAGTTAAAATAAGTTCAATTTCATAAATGATGATATCATCCACTATTGGATGATATCGTCCCAAATTTGAGCAAATTCATCTCCGATTTTGCATAAGGAAATCGTCCCTTATTGGACAAAATTGTCCCCCTATCGTCGATTTCGCCCTTAGATGAAATCGACGATATTGAGACGATTTCGACGAAATCGAGACGATTTCGTCTCGACGATGTCGACGACCCAAAAATGGCCACGATGCTCAAAAATCAATCAAATTTAATCTAAAAAGCATGAAATTATAAATTAAATCATTCTAAATTCAGTTTAGACCCTTACCCATAGCTCGCGTCAGACCTTTGTCAATTTGTGCGCTATCTTGACCATCTTGTCTCCAGAGCTCTAAAAACTAGGAAAATGAACAGTAAAAATGAATTAGGGTTTTACCCTATTTTTCTTAATTTTATTCAAAAATAATTAAAAACATTTTAAAAATTTTGCTTTTTCGTGTTTTTACCTCAAACGTTCGATTTGGGTAAAAACACGGAGGGGGCACCATAGTAAGTTGTCATACGATTCGACCTAGAATCGTCACCTAAAAATGGGAACAATTTTTGCTTTCTCGTAGATCGAGAAGAACTCATCTTTAACGCATTTTCTTTGGAAAATTCGCTAAAGAGGGGGCAAAATGTAGCACCCTAAAATTGGCATAGTAAAATCTTAAATAATTACAATTACTCTAGTAAATATTCAAATTCAAATTTTAACCCCCAAAACCACTCCCAAACCGTCGTTTAACCCATTTCCTCCTTTCCCACACCATTTTTAGAGTTTGTTTTGACCGTTTGATGATATCGTCGTCGATCAGACGATATCGCCTCAGATCGGATGATTTCATCTGGACTAGGACGTCCAAACGATCTTGTCCCAAAACTGATTTTTCTCAATTAGCCTCTATTCCAACGGCATCTCTAATCCAGACAGAAGCGTGTCTGGGCCATTAGATACCCTCCCTGTTGGAGATCTCCCAAATTGGGATGATCTCCAACCTCCTAACATCTCTCCTAAGCTTATTTAAACTTAGGACTCCCCCTTGGCATCCCCCTAGCTGATATTTCTTGTAACTTGATTTTACACGCACTAAAACATCTTGAATTACCATCTGCACTTGTCCTATCCAAATTTTGTTGCAGAAACCTTGTCATTCTTCAGCTGGAGCAAGCTCAGTTCGTCATGGACGATCCTATTCAATACAAGATAATTTCGTACCAATTCGAGATGATCTCAACTACAGTCTACATTGGGGGCAATCAGTGCCCAGAGTTTGCATTTTTCTCTTCTCATCTGTTGTTTTATTCTGCATCTAGTCAGTTTATTTATTATTTTTTGCTATTCTACATATTGGAGTTCACCCATGTAGTTTAATTGCATAATAAGGTCATGATTAGCTATTAAAGTGTTGCAACTTACTTGCATTTCTATTCAGGATTATCTGTTAACATCCTTATTGTCATTTTACATAATTATCCTCTATTAGCATTGCTGTATTTTTTGTATTATGTGTCTATTTCTCTATTTGTAGGTCTTTGACGAATTCGTCAGATGAATTCGTCAGATCTCAGACGATCCTGCAGGTCGAAGATGATCCCGTAAAATTCCAGACAATCCTGTCTGCTTCAAAAATTAGAATCTCCATCAGACATCCGGATCAGGTATGGCTCTGTAATTTAGCTTTTTCTCTCTATTTCCTGTTTAAAATCTGTTTTTTGTATTTCATTTAGCCTGCATTTTCATAATAGAACAACTTAGATTCATTTGGCCAAACCTAGGACTTGAATGTTTAAATATAAAACTGAACACATTAAACACATTCCCAACCTAGGCGTGGAAACTGCCATTCAAATGTTTCTTGGTGAACCCACCATCCGTCAAAAAATCACCATAATACACCTCCCCCAAGATGCGGGACCTTCGCAAGGCCTCTCAGTCTGAGGTACCGTGCCATACTTTTCCCATCCTCCTTCCGGGCACGAATCCTATAGCCTGAAGGTAAGGATGCGAAAAATTTGGAGCGATACACCGACTATCTTATAGAATAATTCTTAAATATTTATTTCAAAGTATTCTTGATTAAGTTGCAGTAAATTGATTAAGTGTATTATTTTGAGAGTTGATTAGAGTGATAAGGTGAAATTTTTAGTGCATTAAAAGTGAAATATTAAGATTCATTTGTGCTAATCTATTGCTCTCAAAATATTCTAATTTGTGTTCGTGAGAAGGGCACAAAATCAGAATTTGTCAGTGTCTAAAGATACATGTTAGTACACTAAGATTTGCAATATTAAGTGGCCAAGAGAAGACACCAAATCAGCTCAATCCTCCAATTGTTGGAGAAGAAAGTATCCACCGAAGATCAGCAAAAGAAGCCTCAAATCAAGACTTGGTGAGTCTCAAATTCAAAGCACAATAAGGTTTTTGTTACAAAGAAATAGTGCAAAAAAAGGAGCTTCTATCAAGTGGTTACAAGCTTGGATTCATTTGTAAAATATCCAAGAAAAAAGGGGAAGGTGTCTAACCAAAGAGACAACCTCAAAACCCTACATTGCATTTAAAATTATGCCACAAAATTAGAATTTTAGACCTCAAAGGAGTGCAAAATAAGGTGCAATAAAGGATTTTTT
This sequence comes from Wollemia nobilis, assembly GCA_028583015.1. Lineage (NCBI taxonomy): Eukaryota > Viridiplantae > Streptophyta > Pinopsida > Araucariales > Araucariaceae > Wollemia > Wollemia nobilis. The sequence goes on from JAQPPZ010005005.1 coordinate 378,397, forward strand.
ATATATAAATACATTACATTTCATTGCACTATCATAATATGGCTTATACAAGGAAAGAATTTAGATTTGAAGGTACCTCAAAGGCACAACATTCATTGGAAAAAATAGTTGAAGGTGATATAATACTAGCGTCTATCTAAGCATAGAAAAAAGAGCCACTCTTAGGGCTAATTCTTCTCACATCTTGGATAGACGAACTGACAAAAGACAAGGAGTAAAGCAAAGGGATAAATAGTGTTATGTGAGAGCAACATTGTCTATAAAAATGAGGATGTATAACAGGTGAAAAAATAATAATATTAAAGCACCATTGGATTGATTCAAACTCCACATTCGTATTGCTCGAAATCAATGCTCAAGCCTCCAAATTGTTGCTCCACATCCTAGCTGAAAAACATTGGAATTGAACAAAAGAGGAGTTGAATACTTACAATGTTAAAAGACCTCCAAAGGATCCATTGAAGCAGAAAAATAGAAGACGTCCATGCACAAGGAAGAAGTGACATGTGTCACTTGATATAAAATCCTAATTCTCCTCTCATGAGTGCTCATCGTCATCAAGAAAGTAGTTACAAATTATATGCTGGTGCATTGAGTGTATGAGATACACTTATCCACAAAGAAACCAAGTGCTCTACTAAAGAAAGTAACATCCATACATTACTCAAAGGCTCAAGAAAGAAGTTACTCAATGAGCATTTTTTTCTAGCACCTTCTACTCCTCAAGATCTTAAGAAGAAAATGGATGTGCCACTTGGCACTTCAAGCCTTATTTCGCCTCCATTTTAAGGGCAACAATGATCAACATTCAATGGATAGCATTTACATCTTTGCATTCAACTTCGGGGTCTGCGTGCATAGGGCTGAATTGTAGCATGTAAATAAGGTGGTAGATCCTTTAATACTCCGATCAAGCAAGGTCAAAAGTAGAGACAAAAAAGGTACCATATTTGAAACATTAAATACAACCAAGTTCCAAGAAGCTCCATTGGAAGTTACAGTCAAAGCAATGATATCAATATTTCAATATTTCACATCCAAAATCAGCACCTATTATTTTTTGATATAAGGTAAGGTTTATTCCCATATTATGTGCTTTCATTTCTTGGGAGTTATAAGGTTTAAAAATTAGAGGAATTTAATCATATTGAAAGCCATACCACAAAGGGAATAATTTATCAAGCTAATATAATATTTGCAATATTAAACTTAGGAGTAATAAGGGTTTCTACTAGAGATTAATCTTAAATATTGGCAAATATTATTGTGGTCTAATTTTTCCAGCGTTAGGGAGTTCAAAGGATTACTGCATCAAATTAATTTATTGGAAATTAGATACACTTAAATTAAATCCTATAGGGATATTAAATAGAGGTTTATCAAAACATTTCAAAGGTTAGAAATTTATAATATTATTAGCTCAAAACTTCTCAAAAGACAAAATAAATCCAACATTAAAACCTCTTTAGATATAGAAACAATGCTTAGTTCAATAGGAGCAATAAGGGATAATAAAAGTTGATTTTGATATTTACAAAAACTTTACAAAATCAACCAAAATTGAACTACAATTTACAAAAGCACTATATCTTATCCAAAAATATACTAGGGAGTCATAAGGCATTCTACAAAACTTGGTAATATCAGCATTTATCAAAAATAATCAAGTTGCAAATCCATTAGCAAAATATAAGCTTTCTACAAAACCTAAAAATACTTAAGAATATATACTCTCATTACTAGGGAGACAAAAGGAAGCCTACAAAAACTAAGGATTCACAAAAAAAATTATCAAATCAAGCTTATATACTTCTATTAGTAATCATATATCCTAATAATGAGTCATAAGGTAGACTATGAAGAAAATCCTATCTCATTTCTTCTACTTCTTCAAATGGGAAAAGGAATGTCATATAATGAATGCAAAGTTTACTCCAATAGAAACTAGTATACAAAACATGAAAACATTGGGTACATGAACTCAGGAGCCAGCCATCATATGACTGAAAATATACAATGGTTCGACTATTTTGAAGATGCAAAAATCTACATAATAAGAATTGCAGATAGTCAAACTTATCCCATATATGGATGTGTGACACCTAGAAGATCATTTCTAAATATTCAACTACAAAACGTATTGTATATTCCTGGATTAACATTCAATCTCATTTTAGTAAGCAAGTTAGTAGAAGATAACTATATGATCAACTTTGGATATATGGATGGAATCAATACATGTCTCATCATAAATCAAGATGAAATAAAAGCAATAGGATAAATCCATAGAAATGCATATATCCTGGATTCAATAAAAATATCACAAGATATTATGATGCTTCAATACAATGCTAACATATTTTCAAAAGAATAGGTTGAATAAAATTAAGAACCAGTACACCACAAAGGCAAGCATAGAAGAATCAAAATCAAGAAGATGAGAGGACAATTGCACCATGCTCTACTCAACAATCAAAAATCAGAACCAAATGAAGATACTTGCAAAGAGAACAATAAAGGTGGCTAGATAGAAGACAAGGATGATGAACTAAACAAGCCAAATATCATTCAATAGAGGAAGATCCACATTGAAGACTAAAGTCTTCAATACCTAAATATTGTAATATAGGGGGTGTTAGAAATAGATTATATTACATCATTTGGATCATGTAAATGTACCTTTCTTGGTACATAATTAGGACATTAGATTACTTTAGGGAAAAATTATCTAGTTACTTCATGTAATGTAATAAATACACGAGTGTCAATGTGCAAGTTGTATATGTGCAAGGTGTCCCTTGTACAACTAGGTAGTGTTGGCCAAGGAACCTATCTTCCTATATAAAGGGCCATAGATAGTAGTAGTAGAGAGTAGTGTGGTAGAGTGTAGTAGTGTAGAGAGTGTGTGAGCTATAAGCTTAGAGCTCATTCATGAGTAGTAGCTTAGATCATGGAGTGTTCATTTCCTCCATAGCTACTTTGTAATCATTTCTATCATTTATATTTATAGCATATTTTAGTCATCTCGTAGATTTACTTTCTTTCTTATTATTCTTCATCTTGTGATTGATATCTCCCATTACGTGTTGTATCAAAATCTAAAAAAGGGGGGTCCTAATGTTTCCTATCTCAAATAATGTAATAAGATGGGATGTTAAGAATATTTTATTACATTATTTTATCATGCATTCTTAACTAGGAGATTATTTTAATAATTCTTGCATGTAATGATCTCCTCCTTGAGAGTATTGATCTTCTCATTTGTAACTCTAAAAAATTTATTAAATACGCTCTTGCCTCAATGAATTAATGTGCAAATGTTCCATTACTGGAATCTATAAAGGTTTTTTCTATGTGAATTAACATTGTGAACAAGATTAATACATAGGAAAGGGTCTTCCCTCCTGTTAGTCCTTTTAAGGACTAACATCAATGAGTTCTCACATTGAAACTCCTTCAAGAAAGGCTTCACCATATCTAAGTGGACTAAGTCTACCCTCAAAGTTAGAAATATGTTGTAACAAGAATGTCATTGAAATCCTGCCATGATTTTCTCAAAAACTTGGATGTTAATGGAGATCATTGATGAGCACCAGAATTGCTCATATTTTTGCATATGTTTCTAATGTTTTGTGCGGCATTATTATATCATATTTGTACTTTTTATGAATGTTTATATGTATTTAATGGTAAATTGTGTATATTGCCTAACTTGTGTGAAAAGTGTGCTTTGTGTGTAGATTTGATTATTTTCGTTATTTTTTGCATAACTACGTCGAGGTCCCACTTGGACCTGGCATCATCTATTTTCAAAGGAGTTCAATGAATACTAAGGAAGGAGTTCGACCCTAAAAGAGAAGGGCGCCTTACTCCCATATTTCGATGGGAAGGCGCCTTACTCCCATATTTCGATGGAAAGGTGCCTTACTCCCATATTTCGATGGGAAGGTGCCTTACTCCAATATTTCGATGGGAAGGCACCTTACTCTCATATTCTAATGGGAAGGCACCTTGCTCCCATATTTCGATAGAAAAACCTTATTTCCATTGATGAAGTCAAATATGGTTGACTCCATATAATCAAATAAGGTGCCTAACTCCCATTAACCGATGAACACGTTAGCTACCCTATTTTTATATGAAATAGAGTAATGACTTCCCAAAGGTAGAACATGAGTGATGATGATGAGATAAGATCAAAAGCCATTTGATTTAACTAGACCATAGACAAATGATGCAACAAATAAAATATATTCTGAATACACCAAATTTTCCTAATTTGGTGTATTGTTATTATAATCACATTTTTAGTAGAAATTATTATTGTAACAACAATCTAAATATTGCAATAGAGAAACCTATGTGATATATAAATGCACAAGACTTCTCTAAAAAAGAAGGAGAAAAATAGCAGAAGAACCAGACTATAATGTAATTCCATTTATGCAATAAAATTCATTCAAAGTTCTCTTATTTAAGTTCGACATACATAATTAACCGAGAGAAATATGCTGGAGCCTAGGCCCACTCCTTGCCAGTATTCCTCCCCTCTCCTTTACTTTCCTATAATTTCATTTTAGTTTTATTTCTATTTTTCCTGCATTTTATTATTTTCTGCAATTTGATTTATTTACTACTTTCTTTAATTTTTGCAAGTGTGGTGTGATTTTATTTCCTATAATTTATTTTCTAAATATTAAGTGGTTTGGATTGAATTAATGCTATACAAAAACACCCCCCAAACTATAGATTTTAGTGGACTCATCTTAGAGGTATTGTAGTCAATCTCTACCTGGTACATCACAAGTTTACGAGCATCCCTGGGTTGACAATTAAGTGAAAGGGTTGTGACATCAAGAGTAGAATTTAACCAATATTTTTACCCCAATATTTTGGCACCATTGTCGAGGATGTGCCAATAGTAGATATAATTACAATACCTAGTTCTACAAAAATTCTGATCCAATCTACAAAACTTTTTCATATAATCTTGCATGAGTCCACCAAGAAATAGAGGACCAGATAATCATTTTCTTAAAAGTAAGAGCCCACAAGTAAATTTTGAACCAGCTGTAGATTCTAAACCTGAAATAGTGTCCCCATAGTCACTTCTACCAGTGCATTGGATTGAACACCCAATTTTTGCACAAAGCTCTTCCATACCAAATCATCCAAACCTGAGTGAAGAGTGGATAATACAAAATCCTTTGTTTAGAAGAACCCCATATGAAGAGGATCTACTGTATGAACAATAGTGGAAAGTTATTGAGGATGGAACCATTTCACCAATTGATTTGAAGATTCTTATACAGAAAACTCAGAATGACCACAAGGCCTTAGAAATTACTTCAAGGACAATAGGTATAGAGACCACATTTCTTGAAAAAATGGTTGAGATAGAAGAGACATCAACCAACTTTAGCTTCCCAATAGAAGAGGCTAGGGGAGATACAAAAATGAAGAACATATCCCCTACCCATATTCCTACTTTCAAAGGATTCCCAATAGAAGACCCCGACCTATTTTTGTTCAAGTTTGATGTCTTGTGCAGGTCTATGGATTATAAGATGGATGCCCAGAAGTTGAAGTTGTTTCCTTCAACATTGGATGATTCAGCCCTATGTTGGTTCATCAGCTTGGGGAACAAGTAGATCAATACCTAGGAGGAGATGAAAAAGCTCTTCCTAGAGCAATACCAAGATTTTGGTAGAGCATGGGATTCTAGAGAGGAAGTCCTAAACATGATGTAGAAGGAAGATGAATCCTTGGAGGAGTATTGGGATAGATTCAATTTCAATTTGTAGAGATCTCCCCATGCGAAGCTAAGTGATAAGTCCCTTAGAAGCATCTTCTTAAGGGGACTCAATAGTGAATCTCTTGAAGCACTAAATATGATCTCTAGAGGAGATATTTACCAACACTAGATGTCAGATATCCGATAATTATGTCAGAATTATTCTCGAAGAAAAGGTAAACCAACCTCTAGGATCACTAAGTCAATAACCTCAATCACAAAGATAGAGATAGGCAACATGTTAGAGGACTTGAAGAGTGAAATGTTATCTTCCCTAGCACTGCAAATGGATACTCTCCTACTAGTGAAGAAGAAGCAAGAGAATGAGGTAGCATTGGCCTACTACTATCCAAAATGTAGAGGAAAGCATGCAAGGAATGTGTATCCTGAAGACAAGATCAGGGTATGCATTGTTTGTCAAAAGAATCACAAGACCAGACTATGCCCACAACTACCAACTATCAAAGAGAATGCTAAAGTTTTAGAAGCATACTTCATGGGAAACCAGAGAAACTAGTAGCAACCCCCTATGGGGAATATGCCAGCAAGAATGCCACCCTATGGAGGGGGAAATTACATGCCACAAGGGTAGGCCCAACCACCCAATATGGGATGGTGGGGACAACCACCCTAGATGAACACCTCCCAAGGAGCCTCATTCTCCAATCAGTACCCATGGATGCCATATCAGCAACCAGGGTAGCAATGGAGAAACTACAGTGCATGGAATGCAGCTCCACCAAATGTAGTCCAGGCTCCACTACAGCAAAGCTTACCAGCACCCCCTATAGTGAGGCCTACGCAACTCCCAACATAGCCCATAATCAATCCCAACAACAAGATAAACCAACAAGCATATCAAATGGAAAGTGAGGTGTTTCCCATGTATAATATTAGGAATTGCAATCCTGTACAATTGAGGTCAGGTAGAAAATTAGGAGTAGAGGCTCCTCCTTTGATAGAAGAGGAGGAGGATGTACATATTACAGTAGGAGAATCACCTCTGGTTGAAGAGGTTGATGAAGAACCAACTACTGAGAAGACTGAAGAAGAAGCTCCTCCTTTTCCTAAAAGGTTACAAGAGCAAAGAAAGCCAATACAACTAGAATTTGATATCCTCTCAAGTCTGAAGAATTTGATAGTGACAATCCCTTTGTTCCAAGCCATAAGAGATATCCTGATCTACACTAAGGCTATCAAGGAACTATGTCTGAGAAGGCCAGGCCATAAGCCAACCCAGATAATAAATATGGTAGGGAAACTAGTTGATCTAATGCTTGGAAATACCTACCACCCCAAATATGTAGACCTAGGTAGCTCGATCTTGACTATGAATATTGGTGGCCACTCATTGGCCAACACTTTAGTGGACCTAGGAGAAGCCATCAATGTTATGCCAAAGGAGACCATGCAGAAGCTTAAGCTCATAGGCCTGAAGCCTACCAAGACTATTTTACAATTAGTTGATAGATCAACTGTATCACCAGAAGGAATGTTGGAAGATATCATCATGATGATGGATGCATGGGAATACCCAATAGAATTTATGGTACTACAGTCCAAGTCTAGACTAGGAGGCTATCCACTCATCCTAGGAAGGCCTTGGTTGGCAATAATAGATGCATATATAAGCTACCAAAATGGATAGATGACTATTTTAGATGGTCAAAATATTAAAAATATGACCATCTCTCCACCTACATAGTTCTTGATGCATTAGGAGAGCCTATTTGGGAAAATCAAGATGATGGAGCATTATCAATGGTGTAGCCTATAATGGCATTGATGGAGTTAGAAAATGAGGTTGATGAGGATAGAATTATCACAAATTTCTTCCATGGAGAATCCTCCCACATCTCTCCAGAGTCACCATTGGTAGGCAGCCAAGACCACCATGTCAAACAAATTTAGATTGAGCCTGGAAGAATGTTGAACATCAGTAGTGAGTTGACACCAACTCAGTTGATAACATTAAAGGAGATACTAACTAAGCATCAATAGGATTTCACCTAGGACTATTCAGATATGAGAGGGATCACTCTAAAGACTTGTACCCATCACATTTACTTGGAAGAATAGGTAAGTCTGATCAGGCAGCCACAATGAAGAATGAACCCCACCATGAAGGAGATAGTCAAGGTAGAATTGTAGAAACTCCTATCAGCTGGATTCATTTACCCCATATCTGATAGTGAGTGGGTGTCACCTCTAGTGGTGGTGCCCAAAAAGAATGGGAAGTGGTGGATCTACGTTGACTATAGATTGTTGAACAAAGCAACTAAAAAGGACCACTTCCCACTACCTTTTGTTGACCAAGTTCTTGATACACTAGTAGGAAGGAAGTACTTCTCCTTTCTAGATGGATTCAATGGGTATAACCAGATCCATATTGGAGAAGAAGATCAGGACAAGATGACATTCACTTATCCATGGGGTACATTTGCTTATAGAGTTCTACCCTTTGATCTATGCAATGCACCAACCACTTTTTAGAGGGTAGTGTTGAGCATTTTTTTGATATGATGGGAGAAGTAATGGAGATATACATGGATGACTTCACTATTTATGGTGAAACCTTTGAGGAAGCTATGACCAACCTAGAACGTGTACTCCAATGGTGTGAAGAGACCAACCTATCCCTGAGCAATGAGAAGTGCTTCATGATGATGCAAGAAGGGATAGTTTTAGGGCACCACATCTCTACAAATGGGATAAAAGTGGATAAGAAAAATATTGAAGTTATTAAATATCTACCCAGTCCTACAACACAGAGAGATGTTAGGAGATTTCTTGGCTCTACTAGGTATTACAAAAGATTCATAGCAGATTTCAGCAAACTTTCCAGACCTCTGCACACTTTGCTATCCAAAAATGTAGAGTTTATCTAGACAGAGGAGTGTGAACAAGCCTTCCATATTCTGAAGGAGAAGTTGATCACTACTCTAGTACTATGAGGCCCAAACTAGGCCATCCCCTTCCATATATACTCTGATGCATCTAACAATGCTATAGGGGTAGTTCTAGGATAGAAGTATGGTGAGGAGTTTTATGCCATCTATTATGTCAGCAAGCATCTCACTAGGGCTGAGTTCAACTACACTATCACTAAGAAGGAATTCCTTGTAGTTGTCCATACCATCAACAAATTCTACCACTACATTATAGGGTACAAGGTCTTTGTACACACTGACCATGCAACCATTAGATATCTGATGAACAAACCTACAATTAATGGTAGAATAATCAGGTGGCTTCTACTCCTGCAAGAATTTGATGTTACCATCATTGAAAAACTAGGTAAGGATAATGTAGTTGCAGAATTTCTATCAAGGTTGACACCTCCAGACCATTCAACTATGGAAGACCAATTCCTAGATGAACATATTTTCTCTCTGAGTGAACAAACACCATGGTATGCAGATATGGCTAATTACTTAGCCACTGGTAGAGTATCCCCTACACTCTCACCCCATGAAAAGTGGACATTAATAGAGAAGAGTGCAACCTTCTCATGGATTGATGGTTGTCTATTCAAAATAGGGCCTGATCAAATCATGAGAAGATGTGTTGTTGAGCATGAGTTTTCAGAAATCCTTAAAGCCTATCATGATGAACCTTATGGTGGCCATTTTGTAGGAAAAAGGACTACATTTAAGATATTGTAGACCAGATATTACTAGCCCTCACTATTCAAGGATGCAGCCAAATATGCAAATCAGTGTGATCAATGCCAAAGGATGGGTAGACCAACATTCAGAGATGAGATGCCCCTCCAACCACATGTTCACATTGAACCATTTGATAAATGGGGGATGGATTTTGTAGGGCCAATCAACCCATAGTCAATAGGAAAAAGGTATATTTTGGTTTGTACTGATTATGTAACTAAGTGGGTTGAAGTACAGGCACTGAGGGATTCCAAGGAGAAAACTATAGTAGACTTCCTATTTTCACAAATCTTCACAAGGTTTGGAGTACCCAGAGAGATCACCACTGATCAAGGTCCCCAATTCACCTCAAGGTTGATTCAAGAAATCATGCAATAATACAGAATCAGGCATAACAAGACTACCCCTTATCATCCTCAAGAAAATGGATAGGTTGAGGTTACCAACAGAGAGTTGGAGAATATCCTCATAAAAATTATACAACAGCACAAAAAATATTGGGCTATGAGGTTGCCAGAGGTAGTATGGGCCTATAGGACTGCATGGAAAACAACTACTGGTTTCACACCTTTCCAATTGGTGTATGGGAAGAATGCAATGATGCCCATTGAGTTTAAAATCAGAACCCTCAAGACTACAGTAGAATTGAACCTAAGCCTGGATGATGCACAAAAAAGAGGATTCAACAACTGAATCAGTTGGATGAACACCGATTAGATGCTCTACATAGAACAGAGGTCATCCAGAGACAAAGGACACAATGGCATGACCACCACATTAGGTTGAAGTAGTTCAAAGTAGGAGAGTGGGTGCTATTGTATGATTCTCGATTTTAGGAGTGAAAAGGTAAGCTGATGCAAATATGGATGGGGCCATACGAAGTGATTGAACTGATCAATAATGGTGTTGTGTGCATCAGAACTATTGATGGTAGCAACACCATACTAATAGTTAATGGTCATAGGTTATGACCTTACCACATATCTAAAAATATTGTGATGGAGTCCAAGATAGGCATGGGGGAGACCCCATATGATCAAAATTTTAAAATTTTTAGTAGTCAGTGGACAAGAATGTCCACCCAAAAAAAATAATTTATTCTTTTATTTTTCTTTCTTTGCTTGTGTTTCTATTTTGTAGGTACAGTGCTTTGAGTGCAATCTATAGGTAGCCTAGGAAACCTAGGCCTATCAGGCATAGATTCCACTAACTTACATCTTACTACTTTTTAGTTTTTATTTTTAGCTTTTGTAGGTATGATGCCCTGAATGCATGTTGTAGGCAACCTAGGAAACCTAGGCCTAACAGGCACAGGATCCATGAACCTGCATGATTTCTAATTTTCTAGGAGTAGAAGCTTGATTATTCCCATCTAGAGGGGATAGTCACAATATGGATACGTACATGGGTGTGAAATATTTGCAAGAAGAAAAATACCCATCTACATGTTCGGACAAGTAGTTGTTGATAGAGCTCATGAAGGAGGAAGCGCTGAAAGGCCTGATCAACTAGGAAGCATTGACTATAGAACATGCTAGTAGATGCTAAATTTTTAGTTATAGGGAGGTGCCTAACTCTCGAGTACTTCAAGGGTACCTAACTCCTATTGAAAAGTCTTGTATATGAGGAAGGGCACCTAATTCCCATAAAGGCACTGACTTGAGAGTTTTTCAAAGTGATAGATTGGCACCTATCTCCCATCCACTAGAGATAGGCACCTATCATCAAGCAAGTTGATACCTATATCCGATACATATGCTAAATTTGCCTAACTTTTGATAGGAAGGTACCTAACTCCCATGTATCTAGAGGAAGGTACCTAACTTCTGATAGGAAGGTGCCTAACTCTCGTGTATCTAGAGGAAGGTACCTAACTCCCATTAGGAAGGCCTGAATCCCATGTACCTAAAGTAAGGTGCTTATCTACATTTTGATTAAGGTACCTATTTCTCAATGAAAAGGTGCCTACCTTCCATTTAAGCACCTATATGTGACATGAATAATTTGGTGGCATTGGGAAGCGATCGAAGCCACATCAACATCCCACATGATGAAAAGGTCAAATATTTCATGAGAAATTATTACAAAATCTTATGGAGGATTTCAACATATTCCAAAGCAATCAACATAAGGATGTGTGTCATCCCACATAGACCATCGATATTTCTTATTTTTAGCATGAGACTTCAAATGAATATTTTTGTAGTACCCAAGAAGAATAGTCCAAAGAAATTTCTCACATGGAGAATACATAGTCATTCTAGTTATCATGAAACAATGAATCAGAACACTCCATGATCATCATCATGCTTGGTATGCATGGATCACCAATAAGGTATGTACATGATTTTCTATTAGATGCATATAATTTTCATAATTAGAACATTTCTAAAAATAGTGTCATCACAACATTGGCAAAAACATCCAACCACCAATCACCCACTCTATCTAGTGTGACATGTCAAACATTGATTGGGGAAGGCTACCCTCATAGTCCTCCATGCAAAATATAATGCACCTACCTCCACAAATGAAGAGGCACCTTCATGCTATAAACTATGAAATGATAAACCAGTTACAGACAAACCCAGAGAACAGAGAAAAGTTGTAGAGGTAGACACAAATCAAATTTCCATAATGGGAGGAAAATCTATGAACCATAGTCAGAAGAAAAGTGAACCCTACAATGTGGTAGGAATTAATGAAGAGGTTCAAGCCCAATTCAAAGTTATCAGGTGGATGGACTATTATTACCTAGTCAGCCAGAACTAGGACTTGGAAGCAGTAGAGGAGTTCACTGTGTCTATGGACAAGGAAGTTGCTCGACTGTGCAGACTAGAAATTCTAGTCACAGAGGAGTATGTTGCAGCCATAACTAATCTCCCTCAAATAGGGAACCATATTTATAAGGAATAATATCTAGTTGAGTGCACAGAACAACTCCTTGGGCACCTACCAATAGAATTAACATGCTCGAGGTTACCGAAATATGACCTCCCAAGGCTCTAGCAATAGATTTTTGACTAGGTGGCTAGGTTCTTTACTTGCACAGGCAAGTATACACACCTGAACGCCAACCATATGAGGTTCTTGAGCCACCTACTACATGGAGTAAATATTAACATCCTATTCTACCTAGCCTATGCTCTACAAGATGAAGCCAAGTGATACCAGGTAGGAATGACCTCTACCCTAGCACATCATGAGCTAATTTTAGCCCTAATTTGGTATGTAGAGGCACACAGAGAAGTGCTAGAGGTAGAGGAGGAGAGGGTCAAGGTGCCTAACTCCCAATAATAGTCAGCTATAGGGGCACACAGAGAAGTTCTAGAGGTAAGGAAGATAGAGGAGCCTATAGTAGAACAAGCACCCAACTTCTAGGATGACCTAGTCGAAGGGGAAGTAGGGCAAAGCTCATCAATTACTTCTCCACAAATCAATGAAGAGGTTAGGTAGAGCATTCCTAGCCCTATTTAGGTAGCTAACTACCCAAGAACTAGGAGTAGGATGAAGCAGTTAGTAGCCTTGATCACCCACAACCCATCCAATGAGGATGAAGAAATTGAGATAATCGTAGAAGAGGCTATGACCTAGGTGCTACAAAATCTAGTTAGTGGTGAACCCTCTTCCTAGAAGACTCAAGAAAATCTACAAGAACAATTGCAAAAGGTAAAATAGTAGGCCTTCATCTAGGAAGGAAAATTTAAGGTAGAAGAGACACTTTTTAAAGTGTCTAGGAAAGTAGCTATAGAAAAGTAGCTAGAATTAGGAAGCACCATACACCAGCTACACAAGCTTTGCAGCAACTCAAGCTAGAAAATCAATAGTTAAAGTAAAACAACCAAGGTGGATGTTGCCACCCAAATAGACTAGGTAATGGAAGTACCCACAACTTCTCTAGACTCTATGGAGAAAGTTACTTCTTCTAGCCCATTCAAATTAGATGCCAAAAATGAGGAAGTTGAGGTAAGGGAACTTTCATCCACCTCTACTAAAATAGCTGATGAAAAATAGGAGGACCCCATTTTGCAAATAGAGCCCCCTATAATTGAGGTCCCAGAATATGAGGTTGAGCAATCAACCCACAACCAACAACCTAAAGAAGATATGGAGCAGGAACCACCAACAACAAGAGATGAAGAGAGGTAGAGACAACACAGCCTCAATAATCCACACTCTAGAAAAATATAGCCAAGTCACCTATCAAAACACTAAGAAACACCTAAAATAGTAGAAAGATGAAGAGATGCCTATTAAGGTAAAACTAGAGGATCAGGCACCTAAACCCTCTAGCATTAGAGAAACGACACCACCTACACCTGAGGGTAAAACTCCCCCTCACACAACAACCCTAGAGCACTCAATTTAATTGAGGTCTAAGAAGAAAGTGACCAGGGCACCATAAAAGAAAGCCTAGAACCAAGGCTAGAGCTACAAAAGTAAAGACCCAACCAACCCTTGATTCAGATGAAGAATGGGTTGGGTCCTTGAAGGATTTTTCCAAGCAACAGGAGTAGTTTGAAAAGCTCCGAGAAGAGTTTAAGGAGGGAAATAAGGTAAGAAAGGCCTTCAAAAAGGTGACTAGAGAGCCTAGGATTAACATTAATCCTACTCCTAAGAAGTAATTCTAGGAGATATATGGGTCCATTGGAGATCAACCCTCCAAAATGAAAAGATACCTATAGGAGATGGGGGTATTCGACCTAGAGATAGCTACAGCCTAGGGCAAAGTAGCTAGCAAGAAGCCACTTTCTGAAGGAAGTACAAAACCACCAACTCAGAAGATGCTAAGCTTCCTCCTAAAGTGGCCTAATTGCACAAGGTCAAAGTGGTGGATGAATCTTGAATCCCTTTCTGGGAAAAATTAGGTATCCCAGACACAGAGCCCTTACCTCAATATCACCAACTCTAGAAGGAGGTAGAGCCTACATTCTAGAAAGGGGCCACTACTTTTATAGGATATTACATGAAGGAAAAAGTAGGATAGAAAATGTATGTCACAAAGCCACCAAGCACAAGTGTCGGGCCTAGCAGAATAGTTAGGCATAGCCCATGATAGCATATGCCATAGCAAGGGGCCAGTGCCCCTCAGACTACCAAGAAGAGGAAGCCCAAGGATAAGGAAAGAGACAAGGCCACTACCAAGAAGAGGAAGCAGTGGAATAAAGCTTACTAGGAGGTCATAGATAAAACTAGGGACTACCAATACAAAGTGCCATGAGGACATGATAATCCTTAGGCATGGGGGGATGATGAGCACCGAAATTGCTCATATTTTTGTATATATTTCTAATGTTTTGTGTGGTATTATTATATCATATTTGTACTTTTTATGAATTTTTATATGTATTTAATGGTAAATTGTGTATATTGCCTAACTTGTGTGAAAAGTGTGCTTTGTGTGTAGATTTGATTATTTTAGTTGTTTTATGCATAACTACGTCGAGGTCCCACTTGGACCTGGCATCATCTATGTTTCAAAGGAGTTCAATGAATACTAAGGAAGGAGTTTGACCATGAAAGAGAAAGGTGCCTTACTCCCATATTTCGATGGGAAGGTACCTTACTCCCATATTTCGATGGGAAGGTGCCTTACTCCAGTATTTCGATGGAAGGTACCTTACTCCCATATTCGATGGGAAGGTGCCTTGCTCCCATATTTCGATGGAAAGGCACCTTATTTCCATTGATGAAGTCAAATATGGTTGACTCCATGTAAGCAGAATGAAGTGCCTAACTCCCGATCAGATGGTGCCTAACTCCTATTAACCGATGAACACATCAACTACCCTATTTTTATATGAAATAGAGTAATGAATTCTCGAAGGTAGAACATGAGTGATGATGATGAGATAAGACTAAAATTCATTTGATTTAATCAGATTACGTAGCAAATAGAATCTATTCTGAATACACCAAATTTTCCTAATTTGGTGTGTTGTTATTGTAATCACATTTTTAGTAGAGATTTGTTATTGTAACAACAATCTAAATATTGCAATAGAGAAACCTATGTGATATATAAATGCACAGGACTTCTCTAAAAAAAGAGGAGAAAAATAGCAAAAGAACCAGACTGTAATGTAATTCCATTTATGCAATAAAATTCATTCGAAGTTCTCTTATTTGAAGTTTGGCATACGTAATTAACCGGGTGGAATATGCTGGAGCCTGGGCCCACTCCTGGCTAGTATTCCTCCCCTCTCCTTTACTTTCCTATAATTTCATTTCAGTTTTATTTTCTATTTTCCTGCATTTGATTATTTTTTGCAATTTGATTTATTTATTGCTTTCTTTAATTTTTGCAAGTGTGGTGTGATTTTATTTCCTGCAATTTATTTTTTGAATATTAAGTGGTTTGGATTGAATTAATGCTATACAACAACACCCCCCAAACTATAGATTTTAGTGGACTCATCTCAGAGGTATTGTAGTCAATCTCTACCTGGTACATCGCAAGTTTACGAGCATCCCTGGGTTGACAATTAAGTGAAAGGGTTGTGACATCCTGAGTAGAATTTAACCAATGTTTTTGCCCCAACAATCATCCTACAAGTTATAGTCATATTAAGAGATGTCCCAAGAGGGATTCTTTGATGAAGAATCAAAATTGAGAATTGGTTCCCTTGCCTAAGGGAAATAATATAGATGGTTGCAAATGATTCTATGTGACCATGTTTGGCATTGGTGGTCAAATTGAAAACAACAAGACTCACCTTATTATTAAAGGGTTTTCTTGAGAATGAGGGGGCTACATTGATAATTTTTCCTATATTCCCTACATATATTGCATCTATATAGTTCTTTCCATTATTGCTTAATTGAAATTATTATTGTATTGACATCATTTGGATCATGTAAATGTACCACCTTTGGTACACAATTAGAGTAGGATATTACTTTAGAAGGAAGTTAGCTAGTTACTTCAATAAATGTAATAAATGCACAATTATCAATGTGCAAGTTGTAATGTGCAAGGTGTCCCCTTGTACAACTAGGTAGAGTGTTGGCCAAGGAATCTATATTCCTATATAAAGGGCCTCATAGTGACATATCAAAGACATATCAAGAACATCAAGTTCATTATAGTAGAGAGTAGTAGATAGTGGTAGAACTCCTTGATGGAGTACAATGTAGTTCTTTAGCTTATATCAATAGAGTAACCATCACCTCCATACTACATTGTATTTTTACCACTTTCTATTTATAGTATATTTCAGTCATATCAGAGAATTCCATTGTTTCATATTTTCTACATCTTATTAAGACCTATGATAGATCTCTCCCACTACACATATCCTCAAAATCTAATAGTGGTATCAGAGCTATGGTGCATCTAGATAGGATTAGGAAGAGTCACAAGTAAAAACTGAAACAAATCTCAGTTACAAAAATTCTAAGATTACATTTGGCTAGAGTCTTTCCATAGAGTTATAGGAAAACTTATGAAGACTAGGACTCAGCATTCATTCCACTAGTTTTATGAATCAACTAGTGAAGACTATTGATCTCAAGAGATCTAAATATTTTTCATACCAACTACTGTCTAAACTTTGTTGTAAAAAATTAACTTGGGAAACTTCCTACAACATATAGAGAAGGATTTCACCTTTTTTACCTAGAATTCTATGTGCTTTCCTCATGTAGAGATTAGTTTTTTTGCTCAGGAAAATAGACACTGCAAATCTGTGTAGGAGAGACTCGAGGTGAAGAATCATGGTGAAGTTTAGAGATTTGAGATCTCCATTGCTATATTTAAATCTTCACATTGCATAAGAAAATGCCATAGAAGCCTTGCACCTAAAAAAAAGGCCATAGAAGCCTTATACCAAAATAAAAGGCCACAAAGCCTTGATCCATAAAAAAAATATCATACATGCCTTGATCTAGAAGAAAGGACCATAAAAGCCTTAATTCTAAATAAGACCCCAAAGAAGAGTTCTTGATCCTAAAGAAAACTCCATAGAAGAGTTCTTGATCCAAAATAAGACTCTAGAGAAGAGATCTTGAAGAAGACTCCAAAAAAGAGTTTGTAATATAGGAGATTGGTGATCTTCTTTACTAATTAAAGACTTCTTTCTAAATAAGCTTAAGAGATCCATAGAATATCTCATTGGAAAACTTCTAGTCATGGAAGAGATAAAGAGTGACTACCAAAGTCATGTTCCTGATCAAAGAAGTAGAAAATTTTAGAGATCTAAGAAGAAGATTTGATTACCAAAACTTCCACAAGCAGGAGGTTGAAGGAAAGGTCTTATTTGGAAGACCATATAAGCTACACTATTGAAGACCTTGGAGAGATTTCAAGGAGGAAAAAGAAGGCTTGGAGAGCCTTGTTGTAGAGCTCATAGAAGCATCATCAAAGGAGTTTCTAGAAGAACTCATTGTGGAAATCCACTACCAACAAGAAGATCTTGATAGTGAAGGACTTGGGATAATTATCGCCATCTGATAACAAGCCTAAAAGAAGAATTTGACAAACAAGTTGTCAAATAATAGAATATTCTAGTGAAAACCTCAAGACATTCAAAATATTTAGAAGATCTTATTTCAAGTCAAAGTTCAACAAGAAGATTGAAGAAGGATTTGGACAGAAGAAGCCTACCAAATCTAAGATATTTGGAGATTGTCTCTCACAGCAAGAAGGCATATTTTAGATAAGATTTTTCTAAATCTATAGCAAAAAATAGAAGATCATGTAATAGCCTAAAATTGACCCATGTCAATTTACCCTAACTTCAAAACATTCATTAAATCTTCTCTCCAACCTCATGCCTTGATTTTTGTGCTCGTATCAAGTTTATTTCTAACCTTCTGATGATATTGGCTCTATTTGAATGATATCAGACTTTATTATATGAAATTGGATGTCTGATTTCATCCAAAATAGAAAAATACCCAAAATAGCAAAATGAAAAAAATTGTTATAATGCCCCTTGTTTGTACCTAGCTAATAGTGTGGACATTACGGTATCGAATCAGTCGATATCATCTAGAATAGGAGAAACAATAACTCCCCTTATTTTTTAGCCCAACCCCCCTAACTTACCTTTTCCTATTTAATCCAAATACTCTCCTTGGATTCCCACTAGATCCTTGAGTATTTCTCGTCCCCCGTATCCCATTGCATTTTCAATTATCTTTGTATTTGTTGCAGGTTTACAAGTCTAGAGCTACGCATCGATTGGTATGATATGATATTAGACATTTGATATCGCTCTGTAATATCAAACATTATTTTCAAAATCTCTTACCATATCTTTTGTCCATTAGTATTTTATATCATGTTCATCATTTTATCTAAGCCTAAGTTTCATTTATCATATTAGGTGTTCACCATCATAGCATTTCATTTTATTGTTTCACATTTATAGCATAGATTCACATTAATTTCTTTCAAGTATTGCAAATAATAATTTTTATATAGTCTAATACATGCTTAATCAAATTCTTATTATGTTGTAAAATCATGTTTTTGCATCAATTTGTGTAGTTGCAGGTTTCTAATTGTATTGGGTCATCCGATACCAGATCAAATGTCTGATATTGCCCTACAACATATGATATCGCCTACATCAAGTAAAAAGACTTATAATCAGCAATTCGAATTGAGTAAGCTTTGAAATTTCTTTAATACTAAGTATTGCATCTATTTTATCTTTTGTATTATGTTGTGTGTTGTATTCATTTAAATCAAAATTGCATATATTTTTAATTAGTTGCATTTGGATAAACTAGATGAATGTGAGTGAATTAAAATGAATCCATCTCAAAACTCCTAACCTAGGCGTGGAAATTGCCATACAAATATTTCCTAGTGAACCCACCCAATTCATTGATAATCACTAAAGAAGGCACGACATCAAGTGCCTCTCCTTTGAGGTGTAGACCCATCATTTTCTCATTCCCCTTCGAGGTGCGGATCCATTAGCCTGAAGGAAAGGAGTGCAAAAAATTTAGGACTACATTCTTAATTGAACCCGATGTGAACTACATAAGCATAATTCTAATTAAAAAATATAAAACAAAACTATATATCATCATTTAAACTTGCATGTTTTAGATTCACCTCTTACATGGTAGATTCCAATATAATAATATCTACAATTATAGATATTAGAACACTAGAAATATACACAAGAAATATCTCTAGTAGTTGAACACTCTAGTATCCCATCTCAAGAATAGTGGTCTGAACATTGGAAAAGACTTGACATCATTAAAGTCAACACACAAAGACTTAGTCAAATCAAGAGATTCAACATAGCTAGAATTGTGGGACCCGATCACTATTCTCATTACTTTGATATACAAAGATCATGTGAGAGGTGGTTAGCTGATAAGAGAGCAATCATCTATTCATCTATCTACACTTTCGAGTATTATCTTGAAAATGCTATAATTGTACATTGATTTCTTGCACACATAGAATATCAAGAGATTGTTTTGGAAAACAAGAAAATATACCAAAGAACTCCTAGAGTAGTCTGTTTTCGTGAATATTGTCACGAAATATGGTTTTATTCTCAAGATTCTCAAATTGATAGCATTATTATAGCTCACTTTGTCAAATTTCTAAAAACAAACTTTCAATTTGAAGAAGAGCATTATATGAATCCTAAATAACTTGAACCTATTAATGACATTCATAAACTCTTTCATAAATACTAAGCTTATTATCTAGAATATTATAATTCTTGCTTTTACTTTCTGTTCAAAATAAAAACAAAAAAATATATATCTAAATATCTACAATATTTTATATAGGTATATATATAACATATATAACCAAAATTCAAAACATATATATACAATATATACATCATTAAAAACAAAATACCCAAAGGCCAAATGCCTAGAATCCTAAGAAATGGTAGACAAATAATATCTGGCTCCGCAGAAGAGCTAGATCAAGAAAATTTGGATGATAGGATACATATTGAAGATGATAAGCTCATGGAACAATATGAGGATGACAATAAAGAAGTGGAAGAAGAAGATCCTATGAAGCCTACAATAGACCCTCAAGGTAATGTTAGTTTCAAATTCGTCCAACACTTTACTAAGTTTCACATTGTTTTCTTTCAAGTATTGCAAATAATGAGTTTTATATAGTCTAATCCATGCTTAATCAAATTCCTGTTATGCTGTAAAATCATGTTTTTGCATCAATTTGTGAAGTTGTAGGTTTTTTACTGTATCGGGTCATCCGATACCAGATCAGATCGATCGATACCAGATCGGACGTTCGATATCGCCCTGCAACGTTCGATATCGCTTGCATCAAGCAAAAAGACTTCAAATCAGCCATCCAGATTGAGTAAGATTTGAAATTTCTTTAATACTAAGCATTGCATCTATTTTATCTTCTATATTCTGTTGTGTGTTGTATTCATTTGAATCAAAATTGCATATAGTATAGGTTTAGTTGCATTTGGCCAAACTAGGTGAATGTGAGTGAATTAAAAGGAATCCATCAAACAACTCCCAACCTAGGCGTGGAAACTGCCATACAAATGTTTCCTGGTGAACCCACCCAATTCATCGACAATCACTAAAGAAGGCATGACCTCAAGTGCCTCTCCTTTGAGGTGTAGACCCATCATTTTCCCATTCCCCTTCGAGGCACGGATCCATTAGCCTGAAGGAAAGGAGTGCAAAAATTTTAGGACTACATTCTTTGGTGAACCCGACGTGAACTACATAAGCATCATTCTGATTCAAAAACATAAAACAAAAAAAAATCATCATTTAAACTTGCATATTTTAGATTCACCTCTTAGATGGTAGATACCAATATAGGAAAAGCTACAATTATAGACATTAGAACTCTATTATCTACACAAGAAATATCTCTAGTAGTTGAACGCTCTAGTATCCCATCTCAAGAACAGTGGGCTGAACTTTGGAAAAGACTTGACATCATTAAAGCCAACACACAAAGACTTAGTCAAATCAAGAGATTCAACATAGCTAGAATTCTGGGACCCGATAACTCTTCTCACTACTTTGATATCCAAAGATCATGTGAGAGGTGGTTAGCTGATAAGAGAGCAAGCATCTCTTCATCTATCTACACTTTTGAGGATTATCTTGAAAATGCCATAACTGTACACCGATTTCTTGCACACATAGAAGATCAAGAGATAGTTTTGGAAAACAAGAGAAGATATCAAAGAACTCCTAGAGCTATCCATTTTCGTGAATATTGTCACGAAATATGTTTTTATTCTCAAGATTCTAAAATTGATAGCATTACTATAGCTCACTTTGTCAAATTCCTAAAAGCAAACTTTCAATTTGAAGAAGAGCATTATATGACTCCTGAAGAACTTGAACCTATCAATGACATTCATAAACTATTTCAAGAAGACTAAGCTTATTATCTAGAATATTATAATTCTTGTTTTTACTTTATGTTCAAAACAAAAAAAAAACAAATATATATATATATATATATATATTTCATATAGGTATATATATAACATATATACCCAAAATTCAAAACATATATATATATATCACTGAAAAAAAATACCCAAAGGCAAAATGCCTAGAATCCTAAGAAATGGTAAACAAATAGAATTTGGCTCTAGAAGAGCCAGATCAAGAAAATCTTGATGATAAGATACATATTGAAGATGATAAACTCACAGAACAAGATGAGGATGACAATAAAGAAGGGGAAGAAGAAGATCCTATCAAGCCTACAATAGACCCTCAAGGTAATGTTAGTTTCAAATTTGTCCAACATTTTACTGAATTTCTAAAAAGTAATATAGATGATATCAATCAAGTGTTAAAGATAGAACATTTACTCCCAAAAGGAGATTATTCAATGGAGGTAGCTCTAGAATCTACTTTCCAAATGCACACAAATCCATTGACATACATGAGTAGAACAGAGCAAGATGTCGATCAAGATGATCCATCTCAAAACATCAATCAAAACATGGTTGTGCACACCAAACAAAAACAACTATTTTCTTCTCTTTTCTCTCAAGCTCTTAATCAACAAGCATCCACATCACAAAAGGCTAAAAAATACAAAATCAATAAAAAATTCAGCAAAATGCAATTCCATATAAACTTCACAATACTCTTCCTACAAATACTCTACATAATAGTGTTTCTACTGGAAATCCTCATATAGCAACACAACCATATCATCAAATGCACAACAATATGATAACACAAAATCAATTTAGTGGGCAACCACAAGGACTTGAAGCCATAGTCAAACAATTAGCTTCACGCTTAGATCAAATAGATCCTTATCATCCCACATATAGTTATAGGGAGATGTGTAGTCAACCATTGGATCCCATTGTTGTTGCCCAACCTTATCCTAAAAATTTCCCCATGCCAGTTCTTCCGATATATAAAGGGACCGAAGATCCTATTGAACATCTTCGTATGTTTAGGATAGCTTGTCATGATATTTCATATGATGATTTGTTGTTACTAAAGATGTTTCCTAAAAGCCTCGGAGGCATGGCTTTGGAATGGTATTATCAATTACCAACCAATTCCTTGAGAAATTTTGAAGAAACTACAGAAATGTTTGTTCATCAATTTGGTGCTTACATAGAAAGGCATGTTACCATTAAAGACTTATATAATTTAAAACAAGGAAAAGATGAAAGTTTTATGGAATTCCTAGCTAAATGGAGACAACTTCTAGGGAAATTACACTTTGCTTTACCTCACAGAGAAATGTTAGAAATCTTCATCGGTAACTTACAAGAGCAGTTATCTTATGAACTCGCCACTGCTACAATAACTTCTTTTGATCAAGCTATAGACCTAGAAAGAAGGGTAGAAGAAGCCCTTATTAGAAGAGGATAATTCAAGAAGAAGGATGAAGATAAATCTTCCAAAAACCAATATAAGAACAAACAAGTGGTTGGTGATGGAGTTACTGACAGTAGAAACACTCCAAATATCAATACTGTCGAAGCCATAAAGAAATTTGTATTGAAAGTTCCTGATAAACCTCCATGAGAATTCACAAGATTGAACCAACCTTTAACCTTGATTCTACCCCAATTATTAGAAGAAGGTTTGATATGATTTCCAGAAATACGACAACCAGACACCACTTTACCTAGATATAGAGCTGATTTACATTGCAATTTTCATCGAGTGGATGGACATTCAACCAACTCTTGTAAAATATTAAAACATGTGATACAAGATCTAATTGATAAAGGAGCAATGGAAGTAGAAAAATTCCCTCCAAACAATAATCCTCCAAACAATGCTCAAAAGCAACAAACACAAAATGCTAATCAAACTTTAGACATCTTCCAACATCCTTTACCCAATCATGGTAAAGAAGTTGTGAATCAATTAGAACACCACAATGTCCCTCCCCCAACTCGATATGTGGGAACCATTAGTAATTTCTTACCATATCAAAATCCACAAACTTCTTATGTGCCTACTCAATCTACAATCACAATTAGGCCAATTCAATATTTTCAATTTTCATCTTCAGAAGATACAAGAAGTAACTCAGAAAGTGAAACGAAAAGTGAAATAGATATTACTTCTAATAATTCAAATAGTTCTGAAAATGAGTCAGACCCAATCCTTCCTATCATAGACTTATTAGTTCTAGAAGAGTCATTTCCTAGAAGAATGACTACACATCCTTCATCTCAACAAATACTTCCAATTGAACAAGCAGTGAATGCTAGACCTCACTTTGGTCACTCACAAACCAACAACATTGTGGGTACTATTGGAGTCGTCACTAGGCAACAAGTTCAGAATCAAAATTCCCAATCACAAACTCAAACAACTGATAAAGAAAAACCTCCATTTGTGTTAAAAGCACCCATAAAAGGAAATAATTTATCAAAACCACAACAAAAACCTCCCTATGATATTAATGAACAATTAGCTAATACTACAGCCAGAATTTCTCTCCTAGATCTCTTAAGAACTTCATCTATACATAGAGAAGAATTAATGGGTACCTTAAGCAAAATGATGGTACCTCAAGACATAGAACCTACTGTTGTGGTCAATGTTGTAGTTTCCCATGGTACAAATTATGTAGAGTTTCACGATAAAGACATTCCTCCTCAAAGCATGTATAGAGATAATCCTTTATATATTACAACCTTAATTGGGGATGTGGGTGTCAAAAGAGTCTTGATTGATAATGGTTCATCACTAAATATATGCACATATGATTTCTTTCAAATATTTGGATTTAGAGCTGAATATTTAAGGAAAACTGAAATGATCATCAAAGCATTTAATGATGAAACCCAAGAAACTTGTGGAGTGTTATCAATCCCATTGCAAGTTGGTCCAAGAATCTTAGACATGATCGTGTTTGTTGTATCTTGCCCTGCATCATATAACATTCTCCTAGGTCGACCTTGGATTAACGCAATGAGAGCAGTTCCTTCTACTTTACATCAATGTGTCAAATTTGAATTTAAAAATCAATTAGTCACTATCCATGGTGACCCTAGACCCTTTGATATGTGTGCGATGGTAGAACCAATCGGTGTCCCATTCTATCCTGCTTTATCTTCAACAAAGCCTACCCCTCTTAAAGATCCTCCCTCACAAACTAAACCCACATCACCTTGTACCACAACTAAAATAAATGATCCTTCTACTTCATATCCTCTTTCAGATGAAATTTTACCAGATTTATCTACAATATTAGCAACCATAGAGCATACTAATTTTGTTGTACAAGACTCTATTATCTTGTCCCAATTACCATCATCTCCTCGAACGATAGGCTTGCCACGAAGGCAAGGAAGCATCTATCATATAGGGAGTTGCACCTTTATCTATGCAGGGTATGATCCTGGAAAAATTAATATTCAAATGAGCTTTACACTTGATCAAAATGGGTTTGCTCGATGTTATTTTTCTCATGGATATGTGAAGTCAAAACAAATAATGTGTAACATGGGTTATAAAGGTAAAGGTCTAGGTCCTCTTGAAAATGGCATATATGAACCTTTAGAAATAGAGGAATGGCCTGCCCGATGTGGTATTGGCTATATCCCTACAAAAACTCAACCCTTCCCTTTTGATGACGATGACCATCTTGTGACATATCAAGAGTACTTGGAACATCAAGAATATTTAAAAACAAATAAGAAAATACATTTTTGTAACATGTTATCAATAGCATATCCTGAAATGATTGCTTCTCTAGATGAATGTTTAGAAGGAGATATTTTTCACAATATTTCTCTTGAAGAAATTTTGAGGAATGGATTCTTCTTTGATGGGTCTATACCATGTATAGCCCACATTCAAACAACTACCCCACAAGATGAATTAGCTAAGTTAACTTTAGAGGAACTCCAAGAAATGGGTGTCTCACCCGCTCCTCCTAATTTTGAAAGAGATTTGAATATTGTAATAGAAGATATTCTACAACGTCAACATTGGGACCGAAACCAACCCTCGCTTAGTTAAAATTGGAGCTGAATTAAGTGAAGAAAGACAAAATCAACATATGGCATTTCTCACAGAATATGCTGATGTCTTCACTTGGACATATGTAGATATGCCCGACTTAGACTCTTCTGTAGTCATGCATCACTTAGTGGTGCACCCAGATGCAAAACCTGTAAAACAAAAACTTAGAAAAATGCATCCTAAAGTAGCATTGTTAGTTAAATATGAATTACAAAAACTTTTGGATGTTGACTTTATTCAGGCTATCGATTATGTCGACTAGATATCTAATGTCATTCCAGTAACCAAGAAAGAAGCTACTAAAATCAGAGTATGCACTGATTTTAGAGATATCAATGTTGCATGTCCTAAAGATGATTTTCCTCTTCCTAATATGGATCAAATTATTGATTTTACAGTTGGAAGTGGAATGTTATCCCTTATGGATGGGTTTTCAGGATATAACCAAATTCGAATAGCTCCTGAAGACCAACCTAAAACTACTTTCATTACACCATGGGGAACTTTCTGTTGGAAAGTGATGCCCTTCGGTTTAAAGAATGCAGGTGCAACTTATCAATGAGCTATGACGTATATCTTTCATGACATGATGTACGACATTCTACATGACTATGTGGATGACATCATAGCTCACTCAATTAGAGAAGAAGATCATATCACTAATCTAAGATGAGTATTTGATAGACTTAGAGAATATAAAATTTACCTAAATCCAAACAAATGTGTATTTGGAGTAAAATCTAGAAAATTATTAGGATTTATCATTTCTATGCATGGCATAGAGATAGATCCTATTAAAATTAAGGCTATCATTGATATGCCACCACCTAAAAATATATCAGAATTAAGGAGTTTACAAGGTAAACTTCAATCTATCCATCACTTCATCGATAAATTGGCAGACAAAACTCAACCCTTTCTTAAGCTACTTAAGAAAAATATCCCATTTCAATGGGACAATGAATGCCAAGAAGCATTTGAAGCTCTTAAGCAATATCTCCTTACCCCTCTAGTACTCATTCCACCTAGACCAGAATGCCCTTTTATCTTATATATTTCTGCTTTTGAGCTTGCATTAGGAGCAATGTTGGCTCAACTTGATGATGATAAGAAAGAACGAGCCACTTATTACATAAGTAGAACATTAATAAGTTATGAAACTCGTTACACACCCATAGAGAAGCTTTTCTTGGTGGTCATATTTTCTACACAAAAGCTATGCCATTATATGCTTAGCCAAAAGACATTTGTCATTGCTAAATCTGATCCATTAAGATATCTGATGAGTAGACCTTACTTATCAGGATGCACATCTAAATGGGTTCTTGCTCTAAGTGAGTTTGAACTCACATTTATTGGTCAAAAATCTATCAAAGGCCAAGTCATAGTTGATCAACTTGTTGTTGCTCCTCTTGAGTCTACTCATCCTTTAACCATCAAATTTCTTGATGAATGTCTTAACTTAGAAGAAGATCATTCTAAGTCTTGGTCCTTATATTTTGATGGAGCTAGATGTATGAGTGGTGCAGGTGCAGGCATCATATTAATATCTCCACAAAAGCAACTTATTCCCTTATCATTCAAACTTCAATTTTCTTGCACAAATAATACTATAGAGTATGAAGCCCTAATCCTTGGGTTACGAGCAACTTTAGCTCTAAAAATCAAAATCTTATTAGTCTTTGGAGATTCCCAACTTGTGATAAATCAAATTAATAATGTGTATCAAACACGAGATGAGAAACTTCATCCCTACAAGGATTATGTTTTAAAACTTATCTCTTTATTTGAGAAAGTAACCCTTGAGGCTATCCCTCGTACTAGCAACCATATTGTAGATGCCATGGTAGCTATCACTTCTCTATTACCTTTAGAATTGGATGATGAATATGCTACGATCATCATTCATCAACTTCAAGAGCCAACCTCATATAAATCTTATTTGGAACCTCTAGATGTGTTTTTAATCAATGAGATAACTCTAGAACCATGGTATACAGATATTTTTAACTTCCTTCAAAAGGGGACTTTTCTAGAAGGATTAGATAGAAACCAATGTAGGTTGTTACGTAAGCGAGTTGTTCACTTTGTGATTATTGGAAATACTTTATATAAAATATATTTTGAAGGTATTATTTTAAGATGCCTCAATTTAGATGAGTCTAAGAAGGTGTTAAGTGAAGTCCATGATGGATCTTGTGGAGGTCACTTTAGTGGAAGTGCTATTGCTAAAAAACTCCTACGAATGGGGTACTTTTGGCCTTCCATGGAAAAGGATGCCAATGATTATGTGCGCCATTGTGACAAGTGTCAATGACATGCAGACCTTGTTCATGCTCCTGCTCAAGAACTTCAAGCCATATCCTCTCCTTGGCCCTTTTCCAAATGGGGCCTAGATATCATTGGCAAAGTCAATCCCATCTCTTCAGATGGCCACAAATTCATCATAACAACAACAGAATATTTTACAAAATGGGTAGAAGCTATGCCACTAGCTTCTTGCATAGGAGTCCAAGTATCTAAATTCATTTTTAATCAAATTATTTGTAGATTTGGGATTCCATCAACACTTATTTCTGATAATGGAACATGTTTCAAGAACAAAGACATTAAGAAACTTTGTCAAAAATATAAAATTCAACATCGATGGTCCACTCCATATTATCCACAAGGAAATGGTCAAGCTGAAGCATCCAATAAAACTTTGATCAAGATTTTAAAAATATTGGTTAATAAATCAGGTCATGATTGGCATACTCAATTATATCCCACCTTGTGGGCTTATCGAACTAGCGTTCACACTCCTACAGGTGCTTCCCCTTTTGTCTTGGTTTATGGTGCTGAAGTCATCTTCCCATTTGAGTTAGAAGTTCCTTCTTTAGCTCTTCTACTTCAAGATGTCGAAGTAGGAGATGAATATCGTGCTGGAAGACTAAGTCAGTTGGAACTTCTAGATGAAAAGTGCATACATGCTTTAGAACATCTTCGTGCTTATCAAGATAAACTCAAAAGATCATATTCAAAGAAAGTTCATCATCGATATTTTGAGATCGGAGATCTAGTTCTTAAAGAAAATCAGAAAAATACTAATGCTAGAAAATACCTTAAAGGTAAATTTCAACCTAATTGGCTTGGACCATTCATCATCACTACAAAATTTGGATCTAGTGCATATCGCTTGGCTACTTTGGATGGAAAATATCTCAAAGAACCAATGAACATCATGCATCTAAAGAGATATTATGCATAAAAGCAAAAGTTCCATCATTGTATATAATTGTAAATAACTTCTTCATATATTTTATCATTCAATTTGCAATTATCATATATTCATCAAATCACAAAACAACCAAAAAATAAAAATATGAAAAATTTCAAAAATATGTCAAATTATTGTTAAGTCATCATTTTGCATCATTGTTTGTTGTTTTCCAAAATTCAAGTTATATTTTATTTTCTTTTGGATAAACTCAAAAGTTATCTTGAACCATTCACCTAATTCACATTTTTAATAAATCTTGATTTTGTCATTTTGATTATAAATCTCTCTTGAACCAAAATCACTATTACTTCACTAAATAAAATTTTGAGTTTTGGGAACTGGTCTTGCTACTTTTTGAACCAAGAACACATTTCACATCTTAAAATAATTTTTGCAAATTCGAAAGATGATACTACATAGTAGTCTTAGCTCCTTAAGCGAAAGGTTTCCCTTGCTATCCTATTATGCGCATGGTCTAGAATACTGAGAATTGGAAAAAGGACAAGCTCCCCCTACCCAAATAAAATCCCTTGCTCCTTGTCTAATCTGAGCAAGTATCCCAAAAAAAAAAAAAAAGCAAGAAAAAGAAAAAAAAAAAAAGAAAAGAAAAAAAAAAGTAGTCTTACTACAAAAGCAATAAAATCCCCTTGTTCACAAACAAAATGAACAAGAATCCCTACTCAAAAGAAATCAAAAGAAAAGAAGGGGGTAATGAGCTTGAATCCCTGGAATTCCTTAGTTATTCGAACGCCATGGGGTGATCCTCATTACAGGTTAGGTGGCATCAAGCTGGCTTGGCAATGGTGGTATCCTTACGCGTGGTGACATGTCTATCACATTAGCGACCTTATTTTGTATAGACCAATGTACACTTGTGGATTAGCTAGCTTTTGGTGACTTGACTTACATAGTAGTTTAGTACAATTGCATGCATAAAATCATGGTTAACGAATCTCTCACTTGCACACACATTGGTTCATAAAAGTTGGCTTGTATCATTACCTCACTCAAAATTGGTAAATCAACTTCACAAAGCACACACATTTGATCCTTGAGAGATTTTGTATCATTATGTAAATCAATATGGATAATGAACTCACACATCACACACTGGTTCTTGATAAATTTGACTTTATCCTTGAAATAATTTAAAATATTTCTTTGAAATTTGCTAGAAAACATTAGTTTGTAACCATTTGCATTAATCCCTACAAATCACTTCATTTTAGCAATTACAGTATATATATTGTCTTCAAAATTTTCAATATGCCAACATAATGATTTGTTTCAAATAAATATTGCATTTCAAATCACACATAATTATTTTATCATGCATTGCATTTTTGACTTCGCGATGATGGTATAATTCCTAGTAATAACTCTCACT
Organism: Wollemia nobilis; assembly: GCA_028583015.1. NCBI lineage: Eukaryota > Viridiplantae > Streptophyta > Pinopsida > Araucariales > Araucariaceae > Wollemia > Wollemia nobilis. The sequence continues at coordinate 408,972 of JAQPPZ010005005.1, forward strand.
TCAAAATTCATACTAGGAATTCTATGCCTAGCGCAAGTCATCCTTCCCAAATTTTCATGCTTAAATCACTCTATATTTCTCACAAACACAATCTTTATCAACCCATTTTCTCAAAAATCAATTTCTCTTAAAGGAATCGCCATCCTTTTTCATCATCATAAGCCTCAAGGTTACTCTTGAGCCCACAATATTTTTGGTATTAGCAATACAAAACTTCCTCACAACAGGATACGCTTCATGACCTAGCGAGCATTGATCTCCACCAAAAAGTCATATAACAACACAACATCCTTTTGAGGTTCATTGCTAATCCATCAATTTTATCACTTCACAAAAACATCTTTTGTCTTCCAAAAACACTTTGCAAAATCATTTCCTTTCAAGTTAAGCATGATAAAAAATATTCAAAAATCAAAGCATGATTACAAGAAATTATATAACACAACCATCATAAGCAAATGCAATAAATCATCCAATCAAATCATACAATGTCGCATAAACAAAAAGGATCAATATATATATATATATATATATATCAAAATATAAGTACAAAATGAAGCTAACTGGTATGCCACAATCTCCAAAATCGGTATACTCAGTCACTAGGGGGTATTACCTAAAATGAAGTAGTAAAATGAAAATAAGTTAGGTTTTACCCTAATTCTTTCATTTTATTCACTTTTACCCTAAATTTAAAAATTTTGAGTTTTCCACCAAATATAGAATTTGGCACAAAAACTCGAAGGGGGTATCACACCTAATGCAGTTTACAATAAAACTTGAAACTTCAACAATTTTTGCAATAAATTCTTGTTTTCTCATAAAACATGTCATCTTTTCTTTAACGTATTTTTTTTCAAAAATGTGCTAAAGAGGGGCAAAATGTAATAGGCTAAAATTGACCCATGTCAATTTACCCTAAGTTCAAAACATTCAAAAAATTAATTAAAACTGCTTTCTAACCTCTTGCCTCGATTTTCATGCCTGTATCAAGTTTATTTCTAACCTCCTAATGATATCGGCTCTATTTGAATGATATCGATCATCCGATACGATATCAAACTTTATTGTACGAAATTGGATGTTCAATTTCGTCCAAAACAGAAAAATGCCTAGAATAGCAAAAGGACAAAAAATGTTCTAACGCCCCTTATCCGTACCTGGCCAACGACGTGGACGTTACGGTATCGGATCAGCCGATATCATCCAAAATGGGAGAAATCATAACTCCCCTTGTTTTTTAGCCCAACCCCCTAACTTACCTTTGCCTATTTAATCCAAGCACTCTCCCTAGATTCCCCCTAGATCCCTAAGCATTTCTTGTCCCCTATTTCCCATTGCATTTTTTATTATCTCTATGTTTGTTGTAGGTTTGCAGGTCTAGAGCTACGCATCGGTTGGTACGATACGATATCAGACATCTGATATTGCTCTATAATGTTCGATATCACCCTGCAATATTTGATATCGTCTGCAGGTTGCTTAGGGATAATTTTTTATCATTGTTTGCAAATTCTCTTACCATATATTTTGTCTAATAGTATTTTATATCTTGTTCATCATTTTATCTAAGCCTAAGTTTCATTTATCATATCAGGTGTTCACCATCATAGCATTTCATTTTGTTGTTTCGCATTTATAGCATAGATTCACATTATTTTCTTTCAAGTATTGCAAATAATGAGTTTTATATAGTCTAATCCATGCTTAATCAAATTCTTATTATGTTGTAAAATCATGTTTCTGCATCAATTTGTGTAGTTGTAGGTTTTTGACTGTATCGGGTCATCCGATACCAGATCGGATCGATTGATACCAGATCGGATGTTCGATATCACCCTGCAATGTCCGATATCACCTGCATCAAGCAAAAAGACTTCAAATCAACCATCCGTATTGAGTAAGCTTTGAAATTTATTTAATACTAAGCATTGCATCTATTTTATCTTCTATATTCTGCTGTGTGTTGTATTCATTTAAATAAAAATTGCATATAGTATTAGTTTAGTTGCATTTGGCCAAACTAGGTGAATGTGAGTGAATTAAAATGAATCCATCAAACAACTCCCAACCTAGGCGTGGAAACTACCATACAAATATTTCTTGGTGAACCCACCCAATTCATTGATAATCACTAAAGAGGGCATGACATCAAGTGCTTCTCCTTCGAGGTGTAGACCCATCATTTTCCCATTCCCCTTCGAGGTGTGGATCCATTAGCCTAAAGGAAAGGAGTGCAAAAATTTTAGGACTACAAATAAATTAAAAGATCAAACCACCAAACCCTAGGCTCAAGACAGAAGGTTCAAGACAGTTTGGTGAAGCAAGAAGCTATTTTGGATAGCCATTAAGAAGTTGTGGAATTCATTCATCTCAAGGCAACAACTTGGTGAATCTAAACACCAAGATCTCCATCATTTGTAGAAGCCATTAAAGGTAAGCAACTTGGGTGCAATTAGTTGAACTTTAAATTAGGGTTCATTATCAAGTATCATTAAGCACCATATTTGGATTAAAGTTGCAAAAATAAGGGCTCATATTATAGTCTTTAAAAGGTGCAAAAGATATATTTTTTAAGATATTTACTTGCATATTAAAATAGGATTTGGATGTATTTTGAAAAAATAAATATATCATCTACCTATTATCTATACAAAAAGCAAAAAGACTACATCCTACAACACTGATCGTAGTGAAAATTTGTAGATTTTTTTAAGGGTTCATTATAAATTTTTTTTTAAGCGAAAAACCCCTTGCGAGGCCACCTTGGTCTGAGAGACCATGAACACGGCACCAACATTATCAATTGGATTTTGGATACCCAATTTAGATTTTTGGTAGGGTGGAGATTTGAACCTGGGACCTCCCTTGGAGGATTTCCCTCTCCTCTCCAACTCACCTACAACACCTGGGTAAGGGCTCATTATAATTACTCTTAAGAATTGCAGAGATTATTAAGTGCATTAGAAACTACTTTGAGAGTTTATTTATAGGAGTAATAAGTGATATTTTTAAAAGTGCATTAATTTGAAGGTATTAGTATCCCATTTGCACTATACTAGTTGATCTTTAACTAGTTACTCTTAAAAGGGTTAGTTTGTTTTTTTTAATTGTTAAGATCAAGGGCACAAAACCAAGATATTATCAAATTATTTAGAGACACTATTTTGTGATACAAGCAAAGTATCCCCAAGATCGAAGAATGCTCCACAAGATCAATCACACATAAAATAGGTAAACCCACAACACAAATATTGAGTGGTAAAACCCTACTTCAAATGAAGAAGAGAAACATCCACTATGAAGCTCACTATATTACTCAATGATTCAATAGTACAATAATGCTTCAATGTTATGCAACAATATGCATCAACATAAACTACAACACAAGTCAATATGACAAGATATGTTCATATGTAGTAGAAAACACCCCTATTTAAAGAGAAGCTTTTCTACTACAACCCTAAATATTATCACAATCTATCAAATATTAGAAAGTGCTTTAGTTACTTTCTAATTTTATCACAATCTAATATTTGAGATATGTGATAAGTGGCATCTATCAAATATTAGAAAGTTATTAGTTACTTTCTAATATTTGCTAGAAAAGAGAATTTTTTCCAAGAAATTAAATATTCCTAGCACCCTTAATTTATTTATTAATTGGGTGGAAATATTTTACATAAGATAAAATTATATTCTAGTTCAAATATTATTCTTTAGACTTTATATTTTAGTATAAAAATACTTTACACAATGTTGCATTACATATTCCAACACTCCCCCTTAATGCAATATTGGGGAAAGGAATTATGTTTCAAAGAAACATTCTCCCCCTAAAGATACAAACGGGGATGAGAATCAAATCAGCAATATAGTTACAATGAGCTTCTATGACCAAGAATGGTCTACAATAAGGCACCAATACAAAATGGTCCAAAATGAGATTGCAAGCCTCCAACGGAGTAGATTCAAATACAAGCAGCTTACAAAGCCATCCATCAAACACAAGTGGTTGAAAATGACAAGAAAAAAACATCACAAGGGTGTCTTCAGTAAGCCTACAAAATCCCAAATGGAAGTACCTGCAAGCTACAAGCAGCTCAACATAAGATCAGTTAGATACATCATCATAAATATATTCACCACAACATATATGAATATCCAAATATGATAACAAAACTGATCTAACAAATAGTGAACTATAAGTCATCACAAAAATATGCCAAGCCATACTTATAGTCACGTGCTATATAGTTGATCAAAAAATATCATGTACAAAGTTGCATAAAGCAAACAAGGAGTACCATGATAATGTAAACTCTAAAGTACCATGTACAAAAGTAGCACAAGGCTAACAAAAAATTACCATGTACAAGAGTTGCATAAGGTATATAAAAATAATAAAGTGTGCACACCGGTTGCATAAAGCCAACCATAAAATATCATTTACAAAAGTAGCATAAATGCTAACAAGAAAGTCCCATGATAAACCAATTGCATAATGCCAACTACATAAAAAAAAATATGTACAAAGTTGCACAAGGCAACAAGAAAGTATAGTCGCATAAAGCAATTGCATCATATACCATAATTGCACAATGCCATATACAAAGTAACATGTACAAAAGTTGCACAGGGCAAACAAGAAAGTACCATGATCAAAAGAGATGCAAAAAGCAATTATGCCACCAAATATCAACTCATATATATAGCACAAAACACCTCATAAGGATGAATTTATCATCACATAAGTGTAACTACACTTCATTACCCCTTGAGAACAACTTCACTAAACCAAGTGAGTCCCTCAGCTTACAAAATTGCTCCTTGGGAAGAGGTTTTGTGAACAAATTAGCAGAATTAGATGATGATGGGCAATACTCCAACTAAAAAGTCCTATCCAATACCTTCTCTCTGATAAAATGAGCTTGGATTTCAACATGCTTTATCCTTTGATGCATTACAAGATTTTTAGCCAAGGTAATAGCTGATTGATTATCGGAGAGCAAATGTGAAGGACCAAATTGCTCAAATTAAATTTCCTTCATGAGGGTATGAAGCCAAACCGCTTCATGTGCAGCTATTGTCGTAGTCTTATACTCTGCTTCCATTGTAGAAAGAGCAATTGTATCTTGCTTCTTGGAAGACCAAGAGATAGTTGCAGATCCAATACTAAAAACATATACTGTGGTAGACTTTCTGTCTATTCTATCCCCTCCAAAATCAAAATCAGCATAGCCAAAAAGAGCAAAGGAAGGAAGCCTACAATACTTGAGTGATAAATATTTAGTACCTGTAAGGTACTTCAAAATATTCTTGGTAGCACGTAAGTGCTCAATATAAGGTTTTTGCATGAACCTAGCCATCATACCAACTGCAAAAGCAATATCTAGCCTTGTGATGGTAACATAAAGAAGACTACCAATGAGCTGACTATATAATGTAGCATCAGCCAACTGATATTTTGTATTTACTTCAACCTTAATCCTAGTAGAAATAGGAATGGAAGTAGGATTGCCATCCTCCAAATCAAACCTTTTAAGAAGATCTCCAATATACTTTGATTGACTCAAAAAGGTACAATCCTAATGCTGATAAACTTGCATGCCAAGTTAGTAGTGTAGAAGACCAAGGTCGGTTATTTCATACTCTAACTTTAATTTGGAGATGAAATCAAAAATGGCCTCATTCTCATTTCCAGTCACAACAAGGTCATCAACAAATAGAGAAATTAAAATGACCAAGTTATCCTTCCTAAGCACATAGAGATCTATATCTGAATAGCATTTATCAAAACCAAGAGACAAGAAGTAACCTGAAATCTTCATGTACCATGCTCTAGGTGCTTGCTTCATATCGTACAAGGTTTTCTTTAGTTTACACACAAGTGTTTCCTTACCTTGTACAACAAATCCTTGTGGTTGACTCATGTAGATATCCACATCCAAATCACCATTTAGAAAGGCACTTTTCACATCAAGCTGAAAAATATGCCAACCTTGAGCAACAACAATAGCAATGAGAAGTTGAATGGTGGGCATTTTGGCAACTAGTGCAAAGGTTTCATCATAGTCAATGCCATGTTTTTTAGCATAACCCTTAGCAACCAATCTAGCCTTATACTTTTCTATCTCTCCATTAGAATTGTACTTGATTCTATAGACCCTTATAAGGCACTAGATCCCAAGTTTTATTCTTTAGAAGAGAATCCATCTCAACCTTCATGGCATCAACCCAACAAGAGTATTTTGAAGTTTCTTGGTAAGAAGTAGGCTCATGATAATTTTCTATATTAGCTATAAGAGACATGTTAAGGGTCATACTTCTAGTTATCCTTTGGCTAACTGAATTTTTCTCTTTATGACCCTTAGAATGATCCAACCACTTGGCGCTTTTGACACAAGGCCCACCATTTTCTAACTCAAGAAGGTCTTCATTGAATTTGACATCTCTTAAAACAAATACAGTGTGTGAAGAAGGTGAGTATAACCTACAGCCCCTATGTTCTGCATCATAGCCAACAAAGATGCATTTTTGAGACTTTGTGTCCAATTTCTTCCTCTTTTTTGGAGGAATATATGAAAATGCATAACATCCAAACACTCTTAAGTGTGACAAATTCGGATTCTTACCATTCCAAACCTCATAAGGAGTCTTCCCCTCAACTGATTTTGAAGGACACCTATTAATAATGTAGATTGTTGTACTGGTTGCTTCACCCCAAAGAAATTGAGCTAAGTGGTCACCAAGCATGCATCTTACCATCTCCATTATTGTCCTATTTTTCCTCTTTGCAACACCATTTTTTGAGGAGTGTATGGACAAGTAAACTGCCTTTTGATCCCATGAGAAGAAAAAAACTCATTGAAATCATTGTTGTTGTACTCCCCTCCATTTTCACTTCTAATCATTTTGATCTTTGCTCCCTTTTGATTTTCTACCAAAGCTTTGAACTCCTTGAATGTCTCAAAATAGTCTGATTTATTCTTAAGTATATACCCAAATATTTTTCTTGAATAATCATCTATAAAGGTTAGAATATAGGATGCACCACCAAGTGATCTAACATGTAATGGACCCATAATATCTATATGAATGAGTTGAAGAATTTGTGTGGCCCTTGTTGACTTGTCCTTTGCAAAATTTTGTTTGCTCATGTTGCCTAAGATGCATGTTTCACACAAATCATGAATAGGTGAAATGTTAGGAAAGCCTTCAACCAAATTTTTGGACTTCATCATTTGGATATTTTGATAGTTGGTGACGGAGACCGAAAAATTTCACACCTTACAAATTTCACCTTTTCATTAAAATCAGCAGAAAAACTTTACATATGCATCCTAAAATAACACAGCCCGCAGGCATTACAATAGCCGAGCTCGGCTTCGGCTTCCACTGCCACTCTGTAACTCCTTTCCCTATTCTCCGGTTCACCATCCCCTACTCTTACAAAATTTTTGGGTTTTATCGAGGCCCCCGATCCTCTCGGCCATTAATGCCTCCACCTAACAAAAATTTGAATTCAAATTTTCCCCCTTGTCGAAGCTTCAAATTTCTCGGTCATAAATGGGTCACTGCCCGATCTACCAAGAAGCCTTCAAGAATGGCCGCCCTCACCCTGCACCGGTCGCTTCGATCTGACTGTACTCTGTACCGCTGTTTGCTTCATAAAGTCACCACCTAAAACTGCCGCGTTGCCAGAAAGTATAATAAAAGAACGCGTGGTCGACACCTCCCTCGTCTTGTCTTCGTACACATAGCCGACCACCTTCAAATCTGGCCATGCCTTCTCCATGATGCCATATATTTGATGCACGTGCCCTTTACAACTTCCAGGATACACGTGGCAGTCCACGTGTCTAAATTGGCCTTGTCCGACCGTCGGCTCTCTTTTCCTTGGCCCGTTTTCTTCTTAGCTGCGATATCGTGACATGTCGCGATATCGCGACCCAACTGTCGCCAAGCCCCCAACTTTGACTAACGTCGTGATATCGTGACGTCGTGATATCGTGACATTGCGATATCGTGACAAAACACTCCCTTGCCTTTCTCGCTGCTATCGAGGTCATGAAACTATGACATGTCGCGATTTCAAGACCCCACCTAAACTTGCCTTTCACCTGCAATTGCCATGCCTTCACCTTTGGAGCCACGATCTCGTGGCTCCCCTATGCTCTGCCCTTACCACCATCGAAACCATCGTGATATCACAACAAAATCCGTCCACTTGCCTCTTCTTTTGAAGATGTCGCGATATCGCGACCACGATCGAAGCTGCCCTCTCACCTTTGCAGCCTTTTGGGTCACGATTTTGTGACCCCTCTCCAACCCTTGCCTTAGCCTTAAACAACTTACCCTCTGCTTCACAAACTTCCTCCCAAACTGGAAATTGCCTTACAAAACTCTCCCCAAGCTGGAAATGAGTAAAATAAAATGCAAAATACTTAGAAAATCTGGAAAGATTTTGGGAGATGCACGATTGTTCGACTGCAGCCGGATGCTCCTGCATCAGACACCCGGGGTAAATAGAGAAGTGATCTTCACTTCGGTGTTGTCCGGTCATCGCCTTCGGCAACACCTCCCAACATTCATCTGCCTCTGCAACCTGCTCAAATCCCGCTTCTTGGCAAGAAAATTTTTTGCCCTCTACCAAAAAAATTCTGGAATTACTGCACACTTTCTCATCTTCGGTCTGTAATGGCTTCAACTTGTGCCGCACTCCATCTTTCACCAAGGAGTAATTATTTGCACGACCATCATGCACTGCACTCCGATCAAACTGCCATGGCCTTCCTAACAGCAAATGGCAAGCATCCATGGGGAATACATCACACAGGACTTCATCTTGGTATCTTCCAATATTGAAAGTAACCAAGCACTGTTCACGGACCCATGCTCTGTGGTCCTTACACAACCACGCAATCCGATGTGGGTGCAGGTGCCTCCTTCTCTCCAGCTGCAACTTAGAAACCATCTCCTCGAAAACTAAGTTTTCTGTACTCCCATTTTCTATAATAACATTATAGAATTTGCCTGTACTTTTGTACCGGGTGTGGAACAGGCTTCTCCTCTACTCAAATTTGTCTTCTTCACTCAACATGGTCCTCCTCACTATCATTGCTTCTCCCTTTTCAGCTTCTTCAGAATGTTCTGAATCGACATCTTCAACTGCCACAACTGCTCTGGCAGGACCCACTTGTTTTTGGTTTACTTTCTCGGGGTGCTGGGGACATTCATATGCCCGATGCCCCTCTTCTCCACAGTGGAAACATGTTCCACGAAATACTCCTCTTCCATACCCACATCTAGATCTACCTCTTCCTCTCGGGTAGCCATCATTCTGAACTTACGGTTTGGATTCTTCATCTTCTTTTTGATCCCGGCTGCTGCTCTCCTCTTCTTTCTTCTCTTCCTTTCCTTCTTTCTTTCCACCATTCTTTCCTCCCGGTCCTTTCACTCTTTGCTTGCCCTCAAACTTCCGGTTCAGCTTTTCTTCAATCTTTAAAGCAAATTGGTAAGCATCTTCAATGGTGCTTACCCGAACCAAGCTCAACTCCTCTTGAACACTGGGTCTCAACCCATTAATGTAACGGGCCACTTTTTCCTTACTTGCTTCTAAATGCCCGGTTCTGATGGAGATTTTGTAAAACTCCTCCATGTATTCTTGAACCGTTTTGTTCATCTGCCTCAAACTCTGCATTTTACGTAGCAGGTCCAGTTCATAATCTATAGGGATAAACTGCCTTTTCAATTTCTCCACCATTCTTTCCCATCTGGTTATCCGCTCTTTTCCTCTTCGGTTTCGTTCTAGCTGTACTCCCTTCCACCAAATGCTGGCATGACCCTTCAGTCGGGTCTTAGCAAATCTGACCCGGTTAGGGTCTTCAACCTCCTCATATTCGAAATACTCTTCTAAATCATTCACCCAGTCTATCAACTCCTCCGGATTCAAGTTCTCGAAATACGTAGAAACTTCTAACTTCGGCCTCTTCCCGATCTGAGATATGGCCCTGTACAGCCGGGCTTGTGCCGGATCTATAGCTTCTTCCTCTTCTTCCGACTGATTTTCTTCTTCCACTTCATCCTCACTGTCTGCATCTCTTCTCGGTTCATGTCCTCTACGTAGTTCTTCTTGCAGGGCCTGAACTTGCCGCTGCAATGCCCGAAAATCTTCTGCTGCCATGCCTCTTCCACCCACAGGGTTTCTTCTCGGAGGCATCTTCTCCAACTCTCACGAGCCTTCCCACAAGTCCTGGTACAACTGCCTCTCCTTCGGCGGTCTGTTGTACGCTCAGGAACTCCCGCTCTGATACCACTGACGGAGACCGAAAAATTTCACACCTTACAAATTTCACCTTTTCATTAAAATCCACAGAAAAACTTTACATATGCATCCTAAAATAACACAGCCCGCAGGCATTACAATAGCCGAGCTCGGCTTCGGCTTCCACTGCCACTCTGTAACTCCTTTCCCTATTCTCCGGTTCACCATCCCCAACTCTTACAAAATTTTTGGGTTTTATCGAGGCCCCCGATCCTCTCGGCCATTAATGCCTCCACATAACAAAAATTTGAATTCAAATTTTCCCCTTGTCGAAGCTTCAAATTTCTTGATCATAAATGGGTCACTGCCCAATCTACCAAGAAGCCTTCAAGAATGGCCGCCCTCACCCTGCACCGGTCGCTTCGATCTGACTATACTCTGTACCGTTGTTTGCTTCATAAAGTCACCACCTAAAACTATCGCGTTGCCAAAAAGTATAATAAAAGAACGCGTGGTCGACACCTCCCTCGTCTTGTCTCCGTACACGTAGCCGACCACCTTCAAATCTGGCCACGCCTTCTCCATGACGCCATATATTTGATGCACGTGCCCTTTACAACTTCCAGGATACACGTGGCAGTCCACGTGTCTAAATTGGCCTTGTCCGGTCGTCGGCTCTCTTTTCCTTGGCCCGTTTTCTTCTTAGCCGCGATATCGTGACACAACTGTCGCCAAGCCCCCAACTCTAACTAATGTCGCGATATCGCGACGTCGCGATATCATGACAAAACACTCCCTTGCCTTTCTCGTTGCTATCGAGGTCGCAAAACCACAACATGTCACGATTTTGTGACCCCACCCGACCTTGCCTTTCACCTACAATTGCCATGCCTTCGCCTTTGGAGCCGCGATCTCGTGGCTCCCCTGCGCTCTACCCTCGCCACCATAGAAACCGTTGTGATATCGCGACGTCATGATATCGCGACAAAATCCGTCCACTTGCCTCTTCTTTTGAAGACGTCGCGATATCGCGACCGAAGCTGCCCTCTCACCTTTGCAGCCTTTTGGGTCACGATTTCGTGACATGTCGCGAAATCGTGACATGTCGCGATTTCGCGACCCCTCTCCAACCCTTGCCTTAGCCTTAAACAACTTACCCTCTGCTTCACAAACTTCCTCCCAAACTGGAAATTGCCTTACAAAACTCTCCCCAAGCTGAAAATAAAATGCAAAATACTTAGAAAATCTGGAAATATTTTGGGAGATGCACGATTTTTCGACTGTAGCCGGATTCTCCTGCATCAGTTGGTATGGCCTAACCGTAAGTTCCAAAGCTTTCTACTAAGAGAAATATTAGTTGCTAAACACATTTTAGGAGGAGCATCACCTAATACATAAATATTATTCTTCACATAACCTATAATGATTGGCAATATGCCTTTCCTAATGCTCCATGAAGTTGCATTGAACTCAATAGTGTGACCACTTCTAGCAACTTGCAAAACTAAAATTAAATTTCTCCTAAGGTTAGGCACATATAGGACATTATCAAGTAACTTCCCTTCAATTACAACATTGCCAACACCTTCTACTTGAAGTCTAGTATTATCACCAATGAGAACTGAATCTAAAGAGTGCTTATTAAAGTCCACAAACTTATCCTTTTCAAAACACATATGGTTAGTGCATCCAGAATCTAACACCCATTCATTAGAAGTATATGAGTCAATGGAGTAGAGGGCACAAACAAAGGTATTTTTATTAGAATTTTGCTTTACAATTTTGTTCTTTTTCTTTCCCTTGTAAAACCATTTCTTAGGTCCTTGTCCCTTAGCCTTTTCTTGTTCTTCCTTTTCTGCAATCTTCTTATTCTTGAAATATTTTTTTTCCTTGTGGACTTTCTTGCCACAAAAGTTGCAAGTGAAATCAACTCTAGGCTTGTTGGGTTGGAAATTTTGATTTTTCCTTCCCTTGTATTTCTTCTTGAAGGAATATTTAGTGGCACTCAAGGCAACATTCTTCTCCTTGACAACTTGACCATTCACTTTGTCTCGATTAAGAGACTCTTCATGTTGAATCAATAATTGTGAAATACTATTGAGAGGAATGCCATCCTCTTATTGCTCTAGCCTAGTCTCAATAATGGTGATAAAATTCTTGAACTTGCTTGACAAGTTCCTCAAAATGATAAATCTTAAGAGCTTCTCACTTATCCAATCACAATTACAAGCCAATAGTTGAGTTCTCATGTCTTTCATCTTTGAGAGAAAGATCAAGGCACTTTCTTCTTCATCTTGCATAGTGCTAAGAATTTTTGACAATAAAGTGAATTTCCTTGATGTGTTGGACCCTAGATGGACTTGTTTTAGCAAATCCCATGCATCTTTAGCATGCTCACAATGGCTTATAGTGAGCAATATCTCATCACTTGCACTATTGATAATCATGGAAAGTGCAAGGTGAATCTTGTTATTGTATGTCTCAAGTGCCCTTTCCTGGGTTGGGATTGCTTCATCTCCATTCACAATGGGCCATAACTTTCTTTCTTGAAATTCAGCCCTCATCCTTGGTTCCCATATTCCAAAATTTGATCCATAAAGGATGTGCTTAGGTGTGAAGGAGATTCCATGATCAGCCATTCTTAATGGGTTTTTCACCTCAAAGGATTAAAAACACTTGATGGATATCCCAACCACTTTGATACCAAATGTGAGACAAGCAAAGTCTCCCCAAGATCGAATAATGCTCCACAAGATCAATCACACATAAAAGAGGTAAATCCACAACACAAATATTGAGTGGTAAAACCCTATTTCAAATAAATAAGGAAAACATCCACTATGAAGCTCACTATATTACTCAAAGATTCAACAGTACAAGAATGCTTCAATGTTATGCAACAATATGCATCAACATAAACTACAACACAAGTCAATATGACAAGATATGTTCATATGTAGTAGAAAACACCTCTATTTAAAGAGAAGCTTTTCTACTACAACCCTAAATCTTATCACAATCTATCAAATATTAGAAAGTGTTTTAGTTACTTTCTAATTTTATCACAATCTAATCTTTGAGATATGTGATAAGTGGCATCTATCAAATATTAGAAATGATTAGTTACTTTCTAATATTTTCTAGAAAAGGAAAATAATTTTTTTCCAAGAAATTAAATATTCCTAGCACCCTTAATTTATTTATTAATTGGGTGGAAATATTTTACATAAGATAGAATTATATTCTAATTCAAATATTATTATTTAGACTTTATATTTTAGTCTAAGAATAATTTACATAATATTGCATTACATATTCCAACATATTTGGTACACAAAACTTGCAATAATTCATGGTCTAAAGAAGCCACCAAAAATATATTAGATTACTCTAATGATTTTAGAAGAAATCCACCACCAAAATCAGTAAAAGAAGCTACAAATTGAGACTTGGTCAGTCTCAAATTCAAGGTGCACTAAGGGCTTTTTATAGGTAAACAAATTACTGCAAAAACTACTTAAAAAGCTTCTATTTAGGTGGTTATCAGCTTGGATTTACTAATATATTAACCAAGCAAAAGGAGAGAGTTGTCTAGCAAAGGAGACAACATCAAATCAGTCCTTGCCTACAAGAAAGTCACCAATAAAACTAGCAGAAAAAGCTTGCAAAAGGAGGTGCAAAAATAAGGTATTCTATTACAAAGTTTATTTACATTATCTTGCACCATAATATTCTATCCTACGTAGGAAAAAGAACAAGGTCTAAGTATCATAAAGACACATTCTTCACAAGCAAGGAACATCTCAAAGTGGTCATAGAGAAGCACTATCCAAGCAAAGTAAAAAGGGCCTTCAAGGAGCTCACATAATCCATGGTTTAGACAGCCACAATAAGCAACTTGTAAAGTATATATAGCATAGCACAAGGAGAAGCTATCATCCACAAAGGAAGAAATACAGTAGCTTGAAAGTAGGAGAAAATCAAAGCATAAAGAAACCAATACCCAAGAGCTAGACGTACATCCACAAGGACCATTCAAAATCACCATTGGAGTACCACAAAACCTCCATTGTAGCATTGCTCACATTCGTTGCTCAAAGCCACCAAAGCATTGCTCTTCATCCCAACTACAACCAACTCATATACCAAGCACCATCGAATCATTGAGGAGAAAACACTGCAAAGAAAGAATTTGAAATAACACGTTGAGGAAGCTTGCAAGAATACATTGAAGAGGAATCAAGAGGAAGGTACATGCAAAAGAGAAAAGGTGCCACTTGTCACCATTGAAGAAACCCTAACGTCTCCCATTTGAGTGCTCAAAATAACACTCAAGCTTGCACGCATGAAAGGAATAGTCCAAGGAAGTGTTACACAAGAGATCATTGGTTGTGTTATAGAAGGGGTGACACTTGTAACCAAGGCATACAAGCTCTCACATAAAGACTAATGTCTATCCTCCATTCTACAACAAATTCCAAGTATCAAAGAGCATCTACCTTCTTCAAGCATTGAAATAAAATTTCCATGACACTTGTCATTCTCTAAAAAATCCTCTTTCTATTTAAGGCACCTAAAACCAAGGAGGGAAGCACATTCAGAGTAGCAAGGAGTTACAGCATGTAAGAAAATAGAAGAACATTTAAATCTCTTGGTCAAGACATTAAAATCAAGTCAGAGAAGCCAGATTTGAGGTGCTACCATTCAAATAATGAAGTCAAGGAAGAATCAAAGCCTACCATTGGTCATAGAACCCAAGAGAAGCATTAAATATTGTTGTTATCCACATCCAAATTCAGCATAAATTACTTAAGGTTTGCAGCATTATAAAGGTAAAAATTTACCTTATTTTAATTTGCTTTCATCAAAAGGAGTTATAAGGGTATAATATAAGGTTGAAACTATAGGGAATTAAACCACATTTGGAAGCTAAATTAAAGGAGAATTATACACCATAAAATATTTTAATATTTGCAATTAAAAACATAGGAGAAATAAGGATTTCTACTTGGAAAAATTAAATTTCTACTATTGCAAAAATTATTGTTTTCTAATATTCCAAATTAGGGATTTATAAGGAATACTACACCAAAATTAGATTATTGGAATTTAGAAACATTAAAAGGCTATAAAAGTAATTTCATCAAGGAATATCATGGGTTGGAATTAATTGGTATACTTGTCTCAAAATAACATTAAAGGGACAAAAGAAATCCAACCATTAGAACTTCATCAAATTAACAAAGTGCTTAGTTCAATAGGAGAAATAAGGAGTAATAGAAGTTGATTTTTGTTACTTACCAAACTTTACAAAATCAATCCAAAATTGAACTAATATTCCCAAAAGCACTTTATCACTCATATAGTAAAATCATGAAGAACACAAGCTTATACTGAGAGGGGGGTGAACAGTATAAGACCACTTTTTACTTTTCTTTCCCAAACAATATTATGCAATATATCAATGGCAATATCAACAGCAGTAATCAAAGCAATGCACAAATCACCACACACAATAGAGACACCAATTTAACGTGGTTCACCCAATGTGGGCTACTCCACGAAGAAAATATTTCACTAAAATTTTCTCAACAAATCTCTTGGGAAACCTTTCCCTATTACAATGTTTATGGACCTCTGTCCAAAGGAGACACCAATCCCCTAATCAAGTTTGTGGATATCTATCCATAGGAGACACCAATCCCCTCAAATGGTTCGTGGATCTCTATCCATAGGAGAACTCCTTCTCCTCTGCTCTAGTTGGTGATCCTCTAGAAGACTACTACCTCCACTACACTAGCTTGTGGATCTCTCTCCACTAAAGACTCTATTGTCCTCACTACCATGGCTAATGGATCTCTATCCACTTGAGACTACTATCCTCTGCTCTATCACCTCCAAAGCTTACTCTCAATCTTTATCTCAAATCTACACTAAACATAGTCCTTTAGTCTAGCACAAATATTCTCAATATCTATCTTTAATCTACACTAAACATAGTCCTTAGATCTAGCACAAATCTTCTCAATCTCTATCTCTAATCTAGCACAAACCTATCCTCAAATCTGCACCAAACTCTATCCTCAAATCTATCCTCAAGCCTTAACACAAATCTTGATCCAATCACAAATCAACTCTTCTAGATCTGCCCCAAACCTTAACTCAAGGTTTGAACAAATCAATCAATCAAATCTACTCTCAAGTCTTCTCAAAGACTTACCTCAAATCTACTCAACAAGTCCTCACTAGAACTTGTCCAATCTGCTCAACAAGTCTTCACCAAGACTTACCTCAAATATGCTCAACAAGTCCTCACTAGAACTTGTCCAATATGCTCAACAAGTCTTCACCAAGACTTACCTCAAATCTACTCAACAAGTCCTCACTAGAACTTGTCCAATATGCTCAACAAGTCTTCACCAAGACTTACCTCAAATATGTATTATAAGCTTCCACAAAAGCTTACTCAAATCATCCTTAAGTCCACCTAGACTTACTCAAATTAACTCACAAGCTTCCACAAAATCTTACTCAACTCAACTCAATCTATCACAAAAAACTTCTTCAATCACACAAACAAGCTTCACACAGAATCTTGTTTTAATCTCATAGAAACATATAGAGAATGGTTAGAGACTCAATATGCTTCACACTCACAACAATGCTCAATCACTTTCAAACTCTCTTGTTTAACCATAAAAACATATAGAGAATGGTTAGAGACTCAATATGTTTCACACTCACAAACACTCAATCACTTTCAATCTCTCTTCCAAATCAAATCAGAATATAGAACAATTTGTTTCACAGAACTTGAACTATCACTCCAACACTTCCAATCAACTAAGCTCAATCAACTCCACTCAATGAAACACACCTTGCTTACAAACCTAAAAAATTATTTCAACAATCTTTTATCACTCACAAAACCCAAATCACATAACAATGATACTCATGATCTTTTCACAAACCCTAGTTCAATATAGTTCTTAATTCTCACTCAACATTCACTAATCACTGCATATAAAATCTATACTCAACAATACTTATCAAACAAGAACCTTTTCACTCCAACTTAGCATTCACAACATCCAAAAATCACTCACAAGGAAGATATGCCCATACCTTTTGTTTGAAGAAGATTTGACCTCAAACACCTATCTCAATCACAATCACCCTCTTTGCCAATCTCAAAGGTTAGGTAGCAAAAACCTCTTCAAAAATCTCATTCAAATAATCCCTCAAAATATTTCACCATACAAAACATTAAATCTCAATTACACCTTATAATCTCCACACTTCAAAATATAAGCCAACAATTTTTTAAAGAAAATAATCACAATAATTTTCTTTATAAACCCTTAACTCTTTTCTCAAATAATTTAACACATCATAGCTTATCCCAAAAAAAATATAATTTCCTTTTCAACCTTATAACTCCCCCTTAGCAAAAATTAATCATGCCACCTTAAACCTTAGAAGCAATTTAATTTTCAAAAATTAAATACCTTTGCCCTCGATGGGATTCGAACTCCCACTTGTGCCTCCATAGCGCCCTAGTCGTGGCCCATGTGCCACATGAGCTAGGGGCTCACCTTAGAAGCAAAAGCACCTCATGCACTTTATTTCTTTGTCTTGGCACCAAAACCAAAAAATGAATCTTCCACCAAAATGTTACCATTAGGTTTTGATCATGGGACCTCCTACCTATTAGCGCCCTAAGCACACAGCTACCTATCATTGGCCCAACCACCATGGTTGGCTATGAGGCTCCAAGCCTCCTTCCTCTTATGCCTTCGATGACCGCCACGTAAGAAAAAACTTGTATCCTCTTCTTCCACGTAGTTTGTAGTTCGCATGCATTCTGATTTAATTCGTTCAAAGGATAATTTTTGTTTTCCAAAGCACATGGTATTTATACCAATGTGCTCTCCCCTTAACACGTCGATGGGTGAAAAATATAGTCGACATCGATGCCATTTAATTTAATCGCTTGCCCTTTGTAACCCTAACCTTAGGGTTAATTTAATTAAATTAAATTATAAATTAATTTATAATAAATTTATTATAATTAATTTAATTACTTTAGGTCTAACCATTAGACCTTTAATATTATAATAAAATATTATAATATTATTTTTCTTGGGCCTTCCTATTGCTCCTTTAGACCTTATCTGACCACCTTGAATATTATAATAGGGATATTATAATATTATTTTCCCTTAGGCCTAGAAGCAATCTTTCTCTTGCACTACTAATGAAAATTGATGCTTGACCTCATTTTGCTCACTGAAACTGACTCTTGACATCAATGACAACAAATCTTGCTCATATTTCCAACAATATCTCCCCCTTTGTCATTGATGGCAACCCATTTACCTTTTACCATTTCCTTTACCTTTTTTGTTTTGCTCCCCTTGAGAAACTGCTCCCCTGACTGAATGCTCTCCCCCTAACTCAAATATCTCTCCCTTTGTCATCAATGGCAAAGGGTCACCTTTGGGGCTCGGGGCTAAGAATGAGACTCTTAGCTTAGCCCCTCCCCCACCTCCTCTTGAGGTGGTTAATTTTGGGGTGGGAGTATTTCTACTCCCAACATGCACTGATCTTTACCTTTGTCCACTTTCTTCCTCAACTGATCCTTTTGATTCCTCTGACTATTCCTGTTCCTGCTTGTCTCTGGAATTTTTTCTCTACACCACTTTGTTGTATGCCCATAATTATTGCACTTATAACACTTAATGTTGTTATTCCTTAAAGGTGCAAATATCTTGGGGTTTCTCCTGGTGAAGCCATATCCATTCCTGTCATGAACCCTACAATTTACTGCCTTGTGACCAAACTGATTACAAGAGTAGCAATACCCTTGAAAAAGATGCCTATTTCTAAAATTCCCATATTCCTATCTTTCATGTGTCCTGCACTGTGTAGCCTTGTGCCCAAACCTGTGACATGAGAAGCATCATCCATTGAAACTACCTTGCCTTGACCTCATTGGTCTCTTAGTCTCTTCTACCCTGTGTTGCTTCATGTTCCATTTGTTCCTCATTTGTGCATTGTTCCTTTCCTTGTTGAACTTTCTATTGTCCAACTCATCCTCAGAAGTCTCACTTTCTCTTACACTCTCTTCTTCTGAAGCTTCTTCTTCTTCGGAGCTTGATATTGACTCCTCTCCTTGTTTTCTTTGTACTTGTTCAAAACCAAGACCTGTTTTGTTTGATGAAGATCTTTGTACCTTGATAATCTTATCCAAGTTCTTTGAGCTTCTCCCAAACCTGTGTAACTTATCCTTAGACTCTTTTACTTCCTTCCTTAGTGAAGCTACCTCATGCTCTAACCTTTCACATTCTAAAACCTTTGCTTCTAACTTCTCTTTGAATCTCCTTGTCTTAGCTATTGAGTTGGTTAGATCCTCTATAAGCTTTCCTTTCTCTTCATCACATTCTTGAAATTTAAGCTTGAGTTTTGAGTTTTGCTTTCTTACCTCCCTTAATGCATCAAGGGCATGAATAAGCTCACCCTCAAGATCAACTTCTCCTTTCTCTGATTCTTCCTCTATTTTTTTGCCTTTGGGATCATCTTCATTCCTTTCTGATTTATTTCCACTAGAAGCACTTCCTTCTTCTTCTATTGCCATAAGTAGACTTTCTTCTAGTCCTTCAAGTGTATCTTCATATTCATCATCACTAAAATTGAATCCATTCCTTGTACAACTATCTTCAAGATGACCAAAGTTACCACATCTAAAACACTTGAGAATCATTGGTGACCTTTTTCTAACCACTTCTTTTTCTTCTGCTAGAAATAGTACTTCATCTTTATCATTATCTGAGGAACTTTCATCACTATCACTTGAACTCTTACTTGCCTTGTCTGCATAGAAACTCTTCTTATGCCTTTGGAAAAACTTATTTCCTTGCTTGCCTTGTCCATCCCTGCTTTTCTTTTGGTACATGTGTTTTCCTGTTTCCCTGTTCTTATGATCCTATTTTTCTTCATCATTGCTATTTCCAGCCTCTGGACAATCAGATGCATAGTGACCATATTTTCCACAATTGAAACATCTAACTGATTTCGTACCTTTATATTTTCTTGAGTCCTTGTTCCTTCTGCCATAATTTGCTTCTTCATCACTGGATGACTCATTGCTTGAATCTGACTTCTTACCCTTTGTCTTCTTAGTAACTTTGAAGGTTGCTTCCTTCTAGGAAATAGGTTCCTCTTTTATTCTCATCTCAAAATCTGTGAGAATGCCATGTAATTCATCCCTTGTCAAAATTTCAATATCTTTTAACTCTTCTATAGCTGAAATATTTTCACTAAACCTTTTTGGAAGTGACCTTAAAATCTTATCACAAACATCAAATTCCTCAACCTTAAGCCCAAGTCCTTGCATGGAGTTAACAACCTCATCCACACGAAGTAGATATGCAACAATATTTTCCTCATCCTTCATCTTTAGGTCTTCAAATGCTCTCTTGAAATTTTACAACTTTACCCTTTTGACATTTTTATCTCCTTCATATATGCCTTTCAACTTATCCCAAATTTCCTTTGTTGATGTGCAATGCATAACCTTTATAAACTCTATTTCATGCAAACCTCTCAAAATTCCATTCATTGCCTTTGAATTGTAATGATGTAGAAGCTTACCATCTTTATCTGTAGGTGGAGTTGTTGGTGGTATGTATCCATTCTCAACTGCTTCCCATATTTCATTTCCAAGTGCCATTAGATGAAACTTCATCCTTGTACTCCATAGTGCATAATTGTTCCCATCGAACAATGGTGTTGAATTCCCTGAGGATCCATTCTAAGAATCCATTTGTGTTCTTGTAAGCTTTTCCTTCAAGTTGTTAAACTCTTCTGAAGGAACCCGCTCTGATACCAATTGAAGAACACAAGCTTATACTGAGAGGGGGGTGAACAGTATAAGACCACTTTTTACTTTTCTTTCCCAAACAATATTATGCAATATATCAATGGCAATATCAATAATAGTAATCAAAGCAATGCACAAATCACCACACACAATAGAGACACCAATTTAACGTGGTTCACCCAATGTGGGCTACTCCATGGAGAAAATATTTCACTAAAATTTTCTCAACAAATCTCTTGGGAATCCTTTCCCTATTACAATGTTTATGGACCTCTATCCAAAGGAGACACCAATCCCCTAATCAAGTTCATGGATCTCTATCCATAGGAGACACCAATCCCCTCAGTTGGTTCATGGATCTCTATCCATAGGAGAACTCCTTCTCCTCTGCTCTGGTTGGTGATCCTCTAGAAGACTACTACCTCCACTACACTGGCTTGTGGATCTCTCTCCACTGAAGACTCCTATCCTCACTCAGAATACCTCTATCCTCACTACCATAGCTAATGGATCTCTATCCACTAGAGACTACTATCCTCTACTCTATCACCTCCAAATCTTACTCTCAACTCTATCTCAAATCTGCACTAAACACAATCCTTCGATCTAGCACAAATCTGCTCAATATCTATCTCTAATATACACTAAACATAATCCTTCGATCTAGCACAAATCTTCTCAATATCTATCTCTGATCTAGCACAAACCTATCCTCAAATCTACACCAAAATCTATCCTCAAATATATCCTCAAGCCTTAACACAAAGCTTGATCCAATCACAAATCAACTCTGCTAGATCTACCCCAAACCTTAACTCAAGGTTTGAACAAATCAATCAATCAAATCTACTCACAAGTCTTCTCAAAGACTTACCTCAAATATATCCAACAAGTCCTCACTAGAACTTGTCCAATATACTCAACAAGTCTTCACCAAGACTTACCTCAAATCTTCTCAACAAGTCCTCACTAGAACTTGTCCAATCAACTCAACAAGTCCTCACTAAACTTTCCATCCAAGTCTTCACCAAGACTTACCTCAAATCTACTCAACAAGTCCTCACTAGAACTTGTCCAATCTCAAATCTTCCAAGACTTACCTCAATATTTGTAAGCTTCCACAAAAGCTTACTCAACTCAATCTCACTAACTTACTCAAATACACAAGTTTCACAAATCTTATTCAACTCAACTCAATCTATACACAGATTAAACCTCTTCAATCACACAAACAAGCTTCACTTTTAATATCTCTTGTTTAACTCATAGAAACATATAGAGAATGGTTAGAGACTCAATATGTTTCACACTCACAAACACTCAATCACTTTCAATATCTCTTCCAAATCAAATCAGAATATAGAACAATTTGTTTCATAGAACTTGAACTATCACTCCAACACTTCCAATCAACTAAGCTCAATCAACTCCACTCAACCAATCACTCAATGAAAGCTTAGTCAACAATGCTTATAATCAAACCTCATAACAATGATACACATGATCTTTCACAACTAATACAATATAGATCACAACATCACATAACAATGATACTCATGATCTTTCACAAACCTTAGTTCAAGTTAGTTCTCAATTTCTCACTCAAGCAATTCACCAATTCATGCATATTAAACCAAACTCAACAATGCTTATCAAACAAACCTTTTCACTCCAACTTAGCATTCACAACATCCAACAATCACTCACAAGGAAGATGTGCCCATACCTTTTGTTTGAAGAAGATTTGACCTCAAAACCTATCTCAATCACAATCACCCTCTTTGCCAATCTCAAAGGTTAGATAGCAAAAACCTCTTCAAAAATTCATTCAAATAATCCCTCAAAATATTTCACCATACAAAACATTAAATCTCAATTACACCTTATAATCTCCACACTTCAAAATATAAGCCAACAATTTGTTTAAAGAAAATAATCACAATAATTTTCTTTAAACCCTTATCTCTTTTCTCAAATATTTAATACATCATAGCTTATCCCAAAATATAATTTCCTTTTCAACCTTATAACTCCTATCTCAATTCAATTTATCAAAAATCACAATAAAATAATTATCCTTTCAAAAACCTTATAACTCCCTCCTAACAAAAATTAATCATGCCACCTTAAACCTTAGAAGCAATTTAATTTTCCAAAAATTAAATACCTTTACCCTCAATGGGATTCAAACTCCACTTGCACCTCCATATGCCCTAGCCATGGCCCACATGCCACGTGAGCTAGGCGCTCACCTTAGAAGCAAGAAGCACCTCATGCACTTTATTGCTTACCTTGGCACCAAAACCAAAACTGAATCTCTACCAAAATGCCATCGAGGTTTGATCATGGGACCTCCCACCTATTAGCACCCTAAGCACACAACCACCTACCACTAGCCCAACCACCATGGTTGGCTATGAGGCTCCAAGCCTCCTTCCTCTTATCCCTTCGATGACCGCCACGTAAGCAAAAACCTTATCCTCTTCTTCCACGTAGTTCCAAATTTTCGCATGCACTTCAATACTTATTCGATCGAAGGTGACTTTGGGTTTTCCAAAGCACATGGTATTTATACCAATGTGCTATCCTTCTTAGCACATCGACGGGTGAGAAAATATAGTCGACGTCGACACCATTTAATTTAGTCGCTTGCCCTTGTAACCCTAACCTTAGGGTTATTTAATTAAATTAAATTATAAATTAATTTATAATTAATTTAATTACTTTAGGTCTATACTTTAGACCTTTAATATTATAATAAAATATTATAATATTATTTTTCTTGGGCCTTCCTATTGCTCCTTTAGACCTTATCTGACCACCTTGAATATTATAATAGGAGATATTATAATATTATTTTTCCTTAGGCCTAGAAGCAATATTTCTCTTGCACTTTGATTAAAATCGATTCTTGACATCATACCTTTTGCTCACTAAAACTGACTCTTGACATCAATGACAACAAATCTTGCTCATATTTCCAACAATATCCCCCTTTGTCATTGATGGCAACCCATTTACCTTTTACCATTTCCTTTACCTTTTTATATTCTACTCCCCTAAGAAACTGCTCCCCTGACTGAATGCTCTCCCCCTAACTCAAATCTCTCCCCCTTTGACATCAATGGCAAAGGGTCACCTTTGGGGCTCGGGGCTAAGAATGAGACTCTTAGCTTAGCCCCTCCCCCACCTCCTCTTGAGGTGGTTAATTCTGGGGTGGGAGTATTTCTACTCCAAGCATACATTGATCTTTACCTTTGTCCACTTTCTTCCTCAACTGATCCTTCTGATTCCTCTGACTATTCATGTTCCTGCTTGTCTCTAGAATTTTTGCTCTACACCACTTTGTTGTATGCCCATCATTATTGCACTTATAACACTTAATGTTGTTATTCCTTGAAGGTGCAAATATCTTGGGGTTTCTCCTAGTGAAGCCATATCCATTCCTATCATGAACCCTACAATTAACTGCCTTGTGACCAAACTGATTACAAGAGTAGCAATACCCTTGAAAAATATGCATGTTTCTAAAATTTCCATATTCTTATCTTTCATGTGTCCTACACTATGTAGCCTTGTGCCCAAACCTGTGACATGAGAAGCATCATCCATTGAAACTACCTTGCCTTGACCCCATTGGTCTCTTAGTCTCTTCTACCCTATGTTGCTTCATGTTCCATCTGTTCCTCATTTGTGCATTGTTCCTTTCCTTGTTGAAATTTCTATTGTCCAACTCATCCTCAGAAGTCTCACTTTCTCTTACACTCTCTTCTTCTAAAGCTTCTTCTTCTTCGAAGCTTGAGATTGACTCCTCTCCTTATTTTCTTTGTACCTATTCAAAACCAAGTCCTATCTTGTTTGATGAAGATCTTTGTACCTTGATAATCTTATCCAAGTTCTTTGAGCTTCTCCCAAACTTGTGTAACTTATCCTTAGACTCTTTTACTTCCTTCCTTAGTGAAGCTACCTCATGCTCTAACCTTTCACATTCTAAAACCTTAGCTTCTAACTTCTCTTTAAATCTCCTTGTCTTAGCTATTGAGTTGGTTAGATCCTCTATAAGCTTTCCTTTCTCTTCATCACATTCTTGAAATTTAAGCTTGAGTTTTGAGTTTTGCTTTCTTACCTCCCTTAATGCATCAAGGGCATAAATAAGCTCACCCTCAAGATCAACTTCTCCTTTCTCTGATTCTTCCTCTATTTCTTTGCCTTTGGGATCATCTTCATTCCTTTCTGATTTATTTCCACTAGAAGTACTTCCTTCTTCTTCTATTGCCATAAGAAGACTTTCTTCTAGTCCTTCAAGTGTATCTTCATATTCATCATCACTGAAACTGAATCCATTCCTTGTACAACTATCTTCAAGATGACCAAAGTTACCACATCTAAAACACTTGAGAATCATTGGTGACCTTTTTCTAACAACATCTTTTTCTTTTTCTAGAAATAGTACTTCATCTTTATCATTATCTGAGGAACTTTCATCACTATCACTTGAACTCTTACTTGCCTTGTCTGCATAGAAACTCTTCTTATGCCTTTGGAAGAACTTCTTTCCTTGCTTGCCTTGTCCATCCCTACTTTTCTTTTGGTACCTGTGTTTTCCTATTTCCATGTTCTTATGATCCTATTTTTCTTCATCATTGCTATTTCTAGCCTTTGGAAAATCAGATGCATAGTGACCATATTTTCCACAATTAAAACATCTAACTAATTTTATACCTTTATACTTTCTTGAGTCCTTGTTCCTTCTACCATAATTTGCTTCTTCATCATTGGATAACTCATTGCTTGAATCTGACTTCTTACCCTTTGTCTTCTTAGTAACTTTGAAGGTTGCTTCTTTCTAGGGAATAGGTTCCTCTTTTATTCTCATCTCAAAAGTTGTGAGAATTCCATGTAATTCATCCCTTGTCAAAAGTTCAATATCTTTTGACTCTTCTATAGCTGAAATATTTTCACTAAACCTTTTTGGAAGTGACCTTAAAATCTTATCACAAACATCATATTCTTCAACCTTAAGCCCAAGTCCTTGCATGGAGTTAACAACCTCATCCACATGAAGTAGATATGCAGCAATGTTTTCCTCATCCTTCATCTTTAGGTCTTCAAATGTTCTCTTGTAATTTTGCAACTTTACCCTTTTGAC
This sequence comes from Wollemia nobilis, assembly GCA_028583015.1. Lineage (NCBI taxonomy): Eukaryota > Viridiplantae > Streptophyta > Pinopsida > Araucariales > Araucariaceae > Wollemia > Wollemia nobilis. Next base: position 435,270 of record JAQPPZ010005005.1, read on the forward strand.
ATTTTTATCTCCTTCATATATGCCTTGCAACTTATCCCAAATTTCCTTTGTTGATGTGCAATGCATAACCTTTATAAACTCTGTTTCATGCAAACCTCTCAAAATTCCATTCATTGCCTTTGAATTGTAATGATGTAGAAGCTTACCATATTTATCTATAGGTGGAGTTGCTGGTGGTATGTATCCATTCTCAACTGCTTCCCATATTTCATTTCCAAGTGCCATTAGATGAAACTTCATCCTCATACTCCAAAGTGCATAATTGTTCCCATCGAACAATGGTGTTGAATTCCCTGAAGATCCATTCTGAGAATCCATTTATGTTCTTGTGAGCTTTTCCTTCAAGTTGTTAAACTCTTTCGAAGGAACCCGCTTTGATACCAATTGAAGAACACAAGCTTATACTGAGAGGGGGGTGAACAGTATAAGACCACTTTTTACTTTTCTTTCCCAAACAATATTATGCAATATATCAATGGCAATATCAACAATAGTAATCAAAGCAATGCATAAATCACCACACACAATAGAGACACCAATTTAACGTGGTTCACCCAATGTGGGCTACTCCATGGAGAAAATATTTCACTAAAATTTTCTCAACAAATCTCTTGGGAATCCTTTCCCTATTACAATGTTTATGGACCTCTATCCAAAGGAGACACCAATCCCCTAATCAAGTTCATGGATCTCTATCCACAAGAGACACCAATCCCCTCAGCTAGTTCGTGGATCTCTATCCATAAGAGAACTCCTCCTCTACTCTAGCTGGTGATCCTCTAGAAGACTACTACCTCCACTACACTAGCTTGTGGATCTCTCTCCACTGAAGACTCTATCCTCACTCAAAATACCTCTATCCTCACTACCCTGGCTAATGGATCTCTATCCACTAGAGACTACTATCCTCTACTCTATCACCTCCAAAGCTTACTCTCAACTCTATCTCAAATATACACTAAACATAGTCCTTCGATCTAGCACAAATATGCTCAATATCTATCTCTAATCTACACTAAACATAGTCCTTCAGTCTAGCACAAATATTCTCAATATCTATCTCTAATCTACACTAAACCTATCCTCAAATCTACACCAAACTCTATCCTCAAATATATCCTCAAGCCTTAACACAAAGCTTGATCCAATCACAAATCAACTCTGCTAGATCTACCCCAAACCTTAACTCAAGGTTTGAACAAATCAATCAATCAAATCTACTCTCAAGTCTTCTCAAAGACTTACCTCAAATCTATCCACAAGTCCTCACTAGAACTTATCCAATCTCTCAACAAGTCTTCACCAAGACTTACCTCAAATCTCTCAACAAGTCCTCACTAGAACTTGTCCAATCTACTCAACAAGTCTTCACCAAGACTTACCTCAAATCTTCTCAACAAGTCCTCACTAGAACTTATCCAATTTTCTCAACAAGTCTTCACCAAGACTTACCTCAAATTCTCAACAAGTCCTCACTAGAACTTTCAATCAACAATCTTCCAGACTCTCAATTATTGTAAGCTTCCACAAAAGCTTACTCAAAATCAACTCAACTCAATCTATCATAGAAAACCTCTTCAATCACACAAACAAGCTTCACACAGAATCTTGTTTTAATCTCATAAAAATATAGAGAATGGTTAGAGACTCAATATGCTTCACACTCACAACAATGCTCAATCACTTTCAAACTCTCTTGTTCAACCACAGAAACATATAGAGAATGGTTAGAGACTCAATATGTTTCACACTCACAACCACTCAATCACTTTCAATATCTCTTCCAAATCAAATCAGAATATAGAACAATTTGTTTCACAGAACTTGAACTATCACTCCAACACTTCCAATCAACTAAGCTCAATCAAATCCACTCAACCAATCACTCAATGAAACTTATTCAAACCTCTAACAATGATTACACATGATCTTTCACCACTCACACAATTAACCCAACATCACATAACAATGATACTCATGATCTTTCACAAACCCTAGTTCAAGATAGTTCTCAAGTTCTCACTCAAGAATTCACCAATCATGCATATAAAAGCTTACTCAACAATGCTTATCAAACAATCCTTTTCACTCCAACTTAGCATTCACAACATCCAACAATCACTCACAAGGAAGATGTGCCCATACCTTTTGTTTGATGAAGAATTGACCTCAAAACCTGTCTCAATCACAATCACCCTCTTTGCCAATCTCAAAGGTTAGATAGCAAAAACCTCTTCAAAAATCTCATTCAAATAATCCCTCAAAATATTTCACCATACAAAACATCAAATCTCAATTACACCTTATAATCTCCACACTTCAAAATATAAGCCAACAATTTGTTTAAAGAAAATAATCACAATAATCTTCTTTAAAACCCTTAACTCTTTTCTCAAAGTATTTAACACATCATAGCTTATCCCAAAAAAATATAATTTCCTTTTTCAACCTTATAACTCCTATCTCAATTCACTTTATCAAAAATCACAATAAAATAATTAACCCTTAAAAACCTTATAACTCCCCTTAACAAAAATTAATCATGCCACCTTAAACCTTAGAAGCAATTTAATTTTCCAAAAATTAAATACCTTTGCCCTCGATGGGATTCGAACTCCCGCTTGTGCCTCCATAACGCCCTAGCCATGGCCCACGTGCCACGTGAGCTAGGTGCTCACCTTAGAAGCAAGAAGCGCCTCGTGCACTTTATTGCTATGCCTTGGCACCAAAACCAAAATGTGAATCTCCACCAAAACGTTGCCATCAGGTTTTGATCGTGGGACCTCCCGCTTATTAGCACCCTAAGCACACAACCACTTGCCATTAGCCCAACCACCATGGTTGGCTATGAGGCTCCAAGCCTCCTTCCTCTTATGCCTTCGATGACCACCACGTAAGCAAAAACCTTGTCCTCTTCTTCCATGCAGTTTACATTTTTGCATGCACTCAAATATAGATTCGATCGAAGGTGAATTTGGGTTTTCCAAAGCACATGGTATTTATACCAATGTGCTATCCTTCTTGGCACGTCGATGGATGAGAATATTAGTCGACGTCGATGCCATTTAACTTAGTCGCTTGCCCTTGTAACCCTAACCTTAGGGTTATTTAATTAAATTAAATTATAAATTAATTTATAATAAATTATTATAATTAATTTATAATTAATTTAATTACTTTAGGTCTATACTTTAGACCTTTAATATTATAATACAAAATTATAATATTATTTTTCTTGGGCCTTCCTATTGCTCCTTTAGACCTCATTTGACCACCTTGAATATTATAATAGGAATATTATAATATTATTTTTCCTTAGGCCTAGAAGCAATCTTTCTCTTGCACTGCTTGATGAAAACTGATTTTTGACATCCTCTTACCTTTTGCTCATTGAAACTGACTCTTGACATCAATGACAACAAATCTTGCTCATATTTCCAACAAATTGGTAGGGAGATGTAAGGCATTTATCAAAGTTTATCAAGTACTCAATCCATTTGGGAGTCATAAGGTTTCTATAAAACATAAATTCTACAAAGGTTTTATCAAATTAATTCACATCTCTTAACTAGGGAGATATAAGGACTCTACAAAATCTAAGCCTTGGATAGGTTTATCAAATTGGATCGTTTACTCAATTTACTTGAGAAATACATGGTATTCTACAGATATTAAGGAAAAATAATAATACTACACCTCATCTACTAGGAAGACATAAGGGAGTCTACTATAAAGGATTCATCAAAAATATCTCTGAAATAGAAAATGCTAAAACTAAGAGAGATGTCTACCTCAAGTAATACAATTAACAAGGATATAAACAACACTATTAGAAAGGAAAGAGCAAGTGTCATAAAAAGTGGAATCAAGAATTCACTTATAAAGTCTGAATGAAACTTATACCTTAATTCAAAAATAATACATAGTGAAGCTTTAATAGATAACTTTGAAATGATTGAACATTATCTACATGCTCGACTCACCGAAGCAATTGATAATGGAAAGAATGACATTCAAATTCCTTTAGAATATGAAATCATATTATATATGGAACTAATTACATTCAAATGTTATAAGGATGAAAATGTAGAACATAGAGGATTGATAGAATTACTTAAACTAAAAACAGAAATGGATGAATCATCCCTAGCAAAGATATTTTAATCCTATGTAGTATTAGTACTTCAAGTTCTACTAACACAAAATCTTATCATGATGCTCTAAGTGTATGTTTAGAAGCTTCTATATAGGACATGGAGAATGATAACAAGGACAAAGGTAAAGAGAAAATACTCTTGCAAGAATCTAGTGATAGTACATCTACCTATGAAAGTATTGACTCCAATAAAGAAGAAGAGGAACCAATTCATGGAGGCATACAGTGCAATGTGAATTAAATATAAGGACCAGATCAAGCTAAAGAACGTCTGAAGATAAAGATCCATATTGAATATTGAAGTCTTCAAATATCCAAATAATATAATACAGGGGGTGTTAGAGTATATTACATCATTTGGATCATGTAAATGTACCACCTTTGGTACATAGTTAGAGTAGGATATTACTTTAGGGGAAAGTTATCTAGTTACTTCAATCAATGTAATAAATGCACAAGTGTTAATGTGCAGGGTGTCCCCTTGTACAACTAGCTAGAGTGGTGGCCAAGGAATCTATCTTCCTATATAAAAGGCCTCATAGTTACATATCAAGAACATCAAGCTCATTATAGTATAGAGTATTAGATAGTGGTAGAACTCCTTGATGGAGAACAATGTAGTTCTTTAGCTTATATCAAGGGAGTGGCCATCACCTCCATACTGCATTTTATTTTTACCACTTTCTATTTATATTATATTTTAGTCATATTGCATAATTTCATTCTTTCATATTTTTTGCATCTTATTAGGACCTGTGATAGATCTCTCCCATTGCACATGTCCTCAAAAGCTAACAAAATTGGGAACCTCAAGTGGATGTCAAGAGTGTATTTCTTCATGGGAACCTTTACAAGGAGAGATATATGCAACTACCAAGATTTATATATGATGGTCCAAAGTCATTGGTGTATAATTTCAAGAAGTCCTTGTATGGATTTAAGTAGGCACCTCAAGCATGGTATGAGAAGATCGATGATTTATTTCTCAATTAAAGATTCTATTGATGTGAAGCTAAGCATGATTTTTATATTAAGCATCATGAGGGACATGTTTTATCATTGTGCTCTATGTTGACAATACCATCATACTAAAATCTTGATTTCCTTTATTAGAGAGATAAAGTTAATACTTTAGTCCATTGAGATGACTAAATTAGACCTATTATATTAACTTTTGGGTATTTAGATAATTCAATCTTCTTCAAGGATTTTTCTCTCTTAGCCTTAATATGCCTTGGATCTTCTACAATATTTTGAGGTGAAGCTTCAAGTGAAGTATTCATCTCCTTTGATGCTTGTTATTGTCTCACACTCTTTGGTGGGTAGTCTTCTTTATCTCATCCACACATTGCCTTTGTTCTTAATTTTTTTTGCAAATACACACAAATGCCTCATAAGAGTAACTACAAGGATTTAACTTCATCAAGAATATTATTCACATGGGCATCCACTATAGGATAGTAGCTTCCATTGCTTTGTAGGGTTATTCAAATGTAGACTATGTTAATGATATTTATGAGTAGAAGTCTACTTTGGATATTTTGTACTCTCTTTATTCTAGACTTATTTCTTAGAATTTTAAGAAATAACACACCATATATCTATCTTCCATGTAAGTAGAAGGTTTTATGATTGTCCTTGTTGAAACATCTTGAATGGATGTGAATAGATTTTTAGTAGTTGGGTCTTCCTTAGAAATACCTTAATAATATAGTGTGTAATCATAGTGTTATAAGGTTCGTTCACAACCTAGGGGAGTCTCAAGGAACCAAAAACATGTTATTTAAATGCACTATATTCATCAACTTCTTTTGAAAGGTCAAATTATGCCAATATATTTATCTTCTATGACTCAAGTTGTGGATATCTTCACTAAGGCCATGCAAAAGGTCACTGTCATTAAATTGTAAAACTTTGGCATGGGAGAGTTTACATTAAGATGCTCAATAATTTCTTATCTCTAAGGGCTCATTCAAATTAAGGGGGGATATTGAAATGGTAATGATTTACTAATAATCATTGATGATGTTGTGTTTATGATATATTATTGTATTATCCCATAGGCCCAATTTCACCTTGTTAGGTGATCCTTGTATTAACATGTTGGTTTAGCAATTATTGGGATCTATAACATTGTATCATGATAAGAATTTATACTCCCATTCATACATCAGTTCCTTTCATTTTATGTTCTCTTTATGTTTCTTGGCTGAGAATTTGGGTGATATGTTGATTTTATTATATTTTTATTTTAAATTTTTCTTTATGGCATTCATGATGCATACATGTCACGTTAGGAAGAGACCCCTATGCAAGATCCTTTTGAATGGTTATTCTATAAGAATGGTCTCTAAGGATGGTGCAAGAAAGATAAATCCAAATCCTTAAGGGAAAGGGATCTTTAAAACTACGATCACATGAAGAATAGAATAGGACACCCTCCATATTAAAGGTAAGAGATTTTTCTATGATAAATATTTAGATTCACATTGTGGTAAAAGGACCCAACTCTAGGAAGAATTTCAAAGGTTTCAAGGAATTCTCCTATGACCTCAACCTCCTAACTCCCTTTCATGTTGTTTACTTCAAGAATATTTGTCTTTGTTTTTAAGGCATTGTCGTATGCTAGGGAAATGAAATCTCATGCAGGTTACATAACCAAAAACTCTAATTTGAAGACTTTGATAGTACAATAAAAAAATCTATAAAATGTTTGACAAAGCACCAAATCAAGGCCTTTTGGGTGTTGCATTTGGTGAGGACTTTTCTCTCATTACATTCCAATTATTTATGGAACGCAATATTTCTAATGCAAATATACTAAGGTGGTTTCTATTTCATACAATGGGCCACGAAGTGAATACAATAAAAGTCTAGAACCCCCACTTTCTTTTGAAGGATATCTTTGATAAGTTAGAGGGTTTAAAATTTTAAAATTGTACTTATTATTATGAAATTATTGGAGTTGTCAGAGTAAAGGTAAAAAAGCTAAAATAGTTTCTAACATCCACAAGGTCATAGACCATATGGGATAATCCTTATGGAGGATGTTGTTTACCTAATATATACTTATCCAACCATACTCAATTACAAAAGCATGGTGTACAACCCTATCCTCCGTAAGATTCAAATTTTGGACCTCCCATTTAGAGTTCCAAAGTCTTCATCGTTAGGCCCACGAAGGAGCATTTGCTTGCCAAATTGTCTAGCACCAAACTATTAAAGTTATCCAACATGCATGTGTTAAATTCTAAAATATTTGACTCCTTTCTAAATCTACTTTTAAATCCAAATATATGTAACCTTGAAATTTTAGTTTGAATATACAATTACTTCTATCTTTTTCCTATAGATGGTCTTTTTATTATTAAATCAAGACAAAACTGTAAATTTCAGTTTTTCTTATCTCCTCTTGGTAGTTACTTGACTTTTTACAAGTATATTATGACAATAAGAAGGTTGGGCAAGCAAATGTTAGTTTATATGGTGTTGTCTTATTTAAATACAATTTTTGCTCTTTATATTGTGTTATATATGGGTAGTACTTAGTTATTCCTCACTAGTATTTTTGTTCATATTTATCATTTTGAGGGGAGGGAAGGAATAGTCCAAGTAGTTAAGGTAGTTGTATATTTGAAATCCAAGGTTAAATTGTAATTTATAGAATTATGTATAAATTACCAAACTATAATATATAGGATAAATCATAATTGACTTACAAGAAGTGAGAGACCTTTAAATTTCACCTATTACTAGTATTATCTTGTTGATATCATACTATACATAACCAAATTGTTTTGTTTTACTAGTTATATGGGATTGAAATAGACCTCACCCATATTAAAAATTACTATATAGTGTTATTACAATATCTTGGTAATTATGCATGTTTCACTTGGCAAGATTCAAACCTGGGTCTTTTCTTTGAATTGATAAATTTAACCGATTGAATGCATGCCATTATTAATTTATTTTTGCCATATTTTTTTCTTTTGTAATTGAAGAACACAAGCTTATACTGAGAGGGGGGGTGAACAGTATAAGACCACTTTTTACTTTTCTTCTCAAATCAATATTATGCAGTGTATAGATAGTAGTATCAATAGCAGTTATCAAAGCAATGCACAAAACACCACACACAATAGAGACACAGATTTAACGTGGTTCACCCAATGTGGACTACCTCCATAGAGAAAATATTTCTTCTAAATATTTCTCAAATGATCTCTTGGGAATCCTTCCCAAATTACAATGTTTATGGACCTCGGTCCAAAGGAGATGTTGATCCCCTAATCTCAAGTTCTTGGATCTCTTCCACAGGAGAACTCTTTCCCCTTTTGCTCTGGCTAGTGATCTTCTAGAAGACTTTGTCTCTATGCTTGCATTGACTGGTGGATCTCTCTCCACTTGAAGACTTCTCACTCAGATCTTGTCTTCAATTGTCCTGGTTGCTGGATCTCTATCCACTGAGACTCTATCCTCTATACTCTATCACCTCCAAAGCTCTGTCTCAATACTATACCAAACACAGTTCAGTCGGTCTAGCACAATTCTGCTCAATCTCTTGCACTAAACACAGTACAATCGGTCTAGTACAATTCTGCTCAATAGGTTCACTCAAAACCTGCTCAAATCTGCTCAACAAGTTCACCAAAAAACTTGTCTAAATCTTCTCAATAGGTTCACACAAAACCTGTCTAAATCTGCTCAACAAATCCTCTCTAGGACTTGCTCAAATCTGCTCAATAAGTCCTCTCTTGGACTTGCTCAAATCTGCTCAATAAGTCCTCTCTTGGACTTGCTCAAATCTTCTCAAGCAAGCTTTCACAAAAGCTTAACTCAAAATAGTCCACAAGCCTTCTCAAAGACTTGTCTCAAATCTGCTTAACAAGCTCACACAGAACTTGTTCAATCTCATAGAATCATAAAGAGAATTGTTAGAGACTCAATATGTTCTAAGCTCAAAGTACAATCAATATCTCAATTCAATCTCATAGAAGCATAAAGAGAATTGTTAGAGACTCTATATGTTCTATACTCAAATCCCAATCTCAACTCAATAGAAGCATAAAGAGAATTGTTAGAGACTCAATATGTCCTATTCTTAAATCTCAATCTCAACTCAAATAAATCTCATAGAAGCATAAAGAGAATTGTTAGAGACTCTATATGTTCTATACTCAAATCCCAATCTCAACTCAATAGAAGCATAAAGAGAATTGTTAGAGACTCAATATGTCCTATTCTTCAATCTCAATCTCAACTCAAATCAGAATATAGAATAGTTTGTTTTATGGAACTTGAACAACCATTTCACACATCCACTTGACTAGGCTTAACCAACTCAACTCAACCAATCACATCAAGGAACAACCCTTTCTCACAAACCCTAGTTCAAGCATGTATCAACCAACTCAAAATGTTTCCAACAATGCTTTATCTCAAGTCTCACATAACAATGATACTCATGTTCTTTTCTAGATCATGTTCAAGTTCATTTCATCATCAATGGGCTTCAACAACAATGCTAATGAAACAAGGTTTAAATACAACTCACAAATCAAAAAACCTTGAAGCATTCAACCAACCATCTTCACAAAGGAAACTTCAATTAATCCTTTTCACTCCAATGATATTTCAGAAATCAACCACCACAAACAATCAATAGGAGAATGTGCCCATACCTTTTTGATGCCAATAAGTTATCCACAAAATCTGCCACACTTAATCACAACTTTCCTTTTCAATATTAATAAGGGTTAGTGGTCTTTTAAATAATCACAATAAAAGCATAACTTAATTTACACCCTTTTCACTCCAACTTCATAAACACATCCACCAAAGTCTATTTTAATAAAAACCCTTATTAAAAATAACCCACAATAAATCTCTCAAAATCACTTTAACAACTCCTTATTTCTCCTAAAATAAATTCTCCATTTCCATCAAAATAAAACATAAATCAAATATGCTTTTGCAATAATAATCACAGCCCTAATGATAAAATTTAATTCCCATTAAATACCTTATAACTCCAAACTTTAGGGCTAATAAAAATTATTAAAGGCAAAAACGTAAATACCTCTCAAGGGGATTCGAACCCCCGTCCGCCACACACCATGAGCATCTTAGCCATGGCTAAGATTCCAACCGAGCCAAAGCACTCATTGGAAAAGCAAATGCCAAAAGGGCCTTTAATCTTCCTCCACCTGTCGCAAAGGACAAAGCGCCAAAGCGCTTCCCACACGCTGCCGTCAAGGGGATTCGATCCCTGATATTTGCGTTGCCCACAGTCTTAGCAAAATTGATACGCCAATGCGCCATGCCTCATACCACGTTTGAGATTTCCAAATCGCTGCACTTTCTTCGTTGCTTCCTTTTCAACAATTCGCACGAGCTCTTTCGAATTCCAAGGCAATTAACACACGAGAGCAAGGATGATTATTTGGTTTAATTGCCACCCCTTTATATAGTGTTTAATAACACTTTGAAGACGTCGGCGGAAATATTAAAATTGTATTTGCATGATGACGTCGATGGGAAACTTTCCATTTAAATTTGAATTTAAATTTTAAATAATTAAAATTTAAACCAAACATTAAAACTCAAATAACTCCATCACCGGGGCACCTTTTTCGATGAAACGAAAGCCCAACGTGGGTTTTAAGAAAAACCCAGATCAAATCTGTTGTCCATGGTTTTAAATAAAACCTTTTATTTTCCCTGCCTTGGTTTTCACAAAAACCCTTCATAGATCCTTTTGACATTTATTGCTCTATTGACATCAATGACAACATTTCAGCTTAGGGACTCAAAATGTCCAACATTAATGTACAAAAAGAACAAGAATAAAAGCTTATTGGACTCAAGCTCCCACTTTTGTTTGTTGTGATATGCAAGTTTGATTTCTAAATGAAATAAAATGTTTTAAATTCATTCATAAAATATAATAAACCAATTTTGGGCACTTCTTACAAGAATCAAAATTACAATTGAAAAATGATAGAAACATATTTCAATTGAGGGGATTCATAAATTATTATTAATGTTGTCAATAAAAAATGGATGTGAGGATTGGATTAAATATAATATTATTGTTATCAACTATTGTTGGAGGTAATCTGTTGGAAATTTTAGCATATCTATAGAGAAGAAAATAATATAGCAAAAAAATTGGCCAAATAGGATGTTGATCTTTGTCTTAGTGAAATTCAAATTTTATAGGTCAAGAATTTGATTGCAGAAATATAACAATTTGAGGAAGATTATGGATATATTTGATAGAAAAATAAAAGAAAAATATCCTTGATAAAAGGGCAAGTTGGATATGGTTTACTTGACCTGACAACAAATGTAATATTTTGTTATTTTAATAGGAGTGACCCCACTAGAAGCCACATATAGCTTATGAAGAATATGTATAAGAATCTACTTTTTAAAAACATATTTTAGAAGTGGAGCATCTATAAATGATATGCAATTTTATGAGTGCAAGTTCAAACTCTTGCATTGTGATGAACACTTTGATTAGATGACTCGTTCTAATACAATTTATTACCACATTCTCATGAAAACTTTGATTAGATGACTCATGATAATATAATTTGTTGTAATACTACATTGTGATTTGTTAAAATTATTTTTAAAAAGCCCAATTTAACCCCATATAACCAATTAAAAATCAACAAAAAAGAAAAATAACTTTAAAATATTTTTTATTGGTTATATGGGATTATAATGGCATGGTAGTATGCATGTCATTTTCCAAGATTCTCTATATAACCAATTTTAAAAAAAAATAACATAAGAAAAATAATTTTAGAAGAGGTTAAAAATGGAAGAGCTGCAACAGTGTCGATTTTGATTATGTTGTTTGTTGTTGATGCTTGGACCTGGTTTTTGGACAAGGTATCATGCCACCCAACGCATTATCCTTTGCATGCCTAGATCCAATTAGGGCTATGTCACCTTCAAAGCCTTATCATGGAAATGGCAACGGGGGATATCCCTCCCCCTCTCCCCAAACTCTCCTTTTGGAATGTTACCATGACAACTGCCTCCATACTCAATAATGTTAACCACGACTCATTTTTCTTGTTCTCACTACCTCCTTTGATCGACCAGTCAAAACTAGAAAATATGACCAAATATTTGAAGGGAAGGAGGCCATAAAAATCTCAACCAAGTAACAAATACTCCTTTGTTCCTAATTTGGATGATGCTTTAGTGGTGGAGATTTCTCTAGACTATATTTAGAGCCCAATACTCACCCTAATTGAGAGCGCTCTTGCTTGTAAATTTATGGGTATTTAGCCTTAGCCTAATAGCCATTCAAAGATAAATCACCTCTTCTTAGGGATCTAAAATATCTAGCTACAAATTCATGATGGCAAGGGGATGATATTTCATAGTTATTTTCTCCTACATAGATAAAAGAGATGTAATACTTCAAGGAGGTCCCTGGTTCCTTGGATCAAAGCCCTCTCTACATGACTCCCTAGTCAATCAATTTTGACCCATAGGTGGAAGAACTAGAAGTCTCAATTTGAGTAAGATTATCATTTTTACCCCTACATTTATGGAATAAACTAACTCTTGAGATGATAGGTAACTCTATTGGCACATTTGTTAATTAGACTCCTCTAAATACCAATAATGCAACTTGTTCTAGGTTGTGTGTTCAATTCAATATGAAAAAAGGGCTTCATGAAAATATAGGTATCAAAATCTTGGATTGGATCCATACCCAACCACTGGATTATGAGCACATTCCCTTTAAATGTATTACCTATCATCAATATGGTCATTTCTCAAGGAATTTTCCCACTAAGGTACAAAAAGAGACAAAGGAGGAAGATCAAGAATTCCAAATAGTAAGAAGAAAACAATAGAAAAGATCTATAAATAGGAGGCCTCAAGCATAGCCAAAAAGAAAAAACAATAATAAGTTCTCTATTTTATCACAAAATGAGGAAGAGGAACATCCAGGGACATCTAAAAAAGGAGAAGATCCATCAAATCCTGAATTAGAAGACGAAGTGGAGGAAACTCAGGCTACCAAAGAAAACCTTTAGGAAGAGGAAATTGAAGAAATAGAAGAGACTCAATTAGCAACAACAATGATTCTAGGAGGCACCCCAACCACCAAATCTTCTACTAGAGGGAGGAAATCTAATCAAGAGGTAAGAACAAAACAAGAAAATATAGAGATTCAAAAGAAAGCACAAACAACCTTAGACTTCAACAAGGCTAAGAAACCACTTAAGAAATGAAGATTCTATCATGGAATGGAAGGGGATTGGGTAGTCCCCTAAATAAAAACTACCTAAGTCAATTAATAGCCCAATAGAAGCCAATGGTTATCTGCATTCAAGAAACTAAATTGATAGAGTAGTTAGCAAGAATAAAATGGAAAAATATATGGAGATCCTCAGACCTAGAAGCAATAGATTCATAGGTGCCTCATGGGGGCTTCTCCTTGCATGGGATCCATAGGCCCTGATATGTATTAATAAAACAAGACACTCAAATTGGATAGCAACTTCTTTCTCCTCTCCACAGGGACAGACTTGGACCATAGTCAATTTTTATGGACCAAATAACTATCTTAAAACAAGAGGCTTGGAAAAGTCTTCAGCATTGGATTCATCAAGAAAGACCCCCAAATTTAATTATATCAGGGGACTTGAATGTGACTTTAGCCCAATGGGAGAAAAAAGGAGGCATTCCCTCAAAAGACCCTTCTAAGGACCTGGTTATGCAAATTATAACTGAGCAGAAACTTTAGGACATAATCCCCAAAAATGGAAAATTTACATGGACAAACAAAAGAGTTAGGGTTAAATTCATTGTAGAAAGATTAGATAGATTCTTGATACAAGAAGATATACTATTTAGGTATCCACTTGTATCAAGTGGCATAATTCAAATTTTGGTCTCAGATCATAAGCCTATCTATTTGGATACGAGCAATAATGCTCTTGGAAAAAGGAAGATTCCTTTCAAATACAATCCAGAATGGATGGAGCATGAGGAGTTTGCACCTTTAGTAGAAAGTATCTGGAAGCAACATGTCTCTGCAAACAATCCCCAAGAGGTATGGAAAATGAAAATTTCTAATCTCAAGAAAGCCATTAGGGATTGGATTGCCAATAAGACTAAAGTTCAAAATAGGTCAAGCATATTTCTACAATAGATGGAGGAAGTAGAGCAAGAGATAGGTGATCAACCTCCAACCCCTCAACAAGAAGAGAGAAGAATTTAGTTGAACCAAGAAATGGATCAAGATTTTAGAGAAGAAGAGGCACATTGGAGACTTTGATCAAGAATGATTTGGCTCAAGAAAGGAGATAGAAACACAAATTACTTTCATCTAAAAACAATGCAGCACTACCAACGAAATACAATCAGAGAAATTCACAAAATTGAAGAAATTTATTCTAATCAGGCAGTCATAAAGGAACTAACAAGAGATCATTACTCGATCCTTCTCACAAATACAATAGTAAATCAATAGGATTAAGCCACTCTCCTGAACAACATCCCTCCTTTGTTAAAAAATAGAGATAGAGAAGATCTCTCTTCAGTAGTAACCAAAGAAGAGTTGGAAGAAGTTATACGTTCACTGCCCAAGGACAAAGCTCCAGGACCATATGGCTTCACCAATAATTTTTATCAGCAATTTTATGAAATTATAGGAGATGACCTATTGGAATAATAGAAGAGACAATGATAAGAGGTAAGCTTTCCAGAGCAATCAACTCCAATTTCTTAGCTTTAATTCCAAAAGAAAAAAATGCAATTACTTTTGACAAATTTTGACCAATATCTTTGTGCAATTGATCTTATAAGATATTGACTAAAATAATAGCAAATAGAATTAAAAGGAATATTAATGATTTGATAGAGCCATAACAAGGGGGTTTTATTCTAGGGAAACAAATATATGATAATATTATAATGATTCATGAAGCCCTACACTCAAGTGCCAAGTCCAAAAAGAAAAGAATAGCCATTAAACTTGATATGGCTAATGTCTTTGACAGAGTAGAAATTGGATTTTTAACACAGGTGTTAGCCAAATTTGGATTTCTAGCTCAAATGATAGACTAGATAAGAGCTCGCATAGAGCAACCTTGGATAGCTCCTCTCAATGGGGAACCTGTTAGCTTCTTTAAAGCCACTAGAAGATTAAGGCAAGGGTGTCCTCTCTCCCCTTACCTTTATATCCTTCTAGCTAAAACTTTAGGGAGAACCCTGACTAAATTGAGAAGGAAAGAAATATTAGGAATTAGAGCAAGTACAGGATATAGAACAATCACTCATGTTCAATTTTCAAATGACACTATTTTACTCAGGGAAGCCACAAAACTGAATTTCAAGTTTATCAAAGAAGTTTTATATTGCTTCTCTTTAGCCACAAGGCAGAGATAAACACCCAAAGAGCATATTTTACACTATAAATACTTCAATACCAGAAGATAGAGGTTTCTCTTATATTTTGGGATTTCACAAAGGTAGTGATACCTTTAACTATCTAGGTGTTCCTATGTGCTTCCATAAAAAATAGGACACTTGGAATGCAATTATAGAGAAGATGTCAAGGAGAATACAATAGTATAGCAATGGTTGGTTGTTAGAAATAGAGTCTATTCCATCATTTGGGTTATGTAAATGTATCTTCCAAGGTACATACTTAGATTACTTTAGGGGCAAGTTATCTAGTTACTTCATGCAATGTAATAAGTGCACAAGTGTCAATGTGCAAGTTGTACATGTGCAAGTTGTCCCTTGCACAACTAGATAGAGTGTTGGCCAAGTATCCTATTTTACCTATATAAGGATGGCCTCATAGATAGATAGATATAGAGTGATAGATAGAGTCATAGATAGAGAGTTGGGGGACATAGTGTAGCATAGTGTGTGACACCATCCATTGGTGATGGATGCAATGTAGTTCAGTAGCTTTATATTGGAGTGTTCATTTCCTCCATAGCTACATTGTAATATTTTATATTTTAGTCATATAGCAGATTTACTTTCTTTCATATTATTTTGCATCTCGTGATTGCTATCTCTCCATGCTTGCTACATCAAAAGCTAACAGTGGTATCAGAGCTACGGTAGATCTAGTTTGTGTAGGTCTATAGGAAAGCCACCATTATCATTGAGCCTGAGCATTTTGACAAACTGATGCACCGTTGGACCAACCACTATCAAAAGCCCTCAGAAGAATCTAGGTGGTAGAATAAGGGAGAGTCACGAGTGAGGACTGAAAGAAGTCTCAGTTCTAGGAAATACTGAGATTGCAATTGACCAGAGTCTTTCCACAAGAGTTTCAAGAAAAACTCGTGAAGACCAAGACTCAGGATTCAAGCCACTGGATTGACAGATCATTCAGTGAGGATTATCCAAGATATCTAGAAATTTTCTAACTAGTGCCTAAAGTTTCTTTTGTTTGCAGAAAACTATTTCTTAGAGGATTGGGACTCCTCCTACGATAGAAATCTAGGAGACTCCAACTTCGTTGCCCGAAGGTCGGTGTGCCCTCATAGTGCAGAGATTGGTTCTTTGTGCAAGAGAAGAATACTGTGGAAGAAGACTTCTTGTGAAGAGTTGTGGTGAAGTCAGGAGACTGAAGATCTCCATTGTTGAATCAAAGAACTTCACAAGTTGAAGAACAGGCCATAAAAGCCTTGACATAAAAAGGCCATAGAAGCCTTGGAGAAGAGGCCACAGGAGCCTTGAAGGAGAAGCCACATAAGTCTTAATACCAAAAGGCCACAGCCTTGGTACTAAAAAGTCCATAGTAGCCTTGATACTAAAAAGCCATAGTAGCCTTGGTATTAAAAAGGCCATAGAAGCCTTGATCCTAAATTTGAAGAGAATATATGATTCAAAAGTAAACTAAATATTTTAGTACTAATACTTTGTTGTAGGGAAAGAAGATTCAATGAGTTGGGAAACTTCCTACAAGAAATTTAGGAAGGGTATCTTCTTCATAATCAATTCAGCACCTGAAGCAAAATCAAAGAGATCAAGAGAAGATCTCATTGTAGAACTTCTAATCAAGGAAGGAGAAGGAGAATAAGGACTAGGTGAGTCCTACTCGAATCCAAAAGTAACAAAATCAGATATCCAGAGGAAGATCTCATCACCAACACTTCCAGGAGTAGAAGGTTGAAGAAAAGGTCTCAAGGAAGACCATCAGAAGTTGATAGATCAGAGACCTTGAGAAGGTCTTATCGAGCATCCAAAAAAAGGCTAGGAGAGCCTTACTGAAGATATTCTCAAAGGAGAACTCATTGGAGAAATCCACTATCAAGGAGAAGCCTCTGATAGTGAAGGACTTGGGACAATTATCGCCATCCGACAACAAGCCCAAGAGAAGAAGAATTTGGCAAGGAGTGCCAAATCTAAGAAGAATTTGCATTAGTGCCAAATTTAAGAAGAATTTGGCAAGGAGTGCCAAATCAGAAGAAGAATTTGGCAAGGAGTGCCAAATCTCAGAAGAAGATCCTGCTTGAAGTCAGAAATCGACAAGATGACTTGAAGATAGAAGAAGCTCACCAAATATTGAAGATTTGAAGATTACCTCTCATAGAAAGAAGGCATCACTTCAGAGACAAAGACTTCTCCAAATATGCATCAGAAGGAGAAGAACAAAAGAGGAGAACAAGCCATCAAATCCTAGGCTCGTAAAAGAAAGGTCGAGACCATCATTTGGTGAAGAAGGAGCTATTCAAGATAGTCTACAAAGAGCTGCAAGGACATTCTCGTAGCAACAACTTGGTGATTCTAGACACCAAGATCTACATCCTCTACAGAAGTGATAAAAGAGCTACAACAAAAAGGTATGCAACTTTCTGGTGCAAATAGGTTTATTAATTCATCTACCTATTAGATTTGTTAGATGCACCTACATTTGGATTAAAGTTGCAAATAGAAAATTGGATTACAGTCTTCAAAAGTGCAAAAAGAAAAAGTTCTTTTTAAGGTTCATTTGCACTTTTATTAGGAGTTGATTAGATTTCAAAAATAGTTTCTATCAACTACCTATTATCTATTTTGGAAAAAGAAAAAGAAGACTAAGCTCTACAATATTAGTTGTAGTGAAATTTTAGAATAACTCTTAAAGATTCATTTTAGGTTATTCTTGATTAGTTGTAGTAAATTCTTAGTGCATTAATTTGAGAGTTGATCAGAGTGATAAGGTGTAATCTTAGTGCATTAAAAGTGAAAAAACTTGTACTATTACACTACTCTCAAAAGAAATTAGTTTTGTGTTCTTGAAGGGCACAAAATCTGATTTGTATCAAGTGTCTAAAGACACTATTGAAGCACAGAAATCTGCAACTCGTAGTGGCCTAAAGAAGCCACCCAAAAAGGTTAGAATCCTCCAAAACCTGGAGAAGAACATAACTAACCAAAAATAGAAATAGAAGCTTTAAAGGATGAGACTTGGTGAGTCTCAAATCCAAAAGCATTAAAGGATTGAATGCAAGAAAAGAATTGCAAAAAATAAAAAGCTTCTATCTACTATTATATAAGCTTGGAATTGTTATCTAAGTGTCCAAGAAAAAAGGGGAAGGTGTCTACTTATAAAAGACAACCTCAAAACCCTTGTATTGCAGGAGAAAAATCTGCCATAAAATCAGAGTTTCTGATCTGAAATAAGAGTGCAAAAGAAGGTGCATCAAAGGAAATTTATGTACACACTATAGTACATCTTATAGCACCATTTCAATCTGGTTTTTACAGTCTAAAAACAGATTTGAATCTACCCCAAAAAGGGACAATAAACACAGGAAAAATAGCCAAGAAAGGGTTGAACGTAAGCACTCTTCCCAAGCTATAGAAGCCACTCAAAGGGGCTCATCATGGATGCTTGAACCTATAGAAGACACAACATAGAATAAAAAAGATAAAGCAAACATACGTCAAAGGAAAGGAGCATTCATATCAAAGCATTTCTACCATTAGTAAATGCTAACAATGGAGTAAAGCATCAAGGAGTCTTCATCCAAGCACTGCCATTCGGAATCCATTCAAGGGCCACCAAAGCTACTCCATATCTCCACCAAAGCTCTACCATATCTCCACCACAACTCAACCATTAGCTGGAGACACTTGAGCATCTACGTAAAACAACAAGGATTAAGGTGGAAAACGCATTGGAGAGTCTTCATATAAGCGTTGATAGAAAGAAAGGCATGCAACTGCCACTTGTCATATTTTGAAAGATACTCTATAACGCTCACAAAGAAGATGTTACACTTCTTGGTGCCCATACTCCAAACAGTGGAGTTACATACAACTTGACATACATTACAGGAAAGATAGCTTGGAGACGTTGAGGAAGGAGCGTTACTTGGACAATGCTCAAGAAAGAATAAAAAAATATTTTCAACTCAATAGTGACACTTGTCACGAGTAGTGGAGTGAGTTTAGCACCTCCACCAACCAAATGAGAGCTTCCATGAGCATTTAGAAACTCATACAATGACACTTGTCACTCCTCCTATCTCATATTAAAGATGGGTTGGACTTTGGAAAGGAAGCACAACAGTTGGAAACACCACGAGCAGCAGTGGAAGCTACTCGATAGATCGATGATAGAAGCTCAACAAGAGTTTAGGTGCTACATGATAGATCGATGATAGATGCTCAACAACTATTCGAGCATAATTTGGTAGAGTGACGATAGATGTTCGACACCAGTTCAGGTGTGATTCAGTAGGGATCCGAAGCAAGATGGGTACAATTTGAAAACTCTTGGTCAACCAACATTCATAGAGTGCATTAAAGCCTTGGGAATCCATGCTCAAGAAGGAGAGTTTATAGCCACATTCACCCGACATCATAAAGGTACAAAGCCTTAATTTCTTATTCAATTTGCTTTCAATTTCAAAAAGGGAGTTATAAGGTTATAAGATAAGGTTGATATATTATTTAAAATCAATCTTTGTTTGAAAGAAAAACTTAGGGAATTAATATAATATTTGCAAAAATATAACTTAGGAGCAATAAGGGATTCTACTTGGAATTAATCCATTTAAAGTTTGCAAATATTAATGTGTTCTAGTTTTCCAAATTTGGGAGTGATAAGGGTTTCAACTTCAAACTAGTTTTTTGGAAATTAGAAACACTTGAATAAAATTCCTAAGGGTTTCAAAAGGGGTTATTAAAATTTTTATCAAAGTTGGAAATTTATGTTCTTGTCTCAAAAAATTTCTCCTTAGGGACAAAAGAAATCCAACATTAAAACCTCTTCAAAATTGAAAAGTGCTTAGTTCAATAGGAGTATTAAGAAGATTAAGAAGTTGATTTTTGATCCTTACAAAATTTGTACAAAATCAACCAAAAATTGAACTATATCTTGCAAAAGCACTATAGAATACTCCAAAACATATCTAGGGAGTCATAAGGAATTCTACAAAACTTGATAATAATATTCTTCAAAGATTGTCAAGTTGTGAAGATATAAGCTTTCTTCAAAAACCTAAAATTAGGTATTCATAACTAGGGAGATATAAGGAAGCCTACAAGACTAATAAAGGTTTTATCAAATCAAGCTTATATACTTCAATTAGGAAAGTTGTAAGATAAACTACGAAGATTCTATCAATTCTAAGAATCACTATTCTTGTATGGATGAAATTTTGAGAAAAGCTTTCAACAATGAAGAACTATTCCATGAAGTAGAATTCTACTCTCAAAACCTAATAGATACTCTAGATGGATACGAGTATCTACCCTCTAATGAGAAAGAAAAATTCTCCTTATTTCTTAAGGAAGCGAAAGAAGGTAGCTTTACAACATTGATTAACTATCTTCATGAAATTCTCTTCACAACATGGTGGAACTCCCAAAGACTGGTTATATTTTCACCAGAAGAATATTTGATGATTTATCTATCATTAATTGTGTTTGTACTTACTCAACACAAGAAACAAGTTGATAATAAAGAACAATATTATTGTGATGATAGACTAACTTGTTATAAAGTAGATATTTCACCTACATCAAAGAAAAATCATAGGAAGAGAAGAAAAAGTAAGAAAAGGACAAGAGGGCTTGACATGAAGACTAAAGCAGCAGAAGAGGAACCAGATCAAGACTACTCTAAACAAGCAGATAAAGGAGGAATACAATGCAAAGTCATTTGAAAGAAGAAGCCTCAGCTCCAGCTTACTCTGCATCATATGAAGACACAAATTACCTACTGAACCTGAACACAAAGAATGCAGAGATAGAAGACAAATTTCAAGAAGAAGAAGAAGATCCATATTGAAGACTGAAGTCTTCAATACCCAAATAATGTAATACAGGGGGTGTTAGAAATAGAGTCTATTCCATAATTTGGGTTATGTAAATGTATCTTCCAAGGTACATACTTAGATTACTTTAGGGGCAAGTTATCTAGTTACTTCATGCAATGTAATAAGTGCACAAGTGTCAATGTGCAAGTTGTACATGTGCAAGTTGTCCCTTGCACAGCTAGATAGAGTGTTGGCCAAGTATCCTATTTTACCTATATAAGGATGGCCTCATAGATAGATAGATATAGAGTGATAGATATCATAGATAGAGAGTCGGGGGACATAGTGTAGCATAGTGTGTGACACCATCCATTGGTGATGGATGCAATGTAGTTCAGTAGCTTTATATTGGAGTGTTCATTTCCTCCATAGCTACATTGTAATATTTTATATTTTAGTCATTTAGCAGATTTACTTTCTTTCATATTATTCTGCATCTTGTGATTGCTATCTCTCCATGCTTGCTACATCAAAAGCTAACGTTGGTTGAGTTTGGCTGGAAGAATTATTTTAATAAAATCAGTATTAGCAAGTCTTCCCAATTATCAAATATTAGTGTATCATGCTCCCTTATATATCTTGCAGAATTTAGATGTAATGTTAAGAACTTTCATATGGCAAAGGGGAAGGCAATTAGATAGGAAAAAGTTCCATTTGGTCAATTGGGAGACTGTTACCAAGACAAAGGAGCAGGGAGGCCTAGGAATTAGAAAAACAACAATTGTTACAAAGGCACTAAGTGCTAAGTTCCTTTGTAATCTACTCACTCCACCAAACTCTCCATGGAAGAAAATATTAAAATGCAAATATTTGAACAACTCTAATGGGGTCCAGCTCATAAAAAGTGTAAAAAGCATAGCAAGCTCCTCAATTTGAAAATATATTATGGAAGCTAAAATATTATATTAAATCATACCTCTTGGCTTCTAAGGTATGGTAAACAAAATAATATATGGGATGATCTATTCTTGGGAGGACCTCCAATCATTAAGAATTATTTCCCAAAAATAAAAGCAAACCTGCAACAATTGGGTGTTAACTCTCTTACAAGCTTAATTGAATGGGTGAGAGATCCTCCCCAGCCACATCTTGACCAAAACTCGTGGAGACATCTACACATCCAAACTGAAGGGGATTAAACTCTATCCCCAAATTCCATGTCAAATTATATGGGGCTCTATTAGTGGGTAAAGTGTTTACACAATCAACCAAGGGGTGTTATTACAACAAGAAGATGAAAAGAACTCAACCATAGGTAAGATATGGAATTACAAGGTTCCCCCCAAACTTCAAGCCTTTCTTTGGTTGGTGCTTCAAAACAAGATTCTTACTGGAAACAACCTCATTAAGAGGAATATCAGGGAGCCTCATATTTGTCATAGGTGTTTTAAGAACAATGAAATAATATCACATATATTCTTTCAATGTACAAAAGCAGTTAAAATTTGGATTGAAATAACCCAATAACTAGGATCAACACTATCAAGAACCTTCACATCAAAAAAATGCGTAACCAACTGGGGCCAAATGTACAAATTGGGACTGAAGGACAAGCACCTTATTAGATGGATATGGTATTCAATATCAACATTCATCATTCGGTACATATGGAAGAACAAAACAAGATATATTTTTATGAGAAAAGAACCAATTTTCGAGTGTTAACCAATAGAGTGTAAAGGGAGATAGTCTTGAAAACAAAAGCTATATATCATAAAAAAGAATATATTGAGAATAAAGGAGATACAACTATTACACCAAATGGATCTTCAAAATTTGTTGAATTTTAGGCCATAGGTTAGAACAATCAAACCTCCAAATATAAATTTCCTGCACTTTTCTTTGATGGAGCCTCTAAATCAAACCTAGGTCGTGCAACGGCTAGTGGTGTGATATTAGTGGCACCATGCTATGAAATGCTTCAGTTCAAAATAAATTTGGGAAAAAAACCAAAAATGTTGCAAAATCGATAGGCTATAAAATGGGATAAAATTGGCTCAAGAACAAGGCATTAAACAACTTCATGTGTATGGTGATTCAAGACTTGCAATCTCTACCCTATCTAAGGGGAAGGATTTATCATCAATTCAACTACAAATAGTTCAGAGAAGATTAAAAAATTTGGAGCAAAAGTTTGAAATATACAATACTCCCACATTGGAAGGAGGCACAATATGGTGGTTGATCACCTTGCAAATGAGGTCATAAACATAGCCTATTTGCATCTCAAAGTAATAAGAAAAAATAAAAGCATACAACATGAGTGGCACACATTATAGGAAGAATATGGTAATTTTGGAGCCTTTGGAGATTCTAAAGCCTTTGAAGATTTTGGCACCCCTTGAGATTTTGATGCTTTTGTGCAACCCTAGAACATTGTGTGATTCTGGAGCTTTTGGTGTTTAAATTTTTCTCAATGATTACAATACCCTTTGCATCTCTAGCACCCTTGGTATACCATTGCACTTTTTGGAGTTTTTGAATTTGCTTTGTTATCTGTTCCTACTTTTGGACGACAATCCTGTGACCTCCAAGTTGCTTGTTGGATAATTATTCTTTACAAATTTGAATATCAATATATAACTCTTTTTCTTTATATATATACAAAGAAAAGGAGTTATATATTGATATTCAAATTTGTAAAGAATAATTATCCAACAAGCAACTTGAGGTCACAAGATTGTCGTCCAAAAGTAGGGACAGATAATCTTGTGACCTCCAAGTTGCTTGTTGGATAATTATTCTTTGCAAATTTGAATATCAATATATAACTCCTTTTCTTATATATATATATATATATATATATATATATATATATATATATATATATTACAAGCAACTTTGTTGTCTATTCCTCCTTTTGGATAGCAATCTTGTGACCTCCAAGTTGCTTGTTGGATAATTATTCTTTGCAAATTTGAATATCAATATATAACTCCTTTTCTTTACATATATTACAAGAAAAAAATCATAATTTCAAGAGTGAAATAAAATTACACTTCTTAGGTACCTTAGCACAAACAAAACCCCAGATAGAAGCAGATTACTAGGATTCAAGATATAATTACAATCATGCAGATCAGAGAGGAAAAAAACCCATCTTCAAAATAGCTTGAGGATAATAAGGATAAATATCCTTATATATCAATACTTAATCATCCAAACAACCTCCATGACCAAAACCTGGATAGAAATCAGTGAAAATGAAACCAGCATAATAGAAAAGAAACTGTTAGAAACTGACATAAAGCTCTAATCAAATGAAACATGCCCACATTAAAAAACCCAGAGCTAGCATAGAAACTAGGGATATGATATGTGGGTGAAAGAAGAAACTCCGTCCTTGTTCTCTTCCATTTGTAAGAAACCTTTTGGAACTTGTTGACTTTCTTTTGATAACCTATCTGCTTCTTGATTTAATTCCCTATAAACATGTGTAAAAGAGATATTTTCAAAAAGGGAAATTGCCTCCACTAGTTCATCTCCCACTGGTCTAAGCAGATTATTTTTAATTGAGTAGATCTATTCATCCAATTGATGACTAGAGTGGAATCTCCAAAAATTTGTAATTTTTTCACATTTCTCTCCACAACACACTTCATTAGCAATCTCAACGCTTGAAACTCAACAAAAATTGTTGGAACTTGTCCCAAGACCTGCTTTAAATTTGATATAGTGGGTATCCGAGAAGTACATAATACCTCTTGCGCTATTAAAATATGACTCTATATGACTAGCCCCATCAAAAAAACCATGGCTAAGACTTTTCAATGAACAAAATGTCTACTTGTCGAGGTTTCTTATGTTTGTTGAGCCCTTTGTTGATTGAGACCAAAGACCTCACCTGAAATGACTTGAAATGGGGTAATTAACTTCAAAAATTGTTGCATTTCGTGCCAACCATATACCCCAACATATAAGACATGGTAAAGAAATAAATTGTTTCAACTCTTTTTTCAAAAACCACTGTCTTAAGCATACCTCCATAGTTTCTCCTTCCCAAATATTTTGTACTGCAGTTATCTATTCAGCTTCTAACCAAACATGTTCAAAAAAAGGACATTTGATTAACAAATGTATGATGTTTTTCTCATCTGACTGACACAACATACAAATACTTGGACCTTTTTGCTTTTCCTCTGTAAAACTTTCCAAGTGAAAGCCTTATTTCTCAAAGCTAACCACATGAAAATAATTATCTTTTTTGGGGTAGATAATTTTCAAATCCACTTCCACCACCAAGTAGGCCCTTGAGGATAAGGGTCAAAACTTGCTTTGTAACCAAGTCTAGTCGTATATTGACCCCCATATTTGTTGTATGCCCAAGCAATAGTATTTGGTTCAGCTCTTAACTTGATATGACTCTTATTAAGACTATTAGTGTAAGCCTTCCACAAAACAACCTGCTCATCAAAAAAACCCAAGACCTGAGCCTACTTCCAACCTTGGGTCCAAAGACTAGAAGAAACTGATTCTCCCACCTAATGAAGAAATTAAAAACCCTTGGCTTGTAAAGAACTTATCATAGCTTCCAACAACCAAATTTTTTCTCCACAACCCAAAATAAAATCAACCTCTATTCTAACTTGTTCATCGTTGCCCACTTTCCAAGCCGAATGTACTAGTGCCTTCCATTGAATGGAAACATTTTTAATACTTTTTTGTGGACTTTTAATCCAATCCATAAAGGTCCCTAGACAAATAAACTTATGTTCAATAATCTTCTTTCATAATCCTTCTTTGGTCAAAATCCTCCATAAACTTTTTGTTGCCAAAGAAGAACCAAAAAGATGGATATTTTTAAGGTCCCAGCCACCTTCCTCCTTTGGCCTAGCAATACTTTGCCACTTAACTAAAGGAATGCCTTCATGTTCCTTGCGTCCAATCCAAAGAAATTTGAAGCAGATTTTTCTTATTTTCTCTAGAACTCCTTTGGGAATGAAGGCCAAGGAGTGCCAAAACATAGGAATTACCTCAAGAACCAACTTTACAAGTGTTAATCTCCCACTAATAGACAACCATCTATTACACCAATGGTTAATCCTAAATTCAATCTTCTCTAAAAGCCATCCCCAATCTCTCTTCCTATAAGTATTTAGCTTCAATACAAACCCCATATACTTAAAGCCTTCCTAGAAATATAAGAGATTAAAAGGAAAAATTCTAATTAGATCATGTTTAGTCTCCTACTCTAGACCATTAAAGCAAATAGAGGATTTTTGAAAATTTATCTCCATGTCGGTAACAATACTGTAAGTGTCCAATATTTCCTTCAACTTTCTATCTTCCCTTAAACTACCATTTGTGAACAACAATACATCATCAACAAATAATAAATGAGATAAATAAATGACCCTCACTTTGATCCTGGACAAGGATCCTTCCCTCTTTGCATCCAAAACAACTCTACTCAATCCTTCAACAACAAGCAAAAAAAGTAAAGGAGATAAAGGACATCCTTGTCTCAGTCCTCTTAAGGGTCTAAAGAATTTTGAAGCTGATCCATTGATAAGAACAACAAAAGATACAGAAGAAATACATCCCATAATGCACTTTACTACCGGATAGCCACATGTAAGAGCATCAATCTGAGATACAACCAGTTAGTTCTATCATAAGCTTTAGATAGATCTAGTTTAAGGACCATTACAAGAAGATTTTTTGTTTTAATAGAGTGAAGGCCCTCTTGTGCAGAGCTCCTATGGCTTCAAAAATTTGTCTACCTACTAAAAACCCAAACTGCTCCTGGGAAATAACTTCAGAGAAAATATTCTTCAATCTAACAGCCAAAATCTTTGCAATGATTTTATAGATACAGTTACACAATGAAATTAGTCTAAATTCATCAAACGTTTCAGGATTCTCCTTTTTTGGAATCAAAGCTAAAAGAGTGGAGTTAAAAGCCCTCAAAATTTGACCACTCAACCTAACGTCCTCCATTACTCTGAGAATATGCTCAACCAAATCATAGAAAACTAGGAAAAACTCCACAAGACATCCATCGGGCCCTAAACTTTTATCCTTTTTGAAAGAAGTCAGGACAACTTTCAGTTCTTCCTTTGTGACCTCCCTCATAAATAATTGATTGTCCTCTATCACAAAACTAGGGAAGAAAGTAGTTAACTTTAAAATTTCTTCAATATTGACTCTATCAGGTTCTTTATAGATAGATTGAAAATGTTTTACTCCCAAATCTACTAACCCAGAAAAATTCCTAACGAGGACCCCTTCTTCATTTTGCATCTCCCAGATAGTGTTAACCTTCTTCCTGTGATTAGCAAAATTATGAAAAACATAGTATTTTCATCCCCTTTTTTAAACCATACAACTCTAATTTTCATTCTCCATTCAGCTTCCCTCCACTCCAAGAATTTGTTCTTAATTTCTAGTTCAACCAGTCTTGTTTTCTCCTCCTCTTTAAACAAACCAGCCTCATTCTTTCTATGAATCTGAAATTTCCTTCTCCACCAACTTAAGATCTCTATCCATACTCTCCTTTTTAACTGCAATCCAAGATGACACAACTCCTTTTAATTTTTTTAGAGCAGACAACAAATTGAAAACTCGTTGATGACCTGGAACTTTGGTCATAACCAATCCATTCTTTTTGAATCAGTTGTTGAAAATATTCTTCCTCCAACCAAATTGGATTGAGCTTAAAAGGACTAGCAGGTTTTGCCTCTTGACTTTCTAATTGAAGAAAATGGGAGAATGATGTGAGCCACCTCCAATCTCAACCCATGACCATTTTCTATCTATTTCATTGTATAATGTCTTTGAGATCAAAAATCTATCCAACCTCTTTGAGATCCCAGCTTCCCCAACTCTATTATTTCTCCACAGACATTAATTTTATTGGTTCCTAATCAATTAAACCAACTTCTTCAATCTTATGCTTGAAGTAATAGGCAAGTCTGTCAAGTCTTGCAGATTCTCCCTAGACCTCACTTCTATTCATAGTAAATTTAATTCCCCACCAATGATAACTCTTTCATCCCTAACACACCTTTTGCAAAAAAAATCATCCTAGAAGACCTACCTATCTTCATAGGGACCATGATAATTAATAATTGATAACCTCAAACCCAAGTCTTTAAAAAAGAATTTTATCCAAAATCTTGAAACCATAAAGGAAGAATTAATTAAGGATACTAAGTTCTTCCAGCCAATCAAAACACCCCCTGAATTTTCGATAGCATCTAGAGCCAAGAACTCCCAATCCCTAAGCAATTTACTTAACCCTTCAATGACTTTTGTACTTTCCCCCATGGTTTCTTGTAGAAGGATAACATCCGGATTATGAATTTCCACCAACTTGGCTAAGGCAAGTCTTTTAGAGGGACTGCCAAGACCTCGAATATTAAGGGATAACAAGATCATTTAAACATCTAAGAGGGGTTTTGTCCCGCTCTAAGAACCCCTTTGATATATTTTTGTTTAAACTACTAAATTTCCTTCAAAGCCTTCTCCTGTGCATGAAACAAAAATGATTTCCTGCCTGCTGAAGTAGTGGAAGATTCCTTTCTATGGTCCAGACCTAACCCTAACCTTCCAACAACTACACAAGTTCTCAGCTCGAATTTCCTTTTCGTAGAACGTAACAAATATCTGCAAGAGGAACCTAACTCCAAACCATCCCCTGAAATAGATACCTCCCTAGAAGATTCACCTGATAGGTCACAAAGAATTCCCCCAATAGTAGATATATTTGGATCACAATCCCTATTCAATGTGTTTAAGGTTGTCAACCCATTTTCCAAAATCTTAAAAAATTCCTTGTCCCTAGGACTTCCCTTTGAACATTCATAAGGAAGTGTACAAAGTTATTTATTACCTAAGTCCATATTATTCTCATGTATTGGACAATAATTGCCATAAGGTTTAGATGTTTGCCCAACAAACTTAATAGTATCGGGTTCCAATCCTTTCATAGTTTTCTTTGACTTTGTCTCCTTCTCTAACAGGTTGTGAACAGTGAAATGGAGACAAAGCTAGGCCCAAAATTTCTTCCTTCTCCAAAGTTTTGGTTCTAGGTTCAACAACATTCTTTTTGCTTGTTTGTGCCAAATCAGGGAGCACTATTGAGCTTTGAAACATAGGTATATCTTGATTATTGTTAGCTATCTTGAAATCTCCAATAGTCATTTGTTTTCTCCTTCATACTTTCTGTGTGAGAGCTTGATAACATTCCTTAGCAATATGTCCATAAACATGACAACGAACACATCTAAAAGGAATCTTCAAATAATCCAAGATTTAAATATGAACTGTATTCCCCACAACTATCTCCATACAATCCGGTAAGCCTTCACTGATATCCATCTCAACCAAAACCCGAGCTACAGACCAAAAAACACTATATTTGAAAGAAATATCTATATGCAAAGTTTTACCTAATGAATCTTCAATCGCTTTCAAAGCTCTTTCTAACCATAACTCCATTGGCAAACCTAGAAATTTTACCTCCTAGCAACTTCAATCCTAGGATCAAAGCAAGTCGTCCAAGCCTCAAAGCCAAAAAAGAAGACCCCCAATACCAACGACCTCCCATAATTTTTTGTGCATCTTCCTCAGATCGAAAAAAAAGAAACCTATTCATCCTTTGGCAAGTAAGTGAAAAATTGGCCCATATCCTAAGATTGGGACCCATACCTTCTGCAACCACTCATTTAATGTATTATCAGCTATTTGACATCCATGAAACTTTCCAATAAGGGCCTTCCCCAAAAACTCCAAAACTTGTTCCATCCTCAAGTCTTCCCCAAGTACCATTCTGATCTTTGACCTGCTCTTTTTAACCACTTTCTGTGCCTTATGCACTTTGGTAACCGAAGTTGTAGACTATACTGATTGTAATTTTGAACCCACTCCACTTAAGGCCTCTAAATCAGGACTTTTACCAATAAAACCCGAACCAAACAAAGGAAACTCTATCAAACAAAGTGAGTTTGGATTGTTTGAAGTCTGCTCAAGTTTTTCTTCCCCGCAATAAAATGCTTGCTCATTCATTAGACCCATCACTTGAGCAAAGTGTTCTAAGACACTTGATAGTGAGCAATCACTATGATAACTAACTTGATCTGAACCATTTGACATAGACTCTCCTCTATCCACTAAATTTTGATAACCTGCAGTATTATTTTGATCACTCAAAAAACCCAAGGACCCCCAGTTCTCAACTTCTAAATCTTATCCAGAAATGGGACCCTTGGCCCTTGGAGTTGAAAAGATGTGTTATCCCTCAAAGGGGTCCTTTGAGAAGTCCAAATGTTCCTCTTCATTCTCCATCAAAAACAAGAAACCAATTTCCCAAATTATACTACCATTTTAAAAATACCAAATAAAAAATATTTTTACTTCACTACCCTAGCACTGTTGTACTAGCCTTTGCTACCCTAGCACTACTGCACTTGTCTTTGTTGCCCTAGCACTACTATAGCATTGTTAAAATATTTTTACTTCGCTACCCTAGCACTGCTACACTTGCTTTCGTTGCCCTAACATTGTTGCAGCACTGTTAAAATATTTTTACTTCACTGCCCTAGCACTCTGATATATATATATATATATATATATATATATATATATATATATATATATATATATATATATGTGTGTGTGTTTTTGATGATATTATCATTAAACGCATAATTTAATGGTTATTTATTTTATTTTATCTTTTATTATTATTAATAAAAGTTTAAATTCAATATTTCTTTAATTATTTATATGAAATTAGATTGGATTTTATCATATTGCAACATCATCACATGATGATGAGATGATATTACAAGCCATATACATATATCCTTATAAAATTTAAACCTAAATCTCCTCTTTAAATTTTTTTTTTCTTATACACATCCGTCATAAGAATTGAACCCTGTCCTTGCCGGTATTCGATAATTTTAACTTAAATATTATGTTTAAAATATTTTCCAAAAAGTAAATCTCTTTTAAATTTTTTATATATATTAATATTTCAATATTTCTTAAATGTTATAAGCGTTCTAAATAAATCTCTTTTGAATAATATATAAATATATAAAATATTAATTTAATATTTCTTAAATGTGATAAGTGTTCTAAATAAATCTCTTTTGAATTATATATAAATATATAAAATATTAATTTAATATTTCTTAAATGTGACCAGTGTTCTAAAATTTAAAACATTATCCCACGATAGCAGCGACACTGTCAACCACTCAAGCAAAAGGTCAGTTGCTTTCTACAAGATACATAACTTGTCATAAGTAAAAAGTATATAACTTAAGCAAAATGTAAAGTTGCAGTTGTCTTCTTATGAATGAATTTTAACTTTAAATGTATGTAATGATTTATCGGAAAATCAATTGTTTTATTAAAAGTTAAAAACGTAACTTGTCTTACTTAAAGCTATACTCATCTAAAAATACATAAAACTTATTTTTATCGGAGCTCAATGCATGAAATTCTTGCTTTCTACATGATACATAACTTGTCATAAGTAAAAGGTATATAATTTAAGCAAAATGTAAAGTTGCAGTTGTCTTCTTATGAATGAATTTTAACTTTAAATGTATGTAATGATTTATCGGAAAATCAATTGTTTTCTTAAAAGTAAAAAACGTAACTTGTCTTACTTAAAGTTATACTCGTCTAAAAATAAATTAAACTTATTTTTATAAGAGCTCAATGCATGAAATTCTTCGTTCTTTTGGGTATATATAATGGTTTAGGACATTATTTTTTATTTGTGACACTCTTTTACATTATAGATTTAGTTGGCGTGATTTGATAGATAGTATTTATTTGTCAAAGTGAATTTTATTTATGAGATAAAGTTATAGAAAATAATAAATAAAATAGAAAGTTTTTATTTAAATGGTATTTAATTTAATAAGTTAATTTTTTTTATTTTTAGTTTTGACAGGGACACTACAATGATAAAAGGTATTGGGAATGATAAAAGGTATTGGGATTTCTAACAGATACCCACCTAAGTTTAATTCACGGAAAGGAAAAGGTAAACTCGATATTCCCTCAACTTTTTAACCTATTTTAAAAAAAAAAATCTTTCATTTGTAAAAAGAGATCCATGTTCTAATTTTATTAAAGTGATTAGCATATTACTGTCCTCAACTTTTTAACCTATTTTAAAAAAAAAAAAAAATCATTTGTAAAAAGAGATCCATGTTCTAATTTTATTAAGTGATTAGCATTTTACTGTCATGACAATATTGTTATATGATCATTATATAAGTAAATCTTGTTTCAATTTTATATAAGCATATGTTCATTATATAAGTAGATCTCATTTCAATTTTATATAAGCAATTAAAAATATATAGTTGAAAATAATCAATAAGAAAGAAAGCTTTAATCAAATGGTTAAATTCTTCAACTTTCATGTTCTAATCTTGTTAAGTGATTTCACTCGTAATTATCAAGCTATTATAACATTATTATATGGTCATGATGTAATATAAGTAGTAATTTAAGTAAGGCTCATTTTAATCCATATAACTAATTTTCATAGTCTCACAGGTTTTCAGACAACAGTAGTTTATTACCAGAATTTTACAGAGAATTATGAAATCTGATTTAATCATCTTTTTCATTGATATATTGTTATTCATTTTGATATTTTTTCCTCTTTAAATAATTCTTACAATATAATTAATTATGTGGTCAATGATCAATAAGAACCCAGTTTATTTCAACCGAGTTTATTTCAACCTCATATAACTGATTAAAAAACAAAAAGGTTTTTAACACCTAAAAGCCAAGAACAGTCACATTTTAATCTCAAATGACCAATTTCAAAAATATATATTCGTTTTTAACATCCACTGTTAAAATTTAATTAGAAGCTCTCCATGTGTTAACAGATCTTGGGGCTTAAAAGAAACTACGTCCAAACACTCAACACTCAGTTGGCTAGATTTAATATGTTTGCTTCCCTTCAATTCTGACCGCGTAGTAAATTATGACTCAAACAATCTCTCTTTTTGGACATTTTTTTTTCCCCTACCCCATCCGCAAGGATGAACTCAACATACATGCAGCCAACAATGTTTTGCTATTGTGTCGGCTTGTTGTAGGAGTATCAATATCTGTTGATGGCTTATATGTTTTCCACTTGGCTAATGGCAAAAGATAATGCCCTTATGCACACCCTCAATGCATTTCAAGTATTCTCATCAGGCAAAGCCTTCATGCACAACATTCACAATCAACAATTGAAACCTGCTTCATAGACACGTTATGTACTATACTGTCAGAGAATCTTCTCAAGTGTCTTCCTGGCAGACTTATAGCCTTCAGCTCAACTTCCCAAATTGCTTGCAAGATAAATCCTCAGGTGACTTTCACCGTGAGGATGATGAAATCCTAAAATCTTGAACTCATCTCAGCCTATGCACTTATTTCAGCTTTCACTTGTTCCGGATCCGGCACTGGGTTTAAAGAGCAGAAGTCATACGAAATGAATAATTTAAAATGGAATGTTGTTGTATACAGTACGAAAAATAGTTTGACCCAGTGAGGAAGGGAGGACCCATGCTACAACTAACGCTACTGTCATGCCTATACAACGTTATCTGTGTCCATGAAGATCATGATTAATGATCACTCAATAAGAAACTATGAAACTACAGATTCTCACAGAAAATTGGAAAATCATTAGTAGGGATGCCAATACCTATATCTCCTTAGACGCTCGAGCCCCTTACAAAAAGGTGTATACCTACTATTCCAGAATACACTTATTGAGTTGATGCACAACGAAGTTGTCTCTAAGTCAAACCGAATGTCCTTATTATAGTCAAGCCATTACCCTGGCCACTCCCGTTCCTAGTAGTTATGTTTATTTCAAATAAAGTAATCAAAATACTTGAAGGCCCATGGTGCCACTCCGTTTGAGCTCCCTGTTGTTCAGGTGCCTCCTGGAACCGGCATGTCACTATTTTTCCACAAAGTACAACTACTTCCAAGGTTTCCATCATACTAGAGAAGGCTTGTATAATCAAGATTTTTCCCCATATTGTCTCATATTGCAGTGACTAGTTAGGAATGGCTTTATAAACTTCACTTCATAGAGATCAGGAAGCACTCAGGCGGGCAACAAGCCAAAAGCATATGTGAGTTCTGTCAAATATATAAAACCAAATCAAAAAAAATATTAACGAATACCCAACGAATTCACCGAGTTTGATAAATTTCTTACGAAAAGGACAAGGTTCTTATCCACCTTAATATTAGAGAGAAATTCCTCAATCTTCCGATGGCTATACACGATTTTATTGAAGGATGCTTTGAAACGTTGGATACCTCTACTAGAGGAAACAACATATTTATTTGAGATAGTAGATAGCTCCTCATTAACAAGGCTGGACAATATAAATTTAGATTCAGTCTTTAATTCCATAGGTTTATTTTTTGCTTCATTAAGTTTAATACACATAGCCTCTGCAACATTATTGGGTAGATTTTTCAAGCACATCTGTCTGCTCTAGCATCTCCTAAATTGTCTTTGCAAACCTTTTTTTCCGGGGAATATTGATGTCTCCTTCACTTAACTATGAGTCCTAACCCCACCGGTGGAGGGCTTCACTTCTCCCCAATCCACGTGCATTTATGTTCCTTTTTTGCGTATAAAAATATAACAAATAATAGTAATTATAAAAAAGGTTCAGCTGCTACATATTTGAGTGTCAGAAACGTAACTTTATTATAGAACTTATGCGGAGATGCCCCATTTGGCATGAGATTCACTCAAGCTTATCAAATAAAAGTTGAAGGAATGAATATTTTATTAGTGTACTTCAGTTGATAAATCCTTGGATTTTATAAAATGAAAGGTATAAACTTCAGCTTAATATTTTGATGTTTCTATGTATTATAATAAAATTTTAGATATTTTCATTGATTAAAAAGGGCAAAAATATGTCCAAGACATTATGGAGCAACGGTAAATGGAAAGCAATTGTGCAAGCGTGACCTAAGTTCAAATTACCGCCTTATTGCAGCATGTAATAATACAGTTTGTTCTAATACCATGCCTGAAATTTGACGTCTGGTATTATACATCAGTGTAGATTCAATTGACATCTTAAATTGGTATTATATGTCAATGTAGATTCAATTGACATCTTAAAATTTATTAGTGCCCTTCCCTCATGCTTCTAATCACTATCCAATTGGTTATTTTCAGTTTACCCCCGAGAATGCTCATTTCATTCTCCGTGGCTTAAATCTATGTGGAACTTCTTTAATTATTTATAAATAACAGATAATTTTAAGAATTACATGTCAATTTGACAAACAAGGGGAAAAATGACCATTAACCTTGACGTCTATTAAAAATTTTACCCGTCTTTTGACGGTTAAACTGGCCAATGATGGCCATTTAGTCATCAAATTTCAAGGCTGTCCAGTACAATGATAATGTCGTTCAATCAAATATTACATTAATGTGGACAAAATTATAGGAAACCATGAAAATCTATTTCTAGGCAAAATAAGCTGCCATACCACTAAAGAAATTTTCAAAATATCATATAACAGGTGGTTATGATGCAATATGAGCAACGCCCTTCAACCCCCAGTCAACACCATATAACCAAGTGAAAAATATATATATATGAAATAGTGAAGATCTATTTCTAGGCAAAATAAAATCCTACACCACTTAAAAAACTTTCAAATATTATATGACAGGTAAACTACGAAGAATGAAAGGAATGGATCACTAACTATTAACACATCACACCTAAATGATTCACCAACCTGCTCCATAAAGTCTCGTATGGCAGAAAGGAGTCATTTACCAACAACACAGTTTGATCATGCAAGGCCTGTGTCTAGACCATTATACATGTAGTGAACATGTTAGGAGATTCCCAAGTAGATTCACTTCATTGCTGATACTTGCATGATATCTTTCTAAAGTATTAGTGAACAAAATTTATAGTGCTGTTCGCATCATTACTTGGCTGTGAGATGCTTAATTTAGCACCCTCTCAAATTCAATGCAGTTTCTCTTGCTAGTGGATTGGACTGAGTATATAAACACTTTGTAGGCCAATTCAGGGTGTAAAAAGAATAAACATTATAACTCTCTTATAACAGTGTGGTCTAGGCCACGAGCTGAGCGCAAGAGTAGAAGCTTTGCAATGAAAGAGCTGCTAAGACAGTCGAGACTCTCCAAAGAAGTAACAAAAATAATAATTGAGGATTCAACAGAATTATTCCATGAAAGTGCATCAAAAGATTATTGAGGATTCAACAGAATTATTCCATGAAAGTGCATCTTTGTCAGTGTTATAGAATGTTTTTTAAATTGTAGAACTTGGGTGGGTTTAAGGGTGAAGGTTCCAAAATTTCAAAAAGAGGTCTAAGGTTCAATTGGAAAAGGGTAGAGTACACCATGCTTTAGTAACTGAAATATGGTTAGATAAACATATACTGGATAGAAACTAGAAGGTTTTTAAACTCCAAAAAGAGTTTTAAGGTTCAATCATAAAAGGATAGAGTTTGGTGTACAACATGCTTCACTAACCTAGTTGAATAATTGGAGGCACAATTAAGGACTTCATTCTGATATGATAGTATGGGAGAAGCTAAGGGTGGGTTTGGTGGGCATTTGAAGGGTGCACATGGCAGCACAGTGCGCAACCAGATGCGCTTTGTCAGGCGCACACAACACATGGCCGGATTGCAGTGGGCGCCGGCGGTGCTTATATATAGTAGAGCAGACTCGATCCCACAACCTCTTGCTGCAAGTATACATAACATTTCTTTTCTTTCAGCTTAGGGTTTGTTTGGTGGGTGTTTGAAGGGCGCATAGGATAGTACAGTGCACAACCGAGCTGCGTTGGGCATCCTTAGCTACAATAAGCAGACTCGATCCCATGACCCCTTGCTGCAAGTATGCTTAATAATAAGATAGGATTCAAGCAAGCAGGCTCAGCCCTCAGCTTCAAAAATCCTGCCAATGGGGCTTTTTCATTTTTCTCCCAACCACCCTTGTTTGATCAAGGGAAGCTAGAACATATGGCTCAAGCGCTCAAAGCAAGATGTCCAATCCAACCACATACAGGTACAAGGAACACCTTTGTACCCAAGCTTGATGAAGCTCCCATAGTTGAGGTCCCCCCTGACTTTATCCAAAGTTTGATCCTCACACTAACAGCACAAGCTCTTGCATGCAAGTTTGTGGGTATATGGCCAAGTCTAGCATCCATCCAGAAATGGATAGCATCTACCTAGGGATCTAAAATCTCCAACTATGAGCTAATGATGGCTAGAAGAGGCTATTTTGTGGTCATCTTCTCCTCAACGGAGGAAAGAAACTCAATCTTCCATGGAGGGCCCTGGTTTTTAGGATCAAGCCCTTTATACATGATCCCATGGTCCACAAGCTTTGATCCACAGGCAAAAGAACCAGAAGAGGTTTCTATATGGGTCAGGCTCCCATTCCTATCTCTACATTTATGGAACTTATAGGCAACACAATGGGCACATTTGTAGATTGGGCTCCCCCAAAAGCTAATAATGCAGTTTGTGCTAGAATGTGTGTACAAGTGAATCTGAAAAAAGGTCTACCAAAGAGTATAGGAATCAAAGTACTTGATTGGATCCACACACAACCACTAGACTATGAGCACATTCCCTTCAAGTGCATCTCTTGTCATCAACATGGGCATTTCTCTAGGAATTGTCCAGCCAAAGCTCAATAGGAAAAGAAAGCAGAGGAACAAGAATTTCGAACTGTTAGAAGAAAACAATCGAGGAGATCTAGAAGCCAAAGGAGGAAACCAAAACAGATAGAAAAGCAAAACACAAATAGGTACTCTATTTTATCAGAAGAGGAGGAGACTCCTCCAGAACAACAATCCTCTAAAGACATCACAGCACAAAACAAAGGGAAAGCCCCAATGGAAACAGAATCCGAAGAGGAAGTTGAGGACACAAAAACAAAAAATGACAACCCCCCCTGCCCCCCTAAAGATGAGAATGAGGAAGAAGTAGAGGAGACTCAAGTTGCAGTGGTCACCATCCCTGGAGGTACTGCAACAACTAGATCCACAAGGGGCAAGAAGACAAATCAAGAGACAAGAACATGATAGGCTAATATGGAAATTCAAATGGTCTTGGACTTCTCCAAGACTAAAAAGACAACCAAAAAATGAAGGTCATCTCTTGGAATGGAAGGGGATTAGGTAGTCCCCTAAAGAAAAACTACCTAAGATCTTTAATAGATCAGCAAAAGCCATATGTAGTTCATGTAGTGAAAATTCACTACAAATTTGCCAAATTGCATCTAAAGATGATACAAAGTCCAGGGCAGAAGCAGGAGCGTCTCAATCCTCAAACTTTTGGGAATTCCATGTCAAAAATCACCAAAATATATCTCCAAAGGGTGAAGACGGGTGTAAAAACCCTCACACTGTGCAGGCAGATCAATCACCGAGCTATTACAAGATGATGGCCCAATTCTACCTAGCCCTTTTGGGTGATATCTGAACTGAACTCTATTGTGGATGGTGGCTAATGAGCCTTTTCAATGATAACTGAAAAAGCCCCATCAATGGCAGTTCAACCCAAAAATTGGTCGTAGATGA
This sequence comes from Wollemia nobilis, assembly GCA_028583015.1. Lineage (NCBI taxonomy): Eukaryota > Viridiplantae > Streptophyta > Pinopsida > Araucariales > Araucariaceae > Wollemia > Wollemia nobilis. The sequence goes on from JAQPPZ010005005.1 coordinate 474,356, forward strand.
GCCAGCAAAATTGATTCTCATCCACATTTGTTTGGGACCACGGCTTTAGGCTCCTCATGCCTCATCTCTCCACCACACCTTCAAGATAGTATCTTATGGTGAGGGGTGGCTGAAGGGAAGTCAACAACCAGGGAAGAAGATAAGGACTCGTGAAAGCTCTACATCAAGAGATTTCAAGGGGCATCTACTTCCCTACATCTAGCAAAAGAGGTCGCCAAGGTGAAGCTTCTCTGCACTAACCGCGCATCCAATAGGAAGAGCGAATCAAAATTCCAACAGAGTTGCAAACATGGAAATATCCTAAATAGAAAGCCCCAAAGACTAAATGTCATCATCTGCAGTTTGCACCACGTGGGAATTCAAAGGATCTTGCCTTGAAAAAAGTTAAGGAAAATATCCAACCAAAAGGCAAAAGTTGGTATGAGTTTTTAAAGTAAAAGGTGCAAAGCAAGGGATGATCGGAAGTTTTAGGGGAGAATAGCCAAAGTGGAAAATAAAAGTCCGATGAGACTGCTCATAGAGACTTTTGAAAACTCCAAAGTAATAAAGGGGGAAAAAGGAAAAGTTTCGATAAGCGGATGCCAAAAGGAAAGGAAAATTCCGAAGGAGTGGTCAACTGCTTCAACAAGGAGAGCTCGTCGAAACAAAAGGGCAAGAATAAGTAATCGCGCACAAACTCTCAAAAGAAGTAGTTGAGCGAGAATGGTGCACCATTACTAAGAAAATACAAGATCACCTAACAAAGACACTTCAATTTGATAGTGCAGGAACAGGTTGATGCAACATTAAAAATGAAAATATGGCGCCTGCAACAATGGTAGCTCCAAACTAACACAAGATATGGCAGAGGATATCCGCATTCAATTTTTAGAATCCCTAGAAAAGGTAGTTGAAAGAGTCAAAGTCACCTGCAATTTTGGAGGGAAATTCTCCCCATTGTATCTATAAATATTAGTAGTCTAGGCTGTAAAAAAGGATCGACAAGTTTGCATTTGTAGTCTTTTGTAAGCTTTCCTTTCATTTCTTTCTATAGAGCAGTCGGTTCTTGAGCGGTTTGTGGGTAAATCGAACCCCGCCTCTAGCACGATCCTTTGTAAAAATTACTTGTATATATATATATATGGAGGCCTGCATCAATTTTCGGACTAGCCATCTGTGGTTCTCCTACTGACCCGTTTTCGTATGTGTGTATGTGTTTGTAGTTTTTTACCTGTTTTGGGTTTTGCTTGCATGGGTGTGTGGGAGGCCTGCATCAATTTTCGAACTAGCCATTTGTGGTTCTCCGCTGACCCGTTTCTTTATGCGCATATATGTCGATAAATCTCATTTGTGTTTAACTATGTCGTGGAGAGGAAGCGTTCACCGTTGTCACATAAAGTTCAGGCCTGTTGTGCAAGGAGATCTTAGTAGATCCTTTGGCACATCACCACCCTTTTCTTTTCGTTGAGTTGTTTTATTTTTTTCTCGCATCCCTTTTCCTCCCCCTCTAGTTAAAGTGTGCCTAAAGATCACATCCTAACAAGGAGTCGGCCTTGTAAAAAACTCTCAAGGGCCCCCAATAGATCCAAACCCCGTGCTCTTGACCATGGTCGTGCAATGTCGCTCCATGCAAGGCGGGATTGTTCCAACCAAGACAATTGAAGATGACAACAGTTTAATGGCATGTCCAACAGGACTCCAGTGAGACATCATTGGTCCCATAATCGTAAGCAACAAGTTAGGCCTAGACTTGGTGAGGGTCTTTGCCTATTTTCACTTGTTGAAGTGCCTCTAACTCACCTGGCGACTCAGCTCCAAAACGAACATCAGAAGAAGCCACTATTTGAAGACATTAGATTGAGGTTCTAATGAAGGCCTCTGTCTATCTACTTTCAGAGCATGAGCTACATTCACCTAGCAACTTTATTCCAAAAAAAGAACCCAAAAATAGCCAGACAAAGAACCTACTGTCGGGTTTTGTGCTGTCAAAATTGATAAGAGTTGTTGCCACCACATGCAGCCATTCTGCAAAGAAGAGCTACAGCCCATAATATGGCTACTCCACCCATAGATGAGAAAATCAAAATAAGCAAAGAATAGACATTTTTAAAAATCGGCAAAAATCGAGAATCGACAAAAAATCGGGGAAAGAATCGGCAAAAAAAAAACCGAAGAAAACGAATTTTTTCATTGAAAACAAGTTTTTTTCATGCATATTATAATGAATTAATATTATGCAAATCCAGAGGGGAGGGCTCTGGTCCCTCCCCTGCTCCCCCTCCCATGGCTCCTGGTTCCTGTCCAGTCCCTGGCTCAACCCAGGTCATCCCTCCCGGGGAGTGGTTGTTTGCAGATGATCTCCTGGGGGAGATCCTTCTCCACTATCTGCGCCCCTCCCGGTCGGCTAGGGTTTCCTTGGTTGTTTTTTCGGACTGGTGCTTCCCAGGGATCCCTGTTTGGTTGGGGATCCCTTCCCTTTTTCCCTTAGGCTTCCCCCTGGGGTTTTTTGCAGGTTATTCGCGTGGATCTGGTCCCCTGCATTTCTCGGTGCGGTGGAGGTGATGGTTTAGGGTTTGGACAGCTTCCCCCTTTTTCATGTGAATCCTCGGCGGGCTCTGTGCTTGGACGGGATTCTTGGTCCCTGCTGCTGGGATCCTCTTTTGTTTTCCCGGGGCGGGTTCCTTGTGGTGCAACCCTCTGGTCACTTCCTGATGGGTTGGATCCTCTCTGTGCTAGCTGTCGGCTTCTTGCAGGATGGCTCTCGCTGAACTGAATGTTTTCCCGATGGGCGGGATGGTTTCTCCACAGGGCGGGATCCGCCAAATCCGTCGGTTTTCCCGCGAGGCGGGATCCTTTCTTTTCTACTGGTTTCCCGGATGGCGGGATTTCCCTGTTGCTTCCCGCTAGGCGGGACTGTTTGTGGTGGTTTTGACTGCTTCCTGCGAGGCGGGATTTTATTGTAACGGTTTTTCTTTGCTTCCTGCTGGGCGGGATCTTCTCGATGGTGGTTTTTGGCTACTCCCTGCTGGGCGGGATCTCCAAAACTACTTCCTTTCTTATTTGTTTGTTTCCCGCTAAGAGGGATTGTTTCATGCTTACTGTTACCGCTGGACGGGATTTTTGTTTTGGTGTTCAGTTTCAAGGGATTGATGCCCTAGGCCCATTGCTTATGTAATCAGGTTTTGGGATCCTTGTTAAAACCCGCTATAAATTAACAAAAAAAAATATTATGCAAATCAAATATTGCAATAAAAACAATAATTCATGTCAAGACATCATACAAGGCTCAAGCTTTAAGTACACATGAAAGTGACAAAACACATCTTGTATTGCTTATAATATGAAAAGATGCAAAGTTACAAGTAACTGTTGGTTACGAATCTGCCACTAGGAAAGGTTTTAGGTCTTTGCGCCCTAGATTCGCCCAACAGATTGAAAGGCCGGAAGGAAGGGATGCCTTCCGTGCCAATCTCCGGAGGAGGCCGGCTTCCTATATTTTTTAGTTTGGGGGTTTTAGTTTAAAGTGCAGGAAAGAGATATAAAAGGAACAAGAAGAAACATAAGCATGATTTGTTTCGGGTGGGGAAGGTAAGCAGCACAGTTACTAACATATCACTTTACCAACAACAATCAAAACAATGTATGCAACAGAAACCATTAGCATTATTCTATCCTATGTATCCTCCCTATATTATTCCAGATATACTTAATCGCCAATGCTGAGATCCAGATATGCAGAATGACAGCAATCAGAAAAATAAGCAACATGAAACAGAAATAATTGAGGAAGGCAGCATAAAAGACAGATGCAACTATTGGAGCCAAATATACTCTGAATTAAAAGCAAGTGCAGAGATACAGAAGTTTCCTAGCAATATACCCCCCTTCCACCCTTTTACAATGAAATGCCTTTGCTATTTATAGCAGATTTTCCCTCCCGATTACATTTTGAGCACAGATCCCCAAACCTGCCAAAAGCTGTAAAAGCTGCAAAAAGCGGCCAGATTTGATCCTTGTCGGCCATCCTTGTACTTGCAGTATGCTTCTCCTGAACTTCGTACAACTTCTGACAAATTTGGTAGTTGGAAAGGGAATTATCAGTTAATTCTGGTAGGTGAAGTACATTTTATCCTTCGTGAAGCTGGCTCGAATCCCGAAACTTGCTTTGAAAATGGAGGGAAGAATCATCTTTTAAACACCCCACTGACTGCCGCCGGAGATCGCTGAAATGGAGAAGAAACGCCCAAGGTCGCTGAAAAGCGATGGCGATCTTCGGAATTGGGGCTCAGGACGACCTTCGGACCAAGCTGGAAAGCGCTCAAAAATTGAGCGACTTTGGGAAATTACGCTCGGCGACGGCGATCTTGGGAATGTTCTGCAAATCGCTGAGATCTTGAAGCGCTACTGAGAAAGGTGAGTTGCGACAGCGATCGCGGGAGTGGGGGAAGAGTTAGCCAATTTCCTGCCTTTTGCTTTTTTGCTGGATGTCGCTGAAAAATCGAGCGATTTCGGGCATTTTGGAATCGCGACAGCGATCTTGAGCACAAGCGCTCCTTTCCTTTCCTCGCGCGCTCGAAAGCGCTGCAGCGACGAGCGATTTCGGTCAACGACGGCGATCGCTGGCTCGGCGGCACTTAGAGAATTTTCAAGTTTTAAACGCCGCTCCCTTAGTCGCTGAAAAACACTGCGACAACGGGCATCGCCAAAAAGTGACGGCGATCGCGAGCTTCTCAACACTTAGGCAAAATTCTACCATTTTATGCGCTGCCCGCGGTCGCTCAAACTACACGTTTTTGCCAGAAATCGCAAGGCAGCGACGGCGATCTCGGGAAGAGGCAAATACTTAGCAAAATTTTACAATTTTTCCATGCAAGTGCTGGCATTCAAATCTGAGAAAAGCTGGGAACTGAAATCTGAACAACTTGAAGATGAACCAAGAAAACTAAAACAACAATGAGGAAAGAACAATGAGGAAGGAGGGTGGCAACAACCTGATGAAATTTGAAATTTTATACCCCTAGCAAAATGTGGCAACATTCTTGGCGGCTCGCGGGGTATCGAGCTCGCCTCGATGCAAGAATCCACGCCTTTATCCTTTGGGCCCGGAGTCACCCCCGGTCTCTGCTTCCTTTTCCTGTAGGCCCTGGTCCTGCTGCTCTGAATCTTGTTGCTCCTCCTTCGTGGGATCTTCTTCCTCAGACTCATTTCCATTGTCTTCCTCTTCGGACCCCTCTTCTGATGGCTCTTCCCCCTCCTCTGGATCTTCGTCCGGGTTGAACTCCCCGGAGGCAAGGCGAGCCTTGATGCGCTCATATGTTTCTTGAACTTGAGCCCAGGCATTCTCCGAGAAGGGCTCCATACTGCGAATGTCGCTGGTTAGGTGCCTGAAGGTTTCCATCTGAACTAAACCAATCTGCTCAGCCTTCTGGCTCAAATCCAGCAAGCAGGAACGAATCAGGCAGAATCTTGAAGTGAGCTCTGTCACTTGCTCTTGCTGGATCGGATCTTCCCATGCATCAATATCCGAAGTGTCATTAGCGAAGGCGTCCCATGACTGACGCAGAGTCTCTTTTGGCAAGCAATTGCCTTCACTGTCTGTGAAACTTGGGAATCTGTATGAAGAGAGAGACAGGAAGAGGGATGTGCATATTTCCTTTTCTTGGTCCAGCAAATCTAGCAATGCCCTGGCTCTCTGAATTTTCTGGAATCTCTCAAAGAAAGAATGCAAGGTGGCCCTTGCAGCTGCCCAATCAAAGGCAATAGAATCGGTGGAAGGAACTTGGAGGTTCTGGCGCTCAAGGTTCCCTGCCTTGACGGCCAGATCGAGCCAGCGATCTGCTTCACGCTCTGCCTCCTCCAGCACAGGCTTACCCTGCGCGGATGCTTCTTTGACCTGAGTGAGAAATGCGAACACTTTGAGGGACTTAGAAGCCCGTGGCCTGAAGTTCTTCAATAGTCTGGCTCGGATCCTCTTAACGTTGTCCCTGGAGAATGTCTCCACAACTCTTCCTCCTCTCCTCCTCTGCCTCCCGCTGATCCTGCAACTCTTCTATCTGACGCTCAACAGCTTCTTTCTGTTCCGAGGCCTCCTTCTGTAGGTCTGCCAGTTGCTCCTTCAGCTGCAGGCATTCTTTTTCAGAGTTTTCCAACTGAGCCTGCATCTTGGCCATGCCTTCTTCTAATTTCATTTTTTCATTTTCCATCTCGTAATATTGCTCCTGCAACTGGAGGTGCTTTAGGCGCAGTGTATCAGTCCCATCATGAAGGGCTAGCGCCTCGTTTTCGAAGCTGACCTCATTCAAATCTTTGGTCACGCTTCTGTATTCATAATCTTCAGGAGCCATATCTCTTATAGGCTTCTTTACTTTTGGGATCTTCTTCTCCTTATACAGCAACATGTTCTCAGAATCGAACCTGGTGCGCTTCTCGACCGTGGCGATCTCCTCACCTCTTCGCTTCATCACATTTTTCAACCATCTGTTAGAGGAGCGCTTTGGCCGAGTTGCCACGGGCTGGCTTTCCATTACCTGGATCAAATCTGTATTTCCAAAGAGAGACCTGGCCAGGGGCAAACTTTGCTGCGACATACTTTCCTCCTTGAACAGGCGTGTAGAATCTGCAGCCTGATGCCCTTCTACTCTGGGGGACGGTTCAGCCTGGGTGGGAGCGACAGGCGGGTTTTCGGAATGCTCGGGTGAAATGCGAGGAGAATGAGGTGGACCTAGGACAGCGGCGCCTGACTGGGCTTTAGTTAGGGCTTGAAGGGTGTCAGGCTCTGTGGGAGATAGGCCAGGTTGGGACTGTTCAGAGATGAAGGGTGGAACTTCCTCAACGACGGTGTGGGGCTCGGCGAGAGAGAGGGTGGTCGCTGCACTGCAGTCTAATGGAATGGCGGCGGGAATGGATGCGGCAGCAGGAGACAAGGACGCCGCAGACACTAACTCAACGGTTTGTGAGGGGAAAGGGTGCGTACCTGCGGGCTCCGCCCGAGCCGGTGAGTCGAAGACTTGGTCTATCCACAGATTCCCCGCGAATGCGGATATATCTTCCTTTTCTGCAGCAGCCTCCAAGATTTTACCCCTTTTTTGTGGCGGCGTTATATCAGATTGTGGCGAGGCCTCTTTCCCAGGTGCAGGTCCTTGCTCCTTAGACCTCTCTGTTCTTTTCCTCTTAAGAGGGGCAAGCTCCTCCTCTTGGGTGATAGGCGTCAAGCTAATGGAGCTCTTCGAGGCTTTGAGGGGCTTTACTGTTACTTTGACCGCCTTTTTCTTTTGGAGCGCAGGGGACGCTATTGCCGAGGAAGTCTGCTTCGCTTGAGTCACGTGTGTGGATATCTCCTTCTCGGGTGACGCGGCCTTAGCTTGCTGCTTTTCAGCTGACTGCTGCATCCTGGGCTCCACAATTTGCCCTGCTTGCATTTCCTTGCTGGAGCCCTCACCACTTGCTTGCAACTGCTTGGGTGGGTCCTGCCCCTTTTGTAGGCGAGAGCCTGGGGGAACGATGTGACGAAACACAACAGGCTGCCACGTGGCGTGATGCTTGTCATAGAGGTCGGAAAACGTGTCATCATTAGCTATGTCCTTTAGAGATTTGTCCTTTCTGGTTCTGACACGCATTATCCACCATTCTGATATTTTCTCAAGTCTCCAACCTTTTTTCTGCAATCTAGCCTCCAACCTCCTGTATACATCTGTACTCGGCCTGTGTTCTTTCTTTCGGGCAGGATCAAATTCAACCTCTACACAGTAGAAGTCATGCCATGGTGGAAAAGACTGCATATCTTCAATGTACCACTCCAGATCTCTGTCCTGGTTATTGCGCTCGTCCATAATTCCCTCGTGGGGACAGGCATGGAACTCTTGGAATGATGTGAAATCCTTTATTATGTCGAGGGGGTCATACTTCCATTTCTGCGGCAGCTCCACTAAACCGAAGCTCGAGAGCGTGGCGTGTAGGTATTGATGCTGCCCATTTATACCAACTTCAATTCCGGCCCAGGTGATGGGGTACTCAAACAGATGGCCCTTTTTTCTTCCCTGACCATACTTCTCATCCGTATAGTCCATCTGTCGTGCCGCCTCTAAGGCGAACTGGTATTCCGGGGTATAATAGGGCAGTAAGAAAGGCTTGCCTGTGAACCCGAAAATCCTTATCACAAACCCCTGCGTTAGGCGAAAAGTATCGCCGAATGTCTGGTCGCTGACTTGATTCCTCATCGCGCGCGGGACGCGTGGGCATGAACCATGAAGAAGGGCTAGAGCTGGGCCCAAGAAGGATATATTAAATTTGTAGTAGGACTCCTCCCTCAACAACACTCTGGTCCATTCATAGACTGGGAGAGGCGCCCCTTTGCTATCCTTGCGTTGCACTGGAAGCGACCGTATGTGGCTATGCATGTGAAACAAGAACAACCATGCCAAGGCCGAACAGTACCTGAAACTTTCTCTTGCGCCGCTTTTCAATTCTCGCAGCTGCTGATGAATTCCCCGAGTTACGCAGTCCGCCCAATCAAAGAAGACCGGCTTGGTCTTATCAGTCATTTCCTTGGGGTCATAAAATTCTCCCCTCATGATGCACTCGGCGAGGGTGATTTGGTAGGGAAGGACTGTCGCGTCTGTGCCAAGGCCCAAGACCCAAGCCAACATAGTGTATATGCTAGTGCTCTTAAAATCGCTCAAAGGTCTTCCTTGCTTTGGCCATTGCCGTGGCGGAAGGGGTTCATGGAGTTGAGAGTCCACAAAATTCCGCATTCTCTGGTTGTCCGAATACCTGTTTGCCTGTTCCCCCAGATTGACGTTTTTGACAATATAATCTTCGTCGTTCAACTTTACGCCTGGCGCAAAGGCCGCTCCCACGGTTTCGGAGTAGATTGAGAATAAAACATTGCCCTTGTGGTCACAGACCTGCCTGGTGTTCGGCTTATAGTATTCAACAATCGCTGCCACTAGCTCAGGGCAATGATGCACCTGCGGGCATAGAAACCAGTAAAGGTTGGACAGGTATGCCGCGGCGTAAGGATTCGAAGGAGAAAACTTCTCTCGCCAGTTCTCAATTGTTTGCCGCAGTTGACTAGTGCCCTGCGAGTAAATTCCATCCCTTAGCTTAATCCAGTAGTCAATGGGAGGAGAGGGAACCGGCTTCGGTTGCACGACTCGGGGCTTCTTCTCTTTTTCTGCTTCGGATGCCTTTCCCTTGTCTTTTTTCTCCTTCTTCTGCCCACTTACTGGTGCACTTGAAGCCGCTTGACCCTGCGCTGCGCTCTTCTGCTTGCCTTCTTTCTTTCCCATGGCGAAGGAAGATTTCAGTCTAGTTGCAGCTCGAAGTGCGCTAGAATTCACTTGGTAAAGCGCTTTCGAGAGGATGTTCTTTTATAACAGAGAATTGAGGAAGGGTCTTTAATGGAGGGCGCAGCAGGGTACTTGAATTTAATGCGAGGCGCATGAAGTTGGTGGACGTCGATCTTGCTCTAGGGTGGCCATGCATGAAATCTTTCTTGGGAGCGCAAATGTTTAAACCTTTGTCCCTTTAGAGCACATCCCTTTATATAATCACTTGTGGAACACGTGCAAACTCTCCTTTTTCTTTTGGCACGCTCCTTGAAAGACGGGCCCAAGACATCCTTTGGCACACTTTTCTACGCCGTTAGCTGGAAAGGAAAAGGGGGGTCCCACCTTTAATTTCATGCTTTTCCTCGAAATCGCTCAAAACTTGAGCGCTTTTGGGCGCGGGCCTGTTTTGCGAGCGACGGAGGGATTTTTGCTCCTTGAAGCAATCACTTACTTCTCCTTTATGCTCTTTGTCGCTAAACTGAGGGGCGCGCTCGGGAGAAGGAGCGCTAGGCGAGCGAACTCACACTTAGAAAAATTTTAAACTTTTAAAACATCCCCCTTACTTGGCAGCGCTTGCCTTTAACTTAACCACCGTCGTCGCTAAAAAATAGGAGCGACAATTGTCTTTTTCGGAAAAGCGAGCGACGGGGAGATTTTGCACTCGAAACACTTGAGGCATTTTTTCTCGAGTTCGCCCAAAATTTATGAGCGCTCCTGGGATCGCTCAAAAATTGGGCGATCTCGGGCATTTTTGCCAAATGCGAGCGACGGAGAGATTTGCATCTTAGAACGCCTTGCTTCTGCTGTTCCCGCCGTCGCCGAAAACATGGTGCGCCTTTGAGAATTTGTGCATCTAGCGAGCGACAGAGGGATTTTCCACACTTAGAAGAATTTTGGACTTCTTTTACTTGCGCTTCCTCCTCACTCTTTTGGCTGCTGTCGCCGAAAATATTGGGCGATTCCTGGAATCGTTCAGAATTTGAGCGCTTTAGGGATTCCTCGGATACTTCAAACGATCAAGGCGTCCTTCTTCTTGCTTGGAATCGCTCAAAACTTGGCAGCGCTCTCGGGATCGCTCAAAAATTGGGCGATCTCGGGCATTTTCCCTTAGCAAGCATCCTTTTGTTCTCTTTGACTCGGTCGTTGCTTGGAATGAATTCTCGCTATCGCCCAAAAAGCGAAGCGATCTCAGGACTTGACAATTTAGCGAGCGAAGGCGGGCAAACTTTTGTCTTTCTCCCGGCTATTTCCATAACTTCTTCTTTCAAAGGGGATTGCTTCTGCATCACTTAGAATCAAAAACTTTACAGACCCAAGGATCTGGCGAACAATTTGGCTCAACAGCCTAAAAATAAAAACAACTGAAAAACATATTTACAAGCAGATAAATTGAAAGAGCAGAAAAGAAAATATATACAGGGGGAACCTCTTGACGGAGCTTTTCAGTGGCGATAGGCTTTCAGATGAAAGTCGTTGACGGGAATTGGGAGGATATGACCCTCCATGTCTCTCAGGACAAATGAATTGAATTGATTGACCCTGGCAATCTGGAAGGGGCCTTCCCAGAAGGCATCAAATTTATCGTGATTGCCTGGTTTTGCCTTCAATGCATCCCATTTAAGCACTAGATCACCGATTTTGAAGACTCTGGCTGTAGTTCCTTTCGAGAACCAATTTCGTGTGGTGTCAGAGTGCTTCATGAAAGCTTCGTGAGCTTTCTCTCTCTGCTCCTCAAGCTGCAACAACTGAGCTAACCTGGAATCAAGGGGATCCAAGTTGTCCTTTTCATCGTCCAGCAGCCAAAGTGCGGGCATCTCAATGTGAGTAGGCAAAACTGCCTCTTTCCCATAGACTAACGCGTATGGCGATGTTCTGATGGATTTCTTTATGGATATGCGGTCTGCCCACAGAGCTCGGTCCAGGTGCAAGTGCCATGATCTCTTATTCCTCTCCAGAGTCTTCTTTATAATATTCATCAGATTTTTATTTGTAGACTCTGCGAGGCCATTTCCCTGCGGGTAGTAATTGGAGGAAGCTTTGTGATAAATGCCATACTTGCAAGTGAATTCTGTTAGTTGAGCCCCTTTGAACCCTGGACCATTGTCTGTTACAATCGCCTCTGGAATTCCGAAGCGAGTTATCAACCTTTCCAGGAAGGCAACGACTGTTTCCTGGTCAGCATGCTTCGTGGGTATAGCTTCGGCCCAGCGAGTGAAGTAGTCTGTGGCAGTCAAAATGAATTTGTGCCCTGTTGAGGATTCTGGGGAGATTTTGCCGACAAAGTCCAAGCCCCACTGCTGGAAGGGGAACTCTACCTGAATTGGCTGTAAAGGCATTGGAGCATTTTTGTTCCGACCAGCAAACCTCTGACACTTCTCGCACTTCTGGCAAACCTTTTGTGTGTCTGTGAATATGGTGGGCCAATAATAGCCCGCTTTTATTATCTTTAAGGCCGTAGGCCTTCCCGAAAGATGTCCTCCCGACATTCCAGAATGGAATTCGTCGAGGATTTTCTGCTTTTCCGCTTCCTTGACGCAACGTAGGAGAATACCATCAATATTTTTATAAAATAGCCCCTCAGGGCGCAGAACGTACTTTAGGGCATTGAGCCGAAACCTCCTTCTTTGCGAGGCAGTGAGCTGGTCTGGACACCTTCCTGTACTGAAATACCACACTATGTCGTCGGTCCAGTCGCTCTCCTCTGATAAGGAGTTGGCAAGGTTAACTTCCATCACCGGGTCTTCCCACTGACAAGCGGACACCTCAGCGGCGGCGCTTTTGGCTAGTTCCTGGCATAGTGCCCGACCTCGGATCAGCTTGGTGGGTCGCACCTCTATGTCGAACTCCTGAATTTTAGCAATCCATCCTGCCCTCTTGTGACCTGGTTCACCCTGAATGATAAAATTTCTAACGTCTGGGTGTATCACAAAGACTGTGATCCGGCTCTGGGAGACAAAGTGTTTAAACTTCCTCAAAGATCTCATGACCGCATGCACTTGTCGCTCGATGAAATTATACCTTTCCTCATGCGGTTGTATCACTTGGCTTAAGAAAGCTATTGGTCGCTCTTCGCCGTCGTCTCCCTTCTGGGTTAGAACCGCAACATAGCTCTCGGGTTCCCCGACTGCATACAGAATAAAATCTTTTGAATAGTCTGGGTTTACCAGCACAGGTGCCTGAGAGATTCTAGCTTTGATCTCATCAAATGCTTTTTTCCTTTCCTCAGTCCAGAGAAAATCAACATCCTTCTTCAATAGTTCGGCCATAGGTTTGATAACTTGAGCGAAATCAGGCACGAACTTCCTTACAAAGTTGATTTGACCGAAAAAGGATTGGAGCCCTTTCTTGTCGACCGGGAGAGGAAGTTTCAGGAGAGCTTCCGCTCTATCAGGATCAACTGCTAGGCCTTTTTCAGAAATGACATGGCCTAACAATTTCCCTTCTTTGACTGCAAAGACAGACTTCTTGGGGTTGATGGATATGCCGAATTCCCGGCATCTTTCGAACACTTGCTCCAGGTGAGAGGTGTGCTCTTCCCGTTTGTGGGAAAACACAGTCATGTCATCTAAATAAATGACAATAATCTTATTTAGCAGCTCCCGAAAAGCAAGGTCCATGGCCCTCTGAAATGTGGCCCCAGCATTGGATAGGCCGAAAGGCATGCGTTGATATGCAAACGTTCCCCATTTGGTGGTGAACGTTGTCTTGTGTTGATCCTCGTCTTTCACCCAGACCTGGTTATAGCCAGAAAATCCGTCTAGGAGAGAAAATCGCTGAGCTCCTGTGACCACATGGAGAATCTGGTCAATCTGCGGGAGCGGGTAATGATCTTTGAGAGAGGCCTTGTTCAGATTGCGGAAGTCAACGCAGAGGCGGATATCCCCGTTCTTCTTTCTAATTGGGACCAAATTGGCGACCCAGGAAGAATGCTTGATAGGGTATATGATCTTGGCTTCCAGCATCTTCAATAGTTCTGCTTTCATCATAGCTTCGATCTTTGGGTTGACCGCTCTCTGCTTTTGTCTAAAGGGCTTAACCCCTTCCTCCAACTCTATGGTATGTTGTATTATTTCTCTGTCATACCCCTTGAGATCTTGATAACACCAAGCTACGATGTCTGGATACTTCTTGCACAAGGCCCGAATCTGTTCCAGCTCTTCTGGAGTACAGTCCGTTCCTACTTTGATTGTCTTCCCTGGTTCCAGTTCCAACTCTCTATACTGCTTGGCGTCGACCTTGATTCTGTGAGATATAGCTCTGTCATTTTGGTCAAACAGGCTCTCAAGGGTTATCAGTCCTTTTGGGACGTGATTATTCTTTAACTGTATCAACCCCTCATACTGCTCGTCATCAGGGTCTCTACCTTCGATTGAACTAGCTTCATGTATCATAAAGGTGACGATATCCTCGTCACAATCGAACACCTGCCAGTGGGTGTCCTTATCAGGCACAGAAGGCCTGTAAATGGTACGAACCGGCTTCGGCTTCTGCATAGTGTCATCAGCCGGGACGTATCTGGCTCCAACCGATGCCAGAATGTCAGCATGTTTGTTCTTTTCTCTGGAGATGGCTTTGACATTCAAGGAGTCAAATGATTCCATCAGGTCCCAAACACGATTGCGGTACGCCTTGAGGTAATGTTTTTTGGAGGCGCACTTGTTAGTGATCTGATTGCACACCAGCTCTGAGTCTCCGAAGATCTGCAGCTGTTTGATCCCGAGCCTTTCTGCTTTCTTCAAACCTAAGCATAGGGCTTCATATTCTGCTGCATTGTTGGTGCAACTCCAGGCCAGTCTGTAGCAGTAGTCCTTTTGTATGCCGGATGGTGAGACTAGGAGAACCCCTGCTCCGGCGCCATTCTTGCATCTGGCGCCATCAAAATACAGCTTCCATAGCTCATTGGGGGCAGGGCCTACGTCTTCTTTCATCGTCTCCTTCGGCTTCTCGGGCTGGGTAACAGAATAGCAGCCTATGTCAGTCTCGATCATGGCATTGAAATCCATCAGGGAGAATTCATCTTCGGCTTGCAGTTGTTCTATGGCTTCTTCTACTAGGTCCACTTCTTCAAGCTCCTCGGTCATCAGATGAACCATTTCACTCTGAAGCTCTTCTTCGGGAATACTCCCGACTAGGAAAGTAGAAGGTTTTTCATTGTATATTTTGACTTTCCTCCCTTTGAAGGGGACTTCCATGTGCGAGTAATCCAATGAGAGATACCCCCCGAGCTTGGCAGTAAACTCCCTTGAGAGGCACATGCCAAAGTAGGGCTCCAAGTCGACAACTACAACCTCCTGGATCACCGTGATATCTGGCGCCTTATGTAACTGAATGGGAATGTCCTTGATGACACCTACCGTCTTCACAGGAGTGTCGTCTAATTGCAAGACGCCCTGACTACTTCGGGTGTATTCCATGCCAATTTCTTCGCAAACTGCTCTCGGCATGACAGTGGTTGATGCGCCGGAGTCAACCATGCAGTTGTGCACCACGTGCCCTTCCATTCGTAAAGACAAATAGAAAGGAGGCGGTCTGTTCTTTCCAGTGATTGATGTTGTCAGGGGTTGAGCTAGCACAGGCTGTGGCAGTTTTCCTCCTTTCACAGTCTTTAGAGATTCTTGCAGCAGGTCCACTTGTCCTGGGAGCTGAAGGGCATCGTACATGCTAATCTTCGTCGGGGTCCTCTTCAGCTCGTCGACAATATTATACCCGGAAGTGGACGGTCCCTCAACCTCCTTCGTTGACTCGTACTTAGTGCGGTACTGTTGCGTCGCCTCGACCCTTTGCCGCTTCGTCAGCGACGGGTACCTAAGCTTTTCTCGGGCTTGCTCTTTGGTTTCGGCTGGCGACTGAGTCACTGGAGCCTTAGCGAGGGGTAGTCTTTCCTTAGCTGGCGGCGGCGGAGGTGCTTTGTTGGGAGCATTTGCAGTAGCATCTGCAGCAGGCTGTGTCCTTTCCCTTCGGGTGTATACCTTTAATGGCTTCATTTGGGCTGTATCAACCTCAATAGGCCTTTTACCCTCTTTGGTTAAAATAGAAACGGGATCTTCCTCGGACACAGCGAAGTTGCGTTCCTCTTCTCGGATCATATTTACTTGATCTTCTTCCATGCTGCTACCGGCAAGAGTCTGGACGTAATGCTGATGCAGCATGCAACTTTCTTCCCCGTGAGGATCATTGCAGGTAGAGCACCAGTTCACTCGATCTGAAGTGCTTGGTCCAGCATTGGTGGCTGCATTTCTTGCCGGAGCCCTCTGGTTTTGGGCAGCTTGCTCTCTCGTCAGCGCTGGAGGAGGGTATGGCCTCCTAGGAACGAATTCCTGCTGGGCCTGCTTCTTCTTCATCACGGCCATGTCGTTAGACAGTGTCTGACAAACGGTAGTCAGTGACTCCATTTGCTGCAGGATTTTAGACTGTACATCCACGGCTTGTACCGGCTGAGCTGGCGTGGGTAACGGAGCTAATGGCGGTGTTGGGGGTAGCGCTGGGTATTGTGGAGGAGCATGAAGTGGAGAATATGGCGGCTGAGATGAGAGCGGAGGAACAGACTGAGCGGGGAAATGCACCTGGGGAGGGTATTGAGTGACCACTGGTGCAGGATTCCATGATGAATCGGGATATGGAGATGATGAGGCGGACGTCGGCGGATACTGTGATTGCGGAAAGTCTGGGTAAATGGGCGGTTGCATCTTGTGCGGGAGTCTACCAATGCTTATCATATCCAGTTCTGCTCTCTGAGCTGCCTCATACAAATCAGGGAAAGTGTTTACACGGGCCAACTTGATGACCAGACTGATATCTGGGCCAAATGCTCTGACATAGTAATGAGCAGCTTGTCCATCAGAAGGACGAAGTTCAGGAGGAACTCTTTTCCATGACCGCGCGAATCTCACATTAAAATCTGAGATTTCCTCCTGTGGATGTCGTTGGATAGTTTGAAATTGGTGCAGCAGCGAGGACGGGTCTGCGGACTCATTGAATCCTTTACATAGCCGACCGGCGAGCGAGGCCCATCCAGTGATGACACCTTCGGGCAGGGATCTGTACCAGTACAACAACTTGCCCCGCAAAGAGAGCGCCAAAAGGCGAGTCTTGACACTTTCATTAGTAATGGAATGAAGCGCAGCCAAGGCCAGAATGTCTTGAATGTGCTCATACGCCGTCTTCCGGGTCCCGTCATAGGTAGGAATAGCCTTCAGGGCGGCAGGAGGAACAACTTCTTGCCCCGCTAGATTGAGAGGTCCGGTGGAGTCAACGGCCGGGAACAACTCAGCGGCATTTTGCTGATTCTGAGCTGCCATGTCTGCGTCTTGGTAATCTTCAGTGCTTTCCGAAGTGGTATCTTGTTCAGTTTCCGTATCGAGCACTTCGTCCTGGTCAGCTTGATAATCAACCAACCTCGGGCGTTCTCCAACAGCGTTGATGTCGAGCTCGTAAAAATCAGGCTCTCGTCCCGCGTTTCTAGCTCTCCATCTCCTCGTCTGCATGAAGGAATTTGATTTTGGACCGGTCTACTGGACTCAGAGAATATTCGGGTTTAGCAGAGTCGCCAGGTGTTCAGATTTGACAGCAATGAAGCGAACACCGACACTTCGATTCTGTTTTGGGGTGGAACACTCGGGTCCCACCGGGCGTGCCAGAGAAACTGTTGGTTACGAATCTGCCACTAGGAAAGGTTTTAGGTCTTTGCGCCCTAGATTCGCCCAGCAGATTGAAAGGCCGGAAGGAAGGGATGCCTTCCGTGCCAATCTCCGGAGGAGGCCGGCTTCCTATATTTTTTAGTTTGGGGGTTTTAGTTTAAAGTGCAGGAAAGAGATATAAAAGGAACAAGAAGAAACATAAGCATGATTTGTTTCGGGTGGGGGAAGGTAAGCAGCACGGCTACTAACATATCACTTTACCAACAACAATCAAAACAATGTATGCAACAGAAACCATTAGCATTATTCTATCCTATGTATCCTCCCTATATTATTCCAGATATACTTAATCGCCAATGCTGAGATCCAGATATGCAGAATGACAGCAATCAGAAAAATAAGCAACATGAAACAAAAATAATTGAGGAAGGCAGCATAAAAGACAGATGCAACTATTGGAGCCAAATATACTCTGAATTAAAAGCAAGTGCAGAGATACAGAAGTTTCCTAGCAATATACCCCCCTTCCACCCTTTTACAATGAAATGCCTTTGCTATTTATAGCAGATTTTCCCTCCCGATTACATTTTGAGCACAGATCCCCAAACCTGCCAAAAGCTGTAAAAGCTGCAAAAAGCGGCCAGATTTGATCCTTGTCGGCCATCCTTGTACTTGCAGTATGCTTCTCCTTGTACTTGCAGATTTGATCCTTGTCGGCCATCCTTGTACTTGCAGATTTGATCCCCCTTTCAGTAGTCTAGAGTTTAGGGTTTAAACTTCAAGTTCAAAGTTCAAAGTTTTAAATTCAAACATTAACAACTGAAAAATGGGCTTTGCATACATAGTTACCAGGCAACAATATTTACTTAAAAAGAGGAGAAAAAAAAAAAACCTAAACCCAAAACCCTAGGGCCTAGCGTTTCGGGTTTAAACTTCAAAGTTCAAAGTTTCAAACATTAACATCTGAAAAATGGGCTTGCATACATAGTTATCAGGCAGCAATATTTACTTAAAAAGAGGAGGAAAAAAAAAACGAAACCCTAGACTAGGGTTTAAGGTTTAGGGTTTAAACTTTGAACTTCGAAGTTTAAACATTAACAGCTGAAAATGGGCTTGCATAAAAAAGCCCTAAATCAGACGCAGCCTATAAAAAAAATTACCAATTTTTTGAAAAAATTGGCAATACAGATTTTTTAAAAAAATAGGCAAAAAATCTTCAAAAAATCTTTGCATCGCCGAGAGTTTGCGGATTACATCAGCATTTTAAAAAATCAGCAAAAAAACGGGATTCTGCAGATTTTTTGCAGATTTTCTCAACTACGGCTCCACCACCACCCCCTAGAACATTCCCTACTTGGAATGATAGAGGTCCTTTGGTTCCACCTGCACCACGTGAAGTATGGGATGAGATACCCCAATCTGCTTTGAATTCTCTCACCAATTTCACTTGGGAGGATCTCACAACCCCTATTGAGCATCTGAACCATGTGGCAAGTCTATGCACAATCCATAATATATCAAAGCAAAAGATGGCTCTAAGATTGCCAGCAACCTCTTTCAAGGGAAGGGCCCAAGAATGGTACCTCACACTCCAGTCCGGTTCAATAACCAGTTGGGACCAACTCGACAATGTTGTTGTTGAAAGATTCAGAGAGAAGGCAGATGAGGTATCGCTCTTGAAACAATTGTCAACAATCAAGAGAGCTCCCATGGAGGCAATAGAGGATTTCAAACTCAGATTTCACAAGTCCTGGCACTGAATACCTGAAGAGCTTCGTCCTTCCCCAAGTATGGCATTTGTATATTACTTAAAGGCCTTAGATTCTGAAATCTCATAAATGATTAAGGCCCGAGATGGAAGTTCTCTACCAAAAGCTTACGGAATGGCCATTCAAACTGATCATGATTTGATTCAGATTGGAAGGCTAGCCCCTAGACCTCTCATGCCCTTGTATCCCAACCAACCCACTCCAGTTGCTCAGCCGACCACCTTCAGTCATCTCCAATTTCACCTATGGTTGCTATTGTCCCACAGACTCCAACCATACCTACCCGAAAGGACCTAGAGAAGGAGGCATCACAAAAGTTGCTTACACTAATCGCCAATGAAGTATTGGCCATAAGGAGGGAACAAAATACCCAAAGGTACCCTTATCAAAACAATTTGAGACCTCCTTTTCCGAAGGTCACCAGGGCTATAGAGCCCCGTTTAATGGATATTTCAGACCTCAATTTTAGAGCAATCGGGAGGATAGTCAAACCCAGGTCCAAAATCAGCAAATAGTCCTGATAGTAACCCCTCTACAAATAGAACTACCTAACCATACTAGGGAAATAGCCCCTATACAGCACAGTTATGTAGAAGAGTCTACCTCTTGGTATTGCTCGCCTCCCGAAATCTTCCCCAACCAAGGCAACATAGGAGAAATATCTCAGCTCTTGGCCACTACAACAACTAAGATGATGACATCCCAGGCATCCAGTTCATACTCAGGAGTTGGGAATCAGATGCCAGAACAACATACGTGCACTCCCTCTATCTCAAAGCCTGATTGTGCCCCTCGAGCGAGTCCTAGTCACCTAGGATGAAGAGGAGATCTACGCAATATCTGATGAGAAGGGCAATCTAATGTCCAAAAGGCCACAAGTTTTATTTGATGCAATCCAAGAAGCAGGCAACAGAGGAGAGAGACAAAGGCAATCCAACAACCACTGGCAGTCAGCAAAGGTCGACCCAACCACCATGGCAGCCCCTTGCTGCAATAGCTCAACAGTCAAGGGCACCTATGCCTCCTACTATCAATCGGCAAACTAACCCTACCAAAACAACCAATAGCAACTTGGGACTTCTAGCAGCCACATCACAGAAAGTCTCAACATTCACCAAGCAAAGCGTGCCTGAGGTTTCGAGTCAGCAAGCAATACTGCCTAAACCAGCCAGAAATACTCAGTTGGTCAGAGAAAAACCTCGATTTACCCTGGCATACCCTATACAGAGGGTTGTATCTCTTGGGTCCTTCAGCATTGTTGACCATCTGAAGAAATCTAAAGTACCAATGCCAGTATGGGATATCTTAGCCATCTCAGGACAAAAGAAGCAGTTGCAAAAAACCCTGGAAGAAGAAGGAAAAAAAGAGGGGCAACAAGCTACTGCAGTATTGCAAATCTCATCCCCTAGACTTAGCAAGTCCAAGCCCCCCCCTGCCCATTCTATCTAACCCTTGTCTACCAAGACAAATTGATTCACAATTGCATACTAGATTCTAGGGCAAGCATGTCTGTTATGCCGAAAGGAGTGGTGTATGTATTGGGTTTGAGATACCAGCCTACAGACAGGAGAGGGGTGCAACTAGATGGGAGACCTGTTTGAATATTCGGAATCTTGGAAAGGCTTCCACTCACTTTATACGCCTGCCCAAGCCAAACAGTAATTCAGGATATATCAATAATTTATTTGCCCCCATCCTTTGGTATCTGTCTGTCAAGAGATTTTACTGCAAAACTGGGAGGGTATCTATATTTGGATTGGTCCCTTATGGTCTTGAGAACCCCATATGGAACCAAGATTAAAATTCCAACAGAGCCCTTGTATCCTCATCATGTAGAACAGCTGCCTCCGTCGGAGTTAAGTGATGATCAAATCTTGGCGGTTGAGAAGGAATGGCCTGAACCTTACAATATGACAAGTGAGCCAGCATTATTTATCCCAAGAAACCAAATGAATAAACGGGCAACAAAAGTCTAGGATTCAGACCCTCCAACAACACATGGACAAATAGGTATGGGATAGAGGTTGGCGAAACCTGAACCTATGTAAATATGTAAAAAAACAAAAAAAATTATGCAGGATGTCTTTTCAAGCGCAAGGAGGAAATGTTGTGCCACTGACAAAAAATATTCTTGAAAATTAGCACCGAACAGTAATATTGTCAAATCAAATATGGGGGCAAATTTGCATAGGCCTGAAAGGAAGACGAGAGAAGTACCAAAGCAAGCCCAAGCTAAAGAACAAGGACAACAAGAAGAAAAGAGGCACAAGCCCGAGAGATTAAATTAATATGGGTAGCTACCTTTTTCACAAAAGGAGGCTATAAAAGAAAGGTCTAGCATATGTATCGCAAATGACTCCATGCCCTACAAATAAGGCCTTATGTTTTGGGTTCATCTCCTCCTGCAAGCAAAAAGCCCCTTGTGAGCCGCCAAAGTTGTATTGAAAATTCACTACAACTTAGCTAGATTGCACCTGAAGATGATGTGGAGTCCAGGGGCAGAAGTAGGAGTGTCTCAATCCTCTCCAACTTTTAGGAATGCCATGTCAAAAATCACCAAAAAGATATCTCGAAAGGGTGAAGATAGGTGTAAAATCCCTCACACTATGCAGGTAGGTCGATCACGAAGCTATTACAAGATGATGGCCCAATTCTACCTAGCCCTTTTTAGTGATATCTAAACTGAAAAAGCCCCATCAATGGCAAAAGTTCAACCCAAACAATGGTTGTAGATGAGCCAGCAGAACTGATTCTCATCCACATTTGTTTGAGACCGTGGCTTTAGGCTCCTCATGCCTCATCTCTCCAACACACCTTCAATATAGTATCTTACTGTGAGGGATGGCTGAAGGGAAATCAGCAACTAGGGAAGAAGATAAGGACTTGCGAAAGATCTACATCAAGAGATTTCAAGGGGCATCTACTTCCCTACATCTAGCAAAAGAGGCTGCCAGGGTGAAGCTTCTTTGCACTAACCACTCACCCAGCAGGAAGAGCAAATCAAAATACCAGCAGAGTTGCAAACATGGAAATATCCTAAATAGAAAGTCCCATGGACTATATGTCGTCATCTGCAATTCGCGCCGTGTGCGACTTCAAAGGATCTTGCCTTGAAAAAAGATAAGGAACATACCCGACCAAAAGGCAAAAGTTGGTATGAGTTTTTAAAGCAAAAGGCACAAAACAAGGGATGATCAGAAGTTTTTGAGGAGGCCGGCCAAAGTGGAAGATAGAAGTCCGATGAGACTACTCATCGGGACTTTTGAAAACTCCGAAGTAATAAAGGGGGAAAAGTTCCAATAAGCAGAGGCCAAAAGGAAAGGAAAATTCCGAAGGAGCAATCAACCACTTCAACAAGGAGAGCTCGTCGAAACAAAAGGGCAGGAATGAATAATGGCACACAAACTCCCAAAAGAAGTAGTTAAGCCAAATGGAGCACCATTACTAAGAAAAGACAAGATCACCTACCAAAGACACTTCAATTTGATAGTGCAAGAACAGGTTGATGAGACATTAAAAATGAAGAGATGGCGCCTGCAACAATGGTAGCTCTAGACTGACACAAGATATGGTAGAGGATATCCACATTCAATTTTTAAAATCCCCAAAAAAGGTAGTTGAAAGAGTCAAAGTCACCTGCAATTTTGGAGGGAAATTCTCCCCATTGTATCTATAAATATTAGTAGTATAGGCTGTTAAAAAGGATCGGCGAGTTTACATTTCTAGTCTTTTGTAAGCTTTCCTTTAAATTCTTTTTGTAGAGCAGTTGATCCTTTGTAAAAATTACTTGCATATATATATATATATATATGGAGGCTTGTGTCAATTTTCGAACTAGCCATCTACGATTCTCCTGTTGACACGTTTCTATATGTGTGTATGTGTTTGTAGTTTTTTACCTGTTTTTGGTTTTGCTTGCATATGTGTGTGGGAGGCCTGCGTCAATTTTCGGACTAGTCATTTGTGGTTATTCACTGACTCGTTTCTTTATGCACATATATGTCGATAAATCTCGTATGTGCTTAACTGTGTCGAGGAGAGGAAGTGTCCGCTAGCACAATGTTCAGGCCTGTTGTGCAGGGAGATCTTAGCAGATCTTTTAGCGCATTGTTACCATTTTCTTTTTGTTGAGTTGTTCTATTTTTCTCTCGCATCCCTTTTCCTCCCCCCTGAGTTAAAGTGTGCCTAAAGATCACATCCTAACAAGGAGTCAGTTGTTAGGAACCTACTATTAAAAATAAACTCACTCACACAAAATACTGTAAATAAACAGAAATTCATCAAATAACAAAATAACACTATGCAGAAAGTAATTGCAGAATTGAAACAATCTCACAAAATAACTCAGAATCGTGGGCCTCTTCGAGGGGGCAACCTCCTTCAATATTTCATTAACTTGCAAAAAGATACATTCGTACATGGCTCCATGTCTTTTAAAGAAAAACTTCATGCAACCCTAACCCTAAGCTCAAGAGTTGGCTTACATGCAAAATGCCACTCGAGCTAGAATCTTCTACCAAACATCGGTTACATTCTTGATAACGGTTACATGAAATGGCCCCACTTGTCTAGGCGCCTTACTTGCCACATACCATTACAAAAGTATTACAAAATAACATTATAAGGGGGTCCCCACATTGGAAGTGGGTCATTACATAATCAAATGAGAATTACAAAAATAATGTTAGGATGGGGTCCTAACATGTCCTTCCCCTTCAAAAAGCTTTGTCCTCAAAGTTGTAGATGAGGAAACTAGTGTTGGAGCTATTGGAGAGACTCCCATGTAGCATCTTCCAGTTGTAGACCATACCACTGAACAAGGACCTCAATAATGGCTCGATTGCAAAGAGTGTGCATCCTACGATCCAATAATTATTCTAGCTCAAGCAAGATAGAACCTTCTTCATCCAATTTTAGGAGGGCAGATTGAACCTATACCTGATTTCCCACAACCTTCTTGAGAGAGGATACATGAAAAATAGGGTGGAGCTTGGATGTAGATGGTAGGGCCAATTTGTAGGTCATGGCACCAATCCACTATAAAACCTAGTAGGGCCCATAGTATTTGGCAACGAGTTTCTAGCACCTACAAAGCTAGAGGGATGATTATTTGTATGACTACAAGTGAAGGAAGACCATATCACCAACATCAAAGCTACGCTCAGAATGATGTTGATCAACTTGTTGGTGCATCCAATTCTGGGCCACTTCCAAATTCATCTTCAATTGATGGAGGACTTTGACATGTTGGCTGAGTGTAGTGTCGACTACATGGACCTTAGAGCTACCTAGAATGTAGGAGGAGGGCATGAATGGAGGTCATCCATAAACTACTTCAAAAGGGGTGACCTTGGTCACCGTGTGATAGGAAGTATTATACCACCACTCGACCAAGGGAAGCCACTTCACCCATTATGTAGGATGATCAGAGGTAAAGCAATGAAGGTAGATCTCCAAACATTTGTTGATAATCTTAATTTAGCCATCCATTTGTGGATGATAAGCTAAACTCATTTTGAGTTGAGTTCCCTACAACTTAAACAATTCTTGCTAAAAATTACTAGTGAATGTAGGGTCATGATCAAACACAATGGAGGTGGGCATGCCATGAAGGTGAAAGATAGAATCAAGGAAAATTTGGGCAACTATGGAGGTCATGTAAGGATGGGAGAGGGAACAAAAATGAGCATACTTTGAAAGATGATCCACTACCACAAAAATAACTGATTTGCCTCTGGACTTAGGTAACCCTTCAATAAAGTCCATGGAAATATCTATCCAAACCTATTCGAGAATAGGCAAGGGTTGTAGAGTTCCTAGAGAATGCATCATTTCGCCTTTCATCCATTGATAGGTGTCACATGCTACCATAAAATTATGTATGTCCTTCTTCATACCTTTCCAAGAAAAGGTACGCTTAATCCTTTCATATGTTTTGAGGAACCCAGAATGGCCTACAGTGGGGGAAGCATGCATTTCCTTCATGAGAAGTTCCTAGAGTGGAGATGTGTGAGGAACAACAAGGTGCTGGTGGTAGCATAAATCTTGTCCATCCCAAGTGTATCCGAGACATGAGGTAGGCTCTATTTGAAGGGAGGCAACCAAAGTTTGCAAGCCTGAATCCTTAAGCACCTCCTCACGAAGAGAATTTATCCACTAGGGAATGGGTGAAGAAATGGCACATAGCATACTGTGAGCCTCAAATTGGTGAGAGAGGGCATCCACCACAATGTTCTCCTTACCCTTTTTATAAGTAATATCATAATCATAGCCCATGAGCTTAGAGACCCACTTTTATTGTTCGAGGGTGGCAACCCATTGCTCTAAGAAATATTTGAGACTTTGATGATCTGTTTTAATGGAGAAATGATGCCCAATGAGATAAGGTCGCCAATGAGTGACCGCATGCAAAATGGCAAGCATTTCCTTAGCATAAGTTGATTTGCCTAGATTGTGACTAGAAAGCGCTTTACTAGTGAAAGCCAAGGGGTGCCCTTCCTGCATCAACACCACACCAATACCATTGCCTGAAGCATCACTTTCAATTACAAAAGGCTTGGAAAAATTAGGCATTGCTAAGACCGGAGTGGTTGTCATAGCGTGCTTCAACTCTAGGAAAGCCTGTTCAGTTGGACCAGTCCAAGTAAAAGAATCCTTTTTTAACATGGATGTTAAGGGAGCGATAATTTTTCCATAATTGTAGATAAATTTGTGGTAATAGCCTGTAAGCCCCAAAAATCCATGAAGACCTTTTAGAGTGTGAGGTTTCGACCACTCTTGAACCGCCTGAATCTTCCTAGGGTCAACTTTAACTCCATATTTGGTGATAATGTGTCCCAAATACTCCACTTTTATCAACCCAAAAGAACACTTGGACCGCTTAGCATAAAGTTGATGTTGTGCCAAAAGTTGTAAAGTTTGATCCACATGGGAGAGGTGCTCTTCCCAAGAGTGACTATAAACCAAAATGTCATCAAAGAAAACCAGAATGAATTTACGAAGGAATGGATGAAAAATGTTGTTCATGAGGCTTTGAAATGTGGAAGGTGCATTGGTCAAGCCAAATGGCATCACCAAGAATTCATAATGACCCTCATGAGTACGAAATGTGGTTTTGGGAATATCTTCATCCTTGAGCCTGATCTGATGGTACCCAGAGCGAAGATCTAATTTGGAGAAAAACATAGTCCCATGCAGCTCATCCAATAATTCATCCACCACAAGAATAGGAAACTTATCCTTAATGGTGAGCTTATTGAGCTCACAAAAATTGATACATAATCACCATGACCCATATTTATTTCACACCAATAAGATAAGAGAAGAGTAAGGGTTGTTACTCGAGTGAATGACTCCAACTTTTAACAATTCCTACACTAACTTCTCTATATCTGACTTAAGGGCATGAGGGTATCGATACGACCTGATATTAGGTGGTACACTACCAGGTACCAATGGAATGGCATGGTCATGGGAGCGACATGGTGGCAAGTCTAATGGTTCGACAAAAACTACATTGTGCTTTGTCAAAACAAGTTGTAAATATTTAAGAATTTGGTCCACTTCTAAAGTAGGTGGTTGGATTGCAAATATTTAAGCGATGACCCCACGAGAAGATTTTTTTAACTTCTCCATACAGTTTGAGCTGATAATCTAAGGAGGCCCTACTTTTGAACCTCGAAGAGTGTAAGACTATCCATTCTGTGAAAACTGCATCCATAACTCTACAAAATTCCATGAGATGGTTCCCAATGTACCTAACCACTGAGCTCCCAACACAATATCACATCCCCCTAATTGTAGAGCAAACATATCAGTTTTGAGCTCATAATCCCCTATTTTCAATTTAACATTATGACATTTACCTTTGCAAGGTAAAGTCCCTCCATTTGCCACCATAACCTCAAAGGAATTACATGTGTGTATGTAACAATTGGCCTACTTGGCAATTCGAGGATCAATAAAGTTGTGTGTACTTCCAAATCAATAAGGATTGTAAGACATTGGCCTTTGAAAAACCCACAACTTTCATGGTTTATGGAGTAGTAATCCCTACAAGAGCATGGACAAAAATTTTTGCCTATGGTTCTTCATGTACTTCTTCCTCATTTTGAGGTGGTTCTTCTACTAGTTCTATTTCATCATCACTTTGGTCACTATTGATAGGATCTTCAACATCTATGAGGAACAACTTCTTTTGGGTACACCTATGCCCTCAAACATATTTTTCATCACAATTGTAGCACAAACCTTGAGCGCATCGAGCATCCATTTCTTCTATAGTCAAGCATTTATGGGGAACAATTTTATTTTCATTATGAGTTGGAAACTTGGGAGGAAAAGAGGGTTTAGTTTATGGAAATTTAGATATCCTCCTTTGAGCTAAAAATTTAGATTCAACCAACCATGCCAAGCTTATAGCCTGCATCATTATTTATGGTTTGAACATCTTGACCTCAACTTGGAGATCATCCTTCAAGCCACTAATGAAACAACTCATAAAAAACCCTTCATTCAACCCCTTAGTTTTGTTAGCCAATTTCTCAAATTGGGTTTGGTAATCTCAAACTATAGAAGTTTGTCTCAACTTGGTTAATGCTCCTTGAAAATCATCATACTCACTAGGGCCAAATCGAGTGAGTAATTGTGACTCAAAAACTTCCCAAGAAGGATCGAGAATGGTATGTTGCAACCATTGGTACCATTATAAAGCTTCTGATTCAAGATTGAAAGAAGCCATCTTGACCTAATAATATTTAGGGACATTGTGGAGTTGGAAGAATTGATCAACACAACATAACCACCCATCTACGTCTTTCCCATTGAACTTAGGAAAGTCTAATTTAGGCATCTTGAAGGTAGTATCATGGTCAAAATTAGTGTGAAAACCTTCCTTTTCCTTATGGGGTCCTTTTCCTCACCCTGACTATTTAGTATCCTGATACTCAAATACTTGTGGGCCACCTTGAAGCTTAGACTCAACCTCTAGAATTTGTTCTTGAATTTTAGTTTTGGAGGTAATGTATTCACTTCTAAAGCATTGGATGTCATCCCGTATTGATTTATTATCTTGGAGAATGGCACTAAGTTGTTTGGTGATGGTCTCCAACATTGAGGTAGTTTGTTCCATCTCTTTTTGGTGTCCACGAGTACCAACAACCATTTTGGTGTGATTTGAACGACTACTAGTGACTTACTAAAAATAGAAGTGTGATTTCAAGGGTTACTATTTTTAGTAATAAGTCCAAAAAAGTGCTTGGGTGCTATATATCAAAATGATCAGCTCGAAAAGATGGTCACAATGAGCTATATACCACAACACTTTGCCTTACATTGTTTTGATGAGTCTACTAGTGAGGTCAATTTTTCCTCTGAAGGTTGGGTTCAAAAGTTGGGTACTATGTCAACCAACTCTGCCCTATCTATTCTGACTACTGACCACTCCTAACACTATCCTATCACCTATACTATGACCACTAACACTATTCAGTCACTAACTCTAGGATTCTCTATACTATTAATTACTAACACTTCTATTCTATTTATCATCGACCACCCTATAATTACTACTATTACGATAACTATTACTTCCACTAACAACTATTACTTACTATCACTACCCAAATTATTACAAATATTTCTGACTATCACAAACACTTGCAAACTCTACCCTAACTATTTGGTGCATGCAATTTTTTCGTGATAGGGAAGTCTCCTTCATATGCTCAATTTTATGGGAAAAATTTAGGTTTAGAAAATAGGAAGGCTTTGTTTTTGTAAGTTAATTTTGATAGAACCAAGGTACGCTAGGCAAAGGAGTATGTAATACCCATAGGCCCTCTGTTATACCGCAGTGACGAACAATAGTGCTCGGACCAATATTTTAGGCCACTACCCAAGGAGGATTCCACACATACCCTTGAGCACACTACTCGCCTCTCTGATAGTACGAGAGGGTAATATTCTAGGATGTTGTGTCCCATGTACTATGGATAATACAAGGCCAAAAAGCTTCCTAATGGATAAAAGTTTGTTTAACCCTAGATGGTCTCCCTAAATACCCGAAGATACGTGGGAGCTCGATTCCATGCATGGGTGTTGTCTGAGGCCTGGGTATTGGAGCCTGATCGCCCCTCACTTCACTAGATGCTTTATGGGCTATCTAGCTTAGCCAATAATGATAGCTCCTCCATGATATTTTAAAACCCTCAGCATAGGGTTTCTAACCTACTCAACTACTGTATAAAAAGAAAGGACTATATTTTTTTTTTTTTGCTATTTTTTTAAATAAAGGATAATAAAAAATGAAAAACACAGGAAAATTATACCTAACAATCGGAATGGATGGGCAAGAATTATCGTAGTCGTAGTAGAACTCGGCCCTGGAAAGCGCTCTGATACCACTTGTTAGGAACCTACTATTAAAAATAAACTCACTCACACAAAATACTGAAAATAAACAAAGATTCATCAAATAACACAATATCACTATGCAGAAAGTAATTGCAGAATTGAAACAATCTCACAAAATAACTTAGAATCGTGGGCCTCTTCGAGGGGGCAACCTCCTTCAATATTTCATTAACTTGCAAAAAGATACATTCGTACATGGCTCCATGTCTTTTAAAGAAAAGCTTCATGCAACCCTAACCCTAAGCTCAAGAGTTGGCTTACATGCAAAATGCCACTCGAGCTAGAATCTTCTACCAAACATCGGTTACATTCTTGATAATGGTTACATGAAATGGCCCCACTTGTCTAGGCGCCTTACTTGCCACATACCATTACAAAAGTATTACAAAATAACATTATAAGGGGGTCCCCACGTTGGAAGTGGGTCATTACATAATCAAATGAGAATTACAAAAATAATGTTAGGATGGGGTCCTAACATTAGCCTTGTAAAAAACTCCCAGAGGCCCCCAATTGAGTCGAACCACGTGCTCTTGCCTATGGCCCTGCTGTGTCGCTCCGCGCAAGGCACAATTGTTCCAACCAGGACAATCGAAGATAACAACAGTTTGCATACATGAGACAAAATTGTTAGAGCAGACAATCAACACCAAATGGCATAGAATATGGGAACACTCTAAGTTGGAAGCAACTAGCTCATCAGGTCCCTCTAGTGGACTTGTCCTAGCATGGGACCCCCATATTCTGACATGCATCAACAAAACCAAACATAACAACTAGATAGCAGCAAAGTTCAAATTGCCTAACAATCAGACCTGGACTACAGTCAATTTTTATGGACCAAACAACATAGAACAAAAAAAGGATGCATGGAGAAAACTTCATCATTGGATAAGAACGGAAAGGCCCACCAATCTAATCATAGGAGGAGACCTGAATGTAACATTAGCTCATTGGGAGAAGAAGGGAGGGGTCATAACAAGAGATCCAACCAGAGAATTAGTAGAACAGATCATAGCTAAAGAGAACCTCCAAGATATAATTCCCAAGAAAGGAAAATACACATGGACAAACAGGAGAGCAGGGATCCAGTTTATTGTTTTTTTTCTATTATTAAAAAAAAGGGGTTTTAAAAGGGTCCCCCACCCTTTTACACGAAAAGCGAGCTAGAAACCAAGTTTATTGTTGAAAGACTGGGACAAGTTTCTAATACAGGAGGACATAGTAGCCAGACACCCACTTATATCCAGCAATATAATCCAAAATTCTATTTCAGATCATAAGCCCATACTGCTGGACAGTGGTGATCACAATCTTGGCAAAAGGAAACTCCCATTTAAATACAATCTTGATTGGAGGGACCAAGAAGAATTTGGCACCCTAGTGGAGAACACTTGGAAGCAGCAAATTCCCTCAGCTAGCCCACAAGTGATATGGAAAACAAAAATCTCCAATCTGAAAAAGGCCATCAGAAATTGGATCTCATGTAAGCCTAGACCAACAACCAGGAAAGAGACACTATTACAACAAATGGAGGAATTGGAGACTGAAGTTGGTGATCATCCCCCTCTACCACATCAAGAAGAAAAGAGGAGGCAGCTGAATCAAGAACACGAAAGTGTATACAGATCAGAAGAGGCACACCAGCAAACACGAAAGGAACAACAGAAGAGGCACACCACAAACACGAAAGATACAGAAAGAGCACAAGCACCAAGGATACAGATCAGAGAGGAACCAGAAACACGAAAGTGTATACAAATCAGAAGAGGTGCACTTGCGACTTCGATCCAAAATGACTTGGCTACAAAAAGGGGACAGAAATACAAAATTCTTCCACCTCAAGACAATGCAACATTATCAAAGAAATACCATCAGAGAAATACAAAAAGAGGGAGACAGGCAGATCAGACCGTCATCAAAGATCTAGCAAGTGAAACACTTCTCACTATGCAGTAGAGCTCCAGCCAATTGCCAGGCACAAACTAAACTTTTAAGCAACATCCCCACTACTTTGGGAGAAAATGACAGAGAAGAATTGTGTGCAGCAGTAACAATGAAGGAGCTCGAGGAAGTCATTCACTCCCTACCCAAAGATAAAGCTCCAGGTCCAGATGGCTTCACCAACAACTTCTATCAGCAATTCTTCCACCTCATAGGGAGATCTTATGAAGATGATTGAGGAGGCAAGAACAAAAGGTAAGCTCTCAAGAGCAATTAATTCCATGTTCTTAGCTTTAATTCCAAAGGAAAAAGATGCTACTACATTTGCCAGATTCAGGCCTATTTCTTTATGTAACTCATCTTATAAAATCATGACCAAGCTAATAGCAAATAGAATAAAAAAAAGATAAACATCTTGATAGCTGAAGAACAAGGGGGCTTCATACCAGGGAAGCAAATTTATGACAACATCATAATGGTCCATGAAGCCCTCCACACTAGTGCCAAGTCAAGGAAGAAAAGGATTGCCATAAAACTAGACATGGCCAACGCTTTTGACAGAGTAGATATCAGTTTTCTGAAACAAGTTCTGACCAAATTTGGCTTCCCAATCCAAATGATAAACTAGATTGGAGCATGTATAGATGGCCCTTGGATATCTTCCTTAGTCAATGGCAAGCCAGCAGCCTTCTTTAAAGCCACTAGAGGATTAAGACAAGGATGCCCACTTTCACCATATCTGTACACTATACTAGCTGAAACTCTAGGAAGAACTCTAAATTATCTGAGGACGGGCAAACTGATCACTCGTGTCAAAGCAACTATGGGGTACAGGTAAGTCGCCCATGCCCAATTCACTGATGACACAATCCTTTTGGGAGAGGCCTCCAAATCAAATGTGAGACATTTTAAAGAAAAATTAGACTATTTTACTTCAGCTATAGGGGCAGAGATAAGCAATCAGAAGAGCAGGTTCTTCACAATAAACACTTCAGATGCAGAAGACAGAGGCTTCACTCAGATCCTGGGATTCAAAAAAGGCACTGACCATACTTTCAAGTATCTAGGTGTCCCAATGGGATTCCAACTAAAAACAAGAGAAACTTGGAACACAACCATAGAAAAGGTAGTTAAAAGAATACAGTCCTATAGCAATGGATGGCTAAGTCTAGCAGGGAGGACAGTTCTAATCAAATCAGTCATAGCCAACCTCCCCATCTACCAACTATTAGTATACCATGCACCCAAGTACATACAACAAAAGTTGGATGGACTGATCAGACACTTTCTATGGCAAGGAGGGAAGCAAAATGATAAGAAAAAATTCCATTTAGTAAATTGGGAAGCCACATCAAAGCCCAAAGAACAAGGAGGACTGGGATTAAGGAAGGCAGAATTGGTAAGCAAAGCTCTAGGTGCCAAGCTGCTATGGAATCTGATCACCCCTCCCACCTCTCCTTGGAAGCAGATACTAAAGGATAAATACACTGATAACTCTTCTGGAATGCAGCTGCTAAGAAGTATAGACCACAAACCAAGATCCTCTGCAATATGGAGACACATAGTGGAAGCTAAAAACATCATATTGGACAAAGTGTCATGGCTACCTGGAGATGGACAACTAATCAATGTTTGGGAGGACCCAATCCTGGGATCCACACCACTCATAAGTAGATGTCCACAAGACCTCAGAGAAGAACTACAGAGCTTAGGACTCCACAAACTGGGAAATCTTATAGAATGGGAGGGAGGATAGTCCAAATGGATTGATCCTCCTCTAGCCCAACATCTGCAAGAAACCTGGAGCAACCTGAAGATGCAGATGGCAAGAATCAAGCCTCACTCCTAGGAAACAGAGCAGTTGATATGGGGAGCCATAAGTAAATCAGGGGACTATCAAGTTAAACAAGGATTTCAACTTCAACAATCAGGACAAACAAACAAAAAACTAGCTTTAATATGTTAGTATAGGATCCCTCCAGAAATACAAGTTTTCTTTTGGCTAGTACATCAAAACAAGATACTTACAGGAGAAAATTTAGAGAAGAGGAACATCATGGGTCCTGGGTCTTTGGCTAATGAAACAGAATTGTCTTCAAAGACAAGAGGACAAGAATCAGAACATTAGTCAATAGAATTACATGGGAAATAGCACTCCACACAAAAGTAAATTATAAGAAGAGACAGAGCATCAGGAGCCTGACTGACAAAGAAACAGAATTATTGAAAAAGTTGGATCTCCAAGATCTCTTGGAAACCAATGACATCAGAATCAAAGCTAGCCCGCCCAACATAATGTATCCTACTCTCTTTTTTGATGGAGCCTCCAAGGTTCAAATCTGTTAAGTGTTTAGGACAGCATATTTAGTTTCTGTACAAGTTCATTTAGTTTTTGTTCAAGTTTGTTAAGAATTTGGGTTAGCATAACAGTTATAGTCTATCAAGAGCTGTATCAGTCTATCTATTACAGGCTCTTAGAATTTTGTATCAGCTCCAGCCAGAGCACATCTGCTGGCTAGGAGCAGAACAGCAAGGCATGTAATTGTGTATCTGAAAATTAATATAAATCCTTTCTTTTAGGAAAAAAACAGTGTGGTCTCATGAGGGAGCAACAGCTTCTATTTCACTAAGCAGGTGATTTCATACAATGTTTATTGAAGCTGCACCTGCATATTTTAAAAGTTTTGCAGGAAAAGGAGAGCGGTAAGATGTAAATGGCTAAGATTTCCTTAAATCTCTGTTATATTGACCATAAATTTAAAAAGCTTGTATAAAGCAGTATCAAGTGAGATTGAAAGGTTGCCATAAGATGAAATTTACCATAAATGTTTCCTAAATCTTCATAGCAACAACTGCTAAAGGGCCTTCATAGACCATGCTGTAAGTATCCATCATTTTTAAATTTAACACAATTCTATCAGTTAAAGAATAGTGTTTTCTTCTTGGGCACACGAGAGAGGAAGAGTGTGACTGTTGTTACAACTTACAAGTATTTCTATTTCATACTTTGTAACATCGTGTTGAGAATCGGCAGTCACCAGAAAACGCTCTTAGTCTTAAGCCAAGTCAATCCAAACAAGTCGACTACACTCTTAAGTCTCACCAAGTATTCT
The DNA here is from genome assembly GCA_028583015.1 of Wollemia nobilis. Taxonomy (NCBI): domain Eukaryota; kingdom Viridiplantae; phylum Streptophyta; class Pinopsida; order Araucariales; family Araucariaceae; genus Wollemia; species Wollemia nobilis. The sequence goes on from JAQPPZ010005005.1 coordinate 508,540, forward strand.
ACAGACTTGCTAGTTTCAAGCATGACAGTAGCCCTCATATTGAAGGAAAATAACTATTTGACAATAAAAAAAAATTTAAAAAATCAACAAATATTGTCTCCAGAGTGCAGCCCCAGCAAAAATGTGTTGCTCCAGCACAAAATGTCTTGTCAGATCCATTTATGCTAGCTCCATCAAAAAACAGAAAACATCGTGTAGCTTCATCTATACTAGCTCTTGTGTGTAGTTTGTTAGCTTGTTTATGTTTTTGGTGCCATGGATATCAAAATCCACGAATTTTGGACTCATAAATCAGTTTTTGTACAACAGGACACATTTTTGGGACATTGGGACATGTCTCCAAGAGGGCCCCCAAAGACCGAGACACATCCCCATGGTATATATGTACGTTAGTATCTATATGATTTGTTTTCTATGTGATTTGTTTTCTATGTTTCACAAAGTTTCTGATGGAGTCACAGTAGGAAATGGGGGATGGGTTTCTAGTAGATAGGGGATGGCAGACCACTTTTTTGGGAATGTTGGTGGACACATGCTTGACAAAATAGGGAATTATATATGATATACAAAGTTTCTAATATAGGAACAGCAAGAAATGGTGGATGGGTACGAGGGAAGGCAGCCTTAGTCACAAGTCTCCACGTAACCCTGTTAATTTTGCATGTTTTTGATGTTAATTTGTTATAGAATACATAAAAGATGATGATGTTTGTTATATGAAATCTATTAAATTTCAGCTTTTTTATTTGCCAAGTCTCATTGAGATTTTTTGTCATGTCCGTGTGTCCTAGCCCAAAATGGACCAGCCGAGTCCAAGTCTCAACACCACATTTTAAAAGAGCCTTTTGCTCCTTGTTGAGAAAGAGTCCCTTGCCATGATTTGTAGTATCTACTAAGTGTGTGTTATGTCCTTGTATTTATTCACTTTCTTTGGAACATGCCTGCGAGGAGGCAATCATCTTGTGGTGGCCACCATTTTGTAATAAAAATACATGCAATGAGGTAGGAATGTATTCTTTGATTCATGTAGCAGTAGCCAACAAAAAGATTGAACCTAATTCTGATATTTTCTTTGCTTTCTTGGCCTAACTTTGACGTCTATGAAAAGAATCATATACTGCTGTTCATAAAATCATTTCTTGCAATATTTGTCAAATAAGGCCAGATTTAATCATTTTGGTAATCATTCAGAATTTCAGGCTAATCAAAACTTTGAATGTATTTCAACTATAGCCATTCTTATCACTGAAGTTCCAATTATTCCAATGTAAAACTTTCCTATGTTCCTAATTGAATTTCTTAATTTAACTACAAGTAATTTTTCCCTCAAACTTGAAAAACATTGAATCACAACCAATCAAGCTCATAGAACAGACACAGGAGATTCAAGAAACCAAATACAAAACATTGTTAAATAATTTTATTTGTATAAGAAATGGGGAAAGAGAGGAATATGTAAGAACACAATGATTAGAATTTGGCAGCCTGTGAAAGCGTGTACTATAGTGAAGATAACCTGAACTACTTAGAATTTTGCAGCCTGTGAAAGCATGTACAGTAGTTAAGATAAACTGAACTACTTCTCCCTCAACATTACAAATTATAATATTGAAACGAATTTTAACTTATTGTAATACAATCCCATAAGGCAAAGAAAATATGTTCTTCACATGAATACTTGCATAGGAGGATTTTGTCCCCTCCCTCTTCCCCACACAAAAAGGGCCAAGCTCATTTTGTTAGGCCACTCCTTGTCAGTTACAGATTATGCAGAATCCTTGTAGAATGAATTCTTATCATAAATCCACAATCTTAAGATAATGCAAAACTTTAAATTTTTGAGTATTACATGTTAGGAAATTTAAAAAACAAGCAAGCTAAAACAACAATAAACAGTACACGAGATTTTACGTGGAAACCCTGCAGTGTGTAGGTAAAACCATGGGGCAAAAGGCAGCTTTTCTCTTTTATTATTCTCAGCAAGCTTTCATACATTCGCACTATACAAATGCAAGGGGCATTCCCCTTTTTATAGAAATACAAAGGAAGATTCCAAAAAGTCGTGGCACATTCCAGATAAAAGCGCTTTATTAAAAACGCGCTTTATTAACTGTGTTTTATAACAAACGCGCTTTACTGTGTTTTATAACAAACGCGCTTTATTGCGTTTTAGTAACCTGCATCGTATGGATGTACGAACGTAAATTTTCGGGTTGGGTTACTATAAGCTATACCACCATGCTCCACTCTGTTGAAGAACATCGGAGATCTGGATATTGACTTCACCTCCTAACATTCTCCCACTTGAAGTCGAGATACAGGAATTCTTTGCCTTTGTTTTCCATCCAAGTGCCAATTGCCCAATGCTGCCCTTATCACATTTTCAGCAAGCCCAGAGAAGTTTTGCACCACCCAAACTTCTCTCTCTTGACCGGCTTTATAAGCATATCTGCAGGATTCACTTCAGTATCAATCTTCTCTAATAGGATCCTACCTTCTTCCACCACATTTCTTATAAAATGGTACTGAACATCAATGTGTTTGGTGCGATCATAGAATGTTGGGTTCTTCACCAACTGAATCGCACTTTAACTATTGCAATGCAACGCAATCTTCCCTTGCATTATCTTAAAGTCACTCAACAGTCGCTCTAGCAAAATTGCCTCTTTGTTAGCTTGAGTTGCTGCAATATATTTGCTTCAGCGGTTGATAAAGCCACCGTAGACTGCAACTTAGAAGTCCAACTCACAACTCCACCAACAAGAGTGAAAGTATATCCTCTAGTGGACTTTCACCCATCTCTATCTCCACCATAATCAGAATCCACAAAACCTTTAACGTGCAAATCTGTCGATCCGAAGTAAATGGCAACATCTGAAGAGCCTCTTAACTGCATTCCAATGCTCCTTACCAAGATTCGCCACGTACCGGCTGACTACTCCCACGCTTGGGCAATATCCGGTCTGGTGCTCACCATGGCATACATGAGGCTTCCTATTGCTGATGAATACGGTACACGAGACATGCTTGTCTTCTCTGCTTCTATTCTAGGACATTGTTTGAAAGACAATTTGAAGTGGGGAGGAAACGGGGTACAGACTAGTTTTGCATTCTTCATATTGAAGCACTGCAGAATCATTTTCTATATATGTCTTTTAACATAACCAAATCTTCCTTCCTATTCTATCTTTGTGTATCTTCATCCCTAGAATTTGGTTTGCTGCTCCTAAATCCTTCATATCAAACGTCCTAGCCAATTGAGCCTTAATATCAATGATTTTCTTCATGCTAGGGCTTGCAACTAGCATATCATCAACATACAACAGCAAGATAAGAAAAATGCCATCATCAAACCTCTTATAGTATGCACAATGGTCAGCTTCACTTCTACTAAAACTTTGGCTCTTCATGAAGGTGTCAAATTTTTTGTACCACATCCTTGGCGCCTATTTCAATCCATACAAAGATTTCTTGAGTTTGCAAACCAAATGCTCTTTGCCTCTTTCTTCATAGCCCTCAGGCTGATCCATATAAATCTCCTCCTCGAGATCACCATGCAAGAAAGCAGTTTTTACATCAAGCTGCTCCAGCTCTAAATCCTATGCTACCACAAGTGCAAGTAAAACTCTAACAGTAGTCAGCTTCACAACTGGAGAGAAGATTTCATTAAAGTCTATACCTGACTTCTGCGCATAACCTTTTGCCACCAAGCGAGCTTTATATTGTTCCAACAGCCCATCACTGTTCTTCTTTACTTTGTACACCCACTTGTTACCAACAGCCTTTCTTCCAAGTGGGAGATCCACAAGTTCCCATGTTTCATTCTTCCATAGTGATTTCATCTCCTCGTCCATGGCTTTCCTCCACTTATCTGCATTCTCAGATTCTCCAGCTTCCTGAAACGAGAATACCTATCCGGACGTTTTTGTGAACATGTAGATCTTCTAACCCAATGTTCTATTGGTTGTGGCTCTTGGTCTTGTGACTATTCAGGCTGTTGAACTTTTTGGTCTACATGTTGATCAAAACCTTCATCATCCTTATCTTCATTTTCAGCTTTGTTCATATCTACTTTTAGGTGTTTGTTGTACCTCCTTCCTTTGTATGGATTTTTCATTAAAAATAACATCCCGGTTAATAATTACCTTGTGGGCAGTAGATCCCACAGTCTATACCCCTTCATTGTATCTCCATAGCCGAGAAAAACACATTTCCTTGACTTTGGGTCAAGTTTGGACCTAATTTCTTTTAGCACGTGGGCAAAAGCATCACAGTCAAAGGTACGCAAATGAGAGTAATTAACTGGCTTACCACACCAAACCTCCTCCGGAATTGGTCCATCCAACGCAGTTGTAGGTGACCTATTAATAAGGTAAGCATTTGTTTAACAGCCTCTGCCAAGAAACTTTTCTCCAACCCAGATGTGTTGAGCATGCTTCTTGCACATTCCATGATTATGCGATTCATCCGCTCAGCCACACCATTTTGTTGTGGAGTATATGGCACAGTCTTCTGGTGCTTAATTCCTTCCTGCGTACAAAATTGATCAAACTCCTTGGAGCAATATTCTCCCCCATTATCTGACCTAAGGAATAAAATAGGTTTGCCCAAACATTTCTCTACTCGTGCCTTGAACTCTTTGAATTTTCCAAAGCTTTTGACTTCTTTGTCAAAAAATAAACCCACACTCTTCTAGAATAATCATCTATAAATGTCAAAAAATATCTAGTACGTTTTAAGGATTGAGTGGGGACCGGTCCAAATATATCAGAATGTATAAGTTGCAAAAAATCAGAACTCCTACCAAGACTTGTAGTAAATCGAACCCTCTTTTGTTTGCCAAAAATACAGTGCTCACACAAGTCCAAATTGCAAGACTTAATCCCAGACAGCATATCTCGATCATGCATCACTCATATGCCCTAGGCATTGATGCCATAGCATTACTACATCCTGCGTATTGCCTGAAATTATTGTTGTTGCATGGTTTGTCACCGTATCACCACACAAACGATAGAGGGTCCCATAAGGTTCTTTTGCTACTACTAGGGATCCTCTAGTAATTTTGCAATAATTGTTACCAAAAGTAGTAAAATACCCAAGCTTATCCATCATCTTGATTGAGAGCAAATTCTTCCACAAAGCAGGCACATGTCGTACATCACATAACATTCTTTCTCTACCATCGTCCAACTTGATCCTTATGTCCCCTCTTCCCACAATTTCTAAAGGATGATCATCACCCAAATAGACCATCCCTCCATTATAGGACTGATATTTGACAAACCAATCTCTATGTGGAGACATGTGGAAAGATGCACCCAAGTCCAAAACCCAGGTATATAAAATAGATTTACTGCTACTGATACAGAAGGCCTCACATGTTGTCGTCTCTAATGAATCTATTGTACTGGCCTCGATTGATGGTTGATTTTGCTTTTCACCATTCTTCTCCTTTTTCAAATGCCAACAATCCTTCGAGTGCCCTGACTTCCCACAATAGCAGCACCTCCCTTTCAGCTTGCGTCCTCTTGACTTAGATCTGGACTGTGATCTACCTTGTTGACTCCTTTCGTTAGATCAACCTCTTACAGCTAAGGCTTCATTGGTTAAGGGTTCCAAAGATGATTTTTGCCTCAACTCTTCTGCCAACAAAGCGGCTACAACATCATCAACTGTTAGAGCTCCTGATGATGCATTGTTGATGGTCATCACCAAATGATCCCAGGTGTCCGAAAGAGAACAAAGTAGGGTGATTGCTTTGTCTTCATCCTCCATCTTCACATTAACAGAGACCAACTTATTGATTAGAGTATTAAACTCATTCAAATGATCTGCCATAGATGAACCCTCCTTCATCCTCAGGCTATAAAGCTGTTTTTTCAAGAAGACCTTATTTGTTGCTGATTTAGTCTCATATAACTTCTCAAGCTTTTCCCAGAGGGCTTTCGCGAGTCGTTTGTTCAGCAACATTGAACAAGACAGAGTCTGCTAGGCAAAGACGAATTGTAGACATCGCCTTCCTGTCCATTTTTATCCACTCTAAATCTGTCATGCTGTCAGGTTTACCCATGAGCCCTTCCAAGGCTAGGGCTTGGTCGTTCTAAACCAACAAATCCTCCACCTTCATCTTCCATAGGGCGAAGTTCCTACCATTAAACTTTTCAATATCGAACTTGGTTACACCACCTGTCATTGTTGCAACTCCCACTCACACAAAACCCTGACCAACGAGTTTGCAAAGAACCTCGCTCTGATACCAAAAGTTAGGAAATTTAAAAGACAAACAAGCTAAAACAACAATAAACAATACACGAGATTTTATGTGGAAACCCTGCAGTGTGCAAGTAAAACCACGGGGCAAAAGGCAGCTTTTCTCTTTTATTATTCTCAGCAAGCTTTCATACATTCGCACTATACAAATGCAAGGGGTATTCCCCTTTTTATAGAAATACAAAGGAAGATTCCAAAAAACCGTGGCACATTCCAGATAAAAGCACTTTATTATCTGGGTTTTATAACAAATGCGCTTTACTGCATTTTATGACAAACACATTTACTACATTTTATAACAAACGTGCTTTATTGCATTTTAGTAACCCGCATCGTACGGATGTACGGACATAAATTTTCGGGTTGGGTTACTATAAGTTGCACCACCATGCTCCACTCTGCTGAAGAACATCGGAGATCTGGATATTGACTTCACCTCCTAACATTACAATATGCCATAAGAGTTTGGTTTCTTGTGTCACTCCTCAACTTTAAACTATGCTATTGACGATATTATTCACAATTAAAATCAAATGTGATATAACACTTATGATGTGGTTGCTCATTTGATAGAGGGGAAACATTCTCAGTTTGGGGACCATGCATGTTAATGCACTTTCAATGTATGCAACATATGCACCAATACCAAGTTTTTCTCATGATGTCATACCAACAATATGTGAACTACAAAAAACAAAATCATGTATTTGTTGATGGTGAATTACATAGTGGTATAGTTGTCACAAAAAGCCTTGCCCCATATGCATTTAATAATAGTGTTATTTTTCAAAGGTATGCATAATCAAAAATATTGACCACCTTAAACTGAACATGGGAACCGTGGATTCTAAACCCCCGAAAAGTCCAAATTGCTTTCTGAAACCTTTGGAACATTAATTTCATTAACCGTTCACCAGTTACCCATCATAGATTTGATCAATGAAAAATAGCTTCTGATTCCAAGAGTTAAAAGTCTTGGCAATAAAATAGCTAGATGATAAAAACCTGAATTGCTGCTCATTAAAATCAATGGCAATTTAGTATCACAAATCAATTAGAATTCTATTTTCAATTTTTAGCATTAACATTGAGGAATTTGCTTGCCCTTTAAAGGTGAAATTGTAAGGTTGCAGTAGTGGTGAGAGGCACAATGTACCAGTGCACATTCAAATGTTTCCTCTAATCATCAATGCTGGATGACATCTCATTTCAGCTCATGTAAAATAAAAAACACTGATTTTATGGAAAGAGAAGGCCAAAACTCACAAAATGCTTTAAGTGGAACATCTAGCACAAATTTTGCAAATGTCCAATACAACATAGTTGACTTCAGCTTGTTCTGTTAGATGCTGTTCATAAGACAAGAGGGGAAAGCAAAGGAATACATCTTAACATAATTCAGAAGTTAAAAGTGCTGCTTTGCATTTATCATCTTCATTCCACTTAGCGACTATTGAAGTTCAACAAGCAAAAAGGAATTCATAATTCAACAACTTGACAATGAAGATGTGAAACTATAAACATTTCTGCTTATATCAACCCAGAATATTCACTGGAAATTGCATTATCAATTTTTCCATCAATATGCTGACAAAGGTAGCAAATAGGTAGATCTAGGTTCTAGGGTGATTTGAGTATGGAATATTCACGTAACCAATATATTACAACTTTTATTTAATAAATTGTATCTGTACACCAGCAAATCCTAAATATTTACTTACTTTTGAAGGAAATCCACTTCCTTGAAGCACTTATTTGCATGTCAGCTCTGTCTAAGAGAATGTAAGAAGATCAGATGGTTCATTTGCTCCATAGAAACTTGCCAATTGAGATGCAGAGTTGAACTAAAACATAATACCAAGCTGAAGAAGATGTCGGCACACATTCTAGGAATTTGCTCTTCATTGGAATGATAAAGAATATTTCAAAGGAAATATTGTAAGTCTTATGAAATGGCTACACAGTAACTATTACAGAAACCCAAAATAATATAAATTCAAGGTGCAATACGCAAAATCCTGTGATGACTATGTTTCAACATATGGAGAAAACAGAATATATGATAGTGGTAACCATTATTGCCATCCTCATTTCTTACAACTGAGCTTGACGAGGCATGGAAATGAGATTGCTGAACAAACAAAGAAATAATGAAACAAAACATTTGATCCAGAAAAAACAACTGTATCATAAACATGCTTTGCTTCAATCAAACAATTTGTTCTGTGGATTTATGACGAGGACATTTTCAATCCACTTATGAAGAAACAAGAAAAAACATACTCAAAAAGAAGGTGTCTCCACAGTTCTTAATGCAGCAGCAATTTGGTATGAAAGATGAAAATTAAAAAGACAATATAAGGTTCTCAAACCTTATAAGCACATGATGCAATCAAACTGTATCATTTTATCAAAGTTTCTGATCTGAAACTATGCCATATACTCTCCTCAAACTAAGATCTGACCTGATTTTGAAAGCATCGTTATGCTCCAGCCCTGACATAGTGTGAATTCCTATCTTCCCGCTTGCGTTTTCTCAAACATGGGCAAAATTTTGACCATGTCCATTTTGGCTTCACCTCTGGTACACTCTCATTCTTTTTTGTGACATATTCAATCATAAATTCCACAACAGCCTGTGAAATTATATAATGATCAGCATCATGCAGCATGTATGCAAAAGTAACGTCAGATATTTCAACAAAACATACATATTTGCCAATATATGTTATACTCCACCTTAGCTCCCCTTTGAACTACTGTTCTCGGTGGTATTTCCAGTGGTGTCTCTTCAGCATTCAGTACTCGAAGGTTTGTCAGTTTAGCAAAAGAGTCAGGAAGGAATTTTATCTGATCATTACTGATGTCTAACTCCTCAAGCATCTCAAGATCTCCAATAGACCGAGGAAGCCTATGTAAGTCGGCAAAATTATTGCTAACATTCAGCTTAACAAGACTGGTGGCAAGGCAAAGGCTTTCTGGTATAGACTCCAATTCATTGAAGCTTAAGTCAAGTTCTCTCAAGTTCAATAAAGAACCCATAGTTGTTGGCAGACTTTTTATATTGTTATAATGCAATGTTAGGACTTGTAAAGATTCAATCTTGCCAAGTGCTTCAGGCAAGGCTTTGAGATGATTAAAATCTGCTCGCAGCTCAGTAAGCGAAGCACATTGACCAATTGTATATGGCAACTCTTCAATTTCATTTGACTCAATATTCAGTATTTTCAAATTGATCAGATGACCAACAGACTCTGGCAGTGAAGAAAGCTGATTTAAACTCAAGTCAAGACATTCCAGCCTGGAAAGATTCCCAATTGAAGCAGGCAATTTCTGTAAGCCATTACCACGTACATCTAACTTAGTTAGATTGGACAGCTCAACAATGGTATCTGGAAGATCCACCAACTTATTTGCATGTAAAACCAGTGTTCTCAACATGGAAAGCCCTTGAATTGAACTAGGAAGAGTCACAATTTTATTTTCTGACAAATCCATTTCTGTTAGATTTGAAAGCTTTCCAATTGAATCAGGAAGCCATTCAACCTGGTCAGTCAATCTTTCTTGAAGGTCCAACTTCTCAGCGCCTTCCTTTGCCAATGTTTCAATGAGACTGGCAAGCTTTACTAAACTGAGCTTCAGCTCACCTTTAACATTTGTATCTGTTCAGACAATCAGGAAAATATTAAACTCTATAGAATTATGTATAACCTTCTTCAGAAACATTCAACATTAGTTAAGCAAACAATAATTAAGTAAAAATGAAGAAATGCTATACTAAAATTTTTGCAACACTTTGCTACCTTTCAAATTCTTGAAATTGATATCATAACTTGATGGAAGCCAAAAGAATAACAAACTTTCTGAAGACATAGTAGGAGCTGATGGGTTGGGTTTGAACTTTGAATGGATATGCTACATTTACTAAAGGGTGCAGCCATGCATAGTCCTTGAAGTTTCAGACCTGTCATGTTCAGGAGATTGGCACATCTTCTTTAGAGAAGGCAAAATGATGCTTGCAAAACAAAACCTGCTCTCAACATAAAAAGCCAACATTATAGCAAACTAAGTTGATTTCAAGTCCACTTAGTCCTTCCCGTGAATAAATGAAAAAAGGTAATTTCCCACTACTTGTCAACATAGATATACTTAATACTACTTGTTAAGTGTCGTAAGGCTCGCTGAAATTGAGCAATCATCATTAAGTTAACTTAGCTCACCCCGACCCCATGAAACACGTCTGAAGTTGGTCCATACTAGAGTTAACCGGTCAAAGTTTCCAAGCATCGGCAAGTTTTTCAAGAGTCGGACAAGGTTCCTTAACTAGGCAAGTTTGGAAGCACTCACCAATGGGCTTACCATGTCAGCCAGCTGCCAAATCCTTTAAAAACAATTTTATGCTTAGTCTTTAAATTTTTGCTTGTTTGCTATTCTCTGATGTCATGATTGCCAAGATGGTTTCAGCTACAACTAAGTCAATTTGAAGATTTGGTAGAGGATGTTAAATTCCAATAATGGGAGTGTTCAACTTATTTCAAATATTGGGTCTTGCAATTGTAGTAAGAGTTGTCACGCCTTTTTGGGGATATTTGACTGAGAATCCATGTTCACATGATTTTCATTGACTGAATCTACACTTCTCAAGAAGATTGGAGTAATTATGAAGGATTTTTGGGTGATTTTTGCCAAAAGAAAGGGTTTTCTGATGAGCAGTTTTTGAGCTTTCTCACTTAACCAATTGGCTCAAGGAGCAGCAAGAAAGCTATATTAAGTCCTTTTTCTTCCTCGTTTTGGAAGGGAGAAAGAACAACCATATTTGTCTAAAATCACTAAAATAGTAGGAGATATTTTCTTTGGGAGAATTGTAAAAACTCTGCCCATGTCACTGGTAAGGATGTTAAACCATGGAAAAATGTCTCGGTACATTATAAAGACAGGTTCAATACAAACTTCCAACTATAATTGTCTTAAAGCCCTAAGAATGTGAGGAGGTTTTCTTTGGACACATTGTAAAGACTCTGCTCAAATCATTGACAAGGATGTTAAACCATGACAAAATGTTGCAGTAGATCTTAAAGGCAGGGTTACAAACTTAAGTAGCAGTGATTGCAGAGATTATTTTTAGTTTTAATTTTTTTAAACATCTGAGATAAAGCGCATTTATAATTTCTGCCTGCAATTGTTAAAAGATCTAAAAGGACTATTGGCCCTTTCCTTCCTATAATTTTCCACCTTTCACAGATTTTGTATCAAATCCTTGTTCAATCCTCATACCAAACCCATGTCTAAGCTATAACTTGAAAGTACCAAACAGAAAACTGTTTATAAACAAGCTGACAATGTTGCAAGCATTTTTATTCTTCTCACAACTGTCTTTTTCAACATTGCCACATCCCCATGTTGGTGTGATGTAGGATCAAATCCCCTTCTTCTGAAACTCTCCAAGAGTAAGATTTTGCCTTGTGTCGAAGAGTTTGATTCAATACTACTAAACATCACGCTTCCTAAGCGAAACCAGTTCCACAATTGTCTTTGATACAGAGACGCAAAAAAAAAGGAACCATAATAAATTTCCTTGTCTCTTGTTCTAGCGGCACAAATTTTCTTAGAAAGTATCGGTGCTTTGGTCAAGTTAAGAATGCCCAATTGCCTTGTGTTTGATAGAATATGTAGTGTTAAAGGTGATAATGGGGCATGTTGTACAAATTGTTACTAACAATGCTTATAACATGCTGCTGTTGGGAGACTCTTCATGGAAAGATACCCCACTATGTTTTGGACCACTTGTTCAATCCATTGCTTGGACTGCCCAATAGAGGATATGGGAAAGCTTGTAAAGGTGAGGCTAATTAAAAACAATTTTTTTCTAGAGCCATGTATGCACCCTCCATTTGAGGAGAAAACATACTAATAAAAGGAGATTGTATGACCTCCTGATAAAGCAGCTTGTATGACCTCCTATTACTTGATTCAATGATTTTATTTTATTTTATTTTATTTCTTTGTAAGAAAATATGTTACCAAAAGAATATTTGCTAGCCAAGAATTCTGAATTACTCAACTTCTACTCCCAGGGATAGATGCAGCAGATACTATGACATGGATCTTTACTGATCCTTTTTAAGGGAATTGCCAATAGTCTAATAATACTCCCAATCATTTGTAAAAGTCTTGCGAAACGTAGGGGAGACCCCAAAAAACATACATTTGTGAAGTCAGAGATAGGGCCAAAGAGGCAATTCAGGTGATATATGGTGTTCAAAAGAAGAAACGCATGCCTCTGTGAGAGAATATGATCACATGTCACAGCTTCAATACAGAAATCTTCTGATGTAACCAGGTACTATCTAAATCCAACTTTCTTCAATGTTCCATTCTTTATTGTGAATCCATTGGTCATGAAAGACATCGTCGTATGCATTCAGAAGGTTTCCTAAACTGGAAGGCATAGAATTCCACTCATCTATGGTTCTAGAAGTATAAGAATACAAATAGCTTATTGGGCAATCATTTAACCTTCTATGCTAGGAAAAATATCGTATTAGGCACCTGTCTTTGATCCAGAGGCTAGAATCTAATTAATTGTGCATTTAGCCTATAGTTCATTTTCATTCTTTACTTAATTGTTCATCTAATGATCTTGATTCTTAAATGACATTGTAACAAATAGTAAATTTGGTGCATATGATAGGAAAACTTTTATCATATTCTAAATCTCCAAATAGTGCTTCAAATAGTGTAAACACAATTGAACTATGCTTATGCATATACATTTAAAAAAGCATAATTTATCAACTCAAACTGAGTGAATGATTTAGTGTTTATTTACTACAATCTTCAACTCCATAACAAAAAATTAGAGGAAAACATACATGGTAAAGCATCATTTTGAATAACATTGGCTCATCATCAGGATCGATTGTGGAGACAGAAAATATTTGCATCTGTCATACTCAACCTGTGAGACAGAAGTGCAGAGTCATTGGCATCAGTATGTGCCATGCAAAATGTTCAAGTACCTAATCTTGTTCATGACTTTAGGGCCTGAGGCTTGGCCTAATGCCAATTAGTTTTTCCTACTTGTTTTCTGTTATATAGTATACACTTTGTAGTTAGTACTTTAAGTTGAAAGTTTGAAAACACCTACAGCTGGTGCACAGACTTCATTATATAGGATGCAAAGAAGTATCAGGTGATGATGCATAATCATGATTTCATGTTCCTATTTAAACAAATATATTTTCTTTGATGTCTAAATACTGAATTCATAATGAATGAATGAACATATTTCTCTTGAAAATGATGAACATTTTATGATTTTTCAAACAACACTGTGTTTGGGATTGTCCTGAATTGAGGCAGTGGAGTGACTGGTCATCAATAGGAATGCCCAGGCTTCAAGCATCTGATGACAGTTTTGTGCAGAGTCACGGGCTTGCTGATTGAGATGTGCATGCCCTCTGTGGATTTGAATCTGCCAATGCCTACGGGGTCTATGATCTTCCATATGAACTGTCTGCCAAGCAAATTAATCCAGGGTTTATTTTTCTCATTTCTCTTTGTAGAGTTGACAACATTTTTGTTTATTAGGCCTTCATTTTTGCAGTTTGGCATGCATTCTTTCCTTGGTAACTACATTCTAAAGTTCTCTTATAGTGGTGGGAAATGTACAAGGCTTGCTCCACCTTAGATGATAGTGTCTAGAGGACAACTTCTAAATGGGATCCTAGTGGCAACTGTTGGCCGAAATCTTAATAAGCTGTCATTCCATCTCATGACTCAAGCAAAATGTATATATAAGATGGATACATTCCTACCCTTGAATTGTAGCCTGCCTTTTATAAACACCATACCTCATATTTCCATGGTTGTACGTGGTTTATTGGTTTGTATAGAAATAAGCATCTCACTGGAAAAATAAGTTTTGTAACTGCTACTTAAAATTATGTCATAGCCATTTTAATTCTCTTCTTGCAACACCAGGAACAGCATGTTTCAACATGGACCCTGGTTCATCAACCACTTGAGATTTTCCGTGTGAGGTTGGTCTCCTGATTTTAGTCCCATGGGCAGGCTTCCTTCCAAGGTGCCAGTTCGGTCCATATATTTGCTTTGTTGCTTTATTTTTGGTATCAAGATACCAATCATGCTGTTTTGCTGGTAAATATGTGACACTTGTAGATTGTGCTCATAATCCTGAGTAACTTGCTTATGCCAAATATTTATAAATCTTGACATCAAGAAACCTTTGCCTTATGCTTTATGTTGGATAATGTCTGGGAACAATTCATAGACTATGAGGCTATGCCTTTTTGTCCAAACTTGATTCCATAAGAAAAAATCAAAATATATCTGATGTTGCCTAGAATAACATGAAGTTATCACTCTTCTAAGCCATTACAATCTATTCTCTTGTCCCTGGCTACTAGTATCCTGCTTGACAACCCTTTCTCAGCTCTGTGTAATAGGGCTCAAGATTTTGAATGGCTACACCCGACTTGGACATAGATGTTAATGGCCTTGAAGCAGAAGGAGTTGTTAAGCATTCTCAAGGAAAGATCTCCAACTTGGAATACATGTGAAACTTAAAACGCAAAGGCTTCAAGCTGTGCACAATGCCATGAATTCCTCAAATAACCTGGATTCATGAATACTGCTTCTCCAATTCTTGGCAAGCTATTTGTTTATGGGCATATGGAGATATCACCTAATGAACCTGAACAATCTACACATGATTCTAGTTTCAAGTTTCTGACATGAATAATGTTTGTTTGCATTTAGAAGCAAAGGAGAATCTACAACTCATGACTTTTGAGTTTGCCTGCAAAAATATTATTAGTGGAAAAGATCAGATAATTTCTACAGTGCTTATGAGCTTGTTTAAGTTTGTAAATTGATAAATTTGATTTAGACTTTGTTTCTACATAAGTAACCTCTAGTTGTAAGAGATTTCCAGTGACATTGTTGAATGTGAAGAAAGTGTCATGGGTATCATAGCAGGGCTGCAGCTCATCTTTTGGCTACAAGTGTTGTTTTATAATGTTGGTCAATTTATAGGTATCAGCAATCAAATTAGTCATGAAGCATTTCTGGTTAAATTGGAATAGGAATATGTACACATTTCGGCTGTGCGCTTATAAATTTTACTCGGTAAAAAATAAAAGATTTTAACTTATTTATTTTCTTGCCTCTCAAAAGTTTTTGAGAAATTTTGTTTCTCTTTGGCATGCTGAGTATTTGCCAAATTGAATCATCTGACTTTAGATTTTGCTTCTGCTTCACATATGATTCTAAGATGCAATTCTACTTAGCTAAGCCAAACCAAGTCCAACTACACCATAGTTTTATCAAATGCCTCCACCACCAATCCTCCCTATTAGTTTTGGTTCCAAGAGTACCCGGTGATCGATGACCTATTTTAGGTTCAAAGTTTAATCTTCCAATTTAATCTGATCTCATTGTTCAATGGAATTTGATTGGGGATACAGGTCTGTTGAAAGCAGTCCCAAAAGCAAAGAAAAGCAAATATCACTGTTTGGCCGATGTTTCCACCTTCATCGAGGGGCCACTGCATCTTCTAGAAAATAACAGCAGGAACATCTCGGATGTTTAAATGTCAGGGTAAGCAAAGTTATATTCTCTAACCAAACCAACAGTACGATTTTACACATCAATTATCAAAAAGGTAGCCGATTCTTTAAAAAGCTCACGGGTCCTAGTCCAGCCTAAGTTATTCTGTACACAAAATGGCAAACAGAGTCCACCCCACCTGCAGAAAGCCTTCCGAGCGTCGATGGTCTCTCCTCCAAAGGGGCCAGTCCCAAATTCGAGCGCCGATTTCTAGGCGCCACCCCCTCCGAATGCCCATCGGGACGAACAATCTTGGACTTATGGACAAAACTATCATCCCTCGAATACTTGGAATCCTCGCCCTCTGCCTTCGCGCCAAAATCAGCGCCAACACCACAATTGGCGACGCCGAAGGAAGAAGACGGTGCGCCCAACAAATAAATGGGTGGGCCCTCTGGAGGAAACGAAGACGACGACGAAGAAGAAGAGGGTACGGCGGTGGAGGCCCTCTGGACCAGATAATCGAAGAACCGGTGGCGATCCTCCAGCTGGAGCACAGCCACCGCCTCGCGCTTCTCCTCCTCCGCCTGTGCCTCAATTTGACTCCTACGCATCTCCTGCAGAACCGCAAAAAGCTCCTCCGGCACCCCCGGCGGCGCCGCCTGCCTCCTCAGCGTCTGGAGCCGCCCTAACTTGGTGGCATCCACGTTTCGCACAAGAACCAGCGCCGCCTCCACCTCCTCCACGCTCGGCCGCGGCTGCAAATTCCGGTGCAGCCTCATAATCTCCTCCACCACCTCGTCCAGGCTGCTCACCGGTCTCACCATCGTGCATTTGGCCTGAGCTAGAACTTACGTTTTCTCAGCAAATGTAGTAAATGGGCTTCCGCGAACAGATTTGAACGGCAAAAAAAAACAATAGAATACTGTATAAGATGCCTACACCGTTAAAAGACTGATTTCGCTAACAGTCACAGTCACATTTTTTTATTGTCGTTGTTGCTGTTTTCTTTTCTGCCAACGACCCGATCTATCCGCTCACGTTCTCGATATATGAAATCGAAAGCAGCGTTGGGAAGGATTATCAAACATAACATCTCATCACATGAAGCCCGCCCACACAATTCTGAAAGCTTCTAGGTGTCCATCCAGGTCTTGTAAACTCTCTGTCTGTCTCTCGCTCACTGACTTTAATCCCACCAAATGTTTTAAAACGAAAAAATTAGAAAAAAAAGCTCAAGTTTACATTTTGACTTTTTCATGTGTAATTAAATGAGCCTAAAGTTTAGTGTTCTGGTCTTGATCATGGAAAATGGAAAATGGAAAATGGCGCAGCCTGCAGAAAAGGGCTACCGTTTGCAAGTGACGCGTCAAAGATGAGAATCTTCAACGTTGCCCGGTGACCGCCAGTTTTCCCGGCAACGGGGGGACGCAAATGTGAACGCGATTTGCGTGTTAATCTCTTATTTTATTTTATCCGCGTAGGTTACGCGGCCGGAGGAAACCATTGAACTCTTTGGAGGCCTGAAATTCGAGGTTTATTTAGAATTTTTTAATGATATTATTGAAGTTTTTAGAAAATACAAATCCGTCGCATTTACTTTAATATTACAAGTGTTTTAAATTTTTATATAATATATTAAATAATAATAATTAATTATTTATTATTATATTATTCTTAAAGGTGATAAGATATGAAAAATTGCAACATGTTGTTTTAGGGACAGATCAAAAGTGTGGGTTTTGGTTTTTCTTCGAAAAATTCAAAGTTTAAACTATAACTTTATTTAAATGTGTGAAGAAGTGGGTGTATCGTGTAACCAATTTATTGATTGAATGATATTTAAAGGAAAATTTAAAGTAATCTAGGCTTTTAAATCCAATCCAAATAACTTGTTTAACAACAAATTTAGACCTTGGCATACGATGTTTCCAGACAATCGAAGTGTTTTTGGTGGATTATAAAGTTTACGTCTGACGAGATAAATTTTGGTTATTCATGGTATTTTTCTTAAGAAAATCAATGCAATGTAATTTTTTAATTTTGAATAATTGTTTCCAATGTCGGTTTGATATTTATTTATTTTATTTAAAACAGTGTAAAAATTATAGGGTTTAATTCTTATGAATATTTATTTTTATTTAATTTTTTTTAATTGTATAGTTTAATTTTCGTCGAGGTTATGATAATATAGTATGTTGTAATATTATTATATGATTTATTATAATATTATAATAAATTTTGATTTTTTTTTATTTAGTTAGTGTGAGAAACCTCTACAATCAACATACATGGTTGTCTAGTCTCCTTCCAACCATAACCTTTCCAACCATGATCAATATGAAATTTAACACACACCTTAATATGAAATTTAACACACACACCTTATCAATATGAAATTTAACACACACACCTTATCACTATGAAATTTAACACACACCCCCCCCCGAACACACTCGCTCACAACCATAACCTCTCCAACCATGATCCCTCGTTAAAGCCGAAAGCTATGCTTATCACTATGAAATTTAACACACACACCCCGAACACACTCACTCATGCCTTAGACCTTTCGAAGAAGAGTCAATGCCAATTTAACACACACCCCTTATCAATATGAAATTTAACACACACACCCCGCACACACTCGCTCACGCCTCAGTCCAACCATGATCCCTCGTTAAAGCCGAGAGCTATGCTTATCAATATGAAATTTAACACACACACCCTGAACACACTCGCTCATGCCTTAGACCTTTCGAAGAAGAGTCAATGCCAATTTAACACACACCCCTTATCAATATGAAATTTAACACACACACCCCGCACACACTCGCTCACGCCTTAGACCTTTCGAAGAAGAGTCAATGCCGAATCGCTCATGCCTTAGACCTTTCGAAGAAGAGTCAATGCCCGAATCGCTCATGCCTTAGACCTTTCGAAGAAGAGTCAATGTCCGAATCGTTGCATTGTTTTGATTTTGATACACTCGTCCACGCCGCGGTTTGAACCTTAGACCTCCCAAAGAAGAGCTAATGCCCCAACCATTACACTGTTTTGATTTTGACACACTTACCCACGCCACGGTTTGAACCATGGACCTCCCGAAGAAGAGCCAATGCTCGAACCGTTGCACTGTTTTGATTTTGATTAATATAGAGACTTTTTATGCATAAGTAATAAGTGTTTGACCTTCAAATAAGTTGGAAAAAAATAAAAATTAATAAATAATAAAAAATTAATAATAATAGTAATAGTATATTATACTTTAATGATGGGGAAAATAAGTAAATGATGAGGAAAGAATAAGTAACATGGTAACTATGTCTTATGATTAAGAATTGTTTGAATTAGTGTATACGGGAAGGTGAAGATACAATAATCTTCACTGATTTTGAGAGGATATGCGATATAGAAGGAAAATAAACCTATGGTTTTGTTTTATTGTAGTTATGAGGAGGAGTCTTACTTACTTTGATATGTTGTTTAGTGGATTCCGTGTAACAATACTTTTTGTGCAATTTTTGTCTATCCTCTAATTGGGCATATAGCCTTCATAGGATTATAGGCATGTATATATGGAAGCACTTCCAAGTTGTGGCCCATGTATGGAATGCCTCACAACTATGTGATTTGACTTCTATTTAATAAAATTTAGTTTTTCTTGACAAAAAAAATAGAATAATAATATATTTCATATCATATATAGGGGTCTTCCTCACTCTGGGTCATGTTTACCAAGGTGAGATAGGGGTGATAGTGGTAGCACCATGATTTGATGCCACGATTGGAGGTAATGCGGCTTGATCTTATGACAAGTTGTTCAAAAAGAAAAGGTAGTTGTCGATTCCTATTTACATTTTTAAAATAATAATTTATTGTTTTTATTTTTCAATGAGTTTATAATGGTTTTTATAAGGGGTCATGATCCCCTCATACTGAGTGGGGTTTGAACCTTGGACCTCCTAAATAGAGGCCAAAACCCTTACCACCGTAGTAAGCTTGCAACTTATTCTTTTATTGTTTTTATTTATTTATATTTTAAAATTAAAATTAAAACCATATTAATGGTTAAAGTAACAAATTATAATGTAAAAAATCAAATGGCATGAGTTGAGCGTGTTAAATTTTTTGTCTTTTGAAGAGGAAACCTAAGTTTAAATATTGTCGTAAGATAGATGCATAATTGTCAAGTTGGTGTAATACTACTATGTGGTTATGATCTAATACAAGAAGACTATGTCTCAATCCCATTGTAGGTTATCTCACCTTAAATAAATTTGAACTGTTCAACAATAAATGCACTAAATTTATCCACAAATAATCAGTAAGCTAGGGTTAATCGTAATGTAGTAAAAATAATTACTTAACACCTACAACATCAAAGACCACATTATTCAAAAAATTAAAAAAAAAAAAGCCCATTCCTACCATGTCTTGCTTACAACATCACCACAATAAGTATGGAGAGATGACACCTGGGATATTTGTAGAGGTTTGACCTACCCTGGAAATCGATCCTCAAACAGTAGCCAGTGATCTTTAGCCATGAATCATGGTAGAGTTTTTTGTCCTCCTCTATCAAATGCATCAAACTAGCAATCGATGGCTTTGGTTATACCTACAAGGACAAGAGAGAGTGTGTGCATGATGTGATAGCAATAAAAGTATGATTTTTATTTTTGAAAGTGTAGTAGCTGAGTGTATTGTGATAAAATGAGAGGATGAAAGGGGTATTTATAGCAAATTAAATGAAACAACTTTCCTTTGGAGCCACCAACTAATTTTCATCCTTTTTAAGGTCATAAGATCATAATTATCAATCCAAACAATGTGTCATAAGATCATAATTATCAATCCAAACAAGGTAGTTGATCATCATTTGATTATTCTGTTGTCTATGCAAAAACATTAAAAAAAAAAACTGAAAATAAACAATAAAAAAATGCAAAAATTTAGCCAAAGTACAAGAAAACATACTTGATACTTACATGTACAGGCCCAAAAAAATTGGCACCAAAAGAAATTGATTTGTACCTACCTTAAGCAACTAGAAATTAATTTACCAATTGAATGTCCAAAGCATTAAAAAATGTTAGTTGGGTGAAAATGAGCCAAAACAAAGTGCACATATGAGTTTGAAGCATGCCAAAACCCCTAGAAACACTATCTTTGTGATATCCCTAAAAAACTTGACAAAATATTATTTAGAAAATATCTATGGCATATATTTATTATTTGTGTAGCATTTGATGACATGTTCATATTTGCTTGACATATACTTAAAATTTGTGTAGCACATGGCAATATATCAAATGTATTTTTATGACACATACTCAAGATTTATGTAGCACACGATGACACATCAATATATGAAATTATATGTATGATTTAAATGGTACTTGATGTCATGCACGATGATCAAATACTACCTCCCTCTATGATAGGTTATGCATAGGGTGGTGTGTCTCTCATATATGCCACTAGAGTAGGCATGGCATATGTAGTATCCAAGTGTGTTGTTCAAGGTACACTTGTCACTATTGTGGGGTAGATTGGGAGAAACCAACCCACACCATGTACAAATGGAGGTATTTGATTCCAATCCTAGCATAAACCACAAGTCAAGCATAGATGGACATTATTGCAGTCTATCATGTCCACCTATTATTATGGGGGGCCATGGGATGCCAATTTATGCCATGAATGTTATGCAAGTATACGTCCCCAAATCCAACTCATGCCCTACCACAAATAATGGACAAATTATTTAGTAAGGCCTGCCCATGACAATAGAGGAAGCAAAATGACAAGAGTAAGAAATTAGTGGTCTATATACATATTGTAGCTTGTCCTAAGAAAGGGATATCCTATGGAAGGAAAATTCATTGTGTCATAATTACAATGAGGATCACCATTGTAGTATTCGATCAAATGTGTTGTTCAACAAGGCATACTTACCACTACAATGAGACACCAGAATGATATAAGAGATCAGAGATGGGTTAGATAGACACTGCAATTTGCCTTGGAGGAGGAGATCCCATGGAAGGGAAAGTCACCAAACCTCTACTATAGTAGGATTTGCTATTGTAGTATATGGTTAAGCGTGTTGATCAACAAGGTATGCTTCTCACTACAATGGGACACCAAATGATTGAGTGATTAGAAAGGTTGATTAGTTGTGTTTTTATTACATAAAAATGACCAATATCATTGCTTTAAGGGGCGGTCAAGGTCATGATAGGAAGAGATAGAACAAAACACATAGAGATGTGCCAAATGACACAAACAAATAATCAAAGCAATCAATGTGGAAAAAAACACAAATTCAATAGGTAAACCAAGAAGACATAAAGACTATACAAATGGCTTCTTGTGCATATTATTAAGTTTGTGGATAAGGTCCCTACCTTTAAAATCATGATGATAAACTTTTTTATTATATTGCTTGGTAGCATGACTCTTATAGGCTCTATTATGCTCAAGAACATGTAGACACCTCTCATCAAGAGTAGTAAGTTTAGCAAGATGAGCCTCTCTATACTCTTGATGCTACTCATCATGACTCAACAAAATTTTCAAAGACACATAAAGAAGGTAATTCGATTTCAAACAACAAAACAAATTTAGTACCATAGACCAAAGAAAAAGGGTTTCCCTTTATAGACATTCGTATATTGGTATGGTACACCCATTATGTGGGATATAACTTTAAGGGTCAATATTTATTTGATGTCTTAACTATCTTTTTAAAAATATTCACCAAAATTTTATTGCTAGATTCAACTTGACCATTTTCTTGTGGATAACAAGGTGTGGAAAATGGTTTTGAATTCCTAATTGAGAAGTTCACTCTTGCATTTTTTATTTTTGAAACGAGTACCATTATTGGAAATGAGAGTAGGTAGGACACCAAAGAAACATATAAATTTTGATGCAATGAGAGTTGTTTGATTTGTCAAAGGCATAACTTCAACCCATTTTGTAAAATATTTAATGGTTGTTATGATAAAATTGTGCACATCAAAGGATATGGAAGAAATAGGTCCAACAAGGTCAATACCCCAAGTGGAAAAAGGCCAAGGATACTCATTGGGATGAACAACTTGGCCAGGGTTATGAATTTCATCGTTATGAGACTAACACTTATCACAATATTTAACATTGTTATTGGCATCAACTTCCGTTGTTGGCCAAAAGTAACCCATTTGTAACAATTTATGGACTATGGAGTCACCACTAAAGTGTCCTCCACAATCACCACTATGGACATCAAGAAGAGATATGGGTACTTTTGCTTCTATAAGGCATCTCAAGAGGACACCATCTAGATTATAGTAGTATAAAACTCTATAAAGAACATATCTAAATGCCCTCTTACAAATGTGAGCCTACCGCTTAGCATGAGTTGTAGGTGGGTAGGATTAATCATCAGAGAAGCGTAAAATATTTCCATACCAAGGATCATCAAGAGATACATGGAAATTAATAGCATTGGCCTCAATTACATACACATCCATTGGGCCATCAATGATAGAAATAATAGGTGTATCATGAACTTTAACCATACAAGTCTAAAAAAATGTTTTCATGTGGTACAAATTTATTAGTCAAAGCAACTAGAGAGTTAGCCTCAACATTTTGTCCCCTAGGAAAATACCTAATGGTAAAGGACTCAACAATGTTGATTAAATTAGTAGCTACTTGGTGGTAAGGGATCAATGGGAATATTTAATAGCATATTCATTGGTGATATGATGAACCACAATTTGAGTCACCTAACACTTTGATGTATTTAACATTCATATGTTGGGTGGTCAAGAGTCCTAAAATTAGAGCCTCATACTCCACAACATTATTAGTAATGCCAACAAAAATTAAGCAAAAATTCATAGGAGTAGCCAAGCTATTTGGATACTTGAGAAAAATACCAGCTTTTGCCCCAAACTCATTTCTTGCACCATCAAAGTGAAGAATTCAAGTTTCACGGTGGAGGTTTTTGTTAGTTTCTTGAGAAGAGGAAAATGTGTCAACTTTAGATTTAGCATTTGTTCATGGTGTCTTTTAGCAGCCTTATGAGACTCTAAGAGGGCATTTTCTAGCTTAGTAAGTTCATATGGAGCAAACTCTTGAATAATACTAGAGGCAATGGAGGAAGGAAATATGACAAAGTCATGAGAGACACAATATATGACCATTATATCCTCATCATGCAATACCTCTTTAGGGGTTGCTGAATAGGGTTAGGAGCTACTACCAACTGATCAACAATTAGTTGAGCTTTAATAGCTTTTTGTGTAATAATATGTAGATGAAATTCTTGCATTACAGTGATCCACTTCCCATATCGGGTGTCACTAGGGATATAAGGCTTTTATAGCAGGTGTCTCAAGGGGTCAATTTAACAACTATATAAGTTATCTGATACAACATATAAAGGCATAAATTTTTGCATGTAAAGTATATAGGTACATAATATTTTTCCATGGAAGTGTATTTCATTTATGCTAGAAGCATGGTTTGACTAATTTAGTATACAACATAGTCATTATTATCATCTTTTTGAGTAAGGATAACTCCCAAGGAAACCTAAGTAGTTGAGGTATACATCACAAATGACTTATTCTAATTTTATGGGTGAAGATTTGGGGTTCGTAAAAGTAACTTCTTGAATTATAGGCCTCTTTACAACTCTCATCCCACTTGAACTTAATATCTTTCTTAAGTAAGTGATTCAATGGATAAGCTTTAAAAGCTAATTTAGGGATAAAATGCCTAATAGCTCCAAGCTTCCCCAAGAAATATTTGATATCTTTAATAGTTTTAGGGGGAGGTATAGTATCAATGGATTTGATCTTATCTTGATCGACATCTATGCCCCTATGAGACACCATAAATCCTAGTAGCTTACCACTAATAACACCAAATACACACTTCTTGGGATTAAGCCTAACCTTATAGTGATGTAATCACTAAAAAATGACATGAAGGTTAGCAACGTGGCCAACCTACTTCTTAGACTTACCCAAGAGGTCATCTACATATGATTTCATTATATTTCTTATCAAGACATGAAATACCATTGCCATAGTCTTTTGATAAGCAGCATTAGTATTATTTATCCCAAAAGGTATGATAGCATAACAAAATGTTCCCCAAGGTGTAGTAAAAGTTTTTTTTTTGTTTGGTCCTTAGGGATAATCTAGATTTTATTGTATCTTGAATAGCCATCTATAAGGGACAACATCTCATACCCTACAATAGAATCTAAATCAACATCGATAGAGGGCAAAGGAAAGTTATCCTTAGGGCAAGCTAGATAGATATTTCTAAAATCACAACAACTCTAGATAACATTTTTTTTCATGAATACAATACTAGATACCCACCCCAAATAATAAATAGGTTTGATAAGATTGACATCCAAAAACTTTTGGATTTTAATTTTGCATAGGTCTTGAATGGGGGGAGAGAATCTCCTTTGCTTTTATTGAATGAGAGTGACATCCTTGTAGTTAAAATTTTTATGGACAACCAAATCCTCATCCATTCCAAGCATGTTATAATATTCACAAGCAAAGACATCCTTGTCCTCCTTAAGCAAAGTAGTAAAGGTGGCTTGCTCTTCGATATATAGGTCTAGCCCTATTTTAACTATTTGTGGTTGCTCAGGGATGTCTGTGTTAACATCTATAGTAGGCTTGAAATTTATGACATTATCTTCTTCAAAATGTTCTCGAGTAGGGGGAAGACTCTCCAATCCAAAATTAATCTCAACATGTCAAACATAATTAGAACACCTATGCCTTTCCTATTTATAATTAGGTTCTTGAAGGAACCCTCTTTTATGATATTGTTAGGGAAGCCTTTCCTCTCTAGCATATAGAAATTCTAGGATAGCTTTATTATTGGGCAATGATGGGAGAAAGAGAATATTTTTAGGAATTTTAATTGTTGGTTCTTTTGCATACCCCTTGCCCCTAAGCCTAGAGAAGATGTGAGCATGAGTTTAAGAATTGAGAAAGATAGAAATGCATTTACCACAATATGATCTTATTTGCTTATAAACCTTCATTAAATACTTAATGACTACTTTAGATTTTATCTCAATAGGTAATTTAGATTCAAACAAGTGCCTTGCTATACAAGAGGGTGTAGGATCAATCAAATCATAAAGCCACTTGCCAGATAGGTTATTTGAGCAAGAAAAAATTTCTAGATTTAGATTTAGGTTGGCAAGGACAATAGTGAATGTCTAAGTATTCTCTATTTCCCTAAAATATGTAGGAACTAGGATTACCATGTATTGGGGTGGTCATGGTTTCCAAGAAATATTCTAAAAAATATCAAATAATATGGGTATAGTAGGGTTTCTATAGAGCAAACAATCATTAAAGGCTAAGACATCAATGGGAATGGGCCCACAAACAACAAGAAAATCAAAATTGATCAATATCACCACTTTTTGAGGCATTTCTAACACTTTTGGAAGACCTTTAATAGACAATGAGCCAAAAATAGAGTCTGGTTTAGGATAAGTTAATGCAACATAGGGTTTGACAGTTTTTGATAGAGAACAATCAGTATGACAATTTTGAAACTGATAGATTTCAACATTTGTTAAATTATTAGGCAAGGGGATGGTACTTGTTCCACCTAATATATGCTAGGTTTGAAGTAGAGATAAAAAAATCAATTGTTCTATGCCTATCTAGCCTAGCTTTGTAATTGTTACATTTAGTATTCTTAAGAATACAATAGACAAACAAATTACTGCTATCAATTGTGTAAAAAATTATATCAATTTGGTCATCATTATCATCTAAAATAGGAACTTTCATTGAGTCTACTTCATAATTCCCCACACCCACCTTAGAAAAAGTAGTAGAAGGAGAATTCTTAGTTTCAATTCTAATTGCTTGATTAAAGCCATTGCTATGTCACTATTAGTTTTCTCCCCCATGTTATCATTGTCTACGTAAAATGTTACTTGTTTTAATTTAGCAGCATACTCATGGGCTTTATGCATTTTGGCCAATATTTTGTAAAACAAAATAGGATCCTATCTCTATTTAGGTTTTAACAATGGTGATAATTTATCTATTGCCTCTTGAGTAAGGGAAGTATAAACATCCACGTCACATTGATCATCTTCAATTTCATACCTGTCTTAGGGACATTTCAAACAAAATTCACGATGTCCCTTGTATAAATTCCTTATAGAAGTACATTGAGGCTCATATTCATAAATGGGAACTATTTGTGTTTCATCCATAGATGGAATAAAATTGCTATGATGGCTTTGAGGAAGAGGCATGCAAAGATCCAAATCTCCTTCCAAGGTGAAAACTTTATCATCATAGGTATACTTGACCACTTGACAAGCAAAGGAAGTTATGGATCTCATCTTACTAGTCCAAGGTCTACCTAATAGCATGTTATAATTGGTCTAAAAATAAAACACCATAAACTTCACTCTTCTTTAGGACTAGTTGAAATTGGAAACCAAATGCAACCCACAAGATCTTGAGGTTTACCATTATAAGCACAACAATTTCTAGTAGAAAGGATATTTTCTCTAGGGATATTTTCCAATGGCATATTCCTATGTTGGAATTTCATTCCACTTTAATACCTCTTCTTCTATCGAGGACTATGGCATAACACATGTAATGTTAGAGAATATTACATTATTTAATAAATTAGGATGTGCAAGATATGTACATGTCATGTAAGAACATTAAGAGTCTTCTATGCAAGTGTCAAGATAAGAATCCAAAAGTCATGTGGAAAGCTATAGTCAAAATTTGAAGAGTTATCTTGTAAAGCTATATTATGGAGACAAAGCTCCATGAAATGTATTGGAAAACTAGAGCTTAGCTCAAAATTGTATATTTTTGACTCTTGAATAACATTGAGTATTTTTTCTTTAGTATTGTTTAATTGTTATATGAGATTTGTTTGATTGTTAATATTTTGACCTTAATATTATGGATATTTTATATTGATTCTTGTGATATACTATTGTAGTAGAGCTTAAAATCCAACAATGGTATCAGAGTTAGTACTTTACTCTATACATTTTTTTATAGAGTTTATTTTATTAGCCACCATTATCAATATTTAACTTTGTCCATTCTTGATAGAGTTAATTTAGAGTCTATTCACTTTGAAGGCAATGAAGACTTGGAATCTATTTTCTTAAAGGTAGTAGAGTTTGAGGGGACAAGGATTAGTCACCCTAATTTTGGATGCTAGAGTCTTTCCACTTGGTTGAAGGAAAACCAATGAAGACTAGGACTCAACTATATTGATAGAAAGAGCCAACTAAGAAAAAATTTGGACATTGATTGATTTAGAACCAACTCAAAAGAAATTTAGAAATTTTAGGACATTAAGAGTCACCCTAACATTAATATTGGATTCTCTAGCAAGAAATAAAATCATATTTGTTTCTTTGGTGTGACCTAATACATTAAATATTTCAGATAGATATGGGAGCAACATTGCTACATGTATTAAGAAGCATCATAGCTTCCTACAAATATAGAGAAGCATTTTAGATTTAAGTATTGAGAAGCATTCAAAGCTTCCTAAGTGTGAAGATTTTAAGTAGCAGACACCAAAGTTCTAATAACAAGAAACAATAGAAAGCTTCTATAGAACATAGAACAAGTAAGTATAGAGAAGAAGGAAAAACATTGTAAGCTTTCTAAGATCAAGGAACATTGAAGAATTAGGTCAAGACTGAATTGATCTTGACATATTTGAAGCAGTAATATTATCCTACAACAAGCAGAATAGCACCAGAGTGTAGTCTAGAGCAAGCAAGAAGCATCTAGATATATTTTGTGGATCCATCATTCACATAGAAGAAGAGATCTTTATCAAAGCAACCAACTTAAGCTAAAGAGGTCCAAGATGCCTAAATAAAAAAAAGGCCCAAGAGGTTTGCATCAAAGAAAGAGGCCCTAACGACCAACATTAGAGAAAGTAGTCCAAGTAGCCAACATTGGAGATAACGACCCAAGTTACCAAGGTTGAAAATATACCTAAGAGGTAAGCTTTGGTAAAGAGACCTAAGCAAAATGTATAGAGAAAAAGGCCAATATTTACGAGGCTTGCAAAATAAAAAACAAAACACAACTTGCACACAAAGAACATGGTCAACACTCAACCAAGAAGAAGAACAACAATCTAGAGAGCAACAACATTTGGGCAGTAGAGGAGAAGCATTCTATCAATAAAGAAAATTGTTTGAGAATTATTAGAAGAGAGACATCCCACCAGAGTAAAGGTATCCAAAAAAAGCTCAGCCATCAACAAAGAAGGATCACTTGACCATTATCCACAGTAGAACATAGATTTAACCATAAGAAGTTTGACCATTACTTAGAGATTTGGCCACTGCTCATAGGGAGACATTTGGCCATTGCTCATAGAAGAGAAATATTTGGAGAGATGTTGCTCACAATAGAGATGCTCAAAGAAGAGATAGCTACTAGTAAATGTGAATGTAAGGGGTCATCTGATGAACACGTTTTGACTAAAATAATGACATACTTGTCAATCACTAGGTAACGTCTTTAGGCATAATATTCTATTCTTGGTACATATTAATGTTTTGGAGGAAAAAAAATTTGAATTGGTTTTTTAAAAGATAAGTGAAGTCATAAGGGTTAGGCTTTCAAAAACAATTTTTTTAAGTTGAAGATATGGAGTGATAAGGTATACAACTTAATTATTGAAGTTTTTAAAGTTTTTTAGATATATTTTACAGGTTGATTGGAGGTAAAAGGATTTAGTTTTCAAATATTTTGAAGTTTTTTTAAGAGTGAAGTTCTTAAGTTCAAAGTTATTTAAGGATTTAGAGTTTTGAAGATTTTAATAATTTTGAAAAATTTTGAGAATTGAAAATTTGCAAATTTAATATATTAGGGAGTTAAAAGGATTTTGACATCAAAGGTTTTTAATATTTGAAATTTATAAATTTTATATTTGAGTGCATATTAAAATTTGGATATAAGGATTTCAACTTCAAAAGAAGTAACCATTGAATATTGGTATATTGATTTTGGAGCAAGTTGCATATGACTGGAAATAAACAATGGTTTAATTTTTTTCAAGAAAAATATGAAAAACGAATTATCATAACATATAGTATGACTTATGAGGTTAAAGGAGTAGGAGATGTCTTAATTGATCTATCAAATGAAAAGAGAATAATTAGCAATGTACTATATGTACCTGGATTAACTGCTAATCTTCTTTCAATATCTCAACTAATGGATCAAAACCTAGCAGTTGAATTTAAAACTATTAAATATAAAAAAAATATGTCTTATTACCAAAAAAGGAAGAGTTATAACTTTTAGCTCTTATAAAAATAGTTTGTTTACTCTAGATACTTTATCAAATTTGGCTCTATTAGCATGGATTTTAAAAATAAGAGAAATTTGGCATAAAATGCTAGGATATATAAGTGCATCATCATTAAATGAGATGTTTAGACATAAAATGGTTAAATTTTTACCTAAAATTTCATGGGAATATATAGTCTATCTAGAATATCTAGTGGGGAAACAACATAGAATACCTTT
Source organism: Wollemia nobilis (assembly GCA_028583015.1). NCBI lineage: Eukaryota > Viridiplantae > Streptophyta > Pinopsida > Araucariales > Araucariaceae > Wollemia > Wollemia nobilis. The sequence goes on from JAQPPZ010005005.1 coordinate 538,986, forward strand.
TGAACTCAATCAACATAGAACTCAAGAACCATTGGAATTAATATATACAAATTTATGTGGTCCAATGAACATTACTAGTATTGGAGGACATAGGTATTTTCAACTATTTGTTGATGATTACTCCAAAAATATATAGGTGTATTTAATGTAATTCAAATTTGAAGCTTTGTTTATATAGAGGAGGCAAATTCTTGTCAAAAGAATTTTTTTTTTTAGAAACCAATGGCATAAAAAGGCAACTTATGAAAATATATTCATCACAAGAAAATGATATTTTAGAAATAAGAAATACATCTATTATGGAAATGGTTATTGTATGCTAAAAGAATCCCATAGTTACCATCAATATTGGATTGAAGTAGTTAAAATAGTTGTATACTTACAAAATAGATCACCTACAATGATACTAAAAAATGTTACTCCTTAAAAAGTATGGTCAAGACAAAAACCAATAGTAGAATAGTTGAGAATATTTGGATGTAAGGCATACATGCATATCCCAAAGCAAAGAATAACTAAACTAGATGAAAAAACTATGTGTGGAATATTTTTTGGTTATGATGATGATTCAACAAGTTATAGAATAATTGATCCAACAACAAAGAAAATTTATATAAGCATAGATATAGTGTTTAATGAAGGAAACAAAAATGTTACCAAAGAACAAAAGGCTAATTCAAAGACAATTATTAAGTCTTCTAGAAGAAGACTCATCAAGCAAAGACTCATCAAATACATATGATGTATAAAGTGAGAACTTGGAGAATGCTACAACACTACAAAGGAAATAACCAATATGGATTAGAGACATGCTCACAAACTCAAAAATAGAGCAAATACTATATCTCACTATAAGACCTCAAACTCGTAGTCTAACAAGAATAAATAAGGAATTAATAAGCTCTGTAGTAGAACCTACAACTACTCTAAATGCTTTAAGTCATCCAAAATGGAAGGCATCCATGGGATCATAATATGCAACATTAATAAAAATAAAACATGGAATCAATTTGATTTTCCTTGAGGAAAGATAATAGTAGGATGTAAATGGATCTACAAGATCAAATATAAAGCAAAAGGTTCACTTGACAAATACAAAACACGATTAGTTGCAAAAGGATATTTTCAAATAGAAGGAATTGATTATGAAGAAACTTTTGCACCAACAATAAGAATGAATACTATTCAAACAATCTATGCTCTAGCATCACATCATGGATGGAAACTACATAAAATGGATGTAAAAAATGCATTCCTTAATGATGATCTTGAAGATAAGGTATATATGTCACAACCAGAAGGATTTGTGATCAAAGGACATGAACAAAAGGTTTTCAAGTTGAACAAATACTTATATGGTCTAAAGCAAGCACCAAGAGCATGGTATATAAATATTAATAATCATTTATTACAACATACTTTTAAAATAATTTCATTATAACTAAATATCTATATATAAAAGGTTGATGTGATAAAATAATACTTATACTATATATTGATGATATAGTAACCATAGAAAGCTCAAATATTCTGATAAATGAAGTTAAAAGGGATCTAGAGAAGGATTTTGAAATGATAGATTTGGGGCTTCTTCATTATTGTCTTGGTTTGGAAATTTATCAAAATGAAAATAATATCACAATAACACAGACAAAGTATGCAATTTCATTACTCAAAAAATAAACGATGTAAATACTATGGAGCAAGGATTACAATTGTCTAGATATGATGAGATACCTCTCGTCTTAGCCACTATCTATCATCAATTAATTGAAAGTCTTTTATATTTAACAAATACTATACTAGGCATAGTTTTTGCTATAAATTATCTTTTAAGATTTATGCAAGAACCTAGGGAAAGTCATTGGAAATCCACAAAAAGAATACGAAAATATATTAACAAGATTTTAGAATATGGACTAACATATCAAAAGGATGATGACAAATTCTGTCTACAAGGATATTTAGATTATGATTATGCAAGGTCTATAGATGATAAAAAAATATACATCAGGATACATTTTCTATCTTGGCTCAGGACCTATTTCATGGTATAGTAAAAATAGCATGCAATAACACTTTCATCTATAGAAGCATAATATTGTGCAACAAAATATGCAACTTGTGAAGCACTTTGGTTACAGTACATACTGTTAGACATGAGCATCAGAAGAACTATATTGATAAACTGTGATAATCAAGGAGTAATTAATAATTAATCCAATTATACATGAAAGAACAAAACACATTGAATCTCAATGTCATTTTATCAGCGATCATTTTGAAAATCATCATATCCATCTAAAACATGTTCCTATTGAAGATTGGATTGCAGATATTTGTACAAAAGCACTTGGTCAAAAAAAATTTCAAATATTCCAAAATCATCTATGTAGATCAAGATAAGTTCACATTATATAATGTAATACAGGGGGTGTTAGAGAATATTACATTATTTGATAAATTAAGATGTGAAGGATATTTAAATGTGATATGTAAGAACACTAAGAGTCTTGTATGCAAGTGGCAATATAAGAATCTAAAAGTTATGTGGAAAGCAATAGTCAAGAATTTGAAGAGTTGTCTTATAAAGCTATATTATGGAGAAAAAGCTCCATGAAATGTATTGTAAAACTTGAGCATAACTCAAGAGTGTATATTTTTTACTCTTGAATAAAATTATGAGTATTTTTTCTTTAATATTGTTTAATTATTATATGAAATTTGTTTGATTATTAATATTTTGACCTTTAATATTGTGGTTGTTTTGTATTGTTTATTATGATATCATGTGGTAGTGAGGCTTAAAATCCAACATGTACCCTTCATCAATCAAATATTATAGATTGCCATATTGTTATACATAATAGTTATCATCAATGGCAGGTCATTAGCCCTTGCTAAATAATCAACAACAATCATATTTTTCAAAGGAAAATTTATAACCAAATTAGGGCTAGTATGTGCATCAATACAAAGGTTTTCTCTATGTGATTGAATATATTGCACTTCATAAGACCTTGGAATGGTAGGCATGATGTTAGCAATTCTTGGTCTAGGCATCTCCATTTCATTTAGTAAGTCTCTTAACCTTTGTTTTTGATAGGGATATGCCCTAAGGAGTTTTGAGTATGGGGCCTTACAAGGATTTGTATCCAAATCTTCAACAAATCCCATGTTTTTATATTGCTTCTGACTACATTTAACATCAAATATTTGAGTTAGGTGATATCCTATCAAGTTTCTTCTATGGGCGCCAAAATCACCACTTGAAGCGATGGTCGTAGTTGTTCACTATTTTAAAAAATGATAGATTCTGTAGTTTGGGTTGAGGTCTTATTAGGATTTTTTTTATAGATTCAAATGTTTCTATGTTTGTGAAATGTTCTCAAATGACCAAGGGAGGGTTTGGAATTTTATCAATAATAATACGATTAACCATTGCTTGAACACATTCTTTTTCTTTGTCCTTTTCTAGGTTGTTTTATTTTTATATTGAGGTGCACTTCAAGTAACAACAATAATTTGTTGTCCCAAATATTCAATTATATATCTTTGCACCTATAAAATATTGACATAATGAGGTACATTCATTGACTACAAATGTACTCACAACTTAGGCTAGGTTGGAAAAAGACCTGATTAACTTGAGAAGTATTTTTGGGAAGTGTTAGCTATATAATTTTGGTTTTGGGAATAATTTTCATTTTGGTTTTGATAATTTTGATTTCCTCTTTGATTTCCTTGATTAGAGTTGTATCCTTAAATTTTAATAATTTTGTTGGTCACTTTGGTTAAACCCTTGATCCTAATTTTGATTCGTTCATTGTTGATTGGAAGCTTATTGTTCATGGTTTGGGAATGAGATGTTATAAATACCTAACCTTTGATTGCAAGCATGATTGAACCTCTCTTGTAGGTTCTTTTTCTTTTCATGAAACAAAGCAATTCTATCATTGTTAACTTAATCAATATTAAGATTAGGATCAAAGGCTTTCTTAAGGCAAAACATCTACAAAGCTACGCAAGTGGAATTATCATGACCATATGTACCATGAAAAAAGAGAAACTTATTAACATAATTCCATACAAGAGCCTTAAACCTATAATTGATATGATAGTTTTTTTTTGCTTAGGAGGGCCCAAATTTTGAGAAAATATTTGTCCATTAAGGCATCATATTCTCAGGTTTTGGACCACCCCTAAATTTAGTTTGAATGTAAATATGATCTCCAACTATTTTTATTTCATAGGAGGTATCTTGGACATATACATTGCAAAACCCATCCCCTATAGTATTTTGTTAGCATTTTTAGATTTTCTAGCTTTTTGGCCATCATTCTTTTTCCATTGTTCAAGGATTTTCACAAAATGAATAATTTTTCAAGAAAATGTAAGCCACATTATGTTCATCGAATTTATCTTGAAAATATGGTTTATCTACATTTTTTTTGTGCATCTGAACAACAATTTGAAGAAGTTTGTTTGGATAGAATCTAGGGTTTGCAAAGTTACAGTGGAGAAATTGCTGGAGCAGGAACAAATTTGGGGGAAGATAAAAAACCCTAGAGAGATCGTGAGTGTCAGTTCAGGTATGGTGCTTCTTTGGCTTTAGCTTTCAAAATATTTCATTGGCTAGGGATTTAAAAATAGGGACCTCTTCTTTGGAAGATATTTATGGCAGTCTATTGGTTCCAATGACGACTACAGCCTCACTTCTAAAACAAGCGGGCAATGAGGCCTTCTCCATGTTTTCACAATAGTTTCCCTTTGATGAGGAGAAGTTGGATCATATGCGTCAAGTGCTTAAAGCGAGAAAAGAACCCCATCCAAAACCACATGTTCGCTCTAACAATGGTACCTTTGTGCCCAAGTTAGATGAGTCTCCTGTGATTGAGGTACCTCCGACTTACATCCAACAACCTTTGATCACGCTTTCCACCCAAGCCCTTGCATTCAAATTTGTAGGAATATGGCCTAGTCCAATCACAATCCAAAAATGGATTAGTACACATTAGGGGAGTAAAGTCTCCTCTTATAAATTCATGATGACAGGTAGGGGATACTTTGTCGTTACATTTACCTTTGTGGAGGACAAGAGCACTATATTTCATGGGGGTCCTTGTTTTCTAGGATCTAGCTCACTTTACATGACCCCGTGGAGCATGGCATTTGATCCTCAAGAGGAGGAGCCTGAAGAAGTTTCTATTTGGGTCAGGTTACCATTTTTGCCACTACACCTATGGAACAAACCTTCGATGGAATTAATAGGTAATGTTATTGGAACATTCATTGACTAGGCTCCTCTAAAGGCTAATAATGCTATATGTGCACACATCTGTGTGCAAGTTAATCTAAAAAAGGCTTGCCTGAACATATTGGAATAAAGGTATTTGATTGGATACATAACCAACCCCTGGACTATGAGCATATACCATTCAAGGGTATAACATGCCATGGGAATTTCTCCCAAAACTTCCCAATTAAACAAGCACAAGAAACAAAAAATAAGAACTAGGATTCCAAGAAGTCAAAAGGAGACTGCGCAAATCAAGAAGCAAGAATCGACAACCTCAACCACAGGATCAAAAAATCTTCCAGCACAAAAATAAATTTGAAAGTCTTAATGAAGGAGAAAAGGAAATCACCTCTCTAGATGTGATGACTTCTAAAGATAAATAGAAGATACCTACAACTGAAGCTGTCAAGTCACCAGAGATCTTAGGAGATACACCAGAGAACACAACAGCTAGAGAAGAAAATGATGGAAAATCAGAGGAAGAGGTAGAAGAAACACAAGTGGAGGAAATAGTGATTCCTGGGGGTTTATCAACCACACGATCTGCAGTTAAGGGAAGAAAATAAAACCAACTCAGAAATGAGCAAGCACAAAAAGACTTGCAATCCAAAACGCATGTTAGAATTGAGGAGAGCTTCATAAAAAATAAGAAGCAATCCAAAAAATGAATATTATGTCATGGAACTTTAGGGGACTAGGAAGTCCTCTGAAAAAAAACTATTTCAAAGTTATAATACAGGAGCAAAATCCAGCAATAGTATGTATTCAAGAAACAAAAAAAGTAGAGGCAACACTGATTATAGAATGGTAGAAGATATGGGCACGATCATAACTGATAACGGTTGATTCAGTGGGAGCTTCAGGGGGACTAGCTTTGGCTTGGGACCCACAATAATTAGTTTGTAGCTTTCAACATAAGCATAATAACTGGATGGAACTAGTGTAGCAGTAATAAATTTTTATGGTCCAAATAATCCTTTCCAGAAAAGAGAAACATGGCAAAACTTAGCACAATGGCTAGACAATGAGAAGTTTAACAACATAATACTGGGAGGAGATCTCAACATGATCCTCTACCATTGGGAGAAGGTTGAGGGAAGTTTAGCAAAGGATCCAAATAGAGATATACTCAATCAAATTATGGCAGATGAAAGCTTACAAGACATTCAACCGACCAAAGGAAAGTACACTTGGAGCAATAGAAGAGCAGGGGTAAACTATATTGTAAAAATATTGGATAGATTTTTTATAAGTGAAAATCTCCTAACACACTTTCCCCTCACTTCCAGTCACATCATTCAGAAATCTATCTCAGATCATAAGCCAATTCTCTTGGATAGCGGCCAAAGCTTACTACCTCAAAAAATTCCTTTTAAATACAACTTTGAATGGGCAATAGAAGAAGATTTCAGTGAACTTGTGGAAAACACTTGGAACCAATAGGTCCAATCCACCAACCCCCAAGAAAAGTGGAAAATAAAAATTCAAAAACTGAAGCATATGATAAAAAAATGGTTGGCAGAAAAAGCGAGAGTCAAACCAGACAAGAAGCAGTTGATGCAACAACTAGAGTAGCTAGAAACAAAAATTGGGGATCCTCCTCCTCAACCATGGCAAGAAGATGTAAGAAATGACCTGATTCAGAAGCTCAATAAATTAAGCACTAAAGAAGAAACACATTGGAGGCTTAGATACCGAATGGTCTGGCTAAGAAAGGGGGATAAAAATACCAAATATTTTTATCTAAAAACCATGCAACACTACCAAAGAAATATAATCAAGGAGATAGAGCATGAAGGAACCACTTATACAGATAGGGAGAAAATTAAGGAACTTGCCAAGCAATATTACTCAGCTTTGATCTCCAGAGAAAATGGTAATCCTCATTCCCAGGAAATATTGCTGCAACATATACCAATAGTATTAAGTTTAGAAGACAAACATGATCTCAGTCAACCAATCACTATGGAGGAACTTAAGGAGATTATAGCAGCTCTACCAAAGGATAAAGCTCCTGGACCTGATGGATTCACAAATAACTTTTACTAGAAATACTTACACATCATTGGAGAAGATTTTATACGCATGATTGAGGATGTTAGGGTGAAAGGTAAGCTTCTTGGAGCCATCAAATCCACATTTCTAGAATTAATACCTAAAGAAAAAATGCCACTACTTTCTCTAGATTCAGACCAATTTTTTTATGTAACTCTTCCTATAAAATTATTACCAAGTTCTTGGCAAATAGAATAAAGAAAAAACTTGAAAAACTAATATCAGAAGAGCAATGAGGGTTCATGCTTGGAAAAAAATATATGATAATATCATTACAGTGCATGAAGCCCTCCACAGTAGTAGAAAATAAAAAAAGAAACAAATTGTTATAAAAATTGATATGGCAAATGCCTTTGATAGAGTTAATATACAATTTGTAGAATAGGTCCTTCAAAAGTTTGGATTCCCACATCAGGTCATTAAGTGGATCGGAGCATGCATAAAAAACCCATGGATAGTCCCCTTAATAAATGGAGAACCAACAAATTTCTTTCAGGCTACAAGGGGAATTAGACAAGGGTGTCCACTATCACCATATCTTTACATCATTCTAGATGAGACTCTTGGAAGATTAATCAACCATCTTCAAAGAGAAAAACAAATAATAGGGATAGAGGCTGCAGTAGGATGCAAAGCTGTAACACATGGCCAATTTGCAGATGATATCATTCTTCTAGGTGAAACCACCAAGCAAAATGTTAGACAATTCAAGCAATGTCTGGATTGGTTCACACAAGCTACCGAGGCTCAGATAAACACTCAAAAGAATCAGTTCTATACTTAAAATGTTGCAGCAATAACAATCAAACTCTTTTGCACTATCCTAGGATTTTGGTCTGGTACAAAAAAATACTTCAGATATCTAGGAGTGCCCATGAGCTTCCACCTCAGCTTCAGACTGTTGGACCCCAATATTGGACAAGATGGTTAGGAGGATACAAAGTTACTGTAATAGTTGACTCAATCTTGCAAGAAGGGTAGTACTGATAAAATCAGTGTTAGCTTCTCTTCTAGTCTACCAACTATTAGTATATCATGCTTCCAATTTTATTTTGCAAAAGGTAGATGGAATCATACGCAACTTTCTATGGCAAGGAGGTAGGAAATCAAAAATAAAAAAATTCCACTTGGTCAATTGGGATATGGTCACCAAGAGTAAAATTCAAGGAGGACTAGGAATAAAAAAATGGAGATAGTTTCGAAAGCATTGGGAGCAAAACTTATTTGGAACATGCTTAAAAACAATCGAGTATGGCAGCGCATACTAGTCAACAAGTATGTAAATAATCAAACAGATATTCAAATGCTCAAACATATAGACAAACTTCCCAGAGCCTCGTTGGTTTGGAAACATATAGTTGCTGCAAAGAGCATAATAGAGGATAAAATTTCTTGGCTACCAGGAGATGGTAAGTTAATTAATCTATGGGAGGACCTGATCCTAGGAAATCCACCATTAAGAGAGAGAACTCCAATCAAATTGCAGAATCACTTGGAAAGCCAAAGAATATTTAAGTTAAGTGACTGTTTTATTGGACTTCAAAAACTTTGAACTGGATCTCCCCTCCCATTTCATCTCAACTTCAAGGAGATTGGGATTATTTTAAGTTTCACGTGGTGAGCATTAGACCTCTTCATCCCACAATTCTAGATAAACTTATTTGGGGTAACATCAACAGTAATGGGAAATACTCAATGCATCTAGGAGTCCAACATCAGCAAATTGGGCCTGCCAACAAAAAACTATCGATATTATGGAAAGTGAGAGCACCACCTAAACTGTAAGTATTCAGCTGGATAGTTTCTCAAAATAAAATCTTAACAGGTGATAATATACAAAAGAGGGGTATAGCAGGGCCTCATGTTTGTTACAGGTGCAGGCAAAACAATGAAACAATTTTCCATCTTTTGTTTGAATGCCCAAAGGCAATTTCAATTTGGTTAGGAATAATCAAAATTCTTGGCATTTCCTACTCTGGAAGGTTAACCATAGACAAATGTTTTACCAAGTGGAACAAAGAATATAAAGGTAAACTAACAGGTAAGCCCCTCCTAAAATATTTGTGGAGCTCCATACCATATTTTGTCATCTGGCACATATGGTTGGATAGAAATCAAATGATTTTTGAAGGAAAAGGTAAGGACAATAAAATTCTAATATGAAGGATAAAAGAAGAATTAATCCTAAATGTCAAATCTAGTTTTTGTCAGCAACAGTATGAAGAATATCTGTCACCCACAGAAAGAAGAATTATATACCAACTTAATCTCCAAGCTTTCTTGACACACGGAGGATGCAAAGCAAATAATTATTTGCTTGACATATGTTTTCCAACACTCTTCTTTGATGGTGCCTCCAAATCCAACCCCGATAGCGGCAAGCGGACTGATTCTTACAGGACCTTGTGAGATCCTAATCAAATACATGATCAACTTGGGAACAACATCTAACAATGTGGCAAAGGCTATTGGATGTGAAATCAACTTAAAATTGGTGGCAAAGCAAGGAATAACTCAGGTCACAGTTTACGGGGATTCTAAACTGATAATAACAGCTATTGCCAAAAATAAATATTTTAGATCTTTACAATTGAAGATTATTCAAGACAGGATTAGACAACTTGGCATGATCATTGGTAAAATATCCTATCAACACATAAGGCGGGAATTCAACAAAGAGGCTGACACACTAGCGAATCAGGAAATAAATATAGCCCCTGGTTATTACCACCAAATCATCAAGAAGAAGAAGAGCAGGGATGGTATGCAAGGATGACAAAGGCTCCAATAATGAGGTTCTTTTTTGTCTTCATGTTCAGTTTTTTAGAATGATGTTCACTTTGAACTTTGATTAAAGAGTTTTGTACTTTTTTTTTATTAAGTAAATAAATATTTTCTTTTAAAAAGAAAAGAAAAGAGGGTTTAAGTTTGTTTACAAATATAACAATAACAACCTCTTCAGTTAAATTCATATTTACATGATATTTTAGTCTTTCCTATATTTTGTGGAAATTGGTAACAAATTCATTAGGGCCTTGTTTTGTGTCTATAAAAGCATCCATTGCTTGCATAATAGTTATGTCATCATCAAAATATTGTTTGAATTTTTAACAAAAGTAACCAAGAAACCAATAGAATGCTTAGGTAAGGATGCTAACCAGTTAAGAGCATTTTCTATGAAAGCCCTAGTCATTAATTTTAGCAAAGCTTTCTCATTATGAAGACAATCCCTATAATATGACATGAACATGTATATAAAAATTTGAGCTTTATTAGTGCCATCATAAAATATCTTAGACACATGCTCGAATAGGTCAATAGCTTCCACATTGGGGGCTAGAGATTGCATTTTATAATTTATTAAAGTTAGATGAGTTGATGTAGGTAAAACCTCCCTAAGGTTAGTTGGGAGGGAGGAGGAGAATTGGGATTCAAGTTTGAAGGAGGGATAAATACTTGATTGTATCTAGATAATCCATCCAACATAGGTAATATTTTAGAACTGACAACATTTTAGAGGATTTCATCCATTGAAGGCAAAAGATAATGATATTTTAGTGAGGGCTTATTTAGGTCCTTAAAATCAACACACAACCTAGTTTTTTCATTCTCCTTACTCATAGGCACCAAATTGGAGACCCATGTAGTATGTTTGAGGGATATATGATCCTTGATTCAATCAAATTTGACAACATCCTTTTCACAAGAGGCTTAATATTTGGGTTAACAAGTCTTCACTTTTAACTCAAAAGTCTAGCCCGAGGAGCTAATTGATTATATATTGGATGATATCTTTGTTATACCCTTTTAGGTCTTCATAGCTCCATGCTATCACTCCATCATACTTTTGGCAGAGGTGGATTAGAGATTCCCTTTCCTCTTAAGTGGACACTGCCTATTTTTAAAGTTTACCCTAGGGTTACTTCTATCTATTGATAATCCTCTTTGTCTATGGTCATCCCTTTCTTACCTTTGAATTGGTCATCCGCACTAAGCAAGGAATCCAATAAAACTAACCCCTTGGGAAATTTATTGGTCTTTAGTTGTATGATTTGATCTTCATATGCTTCCTCAATATTGGAGATTAGTTCCCCTAAGAATTCAACTACATATTGAATGAAATGAACAATATATTTGTCATTGTCAAACACCTACCAATGTACATCATTGTTAATATTGGCTAGTCTCACCAATAGCTTCATGCATTGCTAATTTTGTACTAGATCACTCATAGGATCAAACTATGATCTGATAACTACTATAGGATCAATATTTATGTTTTGAGTCCTTGGGAGGATATTGAAGTTAATGGCATCAAAAGCTTTAATTAGGTCCTAGACCTTGTGCTTATAAAATCTTGGTACTATATTCTTGGATAGGCATTGAGATCTTACTTGTTTGATCACCAACTTGGTCTCACCAAAGACTTGTAATAGCTTGATGTCCATTTTTCCTACAAGTTGGAGGCCATGTGCCAAGGCCTCATATTCGATGATATTATTCAAGAAATTGAATTAAAATATGTAGGACTACAATATCTCTCTTTTTGGTAAGACCAAATAGACACCAATATTGGATCCTCGTTTGATTTTAACACCATAAAAGTATAGCTCTCACATGTCAATAAGGGCTTCTCCAACTTTCATGATCTCTATGACAAAGGTATTATTTTATTGAATTAGGTAGGTCCCCATACCCATTTTCTTGAAGATATCAAAAGAATTTGAATCCCACATCTCAGCTATCCACTAGTCCATTTGTTAATAAAGAAAAAAGGACTGGACTTCATCGATCAATAGATTTGAACCAGACTGCCCTTCCTCTACAACATCTAAATTGATCAAAGGCACACATTCCACATGATGGATATGGAGGGATTCTGATGGAATATTCAGCTTAGTCCCATATCTAGTCTTGAGTAGCATTTGCATCTAACTAGAGATAGATAACCTCCTATCTTAGTAGTTAAGTCCCTTGATAGATAAATATTGAAAATAGCTAAGAGATCAATCACTGTTATATCTTGATGGACTATAAGGTTCAAGCAAACATGCAGTATGAGAGGAATATTTCTTACTAATCCAAATATTTGAATAGGAGTTCCATATAGCTATATCCCTTTGTTAATAGGTTTATATGCAAACTCCAATGCATCTACCACTTTTATGGGCATGATTGAAGAACTTGACCTATAATCTACCATGCAGTTATGAATCAACTTATCATCATAGATTAGAGTTAGGTAAAATGACATAGTTTTGGTTCCTTTTACCTCAAGGTAAAATATTTGTAAGACCATAGATGAATTTTGTTTACCCAATACATTTTGTCTCTCCAAGGCCTCTAAGTACTTCATTTTCTTAGGTATAATAGGACATCCCAAAGAGGCATGACCATAGTAGACTTCTTCATATGGCCTACCACATTAACTAATACAATAGAATGGACCTTCGAAAGGGTGCTTAGTACCCATTAAGGTCTGAACCTTTCTACAACAAACTAGGGAGCTCTAACTAGTTCTAAAATTAGTGTGCACTACATCTAGGCTTCAAGGACATTCTTCTTAGTGGCCACTACGGTGTTTTGCATATTTTGGTTAATGTGGTTGTAGGGAAATGCTTTTTCTAGGATAAATTAGTCTACCTTGAGCATTGAGGCTCACTTGATTAGCCTTCCCTTATTAGAAATTATCCTTATCAAGTTCTTCATTTCATCTAGCTTAGTAGAGGAGTAAGGACTTGTAGATGGGTATTCTAGATAAGGGAGACAAGTTTGAGCCTTTACGGGGTTTATAGTTGGAATAGGCTAAAAAGTAGTAGATTGAACTACTAGAGGCTGTTAATAAGGAGGTTGAATGCTTGGAAATATAGGCATAGGGGGTGTAGAATCTAAATTACTTATTGGACTAGGTCATATTCCACTTGAATGGATATCCCATAGGCTGTAAGTAAAGAGTCACCTTCTCTAGACTTGATCATCATGGCTATTTTTGGATTAACAAATTTTAAATAATAAATAAATTCCATACTTGGGAGAGGATATATTTCATTCAAAATTCTGCACTAGGTTTTATTAAACCAGGTATTGAAATCATCCATGGTCTCCATGGGTGCTCTCTTGATAGTAGTCATTTGGTCTAGGAGAGATACAACATCCACCTATTCTCTAAATCTATCAACCAGTATGTCTACAAGTTGGTTCCAACTACTAATTAAATATGGTGTAAGGCATATATACCATTCTTACACCTCCCCTTTAAATTATGTTGCTAATAGACTAAGGGCTACATCCTGCTCCTCAAAATTATGCACCATGCATAGGCTTACCATGTGATGCAAATTTTTTGTAGGCATGGTCACATCTTCACTAGTGAAGGTAGTGACTTGAATGTTGAGGCTAGGATTAGGTCCCATGTTGTAGAAGGAACATACAATTATAGGGGATCTCTATCATTCCAGGATGTGTATCTCCTTAGAGGTTTATTATATTGCATAACCATATTCTGATGTTGATGTCTTCTTCTATATCCTTAGTTTAGGAGAAACACCAATGCTTGCAAATTTACTATTAAAAAGGACCAAGTAGTAGGTATTATGCTCATAAGTTTTTAGGTCTTGTAGGTCAATGTGATTGCCCAAATACATAGGTCCTTGTAAATCAAGTAAGACTACATTTTTCCTAAAATTTTATCAAAATTTTGCTAAGGCAAATAACTTGAATGCAGAGACTCAAATGCACAAATCTCGGGCTAAATTCCAAGGCAACTAAGTGTTTTAAAAAATTTTAGAATCATGGAAAAGAAGTGAAGCAAGATGCATTCTATCAAAGTGAAAAAATGACTAAGTCCCAAAAGGCTCCAGTAATGTGCAAACCTAGGATCAATCAATTTCAAACTCTCCCAATGATGACATCACACAAAGCTTTAGAAAAGTTTAAGAACAAGGAGAATGAAATAACACAATCTTGATATTGACTAACTAAAGTATTCCCAAAATTCCAAATTTAGAATAAGCATAAAGCCAATATTTTCCAAGTGATTACATCAACATAAGCCCCATGAAATTCTAGGAATGCATAAAGTTGAAAGAGCGAAAGAAGTACTCGATGAGGCACAACCACATGCTTTATATAGGATGAAGTTAGCCAAACCTTCTTAGAAATATTGAATTCATATCAGAAGATCTTTATTACAACCAAAAGTATTGGCATCAATACAAAGTCTTAGAAATAAGAAAAATCACCCGAATATATATTGTCACCAAAGATCACACCTATCAGGCACTGTAACCACTTAGACACTTCTCGATCACTCAAGGCAAGGTCGTTGAGCTAAAATTGATATTTTTGATAGACCATTGCAACAACCAAGCATGATTGCAATAAAGTAACAATTGAATATCTATGTAGATACTATAGACATGCATCAGCCAAAGGTAAAAGAAGAAATCCAAACCGACCGCATTAGCAAAACCAAAATATAAACAATTAATTGGTGTAAAGCATGAAAATGACATTTGATCCCATGATTGTTCTTTCTAGTATATTTCTCATAGACCTGTAACAAACTATTGTAAATATTGAGCTACAAGATTCATGAAAAACTTATAAATAGCTCAATGCACCTCATAATAAAGGTTGGCTCTTTAGCATTTTGTTTGTTGTATATTGTATGATGACTATTGCCAATCAATAAAAGTGAAAGTTGTTTGGCCTTCATTGTGATAGAATTTTTAGGTTTTTATAAATAAATTCTATACTTCAATACAACTATGTTTACACTTTATGAATAATAAATTTTGCTAAAGCAAATTCTACATAATTGGATTACTTTTCATAAAGTAATAACTAGACCTTAATAAAATTTGTAATACTTTTATTGGTGGTTGATCTATTACAGCCTAGATTAAACTTGAATGTGTAAAGATTTTGTATACTATTTTCATTGATATTATGCTATATTTCATCCATATTTTAAGCATTTTTTTTAGCCCTTATATTTGTTTAACCCTACGTCCATTCCTTTAGTCTTAAACCCTATTTTAATTTTGTAAAGTATTATAAGGAACTAGCCTTCTCTGAAGGTTGAGTATAGGAGAAATTCTTCTCATACAATCTTAGCGAAGATCCAAGGCACATCTCATACACCTAGGTAGATCTTGGACCAAGAGTTTCTGACACACCTGGTGTGACCTACCTACATGATTATCCCATATTTTGATCGAGTATGATTTTGGTGAAGTCCTGCTCTCTAGGATTATCTAATCATTCACCTGATAACTTTGTTGAGATAGAATTGATGGATAAATACCTAATTTCCATTCAATCCAAAGTTGTACGATCACAAGTTCAGCAACCAAGAAGCTCGAAAAGCAATTACAATTTCTTGAGTTACTATCCCATAGATTTAGATGAAGCACTCTTTCATCTCTTGAGCCATGTTCTCTTACTAAAAGCATAAATTCCAAATACTTTAGTTCCTAAGGATTCCTTGACACACCTAGCTCAAAACTCATGGTCCAACAAGCTTCTCAAAATTTTCCCATATGGAACGCTATCAGATTGTTTGACCTAACACACCTTAATGATATTCCCCAAGTGACACTCAAAGCTTTTCCAACCTATGATGTTATGGGTAAGACAACATATGAGCATTTTCAGGATGTGGCTTCCTTGGCTACTATTTATGACATCCAAGATGACGATGTCATGGTAAGACTCCTTGCACTATATTTTAAGGAAACAATATCACACTGGTACCATAATCTAGAAGACAAAAGTGTCCATTCATGGTCTGAATTAGATAAACTATTCATTCAAAAGTTTACTACTATTCAAAGACACCCTCAAGAAGTTATCAAATTTAATATCATGTTAGCCAAACTTAGAGGAGAATTCCCCAACAAATTAGACCATTTAGCCCTCAGTCATATGTCTATTGCCTCCATGATTTTATTTTTGACCTAGGTATCCAATACAACAATCTAATGTAATGACCTTTACTTGAGTTTATCAAGTCATATTAAATGCAGAGAATAATATAATTTCCATGGGAAAACTTCCCCCTAGGGTTGTTATGCCACATTTCCTCAAAATTGTCTAGTCCACTTAGTAGAATGAAACTATGGTTATGGTCACACTTTTGCCTCCATTAGCTATGATTCCCACTCTTAAAGCCTTATCCTTGGAACCAACCTTACCTACATTACTTGCTCTATAGCCTAAGGAATCTTTGATTATGTAAGAAGTATAAACAATATTGAAAAATTTGAGTAATGATTTGACCACTATCAACAAGAGAGAGACTAAGAGGTATTAGCCTAGAAGATTCCTCTATGTCACTAGATATTAGGAGACTTCTATGAGAAATGCCATTGGGAAAACCAACAATGCCCATAACAATCAATAAGAGAGACCATCTACCTCTACATCTACAAAAAAATATTGGTGCTTAGTGTGCAATGATCCTCATAATATTGACAAGTTTGATATCATAGAATAAAGCTTAGTTGGTAGCCACTAAAAAGGAAGAAAGAGCATAAAAAGAAAAAATAAACATATTATGGGACTTAGATCAAATTTTGCTCATGTAAGACCCTTTAGAAAAAGATTGTATATCAGTTTTGACAACATCCATAAAGAAGCCTTTATAGGTGGACCCACAAAAATTAGAGCCTTTCTAAGTTTTGTACCAACCTCAAAAGGTAAAAGAGAAAGAGAAAATCTAGACAAAACCAAAGAAAACTCAAGCTTAGCCAAAATAAAATAAAAAATCAACTGAGATTGAAGCATGTAAAGAAGGTGAAGGAAACTCAAGAATAGTCCAAAGAATAAGCCTAAAATAGACTTTGGTATCCTTTTATAACCAAAGGACAAAGGTTAGAGGAAACCCAAGAATACCAAAAGAGGTTTGATGAACTAGATAAGAACAAAAAGAAGCAATTGAAATGATTAGGATTTAATATAGTTGTAGAATTGAAGACCCCCTTAAAAGCAAGCATGTACGATGGTTTATGATCCCTAGATAGATTGAACTCATCAAAGCTTCATTGAAAAGCATCCATTCAAAAGGATAACCTCTCTTGGAGTTCAACTTAGCTTAGGGTCATCCCATTTCTAGAATGTAAAAGAATAGAGTACCTCCTTTCTACATGTCTTTACAAATGGAGGGATGGATTGTGCATAACTACATGTTCGACTCTGGAGCTGCAACCACTGTTATGCCTAAAGTAGTGTGTGAATCTATGGATATGGAATACACCTAGTCATATATCATAGTTATGCAACTAGATGACACCCCTATTAAAATAATTGAATTAATAAATATATCCTAATGGTATTACACAAAATACCAGAAGTCACTATGATACAAGAAGTGGTGATAGTTGACCTTGAGCTATACTTTGTTGTTTGCCCTTTTATAGGAATTCATTACAATATTGGATGACTATATGTCATTAGAATATTATCATATGGTCATCCCACATGAATGGAAGAAGGTAAATATCTATGTAGAAAAGCCAACATCATATCACATAGAGAAAATAGAGGAAGAAAACATAAATATGATGAGTGAAGAGATGGATGCCTTGGAGATAATCATAGAGGAACTACAAACAAAGGATAAATTCTCCCTTGAGGATTTCAATGCCATGATCAAAATTTGACTAGGTACATACTGCTTGATAGATCCAAAACCACAAAGTTCTAGCCTTGTCAAATCAAGAGCTTTGTGAAACAAAAGTTTGGAAACTTTACTTCAATGGAGCTAGATGTAGAAATGAGGTCAAAGCTGGAGTGGTATTAGTATCTCCTTCTAAGGGAATGAAGAAGTTATATTATAGAATAACATGGAGCTACACTAATAATGCAATTGAATATGAAGCCTTGTGCCTTGGTTTGGCACAAACAAAAAAAATAGGAATTAAGTTACTATCAATTTATGGTGACTTTGAGCTAGTGGCCAATCAAGTGACAAGGAAATGCAATAGTAAAAATCACTATTTAAAAGCATATTAGAACAAAGTATGGACCTAAAGGAGATTTTTTAAGCCCTAAATATGAAAGTAGTTCCCAAAAGTTAGAACAAAATAGCTACACTAGCCTCTCAGGGGGTAAATTTTGATCTAGTTGCTGACTATGATAGAAAGCAAAACACACTAAAGATGGTTTTCAAACTGTTGATCCCAAAAAAAGAGATATTATAGCAAGTATTTGAGAGTAATCAACAAATTGTTGAGTTTTTAGCTAAAGAGGCTATCTATGCGGCTCAACTAGAAGAGATGCAACATCATGTTGACCAGGAAGAAATAATGTAGCTCAAGAACAATCATATTCCTAAAGGGATGATTACCTTGAAAATTTTATTTGACAATAGTGATTGGTCCATTGGACAAAAGATGAAAATAGATGAACAAGCATTCAAGGAAGTTTAGGTTGAACCTAGAAAGAAGATGAAAGTTGGAGTGTATTGATCTGAAGAAGAAATAAACGAGCTCATGTTCTTGTGTAGAGAATATCAAGACATAATAGCTTAGAGCTATGATGACCTATAGGTTTATAGCAAATATGTCATCCAACATATTGTAGAAATACTACCCAATGTTAATCCATTCATACCGATCAATCTTAAAATCGAGTTCATAATGAAATATAAAATCCTTAAGTTACTCAATGCTAAGATCATATATCCTATTAAGCACTCTACATTGGTAGCAAACTTAGTCCTAGTGAGGAAGAAAATTTGGAGGTATCCACCTTTATGCTGATTTTTGGAATTTATAAGATATTATTAAAGGATCAAATTATCTCTTGTCACAAATTGATAAGATCTTGCAAGTGGTAGACAAGTAGAAAGGTTTTCACTTCTTGATGGTTTTTTTGGATATAATCAGATTTGTGTGAGAGATGAAGATCAATACAAGACAACCTTCATCACCAAATGAGACACTTTTGCATATCAAAGGATGCCCTTCAGCCTATCCAATGCTAGAGAAAATTTTTAAAGAGATATAGGTCTTGCCTTTGGTGAGTTGGTCAAAAAGATAATTTTGATTTACTTAGGTGACATGATGGTCTTTTCCCATGATAAGTAACAACATTTGGATCAACTAAAAATGGTCTTTCAAAAATATCAAGAATTTGGAGTGTCGCTCAACCCCAGAAATCAATATTCGCTATGCATGAAGGTAAACTTCTAGGGCACATAGTATCCAAACAGGGATTAGATATTGATCCAAAATTAATCAAAATTATTCTAGCAATGCCACTCCCCATTAGCAAAAAGGCTTTACAATACTTCTTCGAGCAAATCAACTTTATCCAGAAGTTTATTTTTTATTTTACCTAGATAGTCAAGCCTATGATAGAGCTTTTATAGAAGGAAGTAATATTTGCATGGAACTCAAAGAGGATAAAAGTTTTTAAGTAGATCAAATGAGTAATAACACAAGCTCTAGTGTTAGTCAACCCAAATTATAGGAAGGACTTCATTCTATACATTTACGAGTGTGAATATAGTTATGCTACAATATTAAATTAGAAGGATGATAATCAAGAGGAGCACCCAATATCCTTTCTTAGCCAAACACTCCATGATTATCAAAAGTACTACAATTTCATAGAGAAACAAGTGTTCACTCTCATGAAATCACTCAAAAAATCTTAGACATTATTTATCTCAAAGAAAAATACTAGTATACGTAGTACATCTAGATGTCAAAAATTTTAATCTTCAAGGAGAATTACGAGAGAAAAGAGCTAGGTGGATTACCAAGATACAAGAGTATGGCATAAAAAATCTAGACAACCAAGTTGGTGAGAGGAAGAGTCCTATGTGAAAAGCTAGCTTACACCACTAAAATAAAATAGAAGATTGCTTTGAAGCAAAGTCTGGGAATAATAAATATGTAGAGGAAGCAAATTAGGTTACTGAATTAAATAAATATTTATAGATAGGTAGATGTTTAGAAATATTAAGTGCCTCTCAAAGAATTAGATTTAAGCTACATGCTTTAAACTATTCAAAGGATTATTTAGGAATTAGTGAAAGGATTATTTAGGAAATTTTTTGATGGAGTTCTTCAATACATCCAACCAAAATAAATAACAAAAGTACTAAATGAATTTCCTTATGGCTTCCTTGGAGGTCACTATTTGGGACAAATTACTATAGCTAAGATTCTCTAGTCTGGTTACTATTGGTCCTCCATGTTTATATATGCATTCAAAATAGCTAAAGCTTGTGATAAATACTAGAGGTTTGTTGGTAGAAGAAGGAACTCAACACTATCCTTACAACCATTCATTGTAAAAGAACCTTTCTAGCAATGGGGGCTTGATTTCATTGGATTCATCAACCCAAATTCATCTAACAAAAACAAGTTCATTCTAACGATGACTAATTATTTTACGAAATGGTTAGAAGTAGTAGCAATAAAAGTGGTTGATCAAGATATCGTGATCAAGTTTTTAGAAAGATTGATAACAAAATTTGGTATCTCAACCATGATATTAATAGACAATGGACTTGCCTTCATAGGTTCAAATATTATAGATTTTATAAGCAAGTATGGTATCTACTTAAAGGCATCTTCCAACTATTACCCATAGGGGAATGAACTGGAAAATTCTACCAATAAGAACTTGTTAAGTGATATCTAATGCTTAATCATGCCTTGTGGGAAGATTACACCATAGTAAAGAAGGCATAAAAGGCCTCAATATACTCCTTAGTATATAGAAAAGAAGCTATTCTACCTCAGCACCTAGATTTAATGATAGACAAAGGATAATTTCTAGATATTGAGAAAATAGAAGCTCAAATAGTAGAATTATTATTCTTGGAAGAACAAAGGGAGAAAGCTTACAACAACCTTTAAGAACATCAAACACACATTAAATGGTGGTTCGATAAGAAAACCTTATTACGATATTATCAAATTAGCAATCTAGTACTGAAATGAGATAAATATTGAACAAAGTTGAGAAAGTATCAAAAGTTTAATTTGTTCTGGTCTAGACCCTATTGAGTTAGTACAAAATTCAATTACAATGTGTATGAGCTAGTGAATAATAATGACTAATTTTTTTCAATTCTGATAAAAAACCAACATTTAAAGCACTTTGTATAGAAGAAAGTGTCATTGAACTTGTATCATATGTACATAGATATGCAAAGTATAATAAGCCACAATAATTTTAAATTACTATAAGTTAATTGGATGAAGTAAAGCTAGAAGGCATTTTTTTTAAAAATAAAGCATGCCCATTCACCAAAAAATATAGTGGTAACATCTCAGTAAGCATGCCAAAGTGCTCGCATGTTTCCAATATTGTAAAATGTCGATTCAATAAAACATGCACTATCTACCACATTATAGCACTAATGATAATTTTAAATTATAAAAACGAATTCCCAAGGGTTAATTTTGCATGAAATTTGCTAAGTAAAATTATTCTAAGAAGATAAAGCATTTTAAGGAAGAAGCATTGAAAGCCTCATGCACAAGCAATATTGGTCACATTTGGCAAAGCTTAGTACAAAAGTAGCTTTAATCAAAACTTAGCAACCATGGTCGGTGCTGCTAGGATTTTCTCTAAGAAAAAAAGGAGCACTTAGAAAAGCACTGCAAAAGGCAAGAAAGTCTATAAAGAACCAAAAGAGCTGCAAGGCCATATAAGAAAAATCAGGGATACAAAAATCACTTTGCAAGCAAAATACAAAGGTCTCAAAGGTGTTGTTGAAAAAAGGGCCTAACATGTTTCAACTAGTTGCATAGGTGTAGCTACATGGATATCATTCTTTTCCTCATATATGTATAAGCCTATACATCCTTGCTAAGAATTAGTACTAGTGGTGGTGGAATTCTATAACCCTCAAATCAAAGCAGTTCAAAATTTAGAAGGCTAGGTAATATTTTATCTCAAGCCTAAACTTTTTACCCATGCATTTGCAGTAGGCACTCATCCTAAGGTAAACCTCAAACCCTTTATTTTTCAATATCAAAGTACGTATTATGATCCCAAATTTCTCAAATATGGAAGCAAGAATATAAAGAGTTAGCTTGACCAATAACTATATAAGCCTACACCTGGTCATATTTTTCCAAAATGCCTAATCCAACTTTTTAAGATCCAACATCTAGATATTTTATCCATGTTAGCTATAATTTTTGGTCTAGAAACAAATAAATATATCTATGATTATCAAATTTCCATGGCCTATGCTAACACTAATCCCTACATTATGACACAACCTACCCAGACCAATTAAAACCTTCTCTTTTCTTTGATTGATCCCACTTCTTATGTATGAAAAATGCATGATTACCTGATAGGATTACAAACATCAAAGCACAAAGTATTTAGATACTTGTCACATTTGGATTGGTTGTTTCTATACTAAAAAATAGAAAATTGCCATGGATAGTGATAAAAAAGCAAAAACCTGTAAGGAATCTCCTTATTAGTGGTAGACTGGACACACCTTATTAGGGTTTTCAATTTCTATTATGAGTTTAATAAATAATTTCTGGGCCCTACATTGAAACTCATGTATGGAAATTTATCTTGGCTATCTTAAAATACAGTAGAAAATATTTGCACTCCTTAATAAGAGGAAGAATGCAGGAAGGAACTATGATGAGTGTATGGATTTGTTGAAAATCCACTTTTGCTTCCTTACTATGTAACAAACTAGATTTTTGGCATGGAATTCTATTGACAAGTGGATGAAATAAATGTTGCATATGGTATTGGCATAAAAAAGGTAGGAACTTATGAAGTGCTATTCACACTCATAGGGCAAGGACAAGTCTGTTGGATATTTTGATTAAATGAGTTGTCATTGATGTCAAGAGTTAGTTTCAGTGAGCAGTGCAAGAGGAAGAATGTATCAAGGCCAAAGGAAAAATATTATTATAATATTTTATTATAATATTCCAGTTAAAGGTTGATTTGAAGAAAATTGAAGACCATGAAGTGATCATTCTCCAAGTTCTCTAAAAAACCTAGGAAGCAAATTTAAAAGGATAAGGTTTAAATTATTTAAATTTAAATAATAGTTTTGGCACCAAAGTAAAAGGTTGTATGTTTAAATTGAAATTTAAATTCGATATTATCGTCGACATTTGAAAGTGCATATGCAAGTGTGTATAAAAAAGGGGTTAAAATTTTAATTAACCCATCCATGCGAAATATTGCCCATGTATGCCAAGTGTTAGAGCATAAAAGATGAAAGGATTTTCGCATGTGCTAAATCCACATTGGATGGTGAAGAGACAAGTTGAAGGGAGCGTCAAACTTAGTACCAAAGGTACTGGTAGTGCAGTTGGCGACAAAGGACAACACTGAGTGTTTTGACAGGCAAGGAGTATAGGATTCAAACCCCACTGAGTTTGATTTTGCAAGGTAGTGAGGGCATTTTCATTTTTGAACAGTGCTGAACGAAGGGATAAAGGGAGGCTTGCACCTTCCCTTCCCGTGGAAGCACCTAGCCCATGTTGTGGGCTAGCACCTCGATAAGGTACTCGGATGGGAGTAGGTTTTGCATTCAAAACCCACTGAGGCTCTTTGGTAGTGTTAAAGGTATGCACTGATGTCATTTATCTTGGTCACTTGATTATTTCGGATGTGCTAAGGTTGAGAAAAATAAAATATTTTTGGTTATAAAGTTTAATTTTTGCCTGAATTATTTTTGGTAAGTAGATATTTTATATACAAAATGGGTTTTTTAAGAGGATCCCAAAACCTTATAACATGAGAGGCCGCAGCCCTTAGTAACAAAAGGAGCCCCTTGGGCTAGTACAATAGAAACCATAGTAAACCTTACCAAAAAAAACATAGTAATGCCCAGGAGGGCTACATCAGAAACCTCAAACTGGAGGTAAAACATGCTAAAAAACAACAAAAAGATTGGTGGAATTGCCAGCTGTACCCAACAAGACAGGTGTCGCGGCGCTCCCCATGCCCGTCCGCCCAAGCCCGATCCTCTCTTCTTGCTTATGTGGAATCATTAGCGATATCCTGGCTGGCGACCTTCTCCACGTCCATCAAAAACAACTGCCACCACACCACGAGACATGTGGATAGTAATCCCTTATTTGCCAAGTGGTCGGCTAAACCATTGCCCTCCCTATAGGTGTGCTTGACTTGGACCAGGTTCCTCCGGAGGAGGAGGTTCCTGGCCTCAAAAATGACATTGAAAACCTTCCACGCTAGATCCTGGGAATTCATCATGTAGTTAATGATGTTCAGTGAGTCCCCTTCAACTACCAAGGGTTGAGGCCCCATCAAAATTTAACTTCAACCATCCTTGAGGAGGCCTGACCCACTTGACGTCCTTCCTGGATGACCGCGGATCCTCCCGCTCCTTGATCTCCCTTGATAACTTCAAGGATTTGAACAAACCCTCTTCAAACACATGCTTGGGCCATGGGTTGGGGATAAGCTTGGAGTTCTCAATGGCAAAGGTGATGGCCCTGTGAGCGACTGAGGGAGGATCCCTGGGAGGATTACCGAAGACCCGACCATTGCGTTCCAACCATATCTGCCACAAAAAATGGTGGAAGCAAGCATTCCATAGGAAACGGAGCTTGGGATTTTTAAAAGGATTGGGCCATTGGAAGAAAGCCTCCTTAATGGTCTTGGGGGGAATCCATTGGATCTAAAAGGTAGAGAGGATGGAGCCAAGGACCGACCCAGTGAAAATGTAGTGCAGGAATAGGTGGTCAGAGGACTCACAGGCAGACTCACACAGATAGCACCTATTGGGAATAGCAAACCCCCTCTTGTGAAGATTGTCAATTGTGAGAGCTTTATTCTAAAAGGCAATCCATGAGAAGAAATTTACCTTTGGGATCAAACATTTCCTCCAGACCACGTTGCAAGGAAAGTCTGATTTCAGCCCTTTGCATTGGAATTCATAGGCAGATTTGATAGAGAATCCACCATCATCGGTCCCCCTCCAAATCATTCGATCCGGACCTCTGTTGGTGGGTATGATGATGTCCTTAAGGATGGAGGATAGGAAGTCGGCCTCAGTCTCTAGCCCCTCTACATCAATGAATTTCCACTATAGGGAGCCATTTCTCCATTCAATGAAATTGGCCACCCTCTGCCCAAAGTTGTTATCAAGAAAAGTTTTAAGGTGAACCAACCCGGTCTGCTCAGAGAGAGGGTCCTCTAGGGCCCACCTATCCTTCCAAAAATCTATGCTCCAGCCATCCCCAAGGATCCACCTGATGTCATCTTGGATCAGCTGCCTGGATTGGACAATGGCTTTCCAGAAAGCCGACCCCCTAGTGGGAATCCCATCCTCAAGAAAGGAAGTGTTAGTGAGGTATTTCCTCCTAACAATTCTAACCCATTCTGCCGGTTCATCTACCAGGATCCTCCAGGTGTGTTTGGCAATGAGCGCTAGGTTCATCTTGGCCATTCTCCTGAACCCTAATCCTCCTTGCTTCTTGCTTCTACAAACTTTGTCCCAGGCCACCAAAGGAAACCTGGACTTGTCTTCATTGCCTGACCAAAGAAAGTTTCATTGGGTCTGCTCAATCTTGTGAAGAACCGAGGTAGGCAATCTAAAAATAGACATGAAAAAGGTCAGAATCCCTTGGAGGCACGCCATAGTGAGGGTTGCCTTGGCAGCTTGGGATAAGAACTTGCCTTTCCATGATGCCAGCTTTTTGTGGATTCTCTCGAGCACCATGTTCCACATCCCTTCCTTAGCACACCCACAGAAGAGAGGGAGGCCAAGATAGGTAGTGGGGAGGGAGTCAATAGAGCACCCCAGGATCCTTGCAATCTAAACTTGACGCCTGACAGGGGTGTTGAGAAAAAAGATCTTGCTTTTGATGTAGTTAACTTTTTGACCGGCAACACTCTCATAGAGTCCTAGGATTCGTTTGATGGATCTGGCTTGAGCTACTGATGCTATGGTGGATAGGAGCATGTCATCCACAAACTGTTGATGGGTGATCACCTCAATCCCTGAGGCAGGGAGGATGTCGATCACCTTCTTCTACTGTTGGGCATCCTTGAGGGCTCTTCCCAAAGCTTCTATGAGGATGATGAAAAGGATGGGGGACAGAGGATCCCCTTGACGTAGACCTCTTGAGCTCTGAAAGAAATCGATAGGAGAGCCATTGACTAAGATAGAGAACCAGGGGGAGGAAATGCAGCCCTGGATGAGGTCAACCCATAGGGGATGGAAGCCAAACTTGAGGAGGATCTCCCGAAGGAAACCTCTATCAACCCTATCGAAGGCCTTGTTCATATCAAGCTTGAGGAAAAGGGCAGCCTTCTTGGTCATTGAGGCAGAATGCAGGGTTTCATGGATCGAGATGACCCCATCCAGGATGTTCCTCCCTTTCATCGAACTGCCTTGAGACTGATCAATGATAAGGGGGAGAATGGGCTTCAGCCTGTTGGCCATAACCTTGGTCAACACTTTGTAGATGACGTTGCACAGGCTGATAGGCCTATAATCAGAGATGGATTTGCAGTCAGAGGCTTTCGGGATGAGGGCCAAGAAGGTGGAGTTGAAACTACGAGGGACAACTTTGGTTGACTGGATCTCTCTAATGGCCTCACAGACATCATTCCCCACCACATCCCATAGGGTTTGGAAAAACCTCGGAGAGAAACCATCCGGCCCAGGGGCTTTATCAGGTTGCATTGAAAATAAGGCCTCCTTAATCTCATCATGGGAGAAAGGTTCCACCAGTCTGAGGTTCGCATCCTGAGGAACGATGCAAGGAATATTTGATAGGAGAGTATCCTGAGCTTGGTTGTCACCCTCCGGGGCACTTCCCAAGAGGTTCTGGAAAAAGGACACCACTTCAGCCCTGATCTCAACTATGTCCTTGGTGGATGATCCATTGCTGCACACAATCTCCCTGATCTTGTTGGATGCCCTGTGCCGCATAGTGGAGGCGTGAAAGAACCTGGTGTTAGCATCGCCTTCCTTGACCCACAGGTCTCTTGACTTCTACCTCCATAAGGTTTCCTCTCTAGCTAGGATGTTATGGAACTCTGCTAGGAGGTTCCTTTCCTCCTCCCTAGTGGGGCTGTTGTGGTCCCCAACTTCGATTCTCCTTTCCATCTCCTAAAGTTTCTTAGTAATGGCCTTTTTACTGGTGAAAAGGTTGCCAAAAACCTCCCTGTTCTAGATTTTCAAGTTTTCTTTGACCATCTTCAGTTTTTGAGCCAGCCGAGAAGTGGCGGATCCTCCAAAATTTTGATGCCACCATGAGGACACTTGATCTTTGAAATCCTTGTGGAGAGTCCACATGGCTTCGAAATGGAAAGGAGTTTTGAAGGAGGGAGGCCTGCCAGTTTCAAGGAGGATGGGACTATGGTCTGATCCGATCTGAGGTAAGGCCAACAGGGTGGCATCACCAAACAGAGGGATAGCTTCTTGAGAGATGAGGAACCTGTCCAGCTTCACCTGGATGAGCCCGCTATCAATCCTCCTGTTGCTCCAAGTGAAAGAGGACCCCTTGAGCTTAACATCCATGAGCTCATTGGTATTGAAAAAACCTCTAAAATCCTCCATGCTTCTACTGAAAGAGTCATTACCTCCTTTCTTCTCAGATGGATGCAATGGGCTATTGAAGTCTCCTCCTATGATCCATGGAAAGGTGTTGAAGGTGGTCCTCATTTGAGTTACAGTTTCCCACATTTTGGCCCGCTCGATGGGGGAATTTGGAGCGTAAATGTTGGACAGGATCCAAGACTGATTGCTGGTCTTGGAGTGAAACAAAATGTTTAGGATCCTGCTCGAGGATGACAAAAGCCTTCCTTCAACCAGGGTAGGGTCCCAAAGGCACATGAGCCCACCTGACGTGCCTTGAGCTGGACTGATAAGGCACTCTCCTTTGGCCCAAATGGCCTTGGCAGACTTTCGAGAAGAGAGCTCATCGATTTTGGTTTCTTGCATAATGAATATGGAAGGATTGATCCTTTTCCTTAGGTCAGCCACCAACCACTGCTTGGCTGCCCCATTGAGGCCCCTCACATTCCATGAGAGGACCTTCATTTCGAGGGTTTAGGGTTTTTCCTGCCTCCCTTCACCAGTTGGAAGGGGGGTTTGGTTCCTTGCTTGTCATTCTGGTTGTCGAAATCGTCAGAGAAAAGCGTCAACTGGGTTCCATTTGTGATGTCCTCCATCGTTTCCTTGTTTCTCTTCTCATTGTCAGAGGGTCTCCCTCTTTTCCTTTCGCTGCCATAGTCAATGGCCTATTTCCTGCTCCTGGTGTTTCTAGGGCTGATTCTCCCAGAGACGGATGGGCCTTCTTTTTTAGAGAAAGGAGAAAGGGGTACCTCACCCCTATTCGAGCGGTTTGGGGATTTCCTATTGCCCGCCAGGTACTCATCCATAAAAGAATTTGGAACAACAATTTTGGGAAGGGTCTATACCTGGGTAACTGGATCCTCTATGCTAGGACTGGTGTGAAGCGAGGATTTTGAGAGCACCTCCTGCTCCTTTTGGGCTGACGGGGAGGCTTCTCCTCGCTCATGGTTTTGCTTGCCTTGATCTGGAACATCACTCTGACCTTCCTCCTGAGGTGCTTGGTGGGCGGGATTACGCATGATGTGTTTCGGGCCTAGCACCGACTCCTTGTTGAGAGGGGGAATACCCTGGTTCCTCTGCATGCCCTTGTTCGGACCTATCACCTTTTGATTCTGGGCCCTCAAGACAGGGCACTGATTCAGGAGGTGACCTTGAGTGCGACAGTGAGTACAAAAGGTTGGCTTGTTTTCGTACTCGATGGGCTGCCTCTTGATGATGCGTGATCCTCTATACAAGTTTATGAAAGTGGGTAACTCTATTTCTAGGTTAGCGGAGACACAGAAGTGGGCATGGACCATCCTGGATCGGACCTTGGTGGAAGAATCAATGGCAACGAGCTCACCTATGGACCGGGCTATCCCTCTGATGACATTCTCATGCCAACATTGGAAAGGGAGGTTTGGCAACCTAACCCATAGAGGAGCTACATTTATGTTTTGGGTTTCAGGGTTGAAATCCTCTCCCCACTTCCGAAGAAAAAGGCTCCTGCACCCTAGGAACCATGGTCCCCCGGCCAAGATGTTGCAACAGTCCTCCTGAGTGTTGAGCCTGATGGCGAAAAACCCCCGAGAGAGGGCAACAATTTCCATGTTGTCGCTGGTCTTCCACTTGGAAAAAGCCCATTTCCGAATGGTCTCCATGTCTGGTCGCCCTCCTACGAACTTGCCAATCAGAGTGAAACGCTCAAGCTCTAGGTAGCTGTCCATTAGGTCTTCAGGGATGACCAAATCTGCTCCACAAGGAAGCAGTTCCTGGGTGGGTTGCTTTGTTGGGGATCCTGGACTTAGTACCTGGGCGTAGGATCCTTTTTGGTTTAGGTTTACCCCACCTCTTGGTCCCTCCTTGTCAGGAGGGTCTTTTCCGCTCCTGTCCGACCCATCCGCCTGGGCCCCTGCTGCATCGGGCCCTGCCCCGTCATCACTGCCATGGCTTGTCCCTCCAGGACCCTCACCTGACCATCCTGCCTCCTTTCTACCGCATCCTCCCGGTCGCTCTCCATCCGCCACTCGCTCGCCTGCATTCCCGCTCTCCATCCTCTTCGGGTCATCTATGTTTTAAAGCCATTAATTGCCTAAATTAATTTTGATATTTAGTATTTGTAGGAGATAAAAGGGTAGGCAAATATTATTTTTGAAAGGTTAATTTTTGGAGGTTGATTAATTAAAGTTGGAGATTATAAGGAGTAATTGAGTAATTATTTTTATGTGTGATTTGATGATTGCTAATTTCAAGAAGGAGTAATAAGGTGTATTTGAGTTTGATTATTTTTGTAATTGAGAAATATTTTTGAGAGTGTTAGTGTGATATTTTGTCATCTAACCATTGAAATTGGCAAAGAGGAAAATTGTGATTGAGATAGGTTTTTAAGGGCACTTCTACATCAAACAAAAGGTATGGGCACATCTTCCTAGTGAGTGATTGTTGGATGTTGTGAATGCTAAGTTGGAGTGAAAAGGATTATTTGACAAGCATTGTTGAGTTTGATTCTTGAAGGTTTTTCTGAGTGAGAGTTGATGATAAAAACCTTGTTTTATAAGCATTGTTGTTAAAGTGATTGGTTGAGTGAAGATCTTGAACTAGGGTTTGAAAAGAACATGAGTATCATTGTTATGTGAGGATTACTTGATAAGCATTGTTGTTGAAGTGATTGGTTGAGTGAGGAACTTGAACTAGGGTTTGCAAAGATCATGAGTATCATTGTTATATGAAATTGTTTGACAAGCATTGTTGGAAATAAGTGAGTGAGTGTTCATATGCTTGGACTAGGGTTTGTGAGCAAGGATTATTTCATTGAGTGATTGGTTGAGTAGAGTTGGTTGAGACTAGTCAAGTGGATGTGTTGAAGTGATAGTTCAAGTTCTGTGAAACAAATTGTTCCATATTCTAAATTGATTTGAGAAAGAGATTGAGAGTAATTGAGTGTGAAACATATTGAGTCTCTAACAATTCTCTATATGTTTCTATGGTAAAAATAAAGAGAGAGCAAAAGTATTCGAGCATTGTGGTGAATGTGAAGCATATTGAGTCTCTAACAATTCTCTATATGTTTTTATGAGATTGGACAAGTTCTAGTGAGGACTTGTTGAGAATATTTGAGGTAAGTCTTTGAGAAGACTTGTGGATAGATTAGTGTGATATTTTTTGGAAGCTTACAATACAGATTTGAAGATAGATATTGAGAGCATATTGGACAAGTTCTAGTGAGGACTTGTTGAGTAAATTTGAGGCAAGTATTTGAGAAGACTTGTGGATAGATTGGTGTGAGATTTTGTGGAAGCTTACAATACAAATTTGAGGATAGATATTGTTGAGAAGATTGGACAAGTTCTAGAGAGGACTTGTGGATAGATTAGTGTGAGCTTTTGTGGAAGCTTACAAGGTAGATTTGAGACAAGTCTTTGAGAAGACTTGTGAGCTGAGTTGGTTGATTGATTTGTTCAAACCTTGAGTTAAGGTTTGGGGTAGATCCAATAGAGTTGATTTTGTGATTGAGTCAAGCTTTGTGTTAAGGCTTGAGGATAGATATTGAGGATAGATTTGTGCTAGACCGAAGGACTATGTTTAGTGTAGATTTGAGGATAGAGTTTGGTGCAGATTTGAGGATAGGTTTGTGCCAGACCAGAGATAGATATTGAGCAGATTTGTGCTAGACCGAAGGATTATGTTTAGTGTAGATTTGAGACAGAGCTAAGAGCAAGCTTTGGAGGTGATAGAGTATAGAGGATGATAGTCTCTAGTGGATAGATATCCATTAGCTAAGGCAGTGAGGATAGGTCTTTTGAGTGAGGATATGAGTCTTCAGTGGATAGAGATCCATTAGCCAGTGCAGTGGAGGCAATAGTTCTTCTAGAAGATCACCGACCAGAGTAGAGGAGAAAGGAGTTCTCCTGTGGATAGAGATCCATGAACTTGATTAGGGGATTGGTGTCTCCTTTGGATAGATGTCCATAAACATTATAATAGGGAAAGGATTCCCAAGAGATTTATTGAGAAAATATTAGTGAAATATTTTCTCCATGGAGTAGCCCACATTGGGTGAACCACGTTAAATTGGTGTCTCTATTATGTGTGGTGATTTATGCATTGCTTTGATTACTATTGTTGATATTGCTATTGATACATTGCATAATATTGATTGGGAAAGAAAAGTAAAAAGTGGTCTTATACTATTCACCCCCCCTCTCAATATAAGCTTGTGTTCTTCAATTGGTATTAGAGCAGGTTCCTTTGAAAGAGTTTAACAACTTGAAGGAAAAACTTACAAGAACACAATGGATTCTAAGAATGGATCCTCAGATAATTCAACACCAGTATTTGATGGAAGCGATTATGTATTTTGGAGTATGAGAATGAAGATTCACCCGATGGCACTTGGCAATGAAATATGGGAAGCAGTTGAAAATGGATACACACCACCAGCTACTCCACCTATAGATAAATATGGTAAGCTTCTACAACATTAAAATTCAAAAGCAATGAATGCAATTTTGAGAGGTTTGCATAGAACAAATTTCATAAAGGTTATGCATTGCAAATCAACAAAAGGAATTTGGGATAAGTTGCAAAGCATATATGAAGGAGATAAAAGTGTTAAAAA
This sequence comes from Wollemia nobilis, assembly GCA_028583015.1. Classification (NCBI taxonomy): domain Eukaryota; kingdom Viridiplantae; phylum Streptophyta; class Pinopsida; order Araucariales; family Araucariaceae; genus Wollemia; species Wollemia nobilis. The sequence continues at coordinate 571,509 of JAQPPZ010005005.1, forward strand.
TGTAAAGATACGAAATCTCAAAGGACAATTTGAAGAATTAAGAATGAAGGATGAGGAAAACATTAGTACTTATCTACTTCGTGTAGACGAGGTTGTTAACGCCATGCAAGGACTTGGACTTGAGATTGAAGAATATGATGTTTGTGATAAGATCTTAAGATCTCTCCCAAAAAGGTTTAGTGAAAAGATCTCTGCTATAGAGGAATCAAAATATGGTGATATTTTGACAAGAGATGTATTACTTGGTATTCTTACAACTTTTGAGATGAGAACAAAAGAGGAACCTAATCTCTAGAAGGAAGCAACCTTCAAAGCTACTAAGAAGACAAAGGGCAAGAAGTCGATTCAAGCAATGAGTCATCCAGTGATGAAGAAATAAATTATGGCAGAAGGAATAAGGATCCAAGAAGATTTAAAGATGCAAAATTTGTTAGATGTTTCAATTGTGGAAAGTATGGTCACTATGCAACTAATTGTCAAGAAGCTAGAAATGGCAATGATGAAGAAAAATAGGATCATAAGAACAGGGAATCAGAAAAATACAGGTACCAAAAGAAAGGCAAGGATGGACAAGGCAAACAAGGAAAGAAGTTCTTTCAAAGATAGAAGAGGAGTTACTATGTAGACAAGGCAAGTAAGTACTCAAGTGATAGTGATAATAGTTTCTTAGATAATGATAAAGATGAAGTTCTATTTCTGACAAAAGAAAAAGAAGAAGTTAAGAAAAAGTCACCAATAATTCTCAAGTGTTTTAGATGTGGTAATTTTGGACATCTTGAAGATAGTTGTACAAAGAATGGTTTCAGTTTTAGTGATGATGAATATGAAGATACACTTGAAGGACCAGAAGATAATATTCTAATGGCACTAGAAGAAGAAGGAGGTGATCCTATAGAAGACAAGTCAGAAGATAATGAAGATGTTTTCAAAGGCAAACAAATAGAGGAAGAATAAAAAAAGGGATAAGTTGATCTTGAGGGAGATCTTATCTATGCTCTTAACACATTGAAGAAGGTAAGAAAGCAAAATTCCCAACTTAAGCTTCAGTTTCAAGAATGTGATGAAGAGAGAGGAAAGCTTATAGAGGATCTAAATAAGTCAATGGCTAAGACAAATAATTTCAAGGATAAGTTAGAAGTAAAGGTCTTAGAATGTGAAAGATTAGAACAAGAAGTAGCTCTACTAAGGGAAGAAGTAGAAAAGTCTAAGGATAAGCTACACAAGTTTGGAAAGAGCTCAAATATCGTAGATAAGATGATCAAGGTACAAATACGGTCAACAAAGCAAGACAGGTCTTGGTTTTGAACAAGTACAAAAGAAACAGGAAGAGGAGTCAATCTCAAGTTCTGAAGAAGAAGAAACTTTAGAAGAAGATAGTGTAAGAGAAAGTGAGAATTTTGAGGATGAGTTGGACAACAGAAAGTTCAACAAGGAAAGAAACAATGCACAAAGGAGAAACAAATGGAATATGAACCAACACAGAGTAAAAGAGACTAAGAGACCAATGAGGTCAAGGCAAGGAAATTTCAATGGATGATGCTTCTCATGTCACAGATTTGGGCACAAAGCTTCACAGTGTAGGACACATGAAAGACAGGAATATGGGAACTTCAGGATCATACAAATTTTTTCATGGGTATTGCTACTCATGTAATCAATTTGGTCACAAGGCAATGAATTGTAGGGTCCATGACAAGAATAGATATGGCTTCACCAGAAGAAATCCCAAGATATTTTCACCTCCAAGGAATAACAATATTAAGTGTTACAAGTGCAATAATGATGGACATACAACAAAGTGGTGTAGAGAAAAATTCTAGAGACAAGAAGGAACAGGAATAATTAGAGGAATCAGAAGGATCATATGAGAAGGAAAGTGGACAAAGGTAAAGATCAGTGCTTGCTGGGAGTAGAAATACTCCCACCCCATAATTAACCACCTCAAGAGGAGGTGGGGGAGGGGCTAAGATAAGAGACTCATTCTTAGCCCCGAGCCCCAAAGGTGACCCTTTGCCATTGATGTCAAAGAGGAGAGTTTAGTAAGGGGGAGAGATTTGATTTAAGAAGAGAGCATTGAGCTAGGGGGAGAAGAATAGAAAAAGGTTAATGAAATTTGAAAAGATAATTGGGTTGCCATCAATGACAAAGGGGGAGATTGTTGGACATTTTGATTAAATGAGTTGTCATTGATGTCAAGAGTTGAGTTGTCATTGATGTCAAGAGTCAGTTTCAGTGAGCAGTGCAAGAGGAAGAATGTATCAAGGCCAAAGGAAAAATATTATTATAATATTTTATTATAATATTCCAGTTAAAGGTTGATTTGAAGAAAATTGAAGACCATGAAGTGATCATTCTCCAAGTTCTCTAAAAAACCCAGGAAGCAGATTTAAAAGGATAAGGTTTAAATTATTTAAATTTAAATATTTTAACTAAAGTTAAAATTTAAATTTAAATAATAGTTTTGGCGCCAAAGTAAAAGGTTGTATGTTTAAATCAAATTTTAAATTCGATATTATCGCCGACGTTTGAAAGCGCATATGCAAGTGTGTATAAAAGGGGGGTTAAAATTTTAATTAACCCATCCATGCGAAATATTGCCCACGTATGCTAAGTGTTCAAGCACAAAAGATGAAAGGATTTTTGCATGTGCTAAATCCACATTGGGCGATGAAGAGACAAGTCGAAGGGAGCATCGAACTTAGTACCAAAGGCACTGGTAGCATAGTTGGTGATAGAGGATAGCGCTAAGTGTTTTGATAGGCAAGGAGTGCAGGGTTCAAACCCCATCGAGTTCAGTTTTGCAAGGTAGTGAGGGCATTTTTGTTTTTGAACAACGCCGAACGAAGGGATAAAGGGAGGCTTGCACCTTCCCTTCCCATGGAAGTGCCTAGCCCATGTGGTGGGCTAGCACCTCGATAAGGCACTCGGTTGGGAGCAGGTTTCACATTCGAAACCCACCGAGGCCTTTTGGTAGTGTTAAAGGTATGCACTGATGTCATTTATCTTGGTCGCTTGATTATTTTAGATGTGCTAAGGTTGAGAAAAATAAAATATTTTTGGTTATAAAGTTTAATTTTTGCTTGAATTAATTTGGATATTTAGTATTTGCGGGAGATAAAAGGGTAGGCAAATATTATTTTGAAAGGTTAATTTTTGGAGGTTGATTAATTAAAGTTGGAGATTATAAGGAGCAATTGAGTAATTATTTTTATGTGTGATTTGATGATTGCTAATTTCAAGGAGTAATAAGGTGTATTTGAGTTTGATTATTTTTGTAATTGAGAAATATTTTTGAGAGAGTGTTAGTGTGATATTTTGTCATCTAACCATTGAAATTGGCAAAGAGGAAAATTATGATTGAGATAGGTTTTTAAGGGCACTTCTACATCAAACAAAAGGTATGGGCACATCTTCCTAGTGAGTGATTGTTGGATGTTGTGAATGCTAATTTGGAGTGAAAAGGATTGTTTGACAAGCATTGTTGAGTTTGATTGTTGAAGGTTTTTTGAGTGAGAGTTGATGATAAAAACCTTGTTTTATAAGCATTGTTGTTGAAGTGATTGGTTGAGTGAATTTTGATATGCTTGAACTAGGGTTTGAAAAGAACATGAGTATCATTGTTATGTGAGGATTACTTGATAAGCATTGTTGTTGAAGTGATTGGTTGAGTGAGGAACTTGAACTAGGGTTTGCAAAGATCATGAGTATCATTGTTATGTGAAATTGTTTGATAAGCATTGTTGGAAATAAGTGAGTGAGTGTTCATATATTTGGACTAGGGTTTGTGAGCAAGGATTAATTCATTGAGTGATTGGTTGAGTAGAGTTGGTTGAGCCTAGTCAAGTGGATGTGTTGAAGTGATAGTTCAAGTTATGTGAAACAAATTGTTCTATATTCTAAATTGATTTGAGAAAGAGGTTGAGAGTAATTGAGTGTGAAAAATATTGAGTCTCTAACAATTCTCTATATGTTTTTGTGGTAAAAATAAAGAGAGAGAGAGAGTGAAAGTGTTTGAGCATTGTGGTGAATGTGAAGCATATTGAGTCTCTAACAATTCTCTATATGTTTCTGTGAGATTGGACAAGTTCTAGTGAGGACTTGTTGAGCAGATTTGAGGTAAGTCTTTGAGAAGACTTGTGGATAGATTGGTGTGAGCTTTTGTGGAAGCTTACAATAAAGATTTGAGGATAGAGATTGAGAGCAGATTGGACAAGTTCTAGTGAGGACTTGTTGAGCAGATTTGAGGTAAGTCTTTGAGAAGACTTGTGGATAGTTTGGTGTGAGCTTTTTTGGAAGCTTACAATACATATTTGAGGACATAGATTGTTGAGCAGATTGGACAAGTTCTAGAGAGGACTTGTGGATAGATTACTGTGAACTTTTTTGGAAGCTTACAAGGCATATTTGAGACAAGTATTTGAGAAGACTTGTGAGCTAAGTTGGTTGATTGATTTGTTCAAACCTTGAGTTAAGGTTTGGGGCAGATCCAACAAAGTTTATTTTGTGATTGAGTCAAGCTTTGTGTTAAGGCTTGAGGATAGATATTGAGGATAGATTTGTGCTAGATCGAAGGATTATATTTAGTAAATATTTGAGGACAGGTTTGTGCCAGACCAGAGATAGAGATTGAGAAGATTTATGCTAGACCGAAGGATTGTGTTTAGTGTAGATTTGAGATAGAGCTAAGAGCAAGCTTTGGAGGTGACAAAGTATAGAGGATGATAGTCTCTAGTGGATAGAGATCCATTAGATAAGGTAGTGAGGATAGGTCTTTTGAGTGAGGACAAGAGTCTTTAGTGGATAGAGATCCATTAGCCAATGTAGTGGAGGCAACAGTTCTTCTAGAAGATCACCATCCAGAGGAGAGGAGAAAGGAGTTCTCCTGTGGATAGAGATCCATGAACTTGATTAGGGGATTGGTGTCTCCTTTGGACAGAGGTCCATAAACATTGTAATAGGGAAAGGATTCCCAAGAGATTTATTGAGAAAAGGTTAGTGAGAATTATTGGTGACATTTTATTAACTTCTTCTTTTTCTTCTGTCAGATTAGTGTGAGATTTTGTGGAAGCTTACAAGGTAGATTTGAGACAAGTCTTTGATAAGACTTGTGACCTAATTTGGTTGATTGATTTGTTCAAACCTTGAGTTAAGGTTTGGGGCAGATCTAGCATAGTTTATTTTGTGATTAAGTCAAGCTTTGTGTTAAGGATTGAGGACAAATATTGAGGATAAATTTGTGGTAGATCGAAGGACTGTGTTTAGTATATATTTAAGGACAGTTTTGTGCTAGACCAGAGATAGAGATTGAGTAGATTTATGCTAGACCAAAGGATTGTGTTTAGTATAGATTTGAGATAGAGTTAAGAGCAAGCTTTGGAGGTGACAAAGTATAGAGGACGATAGTCTCCAGTGGATAGAGATCCATTAGCCAAGATAGTGAGGATAGGTATTTTGAGTGAACATAGGAGTTTTTAGTGGATAGAGATCCATTAGCCAGTGTAGTGGAGACAACAATTCTTCTAGAAGATCACCAGCCAGAGGAGAGGAGAAAGGAATTCTCCTATGGATAGAGATCCATGAACTTGATTAGGGGATTGGTGTCTCCTTTGGATAGAGGTCCATAAAAATTGTAATAGGGAAAGGATTCAAAAGATATTTATTGAGAAAATATTAGTGAAAGATTTTCTCCGTGGAGTAGCCCACATTGGGTGAACCACGTTAAATTGGTGTCTCTATTGTGTGTGGTGATTTGTGCATTGCTTTAATTATTGTTGTTGATATTTATATTGATACATTGCATAATATTGATTGGGAAAGAAAAGTAAAAAGTGGTCTTATACTATTCATCCTCCCTCTTAGTATAAGCTTGTGTTCTTCAAAGGCCAATTTTTAAAATCTAGGCTAGAGCAATTCAAATTGCTTAAAATATTGCACAAGAGGAAGTATGACCCATAAGGAAGATTCAAAGATAAATTAGCAATATTAAATACAACCAATCCTTTGAAATTCAATCATGTATGTTGACTTGAGATATAACAAATATGAAATAATTCATAAGAAAATGAGTTTAATTGGGATATAAGAAAAATGTAAGAGTTGCATCGGAGAAACTTCTATGACATAGTGAAGCATTTTGAGCCTAAGAAATACCTAGACCAAATTTTAACTCAAGATATAATAAATATGATAAGAAAGAAAGTGGGTTGGGAAGTCCCAAAAATCATAGAATGGTGTATGTATAGATGTGAACGTGACCTACAAAACTTGAGTTATGGGCTCATCATAGATAGGTATTTCTCAGAAAGGTATGATACAAATGTAAATACTTGGAAGCCCAAAGAATATCCAACTCACCCTATAATAAGATGGAGTGATGAGGTGTTAGCTTTTGATAATGTATGATATTGGGGAAAGCAATCACAAGATGTAAAATATGCAAAAAAGTAAGATAATGGAATTCTGCAATAAGATTGAAATATGCTATTAATGGAAAGTTATGAAAGTAGTATAATGCAATGTAATGTAGGAAATGAATACTCCAAAACTCTAATGGAAACTACATTGTACCTACTTACTACTCTATAGTAGGCACACTTTTACTTCACACACACACTATTCTATTCACTATGGGGCCTATATATAAGAAGACAAGTTACTTGGCCCTTACTCTTTGTAACTACCTTTCCTATGACTCATGTACAAGTGGATTCCTTATACATTTACATCATTGCACATTGATACTTGTGCATTTATTACTTCTTCATCAAGTAACCTAAGATATACTCCTAATTTAACAATGTATCCAAGGTGGTACATTGACATGTACCTAAATAATGTAATATACTCTAACACCCCCATATATTACATTATTTGGGTATTGAAGACTTTAGTCTTCAATATGGATCTTCCTCTTTTGAATAGTCTTTAGCTCGATTAGGTTCTTCTTCTTATGCTTTAGTCTTTATGTTATATCTTCTTATCTTTTCCAACCCACTATTTTTTGTTGTCAAGCATCTTTGATGAACTAGTGATCTCATAATTTTGCACGTCACAAGTGGATCATAATTGATCCATTTTATCTCCTTTGATTCTCTGTATGACCTATTTCTTTGATCTTCATGAATGTCAAGCTTGAACTTATTGTTAGTGGATGTTTCTGAAATAAGATCTTGAAAGAAACAATCTATTATGTGTAGTAATATTTCTTCATAACTTTTATAGTACTTATATTTATAGTAGTAGAAGAAAGATAAATGATTTTTTCCTCCACAATATTTACATGGATGGAAACTCTAGCAATTGACTTTCTCATGACCAAATTGGTTGCAATAAGTGCATAGTAAAGGTATTCCAACTACTTTGTTGTCTATTTTAGGAATATCATGTTTATATATATCCTTGGTTGCAATATCATGTGAACAATCGAGGCTATTATATCTTTACTTCTTTCATACATCTATAGACACCCAATTTTGACACACCTAGCCAATGTCATCTTCAATAAAGGCATAAAACAACACCTCATCAAGACATCCTAAAATTTTCAAATTAGGTATAAAATTTAGCATACTTCATCAATATCCAAGCTTATCAAAACTCATCAATTGCCTTACCTTCACAAGCCTTTTGATCAAGCAAATCAAATCAATCATCTTCATACCCAAATTTGGGGTTTTTATAACCCTAAAAGGTAAGGTCATCTTTGGGATAAAATTTGACCTATAAAATAATCTCCAAATTTCACAAAACCACCACCATTAGATTAGGCTCAAAAAGAGATTTTCGACAAGTATAAATATACCTATATTTGGACATATATCGATGACTAACACTGCAAAACAAAAATTGTTGTCCAACACTAAATTTGCCATTGATAAAATTCACCACTCTTACAAAATTCACCAATGGAAAATTTGGAAAGCCTAGTGGCAAATTTGGAAAGCCTAGTGGAAAATTTGGTAAACATCCAAATTTCAAAATTTAAAATGTCAAATCTCCCTCCTTACCAAATTTACCACTCGGGTCGCTAAATTCACTAGTGGAAAATTTGGTCGATAGTGGTAATTGGTCAAAGAACCTGGAATCTTCCACATGAACCAAAGAGACATGGATTGACATCCTATAAACCTATGCCATTGATTCCATATGCTTTAGCAAGGTCTTAGATGCATTTGTTTGAATTTGGTCTTATCCTTTCTCCCTCCAAGTCCCCTTCCAAATCCTATTTAAGGAGGCCATGGGGCAAGCATTCCACAAGATATTCTATTGTAGCTACATTCTGCCAATATTTTTCTAGCATCTCTCCTCTCTCTCTCTTAGCAAGCATTCTCAAGCATTCTTCATCCATTCTTGCAAGCATTTTATGGAGGGCAACTAAGCAAGGCAAGGGAGCTTGGTGGCAAGGAGATCTTGATGCAAGGGAGAGGCCATAGCTAGGTGAAATCTAGCATAGTTATCTCCTTCATTTTATTACTGCCCCTTTCATTTTAGTTTCCTAAATTTGGCCTTGCATACTTTGCTAACTCCATTTACTTGCTTCTTATTTCATCATCTCTTGCATGCTTTATATTTGTGTTGAGCTCACCTCTTGTTTTGTAGGCTCTAAAATTTTACTTGTAGGTCTAATATCAAGGATTTGCAGACATTTTTACACTTCTAACACCTATTTTTCAGGGTTGAGAGACATTTCATCTTGGCCATTCTGAATTCACTCACTAATCTCTCTATTTTGTAGGGGGATTTCATGTGTTTTTTCACAAGCATTAGAAGATTTGCTATCTTTTATTTATGCTTAGATACTTGTCCTATTTCATTTAAAACCATATTGGCTTTAATTTACATGGCTATTAATATTTCCCTTACACTTCCATGCTATTTTACTTTTTTTTTTGGTATAAGGTAGAGGTGGTTATAAGGTCCACAAACCTTTTACATAGTCAAAATGGGCTGGTTCTAGCTTCAAGCCCGTATAATCAAAATACAAAATGGATCTTTGAGTCCATAGTCCTATACTTGTCGCTTGACTATTCAGGATAAAACAAAAACCAAACAACACCTAACACTTACTAATACCACTAGGTTGCTGTACTGTACACTTGTCACCTCCCAGGCCCCAGCAAATGGGATGCCTTTTTTGCCTAATTCCATCTATCAGATTACTCATCATCAACTCCTCTGATCTCCTGATGCTCTAACAGGTTTGATCTTAGCTCTTCTCTAGAAGCCAACACCAATAGTTCTTCAGGGAAGTTATCCTTCCAAATTTGCATCTCCCCAACGAAACTACAATATTTGCCATTAGATCCGTCGCCTGGTTCCCTTCTCTGAAGCTGTGTTGGATTCGGGCATTAAACAAATGAGATTTATGAATCTTTGCTTCTAGGATAAGCTCCAATATGGTCCAATTGGGGTCTTTATCCTCCTTAATTGCCTTGATTATATTAAGCAAATCCCCTTCAAAGATTACTTCCTTATAACCCTCTAGTCTGGAAATTCTTATTGCTTGCATGCAAGCTCGAACTTCGCAAAATGATTTGTTTGAGTTCCCAAAGGCTCTGCAAAGGCAAGGACCACTTTTCCTTCCTCATTTCTCAAAACTCCTCCTGCTCCTGTAGCCCCCGGATTTCCTTTAGCTGCCCTGTCAAAATTAAACTTAACCCACTTTTGTGTTGGGGGTATCCACTTAACACCATCCCGTGGGTTGGTTGTAATTTCTAGGTCTGGAAGTTCCTCTCCCCAGTTTCGCAAAATCCTCCTTTCCCTTAGAGACATGGTCTCATTTTTGAAGAAGAAAGTTTTCCAATTTTCTTTCAAAGCTCTAATTATTTTATTACCACATAACCTGGGATCTTTCTTATGTCCTTTAAATACTCTCTTATTTCTCTCATTCCATATCCCCCATAAAAAATGGGGTAAGCTGAGCTTCCAGAGCCAAGTCAAAAGTTTTGCCCGGAAGGGGGAAGCCCACTGTATATAGAAGTCAGACATGCTATTTGGACAGACCCAATCTATATGAAATTTGGACAGGATCATTTGGAAGACTGTACAAGAAAATTTACAAGTTAGAAATATGACTTACAGATTCTAACGCTTTCTCACACAAGATACATCGATTGATGAAATGGAAACCTCTCCTTTGCAGATTATCTGTTGTCAAAATCTTATTTTGAACTGCTAACCAAAATAAGAAAGCTATTTTTGGGGTTAAATTATTTAACCAAATAATAGATGTCGGAGTCCAGCCATTGTATCCTGAGTGGATTAACTTATAGGCAGTTTTTACTGAATAGATCCCACTTGTAGTTTTGCCCCAAATCGCCTTGTCTCTTCCTTCCCCAAGAATGATCGGGATCACCCTTAAAGCATCATTCAGTTTGGTTAGGGCCACCTTCTCTTGCTCTGATAGATTATGAACTGTGATTTTCTTCCAAGAGGAAGTTTTCTGTGCTACAACAATAAAATCCCCTACTTTTCCTTCCATTTCCTCCAAAAGTTTATGTTGGAGGACCTGAAGGTCTAAGTTATCTTTCAGAGGGGCCTCTTCCAACCATGGGTCTTGCCAAAAGTCCACTTGTATTCCATTACCAATTCTCCATCTGATGCATTTCCTGACTACCTCCTGACATTTGAGCAAACAATTCCAAAAATAGGATCCTCCAGGGAGATTATCAGCTTTCAGGAAGTCCTGATTATTTTTGATATATTTTGCCTTAAGAAGTTTTACCCATCCCAATTGATCATTATTGATAAATCTCCATACTTGTTTGCCAATAAGATCTTGATTCACTTCTTTCATTCTCTTTAGCCCCAGGCCCCCCTAATCCTTGCTTGCACACACCTGATTCCATGCTACCAACAAAATTCTCTTTCTCTCCTCTGAACCTAACCACAAGAAGTTGTGTTGAATTTGCTCCAATGTAGCTTGGACCTTAGCAGGCATTCTAAATAGAGACATGCAGTAAATTGGAATGCTCTGTAAAGTAGTTTGAACTAATAAGGCTTTTCCTGCGGAGCTGAGAAGGCTGCCCTTCCACCCTGCTAACTTTTTGGAGATCCTGTCAATGACTGAGTTCCATAATGTAGCCTTCATTCTTCCTTCAAACATAGGCATGCCTAAATAAGTTGCTGGTAGAAGCTCCTTTCCACAACTGAAGAGGTTAGATATTCTTTCCTCCCTCCCACCAAGTGTGTTAAAGAAATAGATGCTACTCTTCTTATAGTTTATGTACTGTCCTGCTTCTGTCTCATACTTGGTTAGAATTCTCTTTAGCTTCCTAGCCTGAGGCACCGAGGCTTTGGACACAATGATTGTATCATCCAAAAATTGTTGGTGAGACACTGGCTCTGCTGTTGAGGCTGGTTTGAAACCTTCCAAATGACCATCTGCCATCGTTGCTAAAATGTTCCTACCCAATGCTTTCGCTAAAACAATAAACAAGTATGGAGACAAAGGATCTCCTTGTCGCAACCCCCTTTCACTCTTAAAGTAACCGGAGGGTGACCCATTCACCATGACAAAAAATATTGTAGTAGAGATACAACTAAAAATCAACTTAATCCACTGGGACAAAAACCAAACTTACCCAAAATCTTGGTGAGGAACCGCCATGAGACCCGATCGTAGGCTTTATTCATATCAAGCTTTAGTAACATACCTGCTTCCTTACTAGCCACCATTGAATGAATAACCTCATGAATTGTGATGATACCATCCAATATTTGTCACCCTTTTACAAAGCCTCCTTGGTTCATATCAATGATGAAAGGAAGGATAACCTTCAGCCTATTGGCGATTGTTTTTGTGAGAATCTTTATTAGAGTGTTACATAAACTGATAGGGCAAAAACTAGAAAATTCCATTGCTCCCACTAGTTTAGGGATGAGGACTAAAAATGTAGCATTAACTCCTTATGGGATTTCCATGTCCTTTTGAGCCTCAATTATAGCTTCCACTACATCATTGCCTAGGATATCCCAAAACTTCGGAAGAAAGGCATGGGGAAGCCATCCAGTCCTAGGGAGCTGTTACCATCCATGTCAAAAACCAACTTCTTGATTTCTTCCTTTGTGAAAGGACTAAGTAAGAATCCATTAAGATTCTTAGTTACGAGGGGTGGAATGGCTACCAACAGAGAGTCCTCTTCTTCAATATTTGGATTTACATCTTCTAGTAATGATTTAAAGTACTCAACCACTTCCCTCCTTATGTCTTCCATATCTTTGGTGTTAGACCCATTGGCCATCTTGATCTCCTTAATTTTGTTAGTACTCCTATGGCGAAGAGTAGAGACATGGAAGAACTTTGTATTTCTGTCACCCTCCTTTAACCAACGCAGTCTGGATTTTTGCCTCCAAAATATTTCTTCAAATCCTAGCATCGTGTGGTATTTAGCTAACAACTCCCTCTCCTAGTTTCTCAGATCCTCTGTAAGCTGCTCTGACTTCAGCTTCTCCTGTAGTTCATTGATCTTGTCTTTTAGTTCTGCATTTTTAACAAAAATATTTCCAAAGGAAGTTTTGTTCCACTCTCTAATGTTAGCCTTCACATTCCTTAGTTTACATGCCACTTGGGCCAGTTTCGAACCATTATACTTTTTGTCCCACCATTGGGCAACCAGATCCTTGAGATCCTGATGTTGGAACCACATAAGTTCAAATCGAAAGGGTCTGATGTATCTTTTCTTAGAGTCCTCCCCTATTTCCCACAGAATTGGGTTGTGATTAGACCCGATTCTTGGGAGTGCCATTAATGAAGAGTCCCCAAACCTCTCCAGGCATTTTTGAGAAAGAAGAAACCTATCTAATCTGATATGAATTTGGTTTTCCTTCAATCTTTTGTTAGACCATGTATAGGAGAATCTACGCAGGTCCACATCCATCAACTCATGTTGCTCAACAAAATCTCTAAACTCGTAGATATCAGCAGTTATTCTTTGAGAGCCCCCCAATTTATCTGTAGGATTAAGGTAGCAATTGAAATCCCCTGCCACAATCCAAGGGTAGTTGGGGACCGTATCCCTCAATTCAGCTAGCTAAATCCAAAGAACCCTTCTCGGTCCTTGTCTAACTGGAGCATATACATTCGTTAAGATCCACTCTTCCTGCGTGGTTTTATCCACACATAAGAGACAAATAAACCAACTAGACATCAGAATCACTCTACTATCAATCACATTCTTGTTCCACATAACTAGAAACCCTCTTGCTATTCCAGTGGCCTCTTGGCCTACTACTTTAGCTTCTTGCCAAGTCCTATTCTTAAAAGGAATAACTCTACTCTCTTCCATTTTAGTTTCTTGCAGTAAAATCATATCTAGTTTTTGTTCTTGTCTAAGAGCATACAAAGCTCTTATTTTTGTAGGATTACTCCCATGAATATTCCATGAAATAATCTTCATTTATGGGCTTTGGATCCTCAAGCATTCACCCCAAAGAGCAATACTTCTTGAGTGCCATCAACCACTCCTTGCTCTGCTTCTTTTTGCCTTAAGGTAGCATTGCTAGGTTTCCCTCTTCCTACCGAACCATATCCCCATACATCCGCTCTAGGTTGGGGTTCCTTGGGATTCACTTGGCTTCTAGTAACCATCTTGGATAGGTCAGTCTTGGTCTTTGGGGTAACAATATGGCTTTCCAGGTTAATTGGTCTTTCTGACAGTGGAGAAGATTCTGTGCTCTTAGCTTCTTGATTAGTAGATTCTTTTTTCCCTACTTTGGGGTTACACTGATCTTGGTGGTTCACCTCTTCCTCCTGAGTATCCTTGCCTGTATAATTAGTTTCTTGCTCCTTCATCTGATTTTTCTCCTCTAAATCCTTCTCTTGAGTCTCCTCTACCTCAGATTCCACTTCTTGGCTATCCATCTGATCTCCCTTTAGATGATTTAATGCATCAAAACTGTTCTCCATTGGGATGTTGATCTCCTTGGAATTTCTTCCTATAAATTCCTCTGTAGTACATGGGACCACTTCCACCGAGCCTCCATAGGCCTCCCATATTACCCAATCAAACTTACTTGCCCCAGGGCATTGATCTATGGGGTTCTTTCCTTTGTGATTTGGCTCTGAGGCTTGCTGTATCATATTAGGAGCAGGTTGAGCTTGAGGGTTCCCATTAGAGGGACCAGCTCCCCTGTGAGAGGGTTTTGGGGCATAGGTATTTTTGGGAGGAGGGTTATAACATTACCTCTTTCTTACAAAAGGGTGAACAGGGTCTCTAATATTCGGATTTCGAGCTCCACGTCCTTGAGGCCCATGTTGGGTAGGAATGGAGATCTGCGGGGGAGGGATATTATTCTGGGTTTGAGAAGCAATATTTTGGAGTGGGGGCTGGTTCTTGGAAATGTAGTGGATACCCTAGTGCCCTACCTTCACGCAAACACTACACTTAAAAGACATATTTTCATATTCAAAGACCTGAGTATGAAGGCCAAACATAGACGACAATATAATGGATTTAGGGAGCTCTTTACTCAGGTCCGCCAAAACACACATGCGAGCAGAAATGAGTCTTTTTTTGCTCAAGGTTGCAGGATCAATAGCTATTAGTTCTCCGATCTCTGTAGCTATCCTAGCCAAGATTTGTTCATTCCAGAAAAGCAGAGGTAATCCTGACATCTTAACCCAAATAGGAGCCAAATCCAACACTTGAGTCTGGGGGTTGAAATCGGGGGACCAACACTTCAGATACAAGCCCCTTTCCCCAAAAAACCAAGTACCTCCTTGGAGAGTCCTTTCCATGTCCTATTCACATTGAAATGTCACCAAAAGAAAACTCTTGGGTAAAGCCTTAATCATCATACCGGCCCTTGGCTGCCATTTTTGGATGGCCCATCTCCTTATGACTTCCAAGTCTAGCCTCACCCCCATAAATTTTTCCACTAGAGATGTTCTACCCTCCATAGCCACATGCTGAGCTAAGGTATCCAGGATGTGCAACCTACCATTGACAGATTTTAGATTAAAATAAGAGTCAGATAATTTTTTCTTACCGCGAAGAGCATTAAGATATGAAGGTCTCCAATTGCTAGGTTTCTCTTTGTCTCCTTCCTAGGTCTTCCTTTGATCCTGATGCACAGAGTCCTGGTCCCCCTCAGAGAAATCTTCAACCACATCTGCCCAATGCCCTTGGACCGGTTCCAATAGAACTTCCTTGTCCACATCCTCCTCCTGGGGGCTTGCTATCTCACCAGAGCCCCCACCTGCCATGTTTGCTGATCTACCCTCTGAAGCCCCACACCTAGGGTTTTTTGCCCCTAGACCTCCCACTCCTCCTCCTTGCTGCTCCATCTGTCACAACTTGCTACCTCCAAAATCTGCCATTTTTTTTTTTAGGGCCAAAATTTTTGTGGCCGCTACAGTGCACGGGCTGCTACAGTGGCGGGCTGCTACAGTTTGCAGGCTTCTACAGTGTCGGCTGCTACAGTGGTAGGTGCTACCTCAGTCTCTGCTCTCCAAAATTGATTTCTCAACTCGTTATCCGACGACCGCTATTTTACTTTCATACATCAAGTATTCTAGTATTTTAATCTCTTCTTTTCAAGCATTTTTAGTCTTTCTCTTATTAGCATTTCAAAAGATTTTAGATTCTTCATTTTCCATTTAGATATCAATTCGTGTTGGATATAAGGTCTTCCATATATTATTATACTATTGATTACTTCTTTTCATATCTTATACATAGGCATTTTCTCATGTAATTTGCCTGAATATTAAATTTCACAACATTTCTTTTAATTTTCCAAGCATTTTGCACTAATTTCTTCATAAAATTCACAAGCATTGTAAGGAGTAGAACATAGATAAACTATCTTGTTATATTCCTAACATAATATTCATTGTGTAAGGATATATAATCTTATTAAAAAAAAATTAAGAATATATAACTCTTTTTATTTATCATACCTAATAGGATGGCTCAACTTCTAGTCTACTCAACAACAACTCCAACCTACCCAAAAATATTGGAATATGTGATACTAAGCTTCATTTAAGGCCATGAATAACTTTTGTATCATATTTATTGAATGAACTTTGGGCCTTTGTACACCTCACATAAGTGTGTTAATGTAATATTTTATTGCTAAACCTAAAGTTCAATTCTTTATCCTTAATCTAAAGATCATTTATAATGGGTATAAATACCTCTTGATACCAACCATTGTATTATTTTTAGAGTATAGTTCTTTTTATTTTAGCTTCTATGGATACCCTTTATGTTGTGTGCATTTTTTATGAGCTATATCTAGATAATGCTTTGATTCCATACATTTCTAGAAGCTGTTGTAAATTTAAAAGTAGTATCAAAGCATGTGTGGATCTTCATTACTTAATTCTTGCTTTTATAAATTTATCTTCTATGGCTACTTTAGGATAGTAGTGTTCTTGTTCTGAAAGACTAAAACACCATGTGCTACTAGTAGTTTTAGGGTTTGGAAAAACCCTAGCATGAATTTGATCACAAAGTTCTTAGTGTGTTGTAGCAAATTTCTACTCCAAAAAATATTCATTGATAAGTTTATTTTCCTCTATTGGTAATTCAAACCCACTTTATTTTTTGACCAATTGAATTTCCTAATTATTGGATTTATTTTTTTAAGGTTTATTGAAACCCTCACTTGTCTTTCATGAACTTATCAAGAAACTCCATTTCCTTTTCTCCTTTATATTTTTTGGCATAAATGCAACATAGAAGAGAATGAAATACATCATTTGTGAATAAGAAAAGAAGAAGCTTCATATTTTTTGGTATCCCCGATATGCTAGAAAAAAAATATGGGAAGACTTCCATGAAAGGGAAAGACCTTTGAGCTACTTAACAAAATTAATAGAATGGTTTAACAATGTTTTTGTTGCATTGGTAAGAAAGGATGACTTAACTAGTTATTCAAAATAAATATATTATGTAAGGAAAAACATGGAAGATACAGAAAATTTAACACTATTTTTGGATTCTTTTTTAAACTTTATGTAGGGTTATAGTTCAACATATTATATCATTTAATCTCTAGGTATCTTGTTTTCATTAAAAAATTCCTTTTGCCTCCTTTTTTCAAAATTTTATTTTAAAAAATGGAATATTTTATGCATTTGGGAAACAATGATGGATGACAAAAAAAATACCTTCTTTCATTAGAAAAATTGCATGTTGTGCAATTATTTTTGAGCATGTTGGGAACCAAAAGTATATTGAAATTGTAATTTGATTCAAGGTCAAGGCCAACATTGTGTGATGTTTTTGATAGGCCCAAGGGAATTTCTTTGTGTAATATATTAATTATTTATAATATTTAATTATGTAAGCCCTATGGTCCTAGGTTAACCTTTTTATGTTTAAAACCTCTTTATATCTTGTAATTAACCTAAACCACTCTTGTTATGTTGGCTTAGGTTAAAATTTATTATATAATTGGTATTTTGGTATTGCTAGAAATAAAACCTTCCACTTTTCATTTATTGTTAGAGTGATGTGTAATATTATCTACGAATATAGTGATTGTTTATGGTGCATATGGGTGCCCATCACATATCTACCTTCTTATTTTTTTTTTTTTTTTGTATAGGATTTGAGTGGATATATTTATTCTATTCATTTCTAAATAATATTATTACAGTGATATTTCACTACACCTGGAAAATCCTTCCAAGGAGGACAAATTTTGTTGGCCATTTGATTGTTGTTGATTTGGGAAGAAGAATAGGATGAAAGGTCCTTAGATTGTTGCAACTAGTCAAGTAGCCCTTGCTATAGGATTGTCAAAGAGGCTATCAAAAGAGATTTTTTTATAGAAACTAAAAGTGGGTACCCTTGATCTACAATAGCTACCTTGATCACATGATGTCCTATAATATCCATGTCATCCTTTTTGGTTATAATTGAGTTAATTATCACCATTGAATGGAGTATATGAACCTTTCCAATGATAAGTAAAATGTCTCCACCACTATCTAAGGTTTAACATGAATAATAACTATAGATTTTTTTATCTCCATACAAATGAGCCAATAGACCTAGTTATTATCTACATCTATTTGTATTTGTAGTGGATGCCTACACGTTCATAATCTATCAACTACACTCAAAAGATAAAATCAATGGGATATTGGGACAAAAATAATTCAATAGCCACATAATATATAAAAGAACATAGAAATACTCATGTAGAAATACCATGAATTTATTAATCACAACACCTGATGATCCTAGCAGTCTTTATCATAGATAGCTCTTCAATGACTGGTTGAAATCATAATAGGTTAAACTCTCTATGATAATATTTTCATCAAGAGGACCTTAGTACTTAATTATCCATAATAATGTAGGATTGTATTGGAGCACTTCAAATCTTTGAGTCATGCTAGCCATCCAATTAAAAATCAATGGTAAGGCAATCATATAAACCATACTAGCCATATGATATCCCATCCATAGTTGATGCCTATTTTATACCAAGTACAACTAACTAAAGGATGCTAAATCCATGCAAGCCCTTGATATTTCATCTAACAATCCATGCTTCTTTGTATAATGATAAGTCAATGTAAGGAAAAATAACCACCAATGAGTGGGTTTCAAACACATGGAAAACACAATAGTCACCTATGGATAAAAGGGATAGTATAGAGAGGTAATCAAAAGAGATCGACCATGAATCAAAAGGGATATCAAATTTGACTAAGGCAAACCAAACTATTTTAGTTAATCACATGGTGACTAAACAAGCTACCCACTACATAGATGAGTATACCTTAACAACCTACACCAATCAAGAGTAGATTTAAGAAGACCCACTATATGATGATAATATATTAATGGGTATATAGCTAGATATACTTTATACCATAAGAAACTCCTTAGAACAAGTGAGTGATATTAGTACAAGTGCATTGTTATAGAAAAGTAGGTAGTGACAAGAGGAGTTCTAGTTCTTGAGACCTCAAACCAGGTAAAAAATTAATTATAGAATATCCCCCACACATTTTTTAGTGTGGAATCCCTAGTAGAGGTGATTGAGAATTATGGAAATAGCTACCCATCCAAAGGCTCATAAATCTTCAATATTAATGGTCCTAGATCCAAATATCTCAAGGTAGCTAACTATTGAAGGTAGAAGGATATTAGGCATAAATTAAATATGGCATTACATATCTTCTACACAAAGTTTAGGTAGGAGAACCCATTTCATTTTTAGCTATAAATAGGAATGTAAAATTCATTGTAAGGTATTAGGATCTACTTTCTCATGCATAATAGATGGCCTTGTATGCTCTTTATTTTACCCCCTTCTTTTATATAAGCTAAACTTAATCCTAGAGTTGCATGGATAAAAAGCATCAAACCTTCTTTGACCTCATGCCTTTGTAAATTTTTATATACATATGGGAGGTATGACTAATTTTGCTCTATCATACTTCAGTTGTGCTTTGGATGCTTTGGTATGAATTAAAATCACGTTCCATTTCTAGTTATTAGTATATGATAAATGTATTAATTCAATTTCATTATATATGGGAAGGTTTTTAGATCTTAGTGCATCATCTTTGTAGCTTAAGTTTTAATTTTCTATAAATTTTAGTTCTATTTTCCATTTTATCCTTTTCCCTTTGCATAACATAGACAAAACAATGAGGGAATATGTGCAAAGATCATATTTAACAAGGATAATGCCTCAAAAAAAATCCTAGAGGTTTCCCTATAGATGCTTTCATTTTTTGTAGAGCTTCTTGCTATGTTTCTCAAGTGAGGCATGGGTGTCTAGGCATGTAGGGTCACTATTGTGAGTGGTCGATACACACTAAGGCAACAATAGTTCAAATTAGCATGCCCAATGGGATGAGCTTAACATGTTCATCCCTCAAGAACAGAAGGAATATTTTTAGTAAGACTCTGGTGAACGTCTTGGTCAATTTTCTTGTTGAATCCTAGAAGTATTCACCTAGAGAATCCACTAAAAAAGAAGACCATGAAGAAGCCATTTGATAAAGAGATAAGACATATATTCTAGTGAGGATATTTATCTCTTGGCCTATTAAAGTTATTTAAGTTTGCACCTGATGAATCTATTCCCAAGAGATGACCCAATAATATGAGAAGAAGACCTATCACTAAATTATTTACCAAAACCAATCCACAAGAGTTGGTGCCACCTTTGAACTAGGAGTGAGGAAAAGGAACTAATAGTGTAGCATGGAAACACAACTAAACCAACCACCTAGAATATTTTTGGCATGGAATTATAGAGGTCCCTTGATTTTTTCTACTTCACCTATCACATGGGATCCACTCCGTACTTCAACACTCAAGTACTTACCATACTTATTGGAAGAAGATACTACTACTACAATAGAATATTGACACAATATAGTGATCCTATGTGTGGTGTATAATATTAAGGAGAAAAATATGGCCTTGAGGTTGTTGACCATCTCCTTCAAAGGAATGGCTCAATAATGGTATAATAGCCTCACCCTACACTTGATCAAAAACTAGGATTAACTTGCAAGCCTCCTGATAGATGGATTTAGAGAGAAGGTTGATGGTGCATCCCTCATTAAGAAAATAAAAACTAGCAAGAGATCACCTATGGATACAATGGATGATTTAAATTGTTGATTCTACAAAATATGGCAAAGGATCCTTGATGAGATCAATCCTCCCTTAGGTATAGCATTTATGTATTTTGAAATCATTTAATTCTAAAATAGACATGATGGATAAATCTAAATGTGGTAACACTTTTTTGGAGGCCTATGAAATAGCCATATAGGCCAATAATGACCTAATATAGATAGGTAGGCTAGCCCCTATATCACCTTTACCTCTATTTCCCTTCATCCAACATCTCCATTAACCCATTCCAACCATCTAATCCACCAATTATCAACCTACCTCTATTACAAGTTTGGATAAAACCCAAAATCCTTCCCCATATTAATTGCGTCCCTATCCCAATATTTATGCTCTAGAGCTAGATAAAATGAGGAATATGTTGAGGATGGTCTCCAATGAGTTCATAGACCTTAAGAGGCAACAAAATACCTAGAGGTTCCTATAGTAAATTCTCACTACACTTGAAAGAAGGCCTTAGTAAGGCAACCTTGGTAGAAGCAAGGGGAAGCAAAAAATGAAGTATCAAACAAAGTGTGGATAAGAGTGTCAATACAATTTTTTAGGAGTCAGAAAGGCAAAGGAAAAAATCTCTAAAATTCTAAAAATAAGAAGGTAAAAAATATGAAAAGCACAAAAGGCTAAGAATTTGAAATACAAGTCTTTAAAACTTTTGAGAGAAGATGAAAGGCAAAAGTTCCAATGCATAAACTTTTGAGGTCATATGGCAAGAAAAGTTTTGAGGTTGGAAGATGATAAAATCTCCAATGTTAAATGGTGATAAATTTTTCAAAATCTAAAACCACCCATGCTCTAAAAAAATTGTGTTGAGGTGTACAATATTCTAAAAAGTATAGTCCTTTCCTACACAAGTTCATGATGTATCTCTTAGAAAGGATAAATTGAAGCAACAACATAAGAAGCAACCCCTAAATTTGGAGCATTAACTGCAAAATTCTCCCACACCTAGATTATGGAAATCCCTAGAAAGGATATATATAAATAATGATGGTAGCTACTCATCCAAAGGCTCAAAACCATTTGGTATTTATTATTCCAGGTCTAGAGACCTTGTAAGAGAACAAATTAAATGTAGATATGACCTAACACCTAGAAGGGTAGCCATTTCAAAATATATACATGAGTTTTGGAGGGAAATCCTCCTCTTTGTAATATATAAATAGCTATACTATAGAAATTGTAAAGCAACTACAAGTTGTATAACTTTCCATTCATTTTGTCTGTATATTTATACATTCCATATAGCTTTCCCTTCATTTTCCTTTGTATAGTAATACTATATTCCTAAGTAGTCTTATGAGAATGCCCTTGAGCCCCCACTTCTAGCATAATATTGTAATGGTTTTACATTCATATATGCATATTGGAGGCCTATGACTATTTGGTTCCAAGTGTTTGGTTCTCCCTATCTCATTTCCTTTGTGCATGTGTGTTTGTCTATGCTTATGTATGTTGAGGAGAGGAAGTGTTTACTATGTCAACATATTACACTTGGGGATGTTATGCAGGGGGATCTTATCTTTATTTTAGTGCCTCACCTTAGTTAGCTTAGGTTTTATTTTCTTATTATTTTTTGCATCTCTTTAACCCTTCTCCCCCAAGTTATTAGGTTAGGCTAGAGTAGGACAAGTGCACTGAAGGTAAAATCTTAAAAAGAGTTGGCCTTGTAAAAAAATCTAGAGGTATTTGAGAGAGCTAAATCCTACACTGTCAAGACTATCACTATAGTATCGCTTTGTGTAAGGTATGATAGCCCTGATTGTCTAGTCCAAACCCTATCTGATGGCCCAAGATTATCAAAGAGGATGATAGTGAGGTAGCTCCATACCCACTTTGATACCATATCAAAATTCACAATATTTTTGATAAATGAATAACAATAAACTATTCACTCAAATATTATATAGAAATCATAAAAGATGAAAGAAATAGATAGATATTATGGGAACTCATAGGCACCATAAATAATTAATATTTGTACATATTATTTGACAACACTCCAATAAAAAATCAATGTGAGGGGGATATTTATAGCAATACCAAAAACCTCAAATTACATCATAAATATAACCTAAGATAACATAACAAGTGGGCTTTAGGTTAATTTAAAATATTAAATAAGGTTTAACCATAACAAGGTTAACCATGGTCAATTAGGCTTACATAATAAAATATTACAAAATATTAATACATTGTACAATGATATGCCCTTAGGCCTATCTAATATATCACACAATGTCAACTTTTGGTAATGAATCAGATTATAAATTCAATATTTTTTGGGTCCATTAGGAAAAACTTCTAGAGGCCATAAATTTTGCATAAAAAAGTATCCTAATCCTATTTTTTTCAAATCAAATGATTTTTTGAGCTCTACACATTGGAGGAATTAATTCATGGACCTGTTACATTGTTAGGGGTGAGATTGTGTAAGATGGATCAGAAAGCCCTAGTTACTTGCTTTAATGGATAAAATTATAGTATTTGGTCAATCTAAATGATTGGCCTACAATGAAGTAATAACCTATGGAATATTTTTCAAGAGGATAAAGTAGATGGATAAAGAGATGTAATGGGAACTCACTATCAAAGAGACTATTTTCCTTGTTGGTTGACATAGAGATGCTTTTCCACATGAAAGAGGAGAGTGGACCTGTCAAGGTATGGTCAAAACTACATGAAATTTTTAAAAAATTTAATACTACTAAAGTAGGTTTCTTGGAATCATAGATTTCTTCTCTATACTAGTTGATTTTGATAACATTAAGGACTATACTATGAAATTAAAGGATTTAAGGGTAGATATTGCATCTTCTAGAGGCAAAAATAAAGATGATGCAAGATGCCTTAAAATTGTCCTTTCTATTCTCTCCCCTTCTATTTAGATGTTGATACTAATGGTTCATATTATTCATATGTGCTTGGAATATAAAAGGACTCTTATTCTTTATGAGATTTTTTCCTATTAGTTTATTTTTAGGTGGTAATGCAGAATCATGGTAGGACTCCACAAATACAAGCTCACATAAAGGAATTTACATCTAAAGAAGATAAGACCCAAGGCCTTAAGGGTCAGGCTAAGTATTCAAATAAAATAAAAATCACTTATAGATATGATAAGAGAGGGGTACATCCAACAAAGAAGTGTTTGTTGGAGCTACAAAGGATTGAAGCTAAATTCTTGAAGCTTGGTAGATGTCTTACAAATGATGACGAATATTTTAAAGGATATACCTCAACTACATAAACCCACTAGATCATCCATTATGGAAGATTATTTTCACTAATGTCTTTTGTCCTTGGCCTCTTAGTTAAAATTATAGGGGGTGTTAAAATAGTAATTTTATTCATGGCCAAGGCCAACATTGTACAATGTTTTAGATAGGCCTAAAGAAATCATTGTACAATGTATTAGTTATTTATAAAAATTTATTTTAAAATCCTATGTGCCCATGTTAACCTCATTATGGTTAAACCCTTTTTATATCTTGTAATTGACCTAAATCCCTCTTATTATGTCAGCTTAGGTTAAAATTTATTATGTAACTGGAGTTTTGACATTTCTATAAATACCCCCTACCACTCCTCATTTTATTATCAAAGTGTTGTTTAAAATTATCTATGGATATAATGATTATTTATGGTGCCTATGGGTTCCCATTACATCTCTTTTATTTTTCATCCTTTTTTTTTTGTTTTTTGCATAATATTTGAGTAGATGGATTGCTTATGTTTAATTCTAGAAAATATTGTGAATTCCAACAAAGTCATGGGTTCAATATTAGATAAGTTTATATTTTCTTTGGTGGTATTTAGGAGGTTTATGGGGAACATGTGCTTCCTCTCCAAGCATACCATGCCTTAAAATTATCATGCCTATCCTCCCTTAGATATCAAGTGATGGACATTTTGTTTACTAGAGGATCTTGGTTGAAGGTGTTAGTTTCCATGGAGTGTGGGTTTGGATCCCACCCTCATTATTTTGCTAGAGAGAAAGGTATTTATATGGAATCATGCAAGATTATGATATTGTTCCTAGGTTTTTAGGCTCAAAGTGCCTATGTGGATTGTTGGTTATAAGAAGGGGGTTAAAGACTTGATGCTTTGGAGGAGGTCTATAGTTTAAAACCCCCATGCAATTTGATGAAGATGAGGTTTAACATAGCACATATGGTTGACATGGCTTGGTTAATCTAATAAGTTAACTATAAAAACCACACTAAATAATCATATTTCAAAATCTTGTAAAGTCAAATTCACTATTATCTAGTGGTATGCCTAGTTAATATAAAATTTAGCATACCAATTTTAACATAGATGTGACACATGGTAGTGCTCGATTCACTTTATTTTTTCCCAATGGCCTATCTAGTTATCATGTTGTACGATCCCAGGAAGCAATGCACCTAATCTAATTGCAGCATAATATCAAGCATGAAATCATGAAAGCATAAATACAAAGAATTAAAAAAAACACAAGATCTCTTTTATTAATTCATGGTGCAATCCAATTACAGATAGGTCCCTATTAGGGATACCAAACATTCAATACAATGATTACAAGTAGAAATGGGCCCCTGAAAGGGGATGGTGCACTCCGTAGGCCTCTTGGAGTCAACACAAATTTGCTTAAGGGCTTACTGATTCCTTCTTCTCCTTCTCTTGCTTGGAGGGATATGATGCCTAAAATGCTTTGAATTGGCCCAGGAACCTATGATCTACGTACAAGAAACAACAGAGAATTATCAGTAACATATGTGACCTCTCATGACGAGTCTTTCTTTTAATATTTGTAAGAAATGACATAAAATCATAATAAAAGCATAATGAAGCAAAGATAGGTAGAAACACATAAATAACTTGGAAATAACCATGCAAATGCAATGAAAAAGATAGATCTTGCTAATCTAATCTGATAAATCCAAAAATAATGATAAATCCAAGCTAAACATCAAGAAATAATGCCTCAAACCCTAGCCAATATTGTTCAGGATGGTCGTGACTGCAGGCCATTATTGAAGATAGTGGCTGTGAACCTGTGACTTTTTGCCTCAAGAACCAAGGGCTATGACACTCAATCCTTCATTTGAATTGATGTTTAAGACCTCATCTTCATATCCAAAGACTAATTGGTAGTGAAAAGTATGTTTATCTGAATGCTTGTATGGAGCGTAGTCGAACAACACTTCGTTACTCCTCAAGGGGGTGTAGAATCACTCTCCAATTTGCTAGGGCTTCATTGCATAAAAGATTGAATATTCAGATCTTCTTGTTCTTTGGAGGATGCATATGTAGCCTTCTCAGATCTAGATCTGGGATTCCTGGAGAAGCCAAGATACAAATCTGCATGTAACTGACCGTTAGAGGGGAAGGCTTAGTCACAAATTTGCATGGAAGGAGTAGTCAGGAGGAGCTCTAAGATATCCATGCCAAAAATCACTCGTAAAAAATGTAAGTGCAGTCACTGTCCATGATTTTGTCCCTTATTTATGGCTAATTTATGTTTCAGTGCTAGCCACTGTCCAGAGTAGTGACCGCTCTTAGCTTCAACGACCTATGTTGGTGGTCGCTCTAGTAAATAACGACCAAGCCTAAATGGGCCAGAACTACCCATTTTGAGTGGTTAGGACCACTTCTAGCTCTTGGGAAGGCCCAAGATTAGTCATATGGTCTTTTGGATGTGTCCATATGAGTAGTATCCTAAACATGATGTATTTTAGGTATCTACAGATACCCCTTTTTATGATGCATTGTGAGAAAAAAAATAGACCACCTAGGGCCATATTGTAGGGTGTATGATGATCATTGATCTAATCAACATTAGATACCCCAATCATGAGAAAGGTGTGCATCTTAGAATCATTGCTTCCAATAGGATGGAAGGCTTAAATTTGTAAAAGCTTTCACTGCAAGTCTCGAGGCGATCGGGTAGCCTTGGTGCTACGATTGGTCTGAAAGGAGAAGAGCATCAAGCTTAACTATCATATTTGTTTTTTTCCCCAACAAAGGGTAAGCTTATGATAGTTGTTGGTAATGATTCATAGGATGAACACAATTTGACATGATCGAGTGATCCTTTGTTGGTTTTGATTATGATTGTTGATATTATGACTACCCCCTTAAGCGATGAGTTAATGAGGGAAGGATAATGAATAAAGCGATGAGTAGCTTGACCAAGATGATTGATTTGGATCCCATAGAGGGTTGCTTTTTGTTATTATATGGCAGGTCCTATTACAAGTGTGATTCCAACCATTTATGTTAATTGCACATTTCCATCTCGTGGAGCAGTCCGAACACAATGGTATTCTTAGAGAATCAAGATGATAGCAATTGAATTTAAGCTTGTGTTGAATCACTAGGTTTGATGATTTGTTGGAAGCGTTATAGAAAATATGAAATGAATACCTTGTTCCTGTGGGGTAGTCTGACCACCATGTCCTTCTTTGGGATTGAAGTGCTACATTTCAATTCAACGATGACTAATTTGCCTCAAATGGCCTTATGGTAATTTATTCATCTTGTCGGATTGCATGGAGTGCCAGTCACTGCAACTGCCAAGTGTATAGAGAAAATAACTGAATACAAGGCGCATTCGAGATTTTATTGTTATTTTGGATTTATATTGTTTTTGACTTTTGAATTTTGTGATTTTTTTATATTTTGATCAATTCATGGCCACTATCAATATCAGTGGCTAGAAAGTGCAGGCTACTGACACCACTAGCAGTCATGGTAAAACTGGAAAATATAAAAGAGAATTAGAGTTTTTGAATTTCATTATTTACTAGCTGTCAATTTGCATTTTTGAGCTCTGAGATGAAAGAGAGTGATTGTGACCTAGTATGTTGACGAATTATAAATACCATGGCAGAGTAGGGTGAGGCATCAACCAGTGAAGGAGCTGGTGACTCATGGGTATTTCTTCAAACCCTAACTTTGCTTATTTAATTTGGTAAAATGAACCCCATTAAGTAATTTGGTAAATGAACCTCATTAAACCCGTTGGTAATGAACCACATCCATAGATAGGCTTAGAATAGGTTTAATTTATGTGGGTTCCATTTAATTTTTGCATTTTTTTCAATTTTTTTGGTGTTTTTTTGTGAGGGAAGATGTCGTTGGCATGCCGCCTTGTGACCACTGTCACTCAAAATGACCCCCAATTGGTAAAGAGGGGTTGTTGCTATTGAAAGCGAAAGTTTACTTTCCAACGGTTAAATTTTTGACTGTTGATGGTTGGCTGCTATCGTCGTCAACGATTGTTGGACTTTAGAAAAATTATTGAATTTTATTTGATTTTTATTGGTTTTAATCAATTCTTTTGAAATTTTTAAGTGTAGATTTGGATTTTTACATGTCATGGTGTATTTTCTCATTTTATTTGTACCCTTAGATGATTTTAGGTTATTGTAACACCGTTTTGCATTTTATGGACCCTTTTTTAGCTTAAGTGCATTTAATTTAGGTATTCATTTTACACTTCAAATCTTGTTTGCACCGGCTTGAGAGTTTGGCTTATTGGCAGTATTACTGCCCAATATGACAACGGTAGACTAGGTATGGTTTGATACTCAAGGTTTGTTATACATTGTTAGGTTACCAACTATTATGTCAAATCAAGTGTATCTTACAACGTTGGCCCACAGGTGGGACTGTCGGACCAACACCTTTCATATCTCGACTAGTGAGATGACTATTACGTCGAAGGATGTCTAAAGGATATTTAGGATCCCATTTGATGGATGAGCCATTGTTTCCACCCTGACTGCACAAAGAACAACAATTTTTGATAATATTTGGTGACCAGGCACGAGTAGCATTAGGAGACATTCATCATGGGGGAGTTCCTGTTGCCCGCTAGTATCGAAAGAATGTTTTCATGTGATGACAGGCCATTTTGATGCACATTATCTATAACGTGCTACTCTCAGATAATTTAAGAGTGAGGTTCCCTTGGAACCTTCTAGCTATGGTGCAGGACCTCCCAGATAGTTATGAGACTATCATTATGGATTGGGGGAGTGCCCTACTTGCACAACTCTATGATGAGTTGTATCAGATTCAATGACGAGGTTGGGCTGGAGTGGATTGTAGATTGCTCTTTTAGATCTAGGGATGGGAGCACATCAGGATATATTGCCCTGCAATATTACCCTAGGTCATCACCAGGATAGTGTCCAGGGCACAATGTTATGGTTCTAGATGATCACTGGGGGTGTAGACCCAATTTGATAATTATGCTATTGGCACATTGTATTATTTTTGAGTGTAAGGTCTGAGGACCTACACTATTGTAGCCTATGAGTAATTTTGTACCTCCATGTACACTTCACACACATATATGATATTATCTATTTTAGACTCATTATGTGTATCATGTGATTGTTTATATTTATGTGATGGAATATGGATGCAATGCTTATGCTATATGATGTGATGTATGTATGACATGCACTAGCTAGATGATAGATGTATGCTTAGATGTTATGATCTAGATATGTAGATAGACTACTTATGTATGCATATATGGATGTAATGGTATATTAAATGCATGTTTAATTTGTTTTAATTGTATGCATTTAATCTATGTGCTATGATATGGTAAATGCAATGTATGTAATGCATTATTTATATGATGATGATCTAATGTAAATGAACCTGTATGCTTTAATCACTTAAAACATAAGGAATGAATGTGATATGAGTTTAACAATCTAATGGATGACACCACAGAATGTATAAACAATCATGAATGTAAATAATAACTCTTATCATAAGAATTAATCATTTAAGCATCCAGATGTGAGATGAGATGATGTGATATATATGTGCTTTCTTTATAAGCTTCTGTAAATTAAAATATATGTACAAAATAGTCAGTGGTCATCTAAATATCATTGTTGATATTTATCCGGTATCTATCCTATTTCATGAACACCCTTTAATGAACAAAACCTCATAAAGAAAGTTGATGATTTGATTGATGACATGATTTGTTGCTATTTAGGGATTTTTGAGGTTTTCCATGAGACTCAAACACCCTAGTTACTTCATCAAAAGTTGTATACTGACCATACAAGACTCCTGAAAGATAAAGTTTTTGTTATGAAGACCTAGATATTCATTATCCCTGTGTGTGCAAATGAATATATTAGATGAGACATAAGCCTACCCCAATGCCAGGTGGGATTCATTCAGCCCATTGTTGTATTGGGGATCATCAAATGCTCATCATGATCCTAAGTTGGACTCGGTTGGATTAGACCATTAGGTGATACAGGACACCTAAAGCTAGCTCTTTTTGCGAATTGCTTAGAACTACCCTAATGCCAGGCGGGATTCATTCAGCCCATTGTTGTATTAGGGATCACTCAATGGTTTGTGGAGATTGACCATTCCAGGGATTCAAGCTCTTCACCCCCTTATTTTCTTCACATTTATTTGGGATACTTGCTCATGCTTAGTGATGAAAATCACTGTTTATTTTGAATTTTATTTTCTTTTGAGCAAGGGATTTATGTAGTGATGATAATCACTATTTATTTTGCTTTTGAATTTTGCTTTGTTTTGAGATTTTTGCTTATTTTTATGAAAGCAAGGGATTTCTTTGGGTAGGGGGAACTTGTCCTTTTGCCAATGATCAACATCCTAGACCATGCGCATCACAAAATGAGCAAGTGAAGACCTTTCACTTAGGATGCCTAGTACCACTTTGTAGTGTTCATATTTCCCTTGTTCCAACTAGGATTTTAGTGTTTTGATTAGTGATAGGATTTTGATATATGCTAGGTACTATCAAAACTAGACCTCATCTTCTGCTAGTGAAGATAGCTTTCTACAAAATCTGATAAAATCACTAGGTATGGCTGAGTGACCAGAAAACCCTAGTATATTCCTTATAGCAACAAGAAGGGGTTGTGTTGAAAAACATAGTTACACACATGGGTTATGGATGATGATGGATTTTGAAGATGCATGATTGAGATACAAACATGGTGTCATTTGTAAGATTGCAAACACAATCTATCCTAATGCAAGTGTAATGGATGGTCATGCCTAAATGCAATGCAATTACATGAATGCAAAATGCAAATGTTTTTGTATTTTTGCAATGTTTTTGAGTTTTATTGCTTTTTGATTTTTGATATTTTCCATTATTTTTGGACTTTTGATTATTTTGGATGTTTTTGAATTTTTTATTTTAAATTATTTTTGTGCTTTTGTGTTTTAATTTTGACCAAAGGGCTTAAATACCTTTGGCATTTTGTAATTGAAAAAAATGCTTATTGATTTCAAGTTTTGATTTGACCAAAGGCTTATCCTTGAGTTTATGACGCCAAAAGGGCTTTAAGATGCCTTTGGAGCCTTTTGTGAGTTGACCAAAGGGCTTTAATATGCCTTTGGAGCTTTTTGTGAATTGACCAAAGGGCTTTAAGATGCCTTTGGAGCTTTTTGTGAGTTGACCAAAGGGCTTTAAGATGCCTTTGGAGCTTTTTGTGAGTTGACCAAAGGGCTTTAAGATGCCTTTGGAGCTTTTTGAATTGACCAAAGGGCTTTAAGATGCCTTTGGAGCTTTTGTGAAGTGACCAAAGGGCTTTAAGATGCCTTTGGAGCTTTTGTTTTTAATATTTTCTAATTTGTTTGGATTTTTATGATTTTCAAATGTTTTTAAATTTTGATTATTTTAATGTTTTTGAATTTTTTTTTATTTTGTTGGTTTTATGTGTAAAACACCTTTAGATGAAGAATGTTGAGAGGCTCAAGCTCTTCAACACCTTCTAACGATGTTAGGTGATATGTCCTAGGTCCAATATTCTCTAAGATGATATAAGGACCTATCCAATTTGCCATAAATTTGTCTCGCAAGTGCGATGATAGGTTTGAATTCTGTTGGTTCTCTTTAAGCATGAGATCCCCAACCTTAAAGTCTCTCAGGTGGACTTTATTGTTATAAGCTCATGTTAGATGATCTTGGTAAACATGAAGATGCTCAAGAGCATTGATGCGATGTTCATCAAGAAGGGTCAATTGATCAAGGTGAGCTTGTCACGTAGTGTCATCATCGATGAACTCTTTCAATGTGACATGCAATGTTGGAATTTCCAACTCCAAGGGCATAATGGCCTCAATGCCATATACAAGAAAAAATGGTGTTGCCCTAATGGGCATCCACATGCTAGTCCTATAAGCCCATAATGCAAGAGGCAACTATAGATGCCAATCCTTATGATTTTCTTTTACCATCTTCTTTAAGATGGCTACAATTATTTTGTTTGAGGCTTCTGCTTGCCCATTTTCTTATGGATAATATGGTGTCACAAAACTATGTTGAATGTTATATTTGGATGTTAAAGCCCACATATTTTTATTCTTAAATGAAGGACCATTATCCAAAATTATTTTGAAGGGGACCCCAAAGCGATAGATGATATTGTGAAGTATGAACTCCATAATTCGTGGTCCTATCATCGATGTTAAGGGGACCGCTTCCACCCATTTGGTGAAGTACTCAATGGCCATTAAGATAAATGTGTGTCAGCCCAAATATGGGGGAGAGATATTTCCAATTAGATCGAAACCCCACTGAGAAAATGGCCAAGCCACCTGAATGGGTTGTAAGGCCTATGATGGCAGGTGCATCAGATTTGCATGATGTTGACATTTAATGCACTTCTTGACATACTCACAACAATCCTTTTCCATGGTGGGCCAATAATAACCCATTCGAAGGATGCACTTGATGATGGCCATGCCACTAAAATGGCCATTACATGTACCATCATGAGCTTGTGAAATCACCCAAGCTGATTCTTGGGGCTCAAGACAATGAAGGAGGACTCCATCATAGCTTCTATGATACAATATATCTCCTAGCAAGACATATCTTGTCACTTTTTGTTTGAATGCTCATTTTGTAGCCTACGAAAATCCTTGTGGGATGATTCCAAGCTTAAGGAAATCTTGTAATTGGGATAGCCAATCCTGATAAGCTACAACCTCAATAGATAAGATGACTTGTTCCTCCTATGATTCGATGTGCATAAATGTAGATTGAGAAATAACCTTGTGGTGAATGGTGATACCATTCCCCATAGGACCTTGCGAGATCAAAGACCCCCAAGGTGCCTTCTTTAGAAAGTCTCTAGCTTTATAGAACCACTCATGGTCTGGTTCTATATGAATCATGTTGACTGATTCTTTGTTGTCAAAAGCCTCATGCTGCATCACTGATTGTGAGAGCATCTTCACATGAATGGTAGTGAAATTAGTAGATGGATTCTGAGGGATCAAGGATCCCAAAGATGCCATAGTGTCTACAAATCTATTTGATATGTGAGGGATTGCCTCGATGTCATACCATTCTAGTTGGGCTAGATAAGTGTCAACAAGCTCTTTGTAAGCTTTCAAGATTGGATCCCTGCATTGAAATAATCCCTTAACTTGGTTGACTATGAGAAGGGAGTCATCAAAGATATTTAGCCTTTTGATCTTCATAGTGATGGTTATTTGGAGACCCAATATTAGGGCCTCATATTCGACATTGTTATTCATGCAAGGGAAGTCTAGCTTAAATGACAAGGGCATTGGAGCACCTTGCGATGTGAAAAACACAATCCCTGCACCACCCCCTTGCTCACACTTTAAACCATCAAAGAACAAAGTCATGTCAACTTTATTTTTAGGTTCTTCGAGTTTGAGTGCTTCTGATAATGCAAATACTGCATCATCAAGAAGTTCTATGGTGAGAGGTCTACTATTCTGAAGAGGTGCCTCTACTAATTGATCAGCTATGACTTATCCCTTGATGGAATTTTGGCTTATGAATTCCAAATCAAATTCTATCAATAGCATGATCCACTTTGTAGTACGTGTATTATGATATGTCTTGCTCATCATATACTACAAAGGATTTTGTTTTGATATCACATACATTGTATGGCTCAACATGTAGTGGCACAATTTCTTAGTCATAAAGACCACTGCTAAGCATAACTTTTCTACGTATGCGTACCCTATCTCATAACTCACCAAGGTGTGGCTGATATAATATATCACTTGTTCTTTATCTTGCACATTCTTTTGAGCTAACATGGTGCCCAAAGAAAAATTGGTAGTGGATATATAAAGCAAAAATGGCACATCTAGCCTTGGTGGAGCTAGTACTAGTGGTATTGCCAGGTATTTCTTGATCTCAGCAAAGGCTTACTGATATTCTTCATCCCAATGGAATGGGACCCCCTTGTGTAGTAATCGATTCATGGGTCGATATTTATTTGATAGTTGTGTGATGAAATACTTTATGGATGCTACTTTGCCCTATAGGCTTCTCAACTCTTTGATGTTAGTGGGTGGGGCCATTTCTAGGATAGCCTTTACCTTTGTTGGGTCGACTTTGATACCTCATTTAGAAATGATGAATCCCAAGAGTTTTCTAGAAGTTATACCAAAGATGCATTTCTTGGGATTCAACTTGACATTGTGCTCTATCAGGTGATCGAAGACCTTTCTTAGGATCTCGACATGCTCTTCATGTAGCAATGACTTGGCTAGTAAGTCATCGATATAATCTTCTAGGATCTTATGCATGTAGTCATGGAAAATATATGTCATAGCCCACTGATATGTGGCACCAACATTTTTAAGACCAAATGGCATTACTTTGTAACAAAATGTCCCCCATGGAGTAGTGAACATGGTTTTATGTTGGTCTTCAGGTTTAATCCAAATCTGATTGTAACCAAAAAAACCATCCATGAGGGAGAGCATCTCATGACCTATAGTTGCATCTACAAGAGCATCTATGTTGGGCAACGAGAATGAATCCTTTAGTGTTGCCTTATTGAGATCTCTAAAATCCATGCAAATATGGATTCTTCCATCAGGTTTTCCTATAGGCACCATGTTTGATACCCATTCTGGATAGTCGATGGGTACAATAAAGACTACATCCAATAGCTTCTACAGCTCATTCTTTACCATCAAGGTGATGGTTGGATGCATCTTCCTGAGCTTCTGCTTGATCGATTTCTTTGTAGGATCTAGTGAAAGGTTATGGACAACCAATTTTAGATCTAGACCTGACATATCCTTGTAGGTCCAAGCAAAGAGATTAGGTCTCTCTTTCAATAGAGGTATGATGATGGCCTATTCTTCTAGAGATAAGCTTTCTCTAAACTTGAATTTCTTTGGATTAGAAGGATCATCATTGATGTCCACTTTGAAAGTCTCCTCTATTGCCATATGTGACCCATCCTCAAGCTGGTGAGGAGTGGGGATCAAGTGGATGTCATCTACTAGGTTTAAAGGTTCAACTAAATCAGGGTCGAAACTAATGTGATAAACATCATGTGCATAGCCTAGTGCAAAATGAAATGGTTGTAGCATTTCTTCATTGGGGAAGAAATATTCAGGCTCCAAGGGTGAATCAATATGATCCCAATCAATAGCATCTAAGTTAAGACACAATGGTTTAGAAGGATCGGTTGGGTTGTGAAGTGGAGTGGTCAAATCAATGGAGATCATGTTGATGGATGGGATGAAATCTCTAGGACCATATGGGTGCAACTCTGCATTATTGTTTTACCTTCCATACCCAAGATGAGGCTCTAGGGGTATGGGGATCTCAGGATCTGGTCTATGGATAGATGAGAATATGGGATCATTTGGCTGAAGTAGCTCTCTAAATGTAGGTGGATCGAGGAAGACCATGTGATAGATCATATCTAAATTGGGTGGTCTTCCCCTGAGGTGAGGGCCAAGATATACTCTATGGTATATCTCATCTATGTCAAAAAGCTCATTGAGATGATGTAAGTGATGAGGTCCAAGATAAGCCATCTCAATCTCATCTTCATAATCACTATCATCTATGAAGAATCCCTCATTCCTACCCACTAGAACTAGGTGGTGACCTAAATGTTGAGGCCCAAGATAGGCCATTTCAATCTCATCCTCATAGTCATTATCATATATGAAGAATCTATTATCTATTTCCCTATATGTTATGTCTAGGCCCAAGGTAGGCCATCTTAGTTGCATATTCTAACTCATAGCCACTCTCATCTATGATGTATCCACCTTCTATGTTACTTGACCAGGTGAGGTGATGTAAATACTGAGGCCCATGATAGGCCAATCTAGCTTCATCCTCAAACTCACTTGTGACATACTCATTCTCTTCTCACTCATAACCATAGCTTGGTTCATCCTCCCATAGGATGATTCCTGATGGGCTTGCTTCGAGAGAGAAATCTAGATGATACTCATCGGGTGGTCCTATATTGACCATAGCCACCCATATATCACTCAAGTAGCTTATATTTGGTTGATAGGGATTCCATTCAATGTCTTCCCTAAACCCTAAGCTCAGCCTATCTAGAGATGCTACCAATGAATCATCATAGCTTTAGATATGATATCCTAGGCCAGACCTATCAATAGGTAACTGATATCATGGTTCCAATGGGTTCCATCACCCTTGCTCATATAGACCCAAACCATAGCCATGCCAATGGTTGCATTCAAAGTATCTTAGAGAAAACTCAAGATTGGACAAGTAATGAACATTCATGGTGAATGGCTCATCCTCATCCTCTTCAATATCAGAAGCATCATGGGCATAATCCAAACTAGCATAGATGAAGTTGGTTTGGTTAGGGGGGATCCCCAATGGAACCACTATCCCTATTGGTAAGTTTGGGACTCTTGGTCATCCCATGTCTTGTGTAGACTCGATAATGGGTGTGAAAGTCACATTCTACACAAGATATTCACCTAACCCTATGTTAGCTAGGTGAACTATCACCTACGATGTAGATGATGTTGATGATGATGTAGGCGAGGTAGGTTGAGGTACCTCCTTGACTATGTCTTGGGAATCTTCCTCCTCCATGGGATTTGGAATTTCTACTATTGCTATGGTTGGGAGTTCCTTAGGTCTTTCCTCCACCAAGGGTGCTTTTAGCTTCTGAGAGTCTTTTGCTTTAGATATTGTTGGTTTCTCAGAAGTGCCAGTAGCTTTGGAAGCTGGAGGTGGTGCCGATGTGGATGGGTCACCTCGCACTGATTTGGACTTGCTTCTTGGCTGTGTGGTAGGGGATGATGGCCTAATGTATAGGTGCATGGATGGAAGGACAAAATCCCTTGATAAGTCAACCTGATGCACATATTTGAATGGCTCTTCATCCGATGGTACCACATGTACTTGTCCCTCATGCACATACTTGATGCATTGGTGCAAGATCGAAGGAACGCACTGCATGTCCCTTATCCAGGGATGCCCTAGGAGGATATTATACTGCATAGCCCCCTCCAATACATGACACATCATAGGGATGGTCTTATGCCCTACCTTTATAGGCAGGATGATTGTACCCACTATGGAGCAAAGTGCATCATTGAAAGCTCTCAATGTGTAGGAGGTAGGGATGATGTTTGACCTAGGGATTTTCAAGTGCCCCATAGCTTTTGTTGTGATAATATTAATCGATGAGCCTATGTCGATTAGAACCCACTTGAAGGGTATGTCATTGATAGAAGTGATGATATGCAGAGGTGGGTCTACTATGGTAGTAGGGACTACCTTTATTTTATGATCATAAAAATGAATCACAAGCTCTT
Organism: Wollemia nobilis; assembly: GCA_028583015.1. Lineage (NCBI taxonomy): Eukaryota > Viridiplantae > Streptophyta > Pinopsida > Araucariales > Araucariaceae > Wollemia > Wollemia nobilis. The sequence goes on from JAQPPZ010005005.1 coordinate 608,756, forward strand.
GACACTATTGCACTTACCCCACAAAGTTTGTAAATGCATCAAGATTTTAGGGTTATAGCTCAATTGATCTCAAGATTTCCATTAGAGTCTCCCTATGTCTAGGAGACTATTGAATGAGCTCATATATTGATAACTTAGTCGATGTCATTTGGAGATTCTACACAAGTCTACTCTGAATAGTTACCATAGGTCACATTGGTAGACCTAGAGGATTATTTTACACCTACCTCTATCGAGGTGCAGCCAGGATATGAATAGGAGCCATTAGAGGCTCTGGTTGGTTGTATCACTAGCTTCTTGTCACCACATTGACTATTTCAACCATTCCAATGAATCCTTGAGTGGGAGGTTCAACTTGGACTTGGTTTACTTGAGCACCCTAATCTCTAGGGACCTCATGATTAGGCAATAGGTTTTTGAATATACCCATGTCTCTATTATTAGGTGCTAATGGATTATCAACTTTTAACTCACCCTTCTCAATCATGTTTTGTACAACATTCTTGAAACTGATGCATGCTTCGATATCATGCCCTTATTGTCGATGATAAGGGCAATAATGATCTTCCCTATATCCCTTAGGCTTGGGATAGTTAGGGTCAAGAAGTTGTACCTCAGGTAACCTGAGTCTTTATGCCTCACTTAGTTGATTGAATATTGATTGCATCAATTCTAATAAAGGTGTGTAGTAGCGAGGTGACCAACGTTCCCTATTTTGACCTTGATTATTCTTTGGGTTGTAATTGGCTAATGGGGGTTGAGCCTGATAGTTCTATGGTTGTTGGCTATTTCCTCCCTTTGGTGCATTTAACACAACTTGATTGACTAGAGCAGGCTTGGCCTACTTTTGTTGATTCTTGTTATTGCGATTTGTTATTCTAATCCTTTTTTTTTAGAGCTTAAGATCTCCTTCTTCAACCTTGATGTCTTCTATTAGCTTGGCTTGAGCCAAGGCTTCCTCAAATGTTTCATACTATTGTAGTTGCAAGAGCAATGAGATGTGCTTTGCACAACTCTTAGTAAACATTTAAGTGAGCTCAATAGTGGGAACAAAAAATGGTAGTTTTACCATTACCTTTCTCCATATATTCCCATAGTCCATGACTAGCTCATCATCATATTACTTTAGGTTTGCCAAGTCGGACAAGTTTACTTTCTTCTTGATGCCAAAATAAAAGTGTTCAAGAAATGCATTCACTAGCTACTCAAAATTGATGATGTTGTGCTTAGGTAGTTGATTGAACCATTCAGTTGTTGCGCTCAATAATGTCATGATGAATGTTCTTAGCATTAGGGCATCATTATGTTCAAGTTGGAAGCATGCATTCATGAAATTGGTGACATGTTCTTGCGCATCTTCCTCTCCTTTAAATTTGTCTAACCTAGGCATCTCAAAGTGCCTAGGATATGCAGGACTCAGTATCAAAGGGCACAGAGGTTGATTGTGTATCTTACTCAAGGTTGGATTTTGCCCAACCGCATCCTATTTCTCAAGAGATTTGACTCTCTCAATGAGTATCTTATATGCCTTCAAATTGAAATCTCTTTTTTGAAGTTTATTGGTTTCTAATTGTGTTATTCATCATCCCCCATGACTAAGGATGAAGGTTCAAGATATATCTACTCCTGATCCTCCATATCTACCTATACTTTATCATGTTGTGCCCATTCTAGATCTAGGTATTGTTGATGCTTTAAAGCATGATGTGATGTGTGGTGAGTGCACTCATCTCCTTATCTAGTGCATCTCTCATGCTAAGAAATGACACATCTATCCATATGTAAGTTGGCTCGAGCCAACCTATTGGCTTGTTCTTCACACTCTATTTGTTCCTCTCTCAAGCACTACTCATTTAGGTACAAACACCTCTTTCTCCATGTTTCCTCCTACTCAAGGATTTCTAAGTGCTCTTGTTCTACTGTAGTGTTTCCTCTAACCTACGTACATGGTCAGATTGATCTACCACTAAAGGTCCATGACTCTATAACTCCATACAAGGAGTCCTAATGGAGAGGCCTCTTGGAGAGGTTCCTACTATGCTTTTACCCTTGTCTATCAGGGTGACCTAGTCTATGTAAACTGACCTATATTCTATACCCCCATGATCGGAGGTAGTGTGCATGCTATGGGATGCTTTGAAGCTTCCCCTAACTCAATAGTGTGCCTAGTTATTTGATGGCTACGTGAACTTCCAAAAAGAATGTGTAGTAGCATTGCTTCTTTGAGTTGGTCTCGAGAGAACCCTGATCCAACTCATCAAGTTATCTAGATTCCCATGATCGATCTCATGGGGTTCCATTAGCACCAATGAGATTATGATCTATGACTATCCTCCCATATTCAAGGAGGCTAGGAGTTGCTATGGGTCTATGACTAGATGCAACCCTTATGTCTTACCCCTCAGTGAGCTGATATAACCTAAGCCTATCATGTGAATATTGGGGCCTTGAAGCCCCCTCATGTCTATGTGAAGATTGGGGCCTTGAAGCCCCCTCATGTCTATGTGAATATTGGGGCCTTGAGGCCCCCTCATGCCTACCATGAGAAGAACCTGGATATGGTTCTCTAGCTAGGGTTTCTCGAGGAGTACCCCCATGGGTTGAGTTATCACCCCTAAGGCTCATTAAACTTCATTCAATGACATTGTGTGTGGGTGGCTCAACATCATTGTGATTATGATTATGTAGAGCATCAATTTCTACCTCGATGTTGGACCGAGGGTGGTTGCTCCATGTGAAGACCATGACAATTATGAATTATCTCTTATGTAGATTTTAGAACACACAAACAAAGTAAACAAGTGTTTATCTCTTTTAAATCTTCTTGGTGTTCCTAAACTAGTCTTATGTGTTTATATTTTTTGAATAGCTAAATCTAATCTCTCATCATGTTTTGACATTTCGTTGATGTAATGCTCAAATTGTTTAAGTGGATTTCACCTGTATGCTCATAGCTCGACAACCGATAGAGAAATTTTGATCATGTAAACCCACCAAAGTGTGGAGATGAAATCCACACTCGATCAGGGAGCACAGGTCCTACAGATCCTCACCCAGTCTCACCTGGTCAGTATCATACCCTCCAAAGAGAAGTACATGCAAATTTTCCAAGCTACATTAGTTCTTGGATCCGATATTGGCCAATATAAAAGGGTACATGGGATTTGAGCCAACGGGTGGAGATGAAAGCCACCATCGTTGGACTCTACTAGTGGATGGTGATGAAGTCCACCTCACTAGCATTTAGATGAATCATGGTGTGTGAGTGTTCCTTTTAAATTGTTGCACAAAGAAAAATATGCATCATGAAGCACTCATGCTCTTTCCTATATGCCTAAAAAGAAATGTTTCATTTTTAGAAAAATGCATATCTAAATGATTCCATGACTTTCAGAGAATGCATTACTACTTTATGAAACAATGGCCTCTAGTTGGGCCCCATGCAAGCAATATCTACAAACAAACCTAGACCACTAGAGACTAGGGCGGATTTGAAATTAGAAGTCCATTGTTCCTAGCAATGACTAGAAGAAAACTTAAGAAAACTATGCATTTTTCCTTTAATTTTCTCTATGTTTTCTAATTAAATGATATTTCTCCTACTATATGTAAAACATAGATAGAGAAAGGAAAAATAGTAGAGAGTTCCCCCAACCTGAAATCCACATCTGATGAAGCACAGGCTGACCTCTATTGCACTTTTTCTATAGGTCACTATCACTTAGGGCGGCTGCTACTGGCCATTATCTTCAAAAGTGGCCTCTGTCTGCTAGCCATTATCGACCAGAGTGGCTAGACCTGCACATAGAAAACACATAAAATATCAGAAAATCAGCTAAAAATAGAAAACCAGGTGGGGGTCCCATCGTGATCGCCATATGTACGATCCCAAGAAGCAATACACCTAATCTACTTGCAGCATAATATCAAGTGAAAGAACCATAAATGCATAAAGAACAAAGAAGTAACAAAATCAAGAGATCTCTTTTATTAATTCATTTGAAACTTTGGTTATAGATAGGTCCCTCTTAGGGATACCACATTTGATACAATGATTACAAGTAGAAATGGGCCCCTGAAAGGGGATGGTGCACTCCATAGGCCTCTTGAAGTTGTACACAAATTTGCTCAAGGGCTTATTGATGCCTTCTTCTCCTTTGCTTGCTTAGAGGGATCTGATGCCTAAAATGCTTTGACTTGGTCTAGGAACCTATGATCTACGTACAAGAAACAACAGAGAATAATCAGTAGCATATGCGGCCTCTCATGATGAGGCTTTCTTTGAAGATCTGCAAGGAATGACATAAAAGCATAATAAAAGCATAATGATGCAAAGATAAGTAGAAATGCATAAATAACTTAGAAACTACTATGCAAATGCAATGAAAGGATAGATCTATGCTAATATTAACTGATAAAGCAAAAACAATGAGAAATCTATGCTAAAACTTAGGAAATAGTGTCTCAAACTCCTAGGCTTGCCTGACTATAGGCCACTGTCAAAGACAACGACCATGAACTGAAACTTTCTTCCTCATGAACTAGGGGCTATGACACTCAATCCTTCATCTAAATTGATGTTCAAGGGTCACCTTCATGTCCAGAGACGGATTGGTGGTGAAGATCATGTGGAACTGAATGCTTGAATGGTGCGTTGTCATTGCTCAATCGGACAACACTTCGTTACTCCTCAAGGGGGTGTAGAATTGCTCTCCAATTCGCTAGGGCTTCACTACATAAAAACTTGAATCTTCTTTTTCTTGTTCTTGGGAGGATGCATATGTAGACCTCCCAGATTTAGATCTAGATCTAGATCTTGGCTTCCTAGAGAAGCCAAGATCTAGATCTGCATGTAACTGACCATTAGAGGGGAAGGCTCAATCATAGATTTGCATGGAAGGGGCAGTCAGGAGGAGCTCTAGGAGATCCACACCAAAAACTACTCGTAAACAATGCAAGTGTAGTCATTATCCATGATTTGGGCCCTCATTCATGGCTAATTTGTGTTTTAGTGCTAGTCATTATCCAGAGAAATGGCTAGTAGTGACCGCTCTGAGCTTTAATGGCCTATGTTGGTGGCCACTCTGGTCGATAGCGGTCGAGCCTGAATGGGCTAGAACTACCCCTTTTGAGTGGTTAGGACCACTGCTAGCTCTTGGAAAGGTCCAAGATCAGTCATATGGTCTTTGGATGTGCCCATATGAGTAGTCTCCTAAACATGATGTATTTTAGGTGTCTACACATCCAAGTGACAAGCCCCTATTCAATTTAACAATATGTGACAAGAGTTGATATGCTAAAATCCTATATAGTTAGCACACAATTGAAATTCCCATATTCAATTGGTTAGTGACACATGTTATTTTTCTTAATTATTGAAGGCACATTTTAATTTATTAAATTTTTGAAAGGTTTTAGTGGTATTTATTGTCATTTTAGGGCCAAACTCTTTAGGGTATAACATTTGCATGCAAAAATATTTTAATCCATTTTTCAAATCATATGGCTTTTTGCATCTTTTTGCATTAGAAGTATTGTGTATGGTCAAAAATGCATGCAAGAGACTATGTTTTAGTAGGTAATCCAAGGGTCAACATGTTCCCTTGATCAATGGACCTAACTATGCCACCTAGAAAATCAAGATTGAAGCTCTACTTTGAAGTAAGTTAATTCTTAAATATGTAAATTAAGTACCTCTAGATGTTAATTCTAATAGAGAAAATAATTGCTTAGGGATAAAAATAAGGAGGTATTTGGTGCTATTGTTATTCATGTTTATAATATATGATACTCACATCAACAATACCTCAAAACCTAAGAAGTTATTGAAGATATTCTATGATATGTATGATTATATTGACACTATATTGGTATATAGATTAGATATAAAGTTGATGCTTTGAACATGGAGAGTCTTGAAACCATTTTTGGTACATAAATCATTTCAAAAATATGAAATAAGACATATACATTTCCAAAGGAGGAAAGAATGAAGAAACACCTATAGTTGTTCTCAAAATTGTGTTGAATGACATTTCTAAAACTTATGAGACCATTGTCAATATATTTAAGATGCTTCAAGTGTACATTCCCATGTATGCTACTCCTTATCTTGGTAATTTATTCAAGTACCTTCTTCATCATTAGGCTATAAAATAAATGCACAAGAGTTATTATATCTCTATTTTGGCTTATGCAATGAAGCTATTAAAATTTAAGTTGATAAGAATAGAAAGCAAGGAGAATTGAAACCTAAGAAGCCCTCTATAAATGTTATTTGCATTTTTTAATAAGGAATTACATTAGGTAAAGTATTATTGGTTGTGGATAAATAATTTTAAAGAGCCATAAAAAAGGTTTTTAATACTACTCTTTCCTATGCTTAGGATGAGGATGATCATGATGGTAAGACCCAATAAGCAACTTATTGGACATATTGTACATCAAAAAGAGTAAATTATAGATGTAGAGGCAACTTGAAACATGATTAAGCATCACCATATCTTGCATAACTATAGACAATAGTATTTTAAAGATCATGTGGTTATTAGGAATGATTCCTCCTTAATCATGAATAGATATGGTAAGGTAGTAATTGGATATTACTTATTTTATTATGTCCTTCATGTTCCCAATATTTGTCCTAATAATTGGTCTATTTATCACATTTGTCATATGATAAGATGGAATTTTGGTCATAATGATTGATTATTAAGGATATTAATAAAGGTTTCAAAAAATTATCTCATAATATTTTTATAAGTAACATCAAATATATAGGCTTAGTGATCATCTAGCTTCTTCTTTCTCCTCTACGAATCAAAACTTTATGGTTATGGTGGCATAAATAGATTGAACTAATAGAAAACATGTTACATTTTAGTGATAATATAAAATTGTGTTATAACAAGATGATATCCTTTTGTAAATCTACCCCTGAGAGTTAAAAATAAGGTCCTTTTCGAGAGAGATGTGACCCTTCACTAAATGTCTTCATAGCACTGCAATGATATTTTGTGATATCCTCAAAGGGGAGTGGGCTTGCTACATATGGGCCACTGCTAGATACACCAGTTCTTAGTACCTACATAACCCTAAAAAATATGTTAGTGATGTTTGGAGACTTGTATTGATCAGGAATCTCAAGATAACATATGAAAAAGATAGAAAATCTAATAAAAGTGCATGAAAGAAGTGCAAGAATGGACTAAAATTGATGCAAAAGAAAGGGATTACCTGACTAGTGAATTTTGTAGCCTTTTTTGGAAAAATCCACATGTCCATACATTTTCCAAATGGATGCACCTACCCATGCATTTTACTCTATTTTCTCTGATTGATTGGTTCTTTGACCATAGATCCTCCTAGTTTGGTTTGAGCTGATATCAAATTTTATAGCCACTAGAATTAGTCCTATAGCCACCAAAATTCATAAGAAAAACCTGGTGGGAGTTTTGAGTGCTCAAAATGCTCAAGAATGATTGTGTGGGTATTCTTATAGCATTATGGTGTATTTTTCTCTAAAATTACAGGCAATGGAGATATTTTATAGAATTCCTAGGTAGGACAGGGGGTAGGTGAGGTGGCAAAAAGGGGTAGTAGAGAGAAACTCCTTTAATTAGTCATGTGATGGGATAAGGCCTTCCCACCTATGCTTATTAAGTGGGCATGGGTGTACTATGACCACCTAAGGCCTAGGGAAGAGGAAAAAGCCCTTTTCCATTAATTTATTTTAAATGACTTAAAGGAGGGGATGGGTGCATACAGGAAGGGGGTGGGTAGATGATTAGGAAAACATGAAGAGAGATGTGAGTGGGGTGTAGGTGGTTAGGGGTAGGTTTACATAAGGTTTAGAGCAACCTAAGGTTAGGTTTAACTAGGGTTTTAGGGTATTAAAATATTTTTGTGAATGTTTTATCAATTGATCATTAATTATCACTGCACAAGGTTGAGTGTGATATTTTTAGGTGTCTACATTGACCTCTTTTGTTAGAGTATATTACATTAATTGGCACATGTCAATGTACCACCTTGGGTACATTATTATACTAGGACTTTATCTTAGGTTAAGTAGTTACTTGAGGAAGAAGTAATAAATGCACAAGTGTTAGAATGTGCAATGATGTAAAAGGACAAGTGTCCTTAGTTGTGCATGTGCACAAGTGTCTATCATGCAAAATGCACATGTGTCCTTAGGGTAGGAAAGTGAAGAGTCACATACTAGTATATATATGTGACTTAGAATTGTAATTACTAATGAAGCATGCATTGTCCATAGCATGCACTAGTAGAGTAGTAGAGAGAGTTCCACATATTGTATCAAGTTTTATATTTTCATGAGCTTCCATTAATGGCTATTGCATGAGTATTTTTAGAAGTATCTTATCATATTTACATGCTTATTAGATAGCCATTATCATAGATATAATATTGCTTACTTATTTCACTACTTGTGGTTGCATTTCCTTCAATTTTATAGCCACAAAAGCTAACAGTGGTATTAGAACCATGGTGTATAAATTGAGAGAAGTTTTTGGATTGAAGGTCCAAGGAGAAGATATCAAGCTACTTGGAGGAGATTTAAATAGAAGCTCCTAATAGTGAATAACTTGGGATAATTGGCACCATCCGATAACAAGCCCAAGGGAGAAGGATTTTGCAAGTAGTTTGCCAAATATTTAAGGAGAAATCGATTGCTCTACAATATAAAATTTTTATATTTGAGGATAGCAAGGAAGAACTACAAATTCATCTAGCACACGGTAATATTTAGGTGATCCAAATCACCAAGAACTCCATCATAAAATCGAGGTTGAATAGGTATGCAACTTAGGTGCAAAAGGTTCATTATTTGAATTTTAATATTTGGTCCATTATTAAGTTTATTAAGCACCCATTTTTTTTATTTTTTATTTTTTTGAATTTACATGGTGGAATCGGTAGCCGCCACGAATTCGGGCAGGCTATCCAAATTTTTATGGCTGCCACAGTATTCTGCGTTGTCCGCCCTAGAAGCCGCCACACAGATCTTCGTGCAGTCCACCCCTATAACCACCATGCCATAATCATTTTAAACCTTTTACATCACTGAAAGCACTAGGAAAGGGACAAGCATTCAGTCCGGCGATAAGCACCCATTTTGAGGCTTAGAAATTGTTTAAATTTAAGGTCTTCAAGGTAGTGTAGAAGTTGAGTACTACAAGGTTAAAACCTATACATAAATAGAAGTTAGATATATTTCAAGAGAGAAAAATATCAACATTCTATCAGTTATTCAAAGCACATCATTAGATCCAAGAAATAGAGCTATAATTTTTATCATCTACAAGGAGGAAAAAAGACACAAAAAAGGAGAAAAGCATTGTTGGTCATTCATACACAGTTTCTATTCGACTCACATAATAGTGTAGAAGACTATTGCAAATTGTAAGTTGACTCTATCAGTGAGAAGAGGAGATGCATTAGGTTGCAAAGATTAAATCACCATTGTCTTAGCTTACAAAATGAAGAGACATCACCATATCAGGTAGGCACAAAGGAGAAGATTGAAAGCACAAGAAAGCTACCACTAAATGTCTTGAGAACACTTCACAACTAAAGAATAAAGTTGTTTTAGCACCTCATATTCCATCACCTCAGATAAAATGTGGTGATTGCAAGAAGATTTTATCTCAAAGCTAAAAGGAGATGAAGAGTATTAGAGTGGCTCTATTGATTGAAAATCAAGAAGGAAGACGTTGTATTTAGGTGAAGCATATTAATCATTAGTTGGAATACATCAATATTTCATCACTACAAAAGAAGGCATTGCTTAAGTACCATTGAGGAGATATTACCAAGACTCAAGTGATTGATAGCTGAATAATGAATAAGTGGATTCAAATGATTGGAGTTGTTTGCACATGAAAGAATTGTTACAAGGGCCAAGGTGCTCGAGTTGTTTACAATCTTACAAGAGACGTTACAATAGGGTGAAAAGACATTGAGGAAAATATCTAAAGCAGGGGATGTAATACCATGTGGAAGGTGGCAGAGGAGAGTACATTCTAATTATCAAACCTAATGCACATCCACAACTATTACAGGAGCTCTCTTCATTCGAATCATAATTGTTTTATCATCCAATTGTTGGTGATCATTAAAGGAGCCATTTTACTCGAGATTTACTCAAGCACAAAGGAGATAAAGATACATCTATGTAAGTGCTGCTAAAGGAGGAGGTCAAACCTCTATTTGACTAGGTGATGTATTATTGAAAGGCTAGAAGACAATACAGTGAATGGAAGAGAGCCATCCTAGCTCAATTGGTGCAATGTGTGGCATTGGTCAATATAAAACCTGAATTCGTTAATGCCTTGAAAGAGATTCAAAGACCGTGCAATGAAAGAAAAGGGAAAGAAATGTCACCCAAATTTAGTTGCTTCTTATGCATGAGGTTCAAGGCATTAGTTAATTGCTGGAATTTAAAGGTTTTGATATTATAACAAAAGCACACAAGTTTACTCAAATAACAACATAGTTTATTCAAAGATTGTGCAAGAGAAGTCTAAAATATGCAAGCAATAAACTCATTCATTGAAGGAGTACACAGTGATTGGAGTGTCATAGATTGTGGGAAAGTAAGAGAGAAGGTTGAGTGCGATCATTGAAGAGTCAAACCTTTGTTGATAGCAAGTGTTATCAAAATATTCCCTAAGCATTATAACTACAAAAAATATATGCGAAAGCCAAAGGTGTGGCCAATAGAGAGTGTAAAACCACACAGAGAAGATAATAGGTGATGAGTGTATCATTTTAAACTCCAAAAACTGGTGCAATAACTGCAGGATCCACGTGGTCAACTAAAATATGGCCATCGTAGGAGATAAAATCATAATAACAAAACACCATCAAAATAGTCAAGCATTCATTGAAGTAAGAATTCAACCTTTGTTTTTGACCACCGTTGACACATGAATTGGGCATCAATAGTTGGAGGACACGTAAAGGATCATAGCATATTGAATCAACTATCCAATTAAAGGAGGAGATCATGTTGCATAACAATAATAGCTAATTAGGTTTTTTGTATGGAAGAGATACGCTTGCAACAAGCCTATTGAAGAAGAACATATTGGTAACAATTGGTTTCAAAACATAAGAATATAGTGCACAATCAAACATTACTTGGAAGTCAAATTCCAACCAACACAGATGTATAATTAAGGTAAAGTTTCACATTGTTTAATATTTATTTTCCATTCATTACATGGGCTTATAAGGTGTATTTTATAAGGTTGAATTTATTATTGCATTGGAGATATAAGTAGTTGCCAACCTTATTGAATTAGAAAGTAAATCAAAGTAGGAGTTTATATTCTTAAAGTGGTATATCAAAGATACATTATCTGAAATATAAATATCATAATATTTGCAAATAATCATAATAAGAGATATAAGGATTTCTACCTTAGATAATTAAAATATTATTTTGTAAATATTTCTATTCTCTAAAATTCCAAATTAGGGAGTTATAAGGCATACTACATCAAATTTTAGTCTCTTGGAATTTAGAAAAATTAAACCATTAAAATTTAAAGGAGCAAAACCATTAATTGCTTAGAAGTTGGAAATAGCATTTTACATTATCTCTTACATTTTTGAGACATTAATCCAACTAAAAGGTCTTGAAGAAAAAGAACCTGACTCAAACTTGAAGGTGCATCATCATTGATATTTAGCTTTCTACTTACTAATCAATAGGGATAAATAAGGTAATACATTAAAGTTGAATATTAGGGAGTCAAAAGGAATTCAACTTAAACTAAGAAAACTAAAAATACTATCAAAACATATTGCACTCAAAATAATTTGGTAGATCCAAGTTATTTACAAAACTTGAAGAATTAAAAAGATCTTAGCAAACTTGATCTTTTACTAAACTACTTGGGAGTTAAAAGGTATTCTACCTAGAGTATTACAAGTTTTATAATCAATCAATTAGGTTTTATAAATCAGATTTAATATTTGTAAAATTGATAATATTGGAGAGATAAGGTCTTGTTGAGTGGTATTTTCACCCAATTGTGAAAGTACACTCTCCCTTAGGATTTGGGTTCCAAATCCCCTCTTGCAAAGAAGTTAGACAAACAACTTCTCCAAGGTCTCCGCTATATTAGCATTTGCATATGTATATTAGTAATCTCAAATAAATATATTCAATTTAAATGCTTGGAACACCTTAGTGATTGCAAGTAACTCTAAACAAGGTGTAATGTTGGTTTATTTTACCATGAAACTTTAGTGATTGTTCATTGAACCAAAATAAAGCAAATGTGAGTTGGCCCTCATATGATCACGATGTAGTGCCTTAATTCATTTTATCTTGAGAGTTTTAAGGTAGATTTTATCTTCTTTATTAATTCCAAATATGGCTTCTTTTCATGAAGATAAAGATAGCTTTCAATATGATCGATAAACTATCCCTCTTTGGTGAAATGGATTTTCACAAAGAGGCAATAATTTATGGCCTTGGATAAAGGGCTTTAAATGTCACTTTAACTTATTCCTCTTAAATGAAATCAAATTTTCATCAAGAAGAACAATTAAGGGCTTTGAAAAAAATACCTTCAATGTAATACTCAAATTATCCCTCTTTTGTAAAATTAGAATTTTTATGAAGAGAAAGTAATTTTAGGCTCAAAATGGAAATTTGTGAAAATGCCATAAAACATAACTCCTTCAATGAAATTGGAATTTTCATGAAGGGAATGTCATCATAGGCTCATGAGTGCAAAAAAAACTGAAAAAAATGAAATTTGACCTTAAAATGAAAATTTTCTATTTTCGAATTTTTAAAATCTGTAACAAAACAACAACTTCGATGAATTTTTAAAAATACTAAACAACTCCGAAAATGAAATTTCAAAGTGCATATTGGAAGTATGAAGTATAACCTACACAATGGTGAAATTATTTTTGGATTTTGAAAATTTTTAAATGTTTATTTTAATGCCTGAAAATTAAAAAAAATTAAAATTTCTAGAAAAATAAAATGCAGAAAAATGAAAATGAAATGCAGAAAATTGAAAATAAAATGCATTCAATATGATGCTATCCTATTTCGACAAAATTGAAGATGTGAGGTTTCCATGCATGCAACCTAACCTATTGGACTTGCAAAACAAGCACAATACCCATAGACTAAGTGCTGGTTCCTAGGGTTTAAAATAAATTTCAGGTTCAAGCATTCACATGAAGCAACCAAGCAAACTTGCATTAACTCCATCTACAAACTCGAAATCTGAAACAGAAAAAAAAAAAAATAGACATTAAATCCATAGCATGCAAAGAGAATCTCCTTTCTTGCCCACAAGATGCAAATTTCTGAAAACTCCTACATTAAAAAAATGTGTCATTTTACAATAGCAGAATTTGGCCTCCAAAAGGCTTCAACCATGGAAGGAAAAATAGCTCCAAAAGAAACAAATCCAGAAAAACTCTGCAATCTTGCATTTCCAAAACCATTTTCCAACCCCATGTGGCCTCCTCAAAGGTCCCTTTTAAAATTTCTGGTTTGACTCTCCGTTTCCATTTTGTGGCCCTTCGTTTCATTTTTTTTTTTTATGGTTTCCAATCTATGGCGCTTAACTTTCTTGTTTCTTCGTTTCTTTCCAACGCTGTTTCGCCTTCTCCATTTGCTTTGGTTTCGTTTCCTTTCTCATGCTCCCTAGCCTTTCGTAACGCTTCCCTTCACTTCCTTTCTTTTATTTCTTTCTAACACTGTATTTCCTTCCCTGTCAATCTTCTTTGATAATGCTTTGCTAGAGGCACTTTTGTCCACTTTAGGCTTACTTTCACAACTCTTTCTTGATGGCTTTAACTTAATCAAACTAGAAAATAAATGAAAGAAAACCTTACCCCCTATGATGAGTGGTGTGAGCAATTTTGTTTTTTTTTATTAACCAACATGTTCGTCTATTTCATTCTTTGTCATATTGCACGTATACCTTGTACATGTGTGACTTCCACCCATGACCTACCACGTGGCCTAGCTTTGCCTTGCCGTGCCACTATATTCTCTGCTCACCCCATGGAAAAGTGATGCGAATTAGTCATTGGTTTACAAACGGGTGGTATTGAATCTTCCTTGAATAAATCAATGATTAAGTGGTCTATATTAATCCAATGTCAGTTACTTTATTGGAACTACTGTCACAACGTCTTCATCCTTTATCGACCACTATTTCATTTAGCTTCTCCTTAATTCAACACCAATAATGTTATCATTTTGATGTTATCATAACAGTTGAAATATTTATCGCAGGTGAAATTGAATGTAATCATATTCTAAATTGAAAACAAACCATTGATGTTATCATTTTGTGTGTATGGTTGTATTTGGAATAGTTGAAATCTTTACCACAGGTGAAATTGAATGTAATCACATTCCAAATTAACAACAAACCCTGTCGAAGTTATTCTGTGGTGCTGGAATTGAGAGCTTGGCATTGCAGTTTGGGCTGGTCTCGAGTTGATTACGGAATACAAAGGCTAAAACCTCTGCCAAATTACCACACCACCTCGGTGACATGTTCTTATTGATCACCATTTGTTTAATAGACTATCGCCACATCCTTTCGATAACTTCTAAGCTTGGATAATCTGTGCTCTTGTCATTGCCATGCGTGAGGAAGGTGTTGCCCGGTCGAACTTCACCGCCCTGCTCATGTGCACTGTGATCCAATCTTTCCCTACTATCTGTCTGCTTCACATTGCTGTATGATTCCCCATTCCTACCACATCAACATACCTGTTGTTCATTTCATAGCTCAAACCCCCCATGCATCCATCGTGTTGTAATATCCCAGTATGCACAGCAGTCTCGGTATTATGGTACTTGCTATCAATATATGCGTCACACATACCGCCACATAACCTAGTGGGGCCTGTTCGTCTATCGATGTGGTCAAACTCATCGATTTTTTTGAAGATCAACATCCATCTGTGTCATCGAATTGTCTGAATCGTCCACGTTCGAACAACTATTCGTAAGCCTCTTCTATGTGTATTATGCACCACACCAACAAAGACTTGACTCCACCACTGCTAGACAACCACAATGTCATCATTTGCAATGCTATCTTCCTCTGAAAGAAAAATTCTCGGTGTTGGTCTGCGTTTGGCTATAGAGCCTCCGTCGTTGTGAAACTAGCTCCTCCTATACCTCACTCTAATCTCCATCATGCCAAACTGCTGCTAACAGAGACAAGTAAAATTTGGTGAAAATACCACTCAAAATATTGTTCGTCGCATCCTAAGTCGTCATGCGATCAATTCATCTGGTAGCCGCTCGAACCCACGTCCTTCACTGCTGTCCTCAATGCTCCTCGTCCAACTCGGCAGCGCTGGCTGTCTTCGTCATATGCCATGTCTTCGTTCGAAACACCATCCCTCTCGGTCAAGCGTGCCATAGTTTCATCTCCTCCGCCGTCAATGGTGTCGCTTATCCTGCCTGCATCATAACATGAATTAATATCAATTTTAAACAAAGACTAACATAAAAAAAAAAAAAAATAAAAAATAAATAAATGATATGAAAGAAATCGCCGACTTCATATTCATATTTTATTTTGATTTTTTTTTTTTAAATTATCTAATATATATATATATTTTTAGTTTCATTTTAAGCAGTACAGAGGAATCTACCATCACAGTGGTTGAACAGACGTGGTCATTTCATTTTTTTATATTTTTTTATATCACATATGCAAAAGGATGAAAACACCCAAATCTAACAATAAAAATCCTCACCAACGAAATAACGATAAAATATCATCAACAAAATATTAGCAATAACATTGCTAACACAACATTGACGATAAAAATCGTCGATAAGATATTGATGATAAAAATCGTCAACGACAAAATGATGACAAAAAGTCATCGACAAAAATTGACGGTAAAAGTTGTCAACGAAAAATTGACGACAAAAGTCGTCGACAATAATTTAACAATAAAAGGTTGACGACAAGAATTTGACGATAAAAATCGTCGACAACAATTTGATGATAAAAAATCGTCGACAAGAAATTGACAACAATTTGACGATAAAAAATCATCGACAAGAATTTGCAAACCCAAAACAAAGTGAAGAATTAGACACTAAAAACGAAATGCAAACACCCGGATACCAAAACAAAAGGTGGGTCCCCAAATTTGGGGTATGTTGTGGAACAACCACAACAGGTCTACGACATCAAATTAGGATATTGAGTTTTGCAAATATAGTTTACAAAACTACAAATATATTATCTAGGGAGCTATAAGGTAGCCTACATAAAAGGAACATGGCAAAGAAAAAACAAATGAAAAAGAAAACAAGTAATCCAAAAATAGAAACTCAAAAACTAGAACTTCATGAGTTGTCAGAATTAGTTGAAGAAGAAAACCTGTCTACAAGAAGAACTAATTTATATTGTAAAAGACTTAAGCTTTCAAGAAGAAGAAATTTACATCCAAGATGACTCACTAGAAAAGATTCATAAATTATTGCAACTACTAAAATGGTGGACACAAAAGATGATATAAAAAATTGAAATTCAAGAGAATACATCTACAAAAAATGAGAAGGTTTTGCAATCAATCACGAGAGAGGTTAAAAATGAAAGCTTTTTAACACTAGAAGATTATTTAAATTCAGAAATTAGAGAAGCAATTGAAAACTCAAAATATGCTTTCACATTACCTAATGATATAGGAAAATTAATATACATGGCATTACTTTCTAATGAAGTTCTCAAAGACAAGAATAGAAGACAAGAGGACATGATAGAATATTTGAAGAACAAGTATATTGATGAAGCAAATGCTTTGAAAAGTAGGCTTGTTGATATTACTAGTGAAACGAAAAAGGATATTATTTTACACTTAAAAAATACATACAAAGTGTTCTTAGTAATGCTAATGATTACTATGAAGATTTTGTTACTATACCTACCAATCTATGGAGAATAATCTATAAAGGAATTGCCACTCTTAACATTTACAAGATGAGAGAACTTGAAAGGTTTGAAGAGGTAAAGAACAATATAGAAATGAAATATGCTTCTAATGATATAAATGACTTAAGACCTATGATGGTAGATTCATGTTGCAATACCATAGAATCAAAACCATTGATGATTGATGCATGCTATGATACTAGTGATCTTCTTCAAATGGATAAAGATGATTCTTGTCAAAATGAAAGGGAATATTGCAATGCAAGCATTGACACTAGTGATTTAGAATTATTGACTAAGGTAGAAGAACCTATTACAAATATTTATGCTATATGCAATACAAGTGATTTAAATATAGTTCATGATTGCTCAAAAAAAGTTCATATTACTAGAATTGATGAAGGCATAGATAGAATGATGCGCATGATCATATTGATGTTGATAAAACTCATTCTAATGATTGTATTAGTCATACTAATGATTTTTGTGCAAATTTGATAAGATATGAAGATACAGGCTTGGAAAAACATGAACAAAGAATGCATGAACCAATTGCACTAGAAATTAGATCAAAGTATGATGATATTGAGTATATAGGTCAGACTAGCAATAATAAGCAAGGAACTAAATTTATAATAGATAATAAAGAAATCAAATAAATGATAGAGATTGATAGAAATAGTTACTATGAAGGACATCCTGGTCAAAGGGATTTGGTTACATAAAATAGGTGCAATAATTATAATAGATATGGGCATAAGATAGAGATATGCTAGAATCTCTATAGTTGTAAAATTTGTGGAGGAACCAATAATTCTCAAAGACATTGTTGGTACAAATAAAATCATTTCTTTGATTGGATATATACAATGATAAGAAACTTCATTAATGGATTTTCTCAAGTATATTTCTCAAGGTATAGAGATGGGCACAAGAAAGGTATGAACTTCTTCAACAATAGTCATAAGAAAAATAAGAGACCACATGGTTAGTAGAGTGGGTGAGATTCGAGGTTGAGAGGGATGGATTTAGAGAGGAAATGAAGTGGTGTAGGATGCAAATGGATGAGCTACAGTGAGAGCATAATGTCAATGTAGTAATGAGATATACAACCAAGGTGTTTAGAGGAGATATGGATGGGGAGATGGAGCAACTCAGGGCTTAGGTGGTAGAACTACAATGAGGTATTGATGCCACTACAATAGATAGGGATTAATTATGAGGGGAGGTAGAGTGATTGAGAGCATGTGTGGAGGAGCTATAAAGAGATCATGATGCCATTATAGTAGAGCGAGATGTACCTGAGGTGGCTAGATAAGATGTAGAGGAAATAAAGTGGATGAGAACGTAAGTGGGTAAGCTACAGAGAGAGTGTGATGCCATTATAGTAGAGTGATATATAGTCAAGATGGCTAGAGGAGATGTTATGATAGATAGGGAGTGACTATAAGAGGAGGTAGAGCAGTTTAGGGCAAAGGGAGTTGAGTCAGATCTTTAGGTTGAGATCATACAATTACATTATACCATGAATTAATATGAGAGTCAGATTTTTTTTTTTTTGAATTTACATGGTGGAATCGGTAGCCGCCATGAATCCGGGTAGGCTGTCTAGCTTTTATGGCCACCACAGTATTCTGCGCTGTCCACCCCAGAAGCCACCACACAGATCTTCATGCAGTCCGCCCCTATAACCACCATGCCATAATCATTTTAAACCTTTTACGCCGCTGAAATCACCAGGAAAGGGACAAGCGTTCAGTCTAACGAGGCCCGAGATTTGAACCTTGGACCTCCGCCCCCTTATGGGGTTTGGAAGAACCAATTGGTCTACACCTCGAACCATGAGAGTAGGATTATACGATGGAATGTATGGTGTATTTGATTGCTAAGAGATTAATGCTTCCACTTCACTCAAGTTCTAGGTCACATTGTAATCGTAGGAGTACAACGTTAGTGACTCTAGTGGTACCATTATTTCTAGGATCAGGAGCATCATAGGCAAGAGGAGCAACCCTCATATAGAGAGGTGAGGGTTCATAAAGCAGTGGCAATGTGGTCCCTGCAGGGTAGAAGGGGAGTGGTGAGATTCTCAGTGGTCAATAGGGGTGATTTTGATTTTGGTGTGGTATATGTGCCATGAATTTTGTATATGAGGCTTACAAGCTATGCAAATGTGTAGTATCATGGATGTATAGATATATGAGTTTAGTCGATCAAAAATTTTGATGATGTATATATTCATGTTGAGTGATATATATATATATATATACATATTGGTTTGATTGTATTGTGGATTCTTAATTCATTATAATCATTGGATGTGTTTCATTTTTTTTGGTAGATAAGATACTATAGCATTAATACCGGGTTTTACAGGTTGACCCAAAACCTTTTACAAAAATCAGCCCAGGGTTGTTGATGAACATGTCCTTACTAAGGATCCTATATATGTAAAATCTACATGCCGCCAAAGCCATTACATCCGGTAAGGCACATAGCCTGTTATCAAAAAGAAACTTCCCATACAACATTTTGGGTATACCCCGAGAAAACACACCTGCATCATAATTACAAAAAAAGAAACAGACACAGATCCCTTCCTTGAAACAGTGGAGAAACAAAAAGCTGCAGACACACATAGCAGAGTACTAAAAAAACTCCCACAAGCTCTGTATTGATAGTTACTCTTAATAATTCTTTGGTAATTGCTTTCTTCCGTATATGACATGCTTTGGGACCACATCCCGTCTTGGCCAATCAGCCTTGGAGAAGTGAACCTCGCTGGCTAGATTTATGGCGGTGGTTATTCGGTGGTCCACGTGGCTCTGGTTCGAAGTCTTATATTGTCATTTCTTTCCTGCCCTGTGATTATCAACCAACCTCAAATTACTAAGATGACTAGGAGCCATGTTATCTGACATGTGACTGTCCCCATTAGTCTTTGTGGTATTTCCAAGCAAGCATCCACCAAGACTGACAACTCGGATAATTTTTATTGTGAGTCCATTTCAAAAAAGAGACGGGAATACTCATAGCCTTCGAACTTACAGTGCCTTCCCTATTGGTAAATTCGACTATCATTCTTGGCATTCTTGTTGAATAAGCTCCTCTACTTCGCTCGGGACACCGTGTTCCCATTTGAAAAGTCCGTCACCATCGACACCCAAATTGGCCAGCTTATCAACAACTTTGTTAGCTTCCCGAAAGACATGTTGGGCTTTTCTGTCCTGTCTTCCCTGGAAAAGGATCCTAGCCTCTTCAACAATTGTTTTAATCCTCCAAGGAGGTGTTTTCCAATTATTGAGGAGATTTATAACATGCATAGAGTCTCCTTCTATGATCAAATTGCCTTCTAAGTCTTGAGTCATTTGAAGGCCTCTCCACATAGCTCTAGCTTCAGCTTCGTTGTTCGTCCTTGTTCCCAAATATTTAGAAAATGCAAGCATCATATTCCCATTATGATCTCGCACAATGCCGCCAATGCCTGCTCTGCTAGGATTGTCCTTAGCCGCTCCATCAAAATTAAGCTTAAACCAACCCGTAGGAGGTGGGGACCACTTAACATTGGCTCTGGGGTTGACTACCCTAGGCACAGACTCATCTAACAAGGTTAAGCTTAAATATTGAGCAATCGTGGTCTCCTGCAGATGAGGTTTACGACTATCAAAAGGGATAAGGTTCACATTCTCATTGGCAAAGGATAGGATCCTGGCAATGATAGTTTGATGATCATGGATAGACTCATTAAAGACTCTATGGTTCCTTTCTAACCACACCTGCCAAAGATAGTGATTGAGACAAATTTTCCACATGTATCTAAGTCTTTGGCTTGAAAAGGGGCAAGGCCACTAGATGAACAAATCAAGTACGATGGCTGGTTTAACCCAAGAAATATTGAAGGCCTGAAAAACCCCACTTAGGACAGTCAAGGAAAAAGGGCACTCAAGGAAAATGTGATAAATGGTCTCCCAATTAGCCCTGCATAGATAACAACGATTAGTGATACAAATACCTTTACGCATCATATTATCAATGGTTAGAATTCTTCCTTGGATAACCAACCATGAAAAGACTACAATTTTTGGAATTAAATTTTTTATCCAAACTAAGTCCTTTTGGAGGACAAAATCCTCGTCATCAAGCAGAAGCTTGTAAGCTGATTTAACAGATGAACTGCCCATTTTTCGTAGGAGCCCAGGTCACTTGATCTTCCTTGGGTCTCATGGGGATAAACTGTTGCCCGAGAATGTTACAAAGATCATTTGATTCCGCTTGAAATCCCTGAATCCTTATTTGTTTCCACTTCATTCTGCCTCTGTCCTCAACCATATAATCGGAGACTTTTCTGCCAATGAGTTCTTCCGTGATATCTCTGATTCGGGCTAAGTTAGGATATTGCGTCAGTGGTTCATCCTTAGCCCACCTGTCATTCCAGCAATTTATCCTCTCACCATTGCCTAAAACCCATATTAAACCTTTTTTGATGATTTCCTTACAATTGAGAATTGCTTTCCAAAAAGTAGAACCTCTGATTGGAACTGAGTCACTTAGAAATTCCATATTTTGAAGATACTTTCATTTGATGATAGTTGTCCATTCATTTTCTTCACCAGAAATGAGGCGCCACGCCTGCTTAGCTAGTAAAGCTAAATTCATATGAGCAATTCTCCTCAGACCTAAGCCCCCATTTTCCCTGGGTCTGCACACTTTGGTCCATCCTACAAGGTGTATCCTTTTTTTCTCCTCTGATCCAGTCCATAAAAATTCTTTTTGGAGTTTCTCAATTTTTTGGAAAACCTTCACAGGGGCTTTGAAAACGGAGAGGAAATAGACTGGAATGCTCTGAAGAGAGGCCTTAGTGAGGGTCAACTTTCCTGCTTGAGATAGAAGATGACCTTTCCATCCAACAAGTTTTTTTTGAATTCTTTCAATAACCCTGTCCCACATTGACTCTCTCGGAGAACCAATGAAAAGAGGGAGACCAAGATACGAAGTGGGGAGGTTTGCTATATCACACCCTAAAATTTTTGCAATCCTTCCTTACCTCTGAATGGGGGTGTTCAAGAAATATAACTTGCTTTTACTGAAATTAACTTTTTGACCAACAACGTCCTCGTAGAGTTGCAGGATGTATTTAATTCTTTTGGCCTCAACCACCGATGCCTTAGTCAATAGAAGGGTATCATCGATGAATTGTTGGTGAGAAACAACCCTAGTGAGAGATGTTGCCTTGATTCCTGATATTAGCCTTGAACTGCAAGCATTTTTTATGGTTCTACCTAAAGCTTCTGCCACAATGATGAATAACATGGGGCTGATAGGGTCCCCCTATCGAATTCCTCTATGACTTTGAAAGTAACCAGCAGTTGTTCCATTAACCAGAATCGAGAACCATGCTTTAGAAATGCATTCTTTGATCAAATTAACCCATTGGTGGTGAAAACCAAACTTAAGGAGGACAACAATCAGAAAGTCCCAATTTAGCCTATCAAATGCTTTGTTCATATCAAGCTTGAGGGCAAAAATAGACCTGTTAGTCTTATGAGCAGAGTGCAGAGCTTCATGAACTGTGATAACTCCATCCAAGATTGACCTGCCCTGGATAGAGCTTCCCTGGCATGGATCTATGATGCGGGGCAGAACATCTCTCATTCTATTTGCAATGGCTTTAGTTAGGATCTTGTAAGAAACATTGCACAGACTGATTGGCCTGAAGTCAGCCATAGATTCAGGGGTTTGCTTCTTAGGAATTAGAGAAATAAAAGTAGAGTTGAGACCTTTTGGGATATGATTGCTTGCTTGGAATTCTCTGACAGTAGAAATTACATCCTCACTTACGATGTCCCAAAAATCTTGATAGAAACGAGGGGGAAAGCCATCGGGTCCCGGGGCTTTGTCTGGCTCCATGCTAAACAAGGCTTCCTTAATTTCCTCATCAGAAAAGGGAGCTAGAAGCTTAAGGTTTATATCCTCATTTATTATGCTAGGAATGGATTGCAAGAGAATATCTTTGGCCTCCTCATTGCACTGCGATTCCTGACCAAGGATAGAATTGAAATAAGTTACTGCCTCCTTTCTGATTTCTGTTAAGTCCTGAGTAATAGAACCATCTGCTTTTTTAAAATTTTTATCTTGTTATTGCTTCTGTTTCTAAGCGTGGTGACGTGAAAAAACTTGGAATTTGAATCTCCATATTTCAACCAAAGAGCCCTTGATTTTTGCCTCCAATAGATTTCCTCACAGGCCAAAATGTTATGAAACTCTGCTAGTTTTGTCCGTTCCTCCTGCCTAGTAGTTTCATCAACATCACCATGTTGAATCCTCTGATCAATTATCTTCAAACTTTCAACAACCTATTTTTTATTTTCAAAGAGGTTCCCAAAGACCTCTTTGTTCCAAGTTCGAAGCTTTTCCTTAACAAACTTTAATTTTCCAGCAAGTTTAAAAGTTGCACTACCCCTGACAGGCTGCTGCCACCACTGAATTAAGTTATCTCTAAAACTGGAATGTTTGATCCACATAGATTGAAATATGAAAGGTTTCTTGAAGGACAGAGAGTTAGGGATCTCCAAAAAAATGGGATTATGATCAGAGGTAATTTTAGGAAGGGCTTGCAGGGTAGAATCACCGAACAGAGTTGTAGCCTCCTTTGATAGAAAAAACCTGTCAAGCCTTTCTTGAATGAGATGACACCCTATCCATCGATTGCTCCAGGTATAATTTGCTCCTCTAAGTTTTACATCCATCAACATGTTGGAGTTCACAAAGTCATTGAACTCATCCATGCTCCTGATAGGTGGTCCATTTCCACCCATTTTGTCTGAAGGGTAAAGAGGAGTGTTAAAATCCCCAACCAGAATCCAGGGGACATTATGGAAGATTTCACTCAGATTGCCTAAGTACTCCCATAGTAGAGCTCTCCCTTGAATTGAAGTCGGGGCATAAATATTTGAAAGGATCCATGACCTGTTGCTGTTTATTTCCTTAAATAAAACACTAAGAACCCTGTCATATTTCTGAATAATGGTGCCTTCTACTATCCGGGGATCCCACAAAGTCATAAGGCCTCCAGACGCTCCTCTGGCTGATTTGCAAACCATCTCCCCTTGATTCCATATTTTTTTGCTACTTTTTTTGACTGAATCTCATCAGTTTTTGTTTCTTGCAACATGATAATAGTTGGATTCACTTGATTTCTTATTGCACTGACTTCCCTGTGTTTGGGCAGGCCATTGAGGCCTCTCACGTTCCATGAGAGGAACTTCATTTAGATTGTTTGGGATTTCTTCCTCTCCCCCTCCCTTGAGGGGGTTTTCCTAATTTGTTGTCTTCAGAACCCGGAATAACCTGTTGAAACAAGGTTCTCTATTTTCCATTGGCAATGTCATTATCAGTTTTAATTTTTTGATGCTCAACATTTGATATTCTCCCTCTTCTTTTTTCATTGCCAAAATCTATAGGAGACTTCACAGTGCTCCTGGTTTGTTTAGGACTAAACTGGGGGGAGGCAATTTGTTGCAGAACCGGACTGCCATATTCCTCAGTCTGAAGAGTTTCACATATCTCCACCCCTACATCCAAATCTTCTCCTTTTTTCCTGTATTCCCTTGGTCTGCGGGATGACCCCTCAGTAGGATTCACCTGGCTCCTAGTGATGATGTTAGGGAGATGAGATTTTTTATTTTCCAATGCCTCAACTTTCTTCCTAAGTTCTTCAACATTAGGGTTTGGCTTTGGGATGCCCACTGGGCTTGAAGTATTTTCAGCATTGGGGTTTAAGGATCCCGACTTGGATGGGGATTCTAGAGATCGGGCATTAGGGTTTGGCTTTGTGATGCCCACAGGGCTTACAGTAATTTTAGCATTAGGGTTTGAGGATCCTGACTTGGATGGGGATTCTAGAGAGTCAAAAAGGTTAGCTTGAAGGTTTTGGGCTTCCATGTCTTTCGATAATCCTCCTACTCCCATATTGGATAGAATTGAAAATTTATTTGAAACTAGAGGATTGTTGGGACCCTGCACCCTCTCTTTTATTTTTTTGGTAGACATAGTTTGCCTGATTGAAATCACCTCTGCCATGGAAACTCCTCAAATTTCCTCTGTCTAGCATTCCTTGCTTCTGCTTTTCTCTATTCATTGCCAGGTTAGGGCACTGATTGCATAGATGTCCTTGATTTTTGCATTCTACATAGAATGCCGATCTGTTCTCGTATTCTACCAACTATTTTTGATAGTATTCTCCATACTCTAGCTCCACAAACCTTGGCAATTCATTATCCAAATTAGCATTTACGCAGATTCGTGCATGAGTCATCCTTGTCCTGGCCAAGGTCGCATGGTCAATGGAGATCAGGTCCCCTATAGTTCTGGCTATGCCCTACAACCAATATTCATTGAAGAACTGGGCAGGTAGACTCGAGAGACGAACCCAAATAGGGGTAATGTTAATATTTTGCTTTTTAGGGTCAAAATATTCACCCCATCGTCTGAGAAAAAGGCTCCTTTTGCCCAAAAACCAAGGACCTCCTATTAAAATGTGGTTAGCATCCTCCATATTGTTAAAACGGATAATGAAGAACCCTCGAGTTAGAGCTACCAACTCCAAGCTACCTACCGGTCGCCATTTACCCGTCGCCCAAGCCCTGATAGTCTCCATGTCCGACCTACCTCCCAAAAACTTGCCTACCAGGGAGAATTCTTCCATTGAAAGAAAAGGGCTCATGGAACTTTTCGGGGCTGAAATTTTATTATTTATTGGAACTAGGGGCGGAAGAGAGAGAACCTCCTTTCTTTTTCCTCTAAGAGTCTCAACAAAAGACAACCACTTCTTGGGCCCCACATTTTCCTTCGTATATTTTTTGTCGGGGTATTTTTGAGGAGGGTCGGGCCCCCACGTGATGCCCGCCTCCAAATCTACCATAGCCTAACCGCCTTCCTCTGGATCCTCACTTGATCCATGCTCGAGGTTCCCACCCGCCCCTTCCATACCTACTCTACCTCTACCACCTTGGCTGAGATTCCTGCCCAAAAAATTCAAACCCTCACTCCCGTCGCACCCACTAAACCTCAACTCACTCATTCCTGATGATGCAAGTTCACAAAGAGTATTAATAATATGGTATTGATATGAATATTCTAAAATCCTATCATTGGATGTGTTTGATTTGATATGGATGTGATGTAATATTTTCCATTCATTTGATGTTGTTAAAGTTATGAATGAAATAGCATGATTGTGCAAATGTATTTTGAAACTTTTGATGTATGTATGGAATCAAATCTTTTGGGATGTGCATATTTGATTCATACAATCATGTATGGTTAAAGTAATCAATGACATAGTGACAACTACATTGACATATGAACAGAGAATGAGACAAACAAGTATACAACGTGTACGATGAATGTAAATATAATAATGATCATATGTAGATGTGTATGATGATATGTGGATGATTGATCTCAGGATAATGCATATTGATCTTGATGGTTTGCTAGTTGTGCAACTAGGGATTATGTGTGTTTATTCCTTTTGCTAAGGGTTTTATATGTTAGAAGGATTCTAGGGAGTTAATTATCTAAGTTTAACCATCAAACTCATCTATTATTCAAGTGATATTATACTAAAATCTAGACCATATTGAGTGAAGTTAAGCCTATCATGAACCAATTTGTGTGCAAGGATTTTTATTTATTCATTTTGAGTGAGGTTGTACTAACCAATTGTAGACTTAGCCAATATAAGCTAGCTTGTCCATGAGCACACAATGGTCTGTACAAAATAAGGTCGCTAATATGACAAACATGTCACCACTCGTAAGGCATATTACACTATTAGACATGAGTCTATAGCCCTAGTGGAGGTTATCCCCATGATCCATCAACATTGATCCATTTTTAGACAAGCATCTATGAAGTCATATAAAATTCCTAAGGATATTAAGGAGTCAAGTTGTTTGGTAGTGCTCTTTTGTATGTTGTTTTTTTTTGTTGCAACTTGTCCTCTTTGGATCCTTAGGGTTGGATCATGCAAATAATAGGATAAGTAGGGCAAATAATCCTCTTGGTGGTTAGTGTACTAGAGGTGTTGTATTCCCTAGACTCAAAATTTGCTTAGTGTTTGAGATGTATTTGGTTCATGAGAGAAATTTAGTTAGGCAGGGGAAGTCTAAAATTGCATTAGAACCCAATGATATTCAATAAAGTTTGATGGGATCAACTAAAATGGTTGACTAGTAGAAAAGACTTCTATTACCAAGTAACCTAAGCATGGGATTGAACACAACATCATGATAGTTACGATAACTAGTGTATGGTGTTACATGAAATGAGTGAGACCTATGTGCAAGCTAATGGACACAATCATGTGACAAGAAATATGCTAATGAAATGCATGACAATGTAATGTGTATGTACAAGAACACACATGATGAAATTTATCATTGATTAAATGAACCAAGTTTAATTGGTTAGTGTGTATTCACGTATCAAAAAAATGGTCAGATAACACCATAGAAGTATCATGAGGTGATATATTCATGAATGTAATGAATGAAGCAATTATAAATATTTTGCTGTATTAACATGAATGATTGATAAGAAGTGTACGAAGAGGAATATGGAGAACATATCCAAGGTATGTAGCTGCTCGAAGTGTTACCATGTAATAGGGATAGGGGAAGAAGGAATAGATGTGAAGAAATATGAATATGGGGAACTTATCCAAGGCATGTAGCCATTTGAAGAATGACCATACAATAGGGATAGGAGAAGGAGGAAAGAGATGTAAAGGAAGAAGAAGAAAATAAACATATCCAAGGTATGCAACCACTCAAAGCATGACCATACAATAGGGATAGGGAAAAGGAGATGTGAAGGAAGAAGAAGAAAATAAACCTATCTGAGGTATGCAGTAGCTCATAGTGTGACCATACAATAGGGATATGGAAAAGAAGAAGATATGAATGAAGAGAAATATGGATGGAGATATAGGTTATTATTTTGTAGTGTGATTGTTTTTTGGATTTTTTTGCTGTTTTTGATGTTTTATATATTTTTTTGTTGTTGTTTTGGTTCTTTTTTGGTATTGAATTGTATGAGAGCCCTAGAGCCTTGATTGGTGAGATCAGGAATAGAATATATTGATATGGATTATAGTACATGTTTTAATAATTTTTTAGTTACAGATAAGCATTATTTAATGTATTCTTATTCGTTGCCATGTCTTGTAATATCTATTTATAGGCACCTATTATTATGCTAATACAACTAAGTTTGAATTATCTTCTTATTCCTCATGTCTATGTAATTGATCTCACATCATTGGTATCAAAGCAGGTTACGGGTTTCAGACTAGTATCCTCTTCCCTAGGCCACTATTGGTTCAAATGGGGAATGAGAATACCTTCATAGATCTATCTGTGGAGTAGTTACT
Source organism: Wollemia nobilis (assembly GCA_028583015.1). Lineage (NCBI taxonomy): Eukaryota > Viridiplantae > Streptophyta > Pinopsida > Araucariales > Araucariaceae > Wollemia > Wollemia nobilis. The sequence continues at coordinate 637,172 of JAQPPZ010005005.1, forward strand.
TTCATTTCAGACATTTTGTTTATAGGCTTTCTGTACGAGGTTTTCCCCTGATTTTGCCTTGAATTTTTGAATATTTCCAAACTTCATTCATGACCATAATTCATGATGTCGAGTCTTGTAGATATTTCTACCAACCTTATTGATATTTTTGCAAAAAATTAGCAAGATCAAGCAACTATCATCGCTAGTCTTAAATAGTTAAAAGCTGACCTCATCACTACTATTGATGAAGAACTAGATATCGAATATCTCATTCATCTCAACATATATCTCTTTGAAGAATATTAGGATTTTGAACCTAATCCAAAACTTGAAGAATTTGTAGTCACACCTGGATTTTAACCAAGGTCTCTAGGTGTAATACCCAACATGTTTCCACTAGACAATGTGGCTTATGTTGCAGATCTAAGCTCATTTGAATCTCCTGATACTGAGCTCAAAGACATTTTGCCATCTACCATAGTTCATGTGATTCCTGCATCTTTGCAGACTAGGATTTGATCTCCTATTTTTGACCATTGATCCACTGCCCACAACTTTCACATCATCTTCTTTGGTGAATTTGTAACTTGTTTTTACCAACCCTGATCTGCACTTTTTGGCATTATTGAGCTTGTCCAAATGATGTGTACATTGATCTATTGTTTTTTTGACCACATTTGTAGCATGCCTCTAGTATAAATTTGCTGCACGTGACTAACCATTCACCACCAACAACCTACCAGGCATTCATTGCAGTTATGTTTGACATGCAGGGCTTTGAATGACCATCATTCTTCCTTCACGATGCCACTCCATTCCTGCACACCCGATCTACACACTATTAGATGACCATCATGTGATATGCTACCTACTACTACTCTACGTCCTCCATCATAGCTATTTTATTATGGGCTCCTCTTCGACACCAGACTACACCCACAATGCTCACCTGAGAAGTTCATTGTTGTTACTTCCAACCAATGTTCATAGCCTGCTACTAAATAATCGATGTATGTTTCATTGTTCATGGTCACTCTCCCATTTTTTGATGAAGATTCAACATCAATGACTTTCATATCGATCATGAAACCTCTATGCAATGCCACCACTGTGGCTTCCCCCATCCATAGATTTGTTTTACGGTAATGAGCTACAAATATTTTGGTGATTCTCACCCATTGCTAGTGTTTCTACTATTTTCTAGCATTTACATCCTACAACTGATATTTTCTTGTCGCCATCAAATGCTTCTCTAGCCTTCTACACCATTTTCATCATCATGAGCAGGGTTTTCACCAATCATTTTACGTATTCTAGTGTGCATATTCATCCCTTTGATTCACCATGCAGATCAATTGCTATTTTGACATAGATAGAAACTTTTTTTGATCTCTTATTTTCACCGCCCATATGTTCACGATGATCCATGTTTTTTGACCTTTAAAAAATGATCGACGCCATTGATCTTTCTTAAATTCTAGTCATTGATCATCTATACAACATTTCAGCTCATAATTTCCTCCGTTGTCATAAGATTCATTGAAATATGATGACAACAACCACCCCAACATTGCCCAATTGTGTTTTCAGTGAGATATCCATATTCAAGTGAGCAACTCAGATTTTGGTGATAAAAATTTATCAATTTCTTAAGGTTCATGCACCAATATTAGTTTTTTGGCATCGTCTTTAGTTTTAAATGGCTGCTTTATTTTCTAGTGGCTTGGTGCATACTTCGATTTATAAATAAACTTTGTGGGTAAATTCTACATTGACACTGATAAGGATTTCTTAGCCTTTAACTTACGAGCGACCCATATACGGTAATAGCCAATGCTCTATGAGAATTGGATGCCATTCTCCTATGGACCTCTATTTGTTTCAAACCCAACCCACCATTTCAAACTGCCAATTATTGTCTTCAAGCCATTATTCGCACCTACCCTTCCTTACGCTATCCATCATGTCACTACTCTCTGCTGACCTTTTTCTTGGCTATCCCCTTGCTGGTTGTCTATTGGTTACTTCATCACCCTTCCTCCACTTCTTGCCATGACACATCAGTCCCTTGTTCACATTGCACCTTGTACCATCTGTGTCCACCTTGCACCATCACTGACATGTCCACCCTCGTGTCCCCAACATTGTCCACTCCCTACCTAATGTTGCCATGTACCTTGCACCACATACGTTAGTCTCTCCACATGTCATCCTATCAGCATCGTTAGTCATATTGCATTTAGTATCCAGTCTGACGTTAGTCTACCCACGTGTCATCCAATTTAGCATTAGTCTACCCACAATCATCCAATCTGGTCTTACCTGTTCAGGTCCACTTGATCGTTGTCCCGATCCACCAATAATTGGACCTTGAACATTGAACATTATCCCAGTCCACCAATAATTGGACCTTGACTATTGTCCCGGTCCACCAATAATTTAATGCAAGCAACCCACAATTAACCATAAATTAATTAAATTAAATTAAATTATTTTTAATTTAATTTAATATTTTCCATCTCCATTAATGCACGACTTAACCAATTCAATGCATGCCCGCTTTTCTTAAATACCAAAACAATTAAATTTCCTATTTGGAATGTGGTTCAAGGCATCTTCTACTGCATCTTCTTTGACATTTCAGTTGCTGCTTTCTTCTACCAATTTTTGGGACCCATTTTTAGCTGTCTGTCAGCATAGCAGTGTTTACAGTCATTGGAGAGTATTTTTTGAGCCTGATCCAAATCTAGTGTTAGATTTTGGTTTTTGAAGACCTGTCAAACTTTGTTATTTTGGTCTTCCTATTTTGTAATAGTACATTTTTGGTTGTACCCGATACTCTTGGCTATTTTTCCTTCTTTCTCTTCCACCTTTGTATGCATTGGGGACCAATGCTTCTTTAGTGGGGAGGAATGATATGGATTATAGTACATGTTTTAATAATTTGTTAGTTATGGATAAGCATTATTTAATGTATTATTATCCATTGTCATGTATTGTAATGCCTATTTATAAGCACCTGTTCTTATGCTAAGACAACTAAGTTTGGATTATCTTCTTATTCCTCGTGTCTGGGTAACTGATGCTACATCATGTATGGAGATGAATGATGTTTTTTGCTACTCCCTTAATATTTATGAGCTAATAAGCACCTAAACCATATTTATGTGTAATGATGTATGGACCCAACCAATTGGGTATGAATGTCTCTTAGAAAATATGGTTTGTTTGTGTTTTTTTGGTTCTCTTGTAGAATAAGCTCCCTTATTTGGAATTCTAATTCATGGATTTTGTTGTTGTGTGCATGGAAAACATAGTTTTGGTAGATACACAGGTATTCAATGGCATTTATTCGATGCTTGTTGAGAAGATTAAGCTATTCTAGGTGAGCTTGGTGAGTAGATTCATCATTGATGAACTCTTGCAATGATATTTATAGAGAATGGATTTATAATTCTAAGGGCTTGATGGCCTCAAAACCATAGACAAGTGAAAATGGGGTTGCCCCAATGGGTATTTAAATGCTTGTTTTGTATATCCATACTACTAAGGAGATTTATGTGTACCAATCTCGATGTAAATTTACAACTATTTTGCTAAGGATGGCGTAAATGGTTTTATTTGTGGCTTTGGATTGGCCTTTTCCTTAGGGGTAGTAGGGCATTAAGAAGTTGTGTTATATGTTGTATTTTTTGCACATTGCCCAAACCACTTTATTTTTGAAGCATGTACCATTATAGAAAGTAATTTTAAAGGGAGTACCAAATCAACATATGATGTGGTGTGTGATGAACTCAATTATTTTAAGTCCTATAATTTAAATTAAAGGAGTAGCCTTAACCCACTTGGTGAAGTATTCCATTGTAGTTATGATAAACTTGTACTTCTCTAAATATGCAGGACTGATTTTGCCTACTAGATCTAAGCTCCATTATGAAAATAGCTAGATTGATTGGATGGGCTATAATGCTTGGGATAGTAAGTGGGTTAAGTTATCATGTTGTTGGTATTTGATGCACTTCTTTATATAGGCACAACAATCACATTCCATGGTGGACTAGTAGTAACCCATGCACAAGATATGCTTAGTGATGGCCATTCCACTGTAGTGGCCATCATAAGTACCATCATGGGTGGTAGATATGACATGATTAGCTTCATGTGGCTCTAACCAATTGAGGATGTCATCATAGCTATTATTATAGGATATATCGCCAAATATGGTATATCTAGTATTTTTCTATTTGAAAGTGCATTTGTCAGGATGAGGTAAGTCTACCGAAAGGATACCTAGCTTGATGTATTCTTTGATTTGTGTGAACCAAATTTTGTGAGGCTCTACTTATATAATATTGTTGTCCACAGTGTTAGGAGATATTTTAATAAAATAGAAGGCCTATGGAGGGTTTGTACATAGACATGGGTTACCTTATCATGCAAATTTTGTGGAATGAGGGAGTTGAGAGATGCCATGGTATCCATGAATTGGTTTGTAGATCTTGGTGAAACCTCTATGTCATACCATTTGAATTGGGATAACAAATTTCTTGCCATCACTTTATATTTTTTGAGAATGGGGTAATGACATTGGTAGATTTATTTTACTTGGTTGACAATTAAGAGGAGGCACCAATGATGTGCAGTCACTCGATGCATCTTGTGAGGGTAGTTTTGAGATCGAGGATAAGTGCTTCATATTTGGAATTGTATTAGTGTAGATAAAGTCTAGTTTGAAGGAAAAGGTGAGTGGAACCCCTTGTATTATTAATAAGACTATTCTCACACCTCTCCCTCATTCACATTTAGATCCATAAAAGAAGAGGGTCATGTCAGCATCGATTTTAGGTTCAACGTATTGTTTAACTTCGATAGTGTTGAACACTGAGTCATCAAGAAGCTCGATAATCAATGGTTTGTTATCATTGAGAGGATTTTTGATGAGTTGGTCAGCGATGACCTAGACTTTAATAGATTTTTGATTGATGAACTTGAGGTCAAATTTGGTTAAGAGCATAACCCATTTGGTAGTGTGACTATTTTGGTAAGTTCTACCCATCATAAACTGTAAATTATTTTTACGAGTGATGATATAGGTGGTGTGGTTTAGCATGTAATGATGAAGTTTCTTAGTGGTTAAAACTACCACAAGGTATATATTCTCCATGTATTCATAGCACATTTCATAGCTTATTAAGGTTCCACTAATGTAATATATAGCCTGCTCTTGTTTGACTTCATTTTTCTAGGCCAACATGGTACCCAAAGTAAAATTGGTGTCTGATATATACAAATGAAAATGTAATCTTGGTCGTGGTGGGGATAAAATTAGAGGGGGGATGAGATAGGTTTTAATATCAATAAAAGTTTTCTAGCATTCTTGATTCTAGTCAAATATGATCCCATTTTACAATAAATGATTGAATGGCTTGTACTTGTTTGAGAGTTGGGAAATAAAGTGATAGATCATTTGGATTTTACCCTACAAGCTACATAACTATTTGAGATTTGTAAGGGGTGGCATGTCAATTATGGCATTGATTTTTTGGAGGTCCACCTCAATGCCTTGTTGAGAGACAATGAAACCTAAAATTTTTCTAGAAATTATACTGAAGACATATTTCTTTAGATTTAATCTAATGTTATGCTCAATAAAATGATTAAAGACTTGGTGTAGGATGTCGATGTGTTGATGGCATTCTTTGGATTTTACCAATAAGCCATACTCATAGTCTTCCAATATTTTATGCATGTAATCATGGAAGATATAGGTCATGGTACATTTATATGTGGTTCCTACATTATTAAGGCTAAATGGAATGACCTTGTCACAAAATGTCCCCCAAGGAGTGATGAAGGATGTTTTGTTTTGATCATCAATATGAATGTGAATTCGGTTATATCCTAAAAATCCATCCATGAGGGATAGCATTTCATGATCTATAGTGGAATCGATGAGTGTGTCAATATTTTGAAAGGAGAAATTATCCTTGGGGTATGATTTGTTTAGATCATGAAAGTTAGTGTAGATGCATGAATCCTCCCTTTGGGCTTTCCAATAGGTACCATAAAAGAGATCCATTCAAAATAATTGATTGGCTGAATGAAGCCTACATCCAAGAGTTTTTGTAATTTATATTTGACCATTAGGGCGATGGTAGGGTGCATCTTTCAAAGTTTTTGCTTGGTTTTATGCATTATTATCAAGTGTGAGGTTATGGACCACAAGAGAGGGGTCAAGGCTAGGCATATCGGTGTACGACCAAGTGAATATATTTTTGTATTCTTTGAGGAGTTTGGTGAAAGCGGTAAGCTCATAAGGTGATAAGCTTACTTCTAGTTTGATAATGTGAGGGTCATTGGGGTCATCACTAGTATTGATATCATTGGTGTCTTCTACAAGCAAGTAGGAACCATGTTCAAGTTGGGTGGGCATGGGGATGAGATGTAGGTCATCAACTACATTTTTTACATGGATTTCATCTTCATGGGTGACCTCAACTTGGTGTACGAAAGGAGGAAGAGGAGGTGGGGGAAGATAAGCATTGGAATGGTATATGACTTGTGTGGAAGGGAGGAAATCATGTGGGGAAGGATTTGGAGGAAGGTGATCAAATTTGATGTAATCAATATTAATACTGAGGATTTTTTCAAGGTGAGCCACATAGCAAAGTGGGATAAAAAGGTTGACATAGCTCATATTAATCATAGGATGTATGTTTGATGTGTTTCATGCATTACTATCAACTACAACAAATATTATTTGGTCTTATGGTCATGATAAGAGTTGGTGAATAATTAGAGGGGGATATGTAGGCAGAGGTGGTGGTTGTTATGGGTGCTCCCATATGAGGAGTAAGGGAATAATGGATAGTCAAATAGGGAATAAACAAAGGAAGTTGATGCCTTCATTAGGTTGTTCAATGATGGGAATGATAGGATATGACACATCTTCAAAGCTATCTGAATTGACTAAAATATTATTGAATTATTGTTCGAGAATATCGTTAGAGGTGTCAAGGGAATCTATGTGAATCATGGATATATAGAAGAAGTGTGAAGGGATTTTGACTGGGGATTAGAGATATTGGATTTTGATAGGGAAATTGCACTCTGTGTCAGTGGGGTTGTCTTATTCATCAATATTAGACATGATGTCAAGGTGTTGTAGTTCATGTTCTAACACATCCTTAGGTCCATTATAGTAGCCTAAACTAGATTTATCCCTTGGTTGTTGGTAAGGATGAGTGATGATGTCTTGAAATCCCTACTTATTATGGCCTAGGCCAAAGCCATGTAAATCATAAGTTTGAAAGTAGCATAAGGTAAATTATGGTTTGGATAGATAATCTAGGTTGGCACATAATTGGGCTTTAAGCTCTAGAAATATTATTGCTTTTGAGGAGGTTTTGATGCCTCTGTATATAAAATTTATTTGGTTTTTGGGCACCCCCATTGGAATAATAGCACCTATAGTCAATGGTATATTTTAAGGTTGACCAAAATCATGTGTTGTCTAAATGTTGGGAGAGGAGATATGAGCATTGTGCAAAGCATATTCCTTTGGTCCTATATTTTTTATAAGGATGAACACATGTTGCATCTCAAGATAGATTTGTGACATTAATGATATCATGTTTCTGAATGGCATAGAATAAGATGTGGATGGTTGGGCATCAGGTGGAATATTGATAGGCCAAGAAGAAATGAGTGGGGAGATATTAGATGTCAACATAGATGTGGTCGACCTAGAATAGGGATGGGAAGTGGAGGTATTAGATTATGATGTGTGGGGAGGGTTATGGGTAGCATAGGAAGAGGGTGAGGACATTTTTGTTTATGATTAAGCATTATGTTATGGGGGAGAGGAAGAGCATGTGACAAGTGGTGTTGTTTGAGTTGTAGGTATACTTATTGGTTGAGTAGTTGTGAGAGATGTTACTGGTGTAGTTGTAAGGTGTGTGTATGGAAGTGTAGGCACTAGCAATAGGATAACCATGTTGCAATATTGAAATGGATCTTCATTAGTGGTGATATGGTTCACTTGCCTTTCATGTAAATATTTTAGACAATGAGGTAGTTTGTAAGGGATACATTGCCTATCTTGGATCCATGGTCTCTCTAAGAGGAGTTTATACTGTATTTCCCCTTCAATGATATGGTATAGGGTAGGTATGGTCTTGAACCCTACCATAATAGGTAGAACTATCATATCTAGGGTGGAGAATAGAGTACCATTAAAGGCATGTAGGTCCATAGTGGGGGTGGCACAGTGGTATGGTGGAATGTTGAGGTGTTTGAGGCTGTGTGGTGATTATATTAATGGAGAATTTGGTGTCAATCAAAACATATTTATAGGTGATGTCATTGACATGCATTATTATGTGCATAGGGGGATCAACCCCTACTCCCTCAAGGGTTGTCATTTCATGGTCATAAAAGACTATTGAGGGTTGCATGCATGTATACACATTGCCTACAAAGTTAGCAAAGATATTGTTGTCATCTATTCATAGATCTATGGATCTCAAGATGTCATTTAAAGCCTCATAATGAGGCTAAGACTATTGTAAGAGGCCATGTTGTGGCTCAAATTGACACTGGAATGAAAATGCACTATAACTATTATCTATTAAGATTTTTAAAGGTGAGCACCCGCTAGTTATAGCCCAAGCCCAACATTGGATGAGTCAAAACTATTTTAACCCAACCTCTAGAGTAGGTTGGTTCCTTGTCAACTTGTTGAATGTTGACTCTCTTAAGCTCAATTGAAATGGTAAAAGGATAGGGATAGAAATGAGAAGGGTTGAGAGAAATACAAATGATAAGTGGATGGATAAAGCTAACAACATAGGCTTCTACTGAAAACCTCTTACAAATCAAGTATAGAGAAATCAAATGAAACTAACAACATTCATAATTTGCTATCCTCAAAGTTAAGAAAAGTTGCATACTTAAGAATCATTCCAAACATCTAGGGTATTAGCAATCCAATATCAATAGAATAGACCAATAACCTAACTAACAGAAATGAATTCTCAAAGCATACATTTGAATATGAATCATTCCAATTGCCCTAAGTTAGCAATCCAATATCAACAGAATAGACTAACCTAGCAACATTAACAAAAATGACTTCACAGATTTGTTACCAAAAAATGGAGAAGATGTGCAAGTATGAGGTAAACATTCCAAGTAATGCTCCTTTATTGATTTGCAGAAGAGATTACAATAGTAGTGCAAGCAAACACTTTAGAGCCGACCCTTTAAAATGAGGGTATGACCTCTATTTATAGATTTTTTACAATGAATATTTGAAAATATGAGCATTACAAGGATGTCTAGATTTTAGCTGCAACTGATTCTTGCAACTTGCTTGGCCTTCTTGGTTTCCAACTGTACAAATTATTGAAATAATGAAGATCAGTTGACAAATATTTGATTTGATTCGTCCCTTATTTTTGTAGTCATTCATCACTAAAGATATTCCAACATAATCTTGCTATTCAGATTATTTTGGAAGCTTCTAGATCATGGTGCTTCACCTTCATAGTTTGGTGTTTCATCTTCCACCAGTAGATCTAAAAAATAGCTTAGGATTCACTTAATTATTCTATCTATCATGATACCACAATGAAAAATCTCATTTTATTTGAATTCTTGAAGATTTTCAATCCCATCCATTGATCTAGATTTGAATGGACATGATCGAGTCTCATTCTTGCCTTTAAAATGAAAGTTGGCATGTGTCTTGGTCAAAGCTTGTTGAATTTCTCAAAATCATGTTCATGCTTCTACTTTCAATGCTTTCAACCATATTGATCATGATCGTGATATTTTAAGCTTTATCTTCTTCTCATATCAAAACCATGTCCAATTTTCAAGTTTGAGCATGTTTGACCAATTTGACCATGGATTTGGGTATCAACCTTCTATCGCTCGCTTGGGGAGACTTGGCTCACGATCACAATACATCTTTGGGATTTCCCTATGTTGACCATGCTGACCACAATGTGGAGCTGGCTCAAAGCTATGGCTCATTTTTATGAAAGCACAATGTTGACTATTTTGACCATGACATAGAGTTGGCTCATAACCATGGCTCTCAAAGAAACGAATTCTTATTTGCTTGTGTTTGATCATGATTTTGGGCCCTCTCGCTTTCAAGTGACTAGCTCACGACCATGATACAAATTGGATGTTTCTCCAATTTTGACCACTTTGACCATGACATAGAGCTTATCATGACCAATCACTTTGCTAATAATAGAGCTTACTCACGGCCATGATAAATTTTTGGCTCATGGGCTATTTGACTACGTTAACAATGGTTTCAAGACCTCCGCCTTCTATCATTGGCTTATAAGAGTTTGCTCATGACCATGATCAAAATCCAAAATCCTCAAGTTCAACCATACTGACCATGGTGTAGTGAAATCTCATGGTTGTGACTTAAGTTTTGCCAAAGTGTAAGTTTTACAACACTAACCACAATTTTGGAAATGCTTTGAGTTGTGATCTCCTTCCAACCTGGCTATATCTATGCTAAAATGACCATGGTTTGGAGGAAATTCATGGTAGTAGGAATATTTTTCCTTCTATGAATATTGAATATGCTAGCCATGGTTTTGAAACATCTGCATCCTATAGCCAAAATTCACTTTTGACTAGGCATTCTTTCATCTTCACTTGATCATAGTTTTAAGAAAAATCTCATGGTCATGATCCTTTTATCAACTTTTGCCTCCTTTTGACCATGATGACCATGGTTTTGAGTAGGCTAGTGTCGCACGACCATGATCTTCTATCTGTTGGGCAACTTTGACCTACCTTTGACCATGATTTTGAGCCATTTTCTCAATACTTAGCCAATTTTTAAAAATATTGTTAGCTTCTTTGTGATGTAGCCATTTTGGCCTACATTATTGGTGCCTCCTAGGGGACTTTGCTCATAAAGTTATAGAACTCAGAGCCTTATTCATTGGGTAGATGGAGTCAAAAATTAATTGAATGAAAATGTAAAAATGAAATAGGGAAAGGAATGAATGAAAAATGACAAAATAAAATAGAAGAGGAAATAAGAATAAATGAATGGATGAAATGAGAGGTAAAGCATCAAAAGATAAGAGCTAGCTTCAATTTTTTTCTTTGATGTTACTTCCCTATGACTATCACCCTCTTGAAATTTTATGTATTTTTTAATAGTGTAATGGTTCATATGGAAGCAAGACAAGAGTCAAGGTTCATTTTCCTTAGCTATGCTCTCATACTTTGGTTCTTATAGGAATATACTTCATGCTTTCCTCCTGTCCTCAAAATACATGTCCCTTTTGCTACACAACACCTATGTCAGACTCAAAGTCATGCTAAAGAGCAATTTTCATTGTTATGCTCTTGTATCATCAATCTATTTTTTTCAGGTGACTTTTCCTTTTTGCTCTTCTTCACTCTAAACTTTATTCTATACTTCTTGTTATTATTCACCTTCATCTTTCTCCTCTATTTAATTATTGTCTTCATATACTTCCTCCTTCTTCCTCTTCATCACTACCTTCTTCTTCACTCAAAAGCTGAATCATGTCATCCAAAGCTTTATAGACCTCATCCTAGGCTACTTGAGTGGGATTTGATATCTCCATTATCTATTGGTGGGTGTACTACAACTTGACCATTTTTTCATAAGATAGATGTGGGCCACTATCAACTATTTCTCCTACAACATCCTTAACCTTAGTCAAGTCTTTGACTAGTTGGACCACCTGGTCTTGTTGGATAGGCTCTAGCCAACCATCAATCTTAGACTCATCTTCCATGATTGTGGAGAAGCTAGCTTGAAGCTCTTATGCTCCTAGGAATTGATAGTCTTCACCCCAAAATCTTGGGAAACCATATTGTACAATTCCATTTATAGAGTGCACAATCCTATTAACCCTAGCTTCTAGCTTATCAACTAGTTGCCACCCTTTTGATATCAGCTTATTCTTTCTTAGGATATTCTTAGAAATCATCCTTGTAAAACACAACTCTTTGTTGGGAATGGCTTGTGCATCACTTTTAAATCTTACTTCAGCCAATTTGTATATCCTTTCTGTTGTTGGCACTTTTGGTTGTACTTCATTTTGAGCGGCATCAATATCTTCTCTTGCCTTTACCACCATTTGACTGACATCCTCTAGAAAAATTAGTATAGGTTGGGACTCTAGGCTTCTTTGTTGAATCTCACTCCATATCTCCTTCCTTATCTATTTGACTTTCTCCTTAGAGAATCCTGAAGCTTTAGCCTTTTCCACTTGAAGTTGTTGTTGGAGTTGATTGATTTGCTCAACAAGAGCTTTGTTCTAACTTTGAGCATTTTTAGCTTCCTATTTATATTTTGCAACTCCTTGAAATTTGTCCTACCATTTCTTGACCTCATTCCTTAGAGCCTTCTCCAAATTATTTTGCTCTTTGATCATAGTTTCCAAGCTCTTCCACCTTTTCCTCCAACTTCTCATACTTTTCTTTATAAATATCCCCTTGTAGATAGATAGTATCAAGGTGAGATTTGGTAGCTATAACCTCATCCTCCATGGGTAGTTGAGTGATATCCATTGTTTGCTCCTCTACTTGGTAGTCTTCTAAGGTCATATATTTCTCTAGCTTATCTACTAGAGGGGTGATGGTAAGCTTTGTCCACTTGTGAGTAGTTGGATCTACTACCATTGTCTACCTTGGGTGGGCAACTTTCTTAGAAGGCTTAGCAACCTTGCTATTCCACCAATATTGAGCACTTATTAAAATATTCTTAATTTTTTGAAATGTGGCGGCAATAGGGTGAGTGGGAGAAGTGGAAGTGGTGATCAAATATGGCAAAAATAGGATTGGAGAAGGTGGAATGGTCATGATAGTAGAGTTTGAACTTGTGGGAGTTGTTGGAATCAATGTTGCTACTATGGAAGATGGTGGAGGAGATATTAAATTTGTTGCCCCACTATGATAGGGGAAGATGTTGATGTTGGAGGAGAAGAAATCTGGACCAGAGGGGATGAGATTTGGACTCTTGATGTAAGAGATGGGGGAGATGGGGGATGTGATGAAGGAGGTGAGGGAAATGGTGGAGGAGATGTATGAGCTTGAGGTGATGGAACTTTTTCAACTTGTTGTTGAGAAGGGGAAGGGATATTATTTGGGGACTGAGGAGGAGAAAGAGAAGGAGAAGAAGGGATAGAAATTGTACCTGAGTCCTTTAGTGAGGACTATTGCATTATGGTCTCTAGATCAAGCTGCTCTGAATCTAGGGGTTGTGCCTGCTCAGTTGTTTGCAGTGTTTGATCTAATTTCCTTTTCTTGCTAACCTCCTTAGTAACTTCTCCCACTGAATTCTTTGCTTTTTTCTTAAACACTATGTGAGAAGAAGGGCTAGCTTCTACAATTATATCTTTTTGTTGAGGTTGAGGCACTACTACTACTTGAGCTAGTGAAGGTGGTGGTTTAGGAGCAGTTGAACTAGTAAACTTGATCAGAGAGGTGCTAGGTTTATATTTTACCCTACCTTCAAATTTTTCCTGCTTCTGTGGATTTTGCTCCTAGGGCTAAATGTTCAAGCCTTTTCTCAACTTGAATCACCTCTATAGGCCCTGTTTCACCTTTTCCTAATCCTTTTCTAACATAGCCTAATTTTTTCATCATTTTTGCCCCTATTGTATATGTTTGTAACTGCTCAGGTGTAGGCTCAAATACAAGTTATGTCTTTTTCAATTGTGAAAGAGGGAGCTACCTCTATACTAGCTTACTTTTGGGCTTGAGGAGGTGAAGGAGGTGGGGAAGTCTTGAGCTTCTTTTTCCTTTTCTACATCTGATTCTTTCTCTATTTCCTTACCCTTTTCTACTTCACCTTTTGCAGTTGTGCTATGAAAGCTTAGTGCCAAGATATTTCCATTGTTGGCCTTCCATGATTTGTGAAACTCATCATACTTGCTAGAGAATTCTTTGTCTAGCTTGGTGCCATACTTAGAGTTGGTGGTATTTGTTTCAACCCTCATAACCCACCACTCAAATATTTTGGCATCATCCCACTTATGATTCTTCTATAGGGATTGGATCTTTGATTCACTAAGGACATGTTGCTTCTTATTTTTAGGATCATAGTCTGCCAGTTGGTCATAAAAATCTCTCCATGGGGGAAATGCCTCCATCTGGATGATATTCCATTCTAAATTTGAATCTTCTTTATTATTCTTGAACTTTTCAAAATGGGGCCTCTCTATCTTTTCAAACTTTGGAGGCTTGCCTACATTAATTTGGCTTAATTTATCAAGAAATTTATTGGTAGGGTCATACCTCCATCTGTGAGGGAGTTCTTTTAAACCTAATATTTTCATTGCCTTAGAAATACTTTCATGTTGGCCTTTCTTTGTTATAGTCACATCTTCTATATTAAAAGGATAACTACATGTACCCTTCTTATTAATCCCTATACCAAAAGTGCAATTGATATAGTCGGTCTATCTACAATATTCTAAAGCAAATAGATGATCCATGATAAAATGGGGCAACAAAAATGGCTTCCTAGTATAGCCATATAATCTAACCATTGTGCCCTTAGTTAAGATATACCAATCTCCCTCTTCTACATGGGTGGTTTGTAATACTTTCTTTGCTTTGGGAGATAATATGGGTAATTCTCCATAGATGATCTTAAGGGTTGGCCCCAAAAATTCCCTATTAAAGTTATAATAGGACTCAATCTTAGTCAACACACTGGTCCATGTATAGACTAGGGAGGATTTCCCTCTTCATCAATAGGGATCATTACTATCCATGGCATTTTAGGCTAAGAAAAATGGAAAAATAACCAGGCCAAGTGGGAGCAAGTACTTGAAAGAAGTAACTTATGAGCCCTGTTTCACCTTTCTCAACTGCTCATGCACTTGGTTGCAAAGGTAGGAGGGCCAATCAAAGAATATTGGCTTGGTATTCTTATCCATTAAGGATGTATCATAAAATTTAGGGTTTGAGATGTAGTAGGTTGTGGCTATTTACTAGTCATAGACTAACCTATCAGTAGTCAGGCCTACTAATATTACCAACATTGAAAATATCTTTAGGTTTAGAAATTCTTTGGCCAAAATGGGGGTTTTTGGCAAGGTGTTGCCTACCACTATGCTTTTTAGTTGTGAACCTAACCAAGTATTAAGGTAATTCCCATCATCTACATGACCTTGTAGGGTATAATATGTAGTTTGCTCCTTAGGACTAAAGGGTTTAGGCTTCACATTAGGTTTCATGCCCATAGCAAAAGCATTGGCAAAAGCCTTAAGGGTCAGCCAAAAAAGGGATTTTCCTTAGGCCATTTGAACTTGTCTCTACTTTGGGTCATAAAATTTAGCTATAGCAAAATACTAATTCAGGGTAAGGATGAACAACATCATAGATATAAAAATATAGAAGGGAATGTAGAGCAAAAGAACCTAGACTTGATGATGAAAGGCCCTACAACACCCTTTTCTCCATGTCTATTCTTAATTGCTCCTTCTTCCACATCATAATTGTATCAACAACCCTAGCCACTGCATCTTAAAATAGATTCTCATTGCCACTCTTAACTCCTATGAGATGCTTTGTTAGCTGAAGATGACACGACCATTATTGTTTGCCATGAATCTTTTGTTTTAAATATTCAAAATTAGTGCAAGGTGCAAGGCAAGCTTCTACAAATTTTTGATAATATTATGAGGGTTCTAAGCTCACTATGCTTTCTGAATGCTAAGGGCTTGGTAAAGAATGAATATTACCTCAAGTCTCAATTAAATAGTCCACTACAAGTTTTCTATCATTAATGTAGTAGTTGGACTTCTTCTTTGGCACCTTCAATTGCATGCATCAACCCAGCTGGTGCAAAGTTGATGAGTCTCCCGACCATGATTATTTCTCTTCTATTCAAGGTGGCATAGTTTTGAGGTAGCTCATGAATATGGTGTATCTTATTAATTTCAAAAATATTTTTACCATGTTGACCATGGTTTGGAGGAAACTCATAACTATGATGCACCTTCAAACTCAAAAGAGTTTTGACCATACTGACCATGGTTTTAAGAAACTCATGTCATGTAGCCATGATGCTACATCGCTCGAAGACCTTTAACCTTGATTTTGACCATAGCTCAAAGCTGGCTCACTATCATGACTTCCATGCTCTTATTTTCTCTTTATATGGTACATATGATACAAGGAAAATCAACATCAAGAATATTTACATGAATAATGTACATATGATACAAGGAAAATGAAACTACTTATAATAAAGCTTGAGATGGTATCCATTGATCGGGATTGATTGCACTCTCCCTTCCTGATCTTGCAATTGAAATGCATTATTTTGCTTTACTGCAATGATGGTGAAAGGACCTTCCTAGAATGTATCAAACTTTTGATGATTGCCTAGTTTGGCCTTATCTTCATTCCATCTTAGGACTAGGTCTCCAACCTTGAACTTTCTAAATGTGGCCTTCTTGTCAAACCACCCCTTAGTCTCTATTAAATGCTTCTAAAATTTCTCATAGGCTTTATCTCTTTGCTCCTCCAACTACAATAGTTGCATTAGCCTTGCTTCTACTAGATTTTCATCTGGTAAATAAGCTTGGCTAACCAATCTTAGAGCAGGTATTTCAATATGGGTGGGAAGAATGGCCTCTTTTCCATACACCAATGCATAGGGAGATGTATTAATTGATTTCTTCATGGTGATTCTATCTGCCCATAATGCCTGATTTATCAATAGATGCCAACTCCTTTTGTTCTCCTTCAATGCTCTCTTCAAAATCCTAAGCAAATTCTTGTTAGTAGATTTTGCTAAACCATTCCCCTGAGGATAATAATTTGAGAAATTCTTTAGGTAAATACCATATCTACTAGAAAATTCAATGTATTTTGCTCCAATGAAAGAAGGGCCATTATCACTCACTAAAGCATCAGGTATGCCAAACCTTGTAATGAGGCTTTCAACAAATTCAATAACAACCTCTTGATCAACCTTCTTAGTGGGTATTGCTTCAATCCATCTAGTGAAGTAATCTATAGTAGTTAAGATATACTTATGACCTGCTGAAGAATTGGGATTTATCATTCCAATGAAGTCCAGCCCCCATTGTTGGAAAGGTTGCTCAACCTGAATTGGCCTGAGTGGCAATGATGCATTTCTATTCCTTCCCACATATCTCTGACACTTATCACAAGATCTTGCTATTCTAAAGGTGTTAACAAAAATAGTAGGCCAATAATAGCCTACTCTTAGTATTTTTATTATAGTTGTTCTACCTGAGTAATGGCCTCCTGATATCCCCTCATGAAATTCATAGCTAGCTCTTGACATAATTCTCTTCCTCTTACCAATTTGTAGGATGGATCTCCACATCATATTCCTAAATTTTAGTAATCCAACCTGCTCTCTTGTCACCTAGCTCTCCCTGTAGGATGAAGTTTCTAACATCTAGGTGCACTACATATACCATAGTCCTACTCTAAGCTAGGTACTATCTAAAATTTTTGAGTGACTTCATAACTACAAATACCTACCTCTCAATAAAATTGTACTTTATCTAGTATTCATGGAGAGTTTGACTCCAAAAGAATATAGGATGCTCATCACCTACATCATCCTTTTGTGTCAATACTACAACATAGCTTTCATCAACACCATAGGCATATAGGATAAAATATTTATTAAAATCTAGATTTACCAACATTAGGGTAGTAGCAATAGCCTACTTAATTAGCTCAAAATATTATTTTCTTTTCTTAGTCCATTTGAATTCAACATTCTTCTTGAGGAGCTCAAAAATAGGCTTTACAATTTGGGTAAAATTAGATATGAACTTTCTTACAAAGTTGATCTATCCAAAAAAGGATTGTAAAGCCTTTTTATTCATAGGAAGAGGGAGAGATAATATAGATTTCACTCTATCTAGATCTATTGACATTCCTTGTTTGGACACCACATGCCCTAACAACTTTCCTTCATGAACTGCAAAGATTGACTTCTTGGGATTAAGAGATATACCAAATTCTCTACACTTCTAAAACACCTATTCCAAATGCTTCAAGTGTGCCTATTTTTCATGAGAAAACACAGTCATGTCATCCAGATATATAAGAATAATTTTATTTATCAATTCTCCAAAGGCATAATCCATAGCTCTTTGGAAAGTAGCTCCTACATTGGATAAACCAAATGGCATCCTCTGGTAAGCAAAAGTGCCCCACTTTGTAGTGAAAGTTGTCTTATACTGATCATCATATTTTACCCAAATTTGATTATAACCAGAGAAACCATCTAATAGAGAAAACCTTTCAGCCCCTACAACAATCTACAAAATTTGATCTATCTGAGGCAAAGGGTAATGATCCTTGAGAGATGCCACATTTAAATTTCTAAAATCTACACATAAGTGAATGTCACCATTCTTCTTTCTCACTAGAACCAGATTGGAAACCCATGTAGAATGCTTAATAGGATAAATAATCTTTGCCTTTAACAACTTAAGCAATTCTTGTCTCATGATTGACTCAATCTTAGGATTCACTGGTCTCTATTTTTATCTGAATGGTTTAGCCTCAGGAACTAACTCAATAGTATGTTGGATTATTTTTTTATCATAGACTTTTAAGTCTTCATAAGTCCAAGCTATAATATCTTGATATTGAACACACAAAGCTTTGAACTCTTCAATTTCCTCTAGAGTGCATTGGATACCAATCTTGAGGTTCTTTCCATTTTCAATTTCAACTTCTCTATAAACTTTATCATCTATTTTCATAGTTCTTGATTTCTTTCCATCTTCATTGTCAAAGAGACTTTCTAATGTAATAAAACCCTTAGGTATATGATTGTTCTTCAACTGTATAATATCTTGTTGTTCAATTTCCTGAGGTATCTCTTCTTGTAGGTTAAAACAACTAGCTTCTCTTATTAAGAAATCAAAAATTTGGTCATCATTCTCAAATACCTACCAAAATATATCATGTCTGGTACTGAGGGCCTGAAGACCAACTTGACTCTTTTATTCTTAGTTGACCTAAGGTCTGAATATGGAGTATAATTAGAACCTCTAATAGCTAGGGCATCTGCTAATAGATTATGTTGTCTATGAATAACATGTATGTTTAAGGCATCAAAGGATTCCATTAAGTCCCATACTCTATTCCTATATATTTTCAAGTAGTGATGTTTGCTATTACATTTCTCAATAACCTGATTCACTACTAACTCTGAGTCACCATAAATATCCAACACTTTTATTCCCATTTTTTAGCCTACATCAAACCTAGACATAAGGCCTCATACTCTACAACATTGTTTGTGCAAGACCAAGTCAACTTGTAAGCAAAGCTCTTAACACCTTCTGAGGGGGATTTCAAAACTACTCCAACTCCAGCCCCATTTTTGCACCTAGCTCCATCAAAGTGCATGGTCCAAATTTTAGATTCCCTAAGGGCTTGATTGGATATGGTAGGAGTTATTTTCTCCTTTTTAGAAGTAATGTTGTATGTACCCATTCCAATTTCAACAAAATGGTAGATCATCCTCTATTTCCAGATCTTCTAGTATCTCTACCAACTCTGGTTCTTCCAAAATAGAGTTATTATACATATCATCTTCAATTTTTTCAATGTGATAGGCTACTAGCTTCTCTAGAATTATCTTTATTCTCTTGCCTTTGTGGGGAATCATCATACAAGAGTAATCCAAATACATATATCCTCCTAGTTTGGTAGTGAATTCTCTTGAAAGGCATAAGCCAAAATAGGGCTCTAGATCCACTACAACTATTTCTTGGACTATAGTTACCTTTGGGACTCTATGTAGTTTCATAAGAACATCTTTGACTACCCCAATGGTCTTCACTAGTGTCCCATCTAACTGTAAGACTCCTGGACATGAACGGGTGTATTCCATACCCATTTCTTCACAAACTACTTTTGGCATAACTATAGTTGAAGCTCCTAAATCTATCATATAGTTGTGAACAATCCATCCTTCCATCCTTAAAGAAATGTAAAAGGGAGAAGGTTTATTCTTTAATTGAGCTAGAGTCATTTTTTCTTGTCCATGAGCTAAGTTGTATACAGTGGATGTCTCTTTTTCTTGAGCATTCCTATTTAGAGAAGCCTTTAATAAGTCTATTTGGCCAGGGATAAAGAGTGTGTCATATAGACTTGCTTTAGAAGGAGTTTTCTTCAATTCATCTACAATATTGAAATCAGATTTTCCTAAAGGGTTAGCCTCATATTTATTTTTTGATTCACCAAATTTCCTTTTGTATTGTTGAGTTGCCTCAATTCTTTACCTTTTGGTGATAGAAGGAAACTTTAGTTTCTCTTTGGCTTCTTCTTTTGACCCTGTAGGTT
This sequence comes from Wollemia nobilis, assembly GCA_028583015.1. Lineage (NCBI taxonomy): Eukaryota > Viridiplantae > Streptophyta > Pinopsida > Araucariales > Araucariaceae > Wollemia > Wollemia nobilis. The sequence goes on from JAQPPZ010005005.1 coordinate 657,536, forward strand.
CCTTCATCTTCTCTTTATTAGACTACTTTGGGATATACTTGTAATGATCCAAAATTTAACTACAAGAAAATACACAGAAAGAAAGATTTTTTTTACTAAGGCGAGGGATCCATAAATCCCTAACCAACTTTTAATTGATCTATTGTTTACATCCCTTAATAATCCTAAAGAGCTACATATCAATAGATACACTAACACAAGTACATTTGTGTAGGCGTATGATGTGTTACCAAAAATAATTTTATCCTTCCCATCACTCTTGATGAGCTAAAATTATCACCTTCAGGTAATCGAAGGTATATGCCCATCACCATACCTTACACAAGTCCATCTATGTAGGTATGCTATGCGTATTGTAAGTTAAGCTATCCATCTCATCTACATGACAAGATATATTAATTTTGATTTAGTCTTTCCCTAAACTTAGTTAATTTCTCCCTAAGGGGTCTTAATCCCTTAGGTCATCTATGTTCACCCTAAGGGAGTCTTAATTCCCTTAGGTCATCCTCTAAGTTCACCCTATAACTCATTACTTAAGTTTTTGTTGTTTAGCAAGAAAGCAAGAATACATCTAGATACTAAATCTAACAAAAGCATGATTCATAAAGCATACAAAAGATATTAGAGGGAAAGCAACATTAAAGAAGATAATCATTCATTAAAAGGAATTTAGATGTAAAACATAGATAATTCAACATTAAGTAAAAAGATATAGTTCCCATAATTCCATATTTATTACATACACCCAAGTATGGTAAAACCTCCATACTTTAAAGAATAAGTAATACATCATAATCAATTAGGGATATTTCCCCACAATCATAGTTCATTTTGAGCATAAGTAAAAATATTGCAATAGTAGCCAAACCGTTGCCTAAGATCCTGTTGTTGTCTTTGGTCCTCTATCTTCTTCCATCAATCATTTGAGGATTATAGGGGATCAGGGCAACTCATGGTTCCACAATAGGCATGCCTCTAAATGCATTTATCATTTACTTTACCAAATTGTAACTATACAAATTAAATTAAAGTATCTAACCATCTAATGCATAGTTGACATCATAAAAATCTCTATTTTTATTTTCACCTCTCAATAACCCTAGAGAGTCTTTCAACATGTGCAATTAGATCACAAGTCCTACTTTAATCAATTCATACCAACCTCAATTCAAAAAATTAAAGTCCCATACCTTTAATCATAAAATAACTAGGTTCCTTTATTCCCATAAATTAAATCTCATTATTTAATTTATAGAAACAACTATTTTTCCTTTATCTCATAAATCAAAGTCCTTTATTATTTATTAAATAAAAGCTTCATCACTTAGATTCATAGTTACTATATCTTTCCTTCATTCCATAAATCAAAGTCCCATACCTTTAATTTATAAAATAAAAATCAAATCCATTATTTAATAAATCAAAGTTTCCTACTTTAATTTAAAAATAAACTTTCCTCTTTGTTTAATAAATCCAAGTCTCCTACTTTAATTTATAAACCATTTAATTTAATTGAATAAATCAAACCTCCTACTTTAATTTATAACCCATTTATCTTATTTAAATAAATCAAAGTCTCCTACTTTAATTTAAAGTAAACATTGCATTCCTTTTTTTGGTAATTTGAGTTTATATACAAAATGGATATTTTAAGAGGCTCCCAAAACCTTATAACAAAAAGGGCCATAGCACCAAGTTCCTAGGCATTGCCTCGATACATTGAAATAAACATAAATAGAAAGGGAAAAATAGTAAAAACACTTGGACCAGCAGAGAAACCATATTCCAGAACCAAATAGTGAGACCCACTTAACCAAAAAACACCATCCTCCCATGGTTGTTGATCTGGGACTCGCTTGAGGGCAGATACAACACATATTAGATCTTCATAGTGTCCTCCTATTCAGAGGCCTCACTCTGGTTGTGGGTAATATTTTTAAAATTTTAATGGTGGCATTCACTGAGTTTGCAATGTTGGTTATTAAATTGATAGCCATATTTAGGAGAAGCTGGATCGGGGATGCCTCATTGTGTATCGCTCCAAATTTTTTGCATCCTTACCTTCAGGCTATAGGATCCACGCCCGAAAGGGGGATGCGAGAAGGATGGGACAATACCTCGGACTGAGAGGCCCTTTGAAGGTCCCGCCTCTCGGGGAGGGGTATAAGGGTGAATTTTTGACGGATGGTGGGTTCACCAGGAAACTTTTGAGTGGCAGTTTCCACGCCTAGGTTGATAGTAGGTTTGATGTGTTCATTTTGTGCTTTAATCATTCAATTCCTAGGTTTGGCCAAGATGAATCTAAGCTATTCTATATGCCAATGCTGATTTTTATGAATACAGAAAACATGAATAAATGCTAAACACAGAAAGTAGGCTAAATAAAATAGAACATACCTGATTTCGGATGTCTGATGAAGATTCTGAGTTTTGTAGAAGTCCAAATCGTCTCAAATCATACGTAATCATCTAGAATTGCACAGAATCATCTCAGATCTCAGTCGGTCATCTGAGATCAGACGAGATCATCGTCGATCTGATGAATTCATTAGATGAATTCATCAGAAACCTGCAATCACAGAAACAGATACAAAATACCAAAAATGCAACTGCAAAAGCAAGGGGAAATGATAGAAATAATAGTAAACTTGCCCAAATGATAAATCCAGATAGCAATTAAAAGGAAATGCATCAATTTGACAATTTATTTTGACTTTATCATGCATCTATACTAAATGAGGTGAACTCCAGGATGCATAAATATAATAACTAAGATAATGCATAAAGAAATGCAGAGAAACGATAAGAAAATGCAAACTCTGGGCTCTGATTGCCCCCAATCTGGACTACAGTCGAGATCGCCTCCAATCGTACGAGATCATCGTCGATCTATGACAGGATCATCCGAAATCGTCTGGAATCGCCTGCGATGATCCAAGCTTGCTCCAGCTGAAGAACAATAAGATTCCTGCAAGAAAACTTGAAATATGCAATGCAAACAAAAGTATGAAGGTGTTCTAAGGCACAAGGAACTAAATTTGTAGGGAAATCCATCAGCTAGGGGGTTCAGGGGGATAAACTGAGAAAGTCCCAGTTTATATAGGATTAGGGAGAGGTTAGGAGGTTGGAGATCATCCCAATTTGGGAGATCTCCAATGGGGGAGACTCTAACTACGCAGACACGCTTTCTGCCCAAGTTAGAGAAGTTGTTGAAACAGAAGCTAATTATGAAAATTTGGTTTTGGGACGAAATCGTTTGGACGTTCTGTTCCAGACGAATTCGTCAGATCTGGGATGATTTCGTCTGATCTACGACGATATCGTCCAACGGTCAAAACAAATCCTAAAAATGGCACGAAAAACAAGGGAAGCGGGTAACAAGCGGTTAACGGGCGGTTTGGGGTTAAAATTCAAATTTTTATCTTTTTACTAAGGTTTAACTGTGCCAATTTTAGGGTGCTACATTTTGCCCCCTCTTTAGCGAATTTTCTGAAGAAAATGCGTTAAAGACGAGTTCTTCCCATTTTACGAGAAAGCAAAAATTTACTCAATTTTCTAGATGACGATTCTAGGTCGAATCGTACGACTGCTGACTATGGTGCCCCCTCCGTGTTTTTACCCAAATCGAACGTTTGAGGTAAAAGCGCGAAAAAGCAAAATTAAAAAAATGTTGTTGATTTAAAATAAAATTAAGAAAATAGGGTAAAACCCTAATTCATTTTTACTATTCAATTTTACTGGTTTTAGAGCTCTATAGAGAAAAAAATGGTTGAGACAGCGCACCGATCGACAGAGGTCCGACGCGGGCTACGGGTAAGGATCTAATCCTAGTGAATTATGTTTGAATTTATTTTGTGCAATTTTTTGTTTGAAATTTTGATTGTTTGGGGCATCGCGGCCATTTTTAGGCCATCGACGACGTCGGGACGAAATCGTCCCTATTTCATCAAAATCGTCTCTAGATCGTCGATTTCGTCTGAGGGCGAAATCGGTGAACTAGGGGCGATCTCGTCCAACAAGGGGCGATCCCCAAGTTGCGAAATCGGAGATGATTTCATCCTACAAAGGATGATTTTGCCCAATTTGGGACGATATCATCCAATGGTGGACGATATCATCATTTTTAAGAAATTAAGCTTGATTAAAATGTTTTTAATTTGATTTTAATGATTGGTTTATTAATGAATTTTATTGTTTTATTGTTTGTTTTGTAGAGGGGATTACTAAAGAGTCGAGAGTGGAAATACGGTGGGTTGAGAGATGACATAGCCATGCTCGACCAGGTGGAGCATGACCGACTAGCACAGGTCGGTTTGCAGCATGTGGCAGAGATGCCACAAGTACCGACGGACATGGGGCTACTGATAGCCCTAGCAGAGAGGTGGTATCCGGGGTCATCCTACTTTCGGTTATCGATAGGGGAGATGGCTCCCACACTAGAGGACGTATGGAGGATCTTGAGGATCCCCATACAGGGATGGCTGATGACTCCTACGGCCAATCAGGGCCAGGCGATGATGAGGCTGAGCGGAGACCCGAGCTTCACCCTGGAGAAGGGCGGAGTGAACATCGAGTCTCTAAGGCAGATGCCTGGGGCATCTAGGCTGACTCAAGTTTTGGCAGGGGTGGTAGGTGGCTTACTGTTGTGCCACCAGAGCGGGTGCAGATTACCATGGCTCCTCTCAGATGTGGTCTGTGACATGAGAGACCACGGATATAGATATGCATGGGGCAGCTTTGTGCTATGCCGCCTGTATAGGATCCTGCATGGGGTCGTATACAAGGGAGGCCGATGTCTGGTCTTGACATCACTACTGTAGGTTTGGTGCTGGGAGCACATCACGGTGTGGAGGCCGGTAGGGCTCCCACTGACAGGGGTTGACCGAGAGAGGCCCCGGGTTTTCTACTGGTGGTTACAGAGGGGGTCACAATGATGGATAGATCTGTCGATGTCACGGAGGTTGCTGGATGACCTCATCCTAGACCAGATCACCTGGAGGCCATGGAGAGAGCATCCAGGGTGGGCAGAGGATGGGCAGGAGCTGGCTCGCATCAGGTGAGTCTATTGGCTGAGGATGGAGTGGGGAGAGGTAGAGCTCCACCGCTACGACCGAGTTCTATGATAGTTCGGTCTACAGTAGGGGATCCCTTCTCTCAGGGATTACGAGTACTCCCAGACTATCTAGGATAGTACTACATTGAGCGGGGCTCCAGACATGCAACGGTTCTAGAGTCAAGACATGGATGATGCCCCCATCCAGCCAGTGGATGGTGACGATGCTAGGGTTGCAGATGGATACGATGCCTGGTACGCAGGCATCCACCCTCCTCGGATGATGAGGGCATAGGGTCCGATGCATGTCATGGTGCGACGGATGGGGAGGTGGCGCTAGGCTGCTATTGAGGCAGCGTGGGGTCACGATGGGAGAGAGCAATGACGGTCTCCATAGGAGAGATGCCAGAGGATGGCATAGGCTCCATAGAGGCCACAATAGATAGGGAGGAGGGAGGAGAGATTCCCTTCTCAGCAGGGGGAGAGACCACCATCGCCCGATAAGGGCAAGGGTGTCGAGGTGGGGGAGAGCAGTGAGACGGTGGCTCTTCGGGCTGAGGTTGCCCACCTTCGGGCTCAGGTGCAGACACTACAGGATGAGGCTACATGGCTCAGGGCTCAGAGCGGAGGGGCGAGCACTTAGGATCTGGCATGGTCTATTGCTCAGACCACATTCTACCAGGGGTTATACTATCACATGGTCCCAGAGGGACAGAGGGTACCATTGCCAGCCCCCATTGCAGAGCCGATCATGATGGGATCATCGAGGACATCCTCACGATCGATGATGAGGACCCGAGACACAGCCCGGACCTCTATGGGACCACCTCCTCCACGTCAGGGTAGGGGAGGAGATGAGGCTGAGAGCTCGAGGGCTTCTCGAGGCTAGCTGCTATAGAGTGCAGATTGTATTATTATTACTTTTTGAGGGGATTGAGTATGCCAGGGTTTTGATTGTGGCATACCAATCCAGATGATGTACATAATTGATTGATGATATATATAGATTGTCTTTTTGATGATATGACTTGTGTATATATGTTGTATTATGATGCTTTAATTTTGAATTTTGTGATTGATTATTCATGTAATTATGTCATTTTGGAAATAAATTATAATGTTATGTCATGGCATAAAATTGTAAATGAAATAATCTGATGTGAATAAATTGGTTGTTTTGTGGTGTGATTTGATGAAAAATAAAAGAGACTTCTAACAATAATTTCAAAGGACATTGTCGTTGTTATAGACCATTTCATGGAGTCGCCGCTCGCTAGGTCGTCAAGCTAATCCCAAGATAGAAATATTGTTAAAAGTAAAAGAGTGCTTAAGAGACTGTCTTAAGACTTTGTGTTGTGATGATGGAAATGATGATGGTGATGATTTGTTTTCAGATTTTCATAAAAAATATTATGCATGACATATTAAAGAAATATGATTTTTGCTAGGCATAAATTCCTAAGTGTGATAAATTTTTTGAATAAGTCCCTAGGAACTATACCATCATTGCAAAATTGAATGTTGACATAATGACATAAAATAGAATAAGTGTTCGTTCGTTTTAAAGCTCAATTGTGTAACATAATGATGTAAGTCATATGTTTTTATAAATTAAAATGAATGGGAAATAAAATTAGAACAATGGTTTGCGCTAGGCATAGAATTATAGGTATAGACTTATACCATCATCGCGAAATCCAAAGAAGAAATTGATATTTTAGTTTTATTGCATGATTGATTTTTGATTTTGAGATAAACAAAATAATAATATATAACTTGACTTTATTTACTAGATTTTGTAATATGTTGTTTGAAAGAAATTTTGTGATTTGTGAAAACAATGTATGTAATTGTTTTTATACTAAACAGATGTTCTGAAATAAGAAGATGAAATGATTCGAAAAGAGTTGCAGAAATATTTTAAATTATCTCAAAGACAAAATGTAGATTTATAAGGAACCCTCATGTGCAAATGTGAGTTCATTACCGATCTTGATTTATCATAATGATACAAAATCTCTCAAATACAAATGTGTGTGCAATTGTATTGTTCATTCACCAATTTTGAGCAAGAAAATTTGATACAAGTAATTTGACTTAACCAAATAAGGGTTCATTGACCATGATTTATATGCATGTAACCATACCAGACTACTATGTAAGTCGGGTCATCAAGAGCTAGCTAATCCATAAGCAGATATAGGTCTCGTACAAAAGAAGGTCGCTAATGTGACAGACATATCACCACGCTAGGAATTACCCAAGGCCAAGCGGGTTGGGCACAAACCACCTGTTATGGGGCTTACCTCACAGTTTTCGAATAATTGAGAATTCCAGGGATTCAAGCTCATTCACCCTTCTTTTCTTTTCAAGGGGTAGGGAAAGGGATTTTATTTGCTGTTTGCTTTTTCTTTTCTTTCTTTTTTTTTTTTTGTATTTTTGCTTGGAACTTGAGATAATGCTGAAATATTGCTGAGATGGTACAAAATAATATTTTTCTTTTTCTCATTTTCTTTGACTTTTTCTTTTTCTTCCTATACTAGGGATACTTGCTCGGATTGGCTGTAGAGCAAGGGATTTTTATTCTGGGGTGGGGTGAGCTTGTCCTTTTGTCAATTCTCAAAGATTCTAGACCATGTGCATGATAGGATAGCAGGGGAAACTTTTCGCTCAAGAAACCACTTCTACTATGTAGCATCATATCGAATTTGCAATGAAATCATTTTAATGTGAAGAGATGTACTTGGTTCAAGGAAATAACAAGATCAATTCTTCTATGCTCAAAACTTTATTTAATTCAACTGTGGACTTTGATATAAGAGAGATTAATAATCATACCAAATAAAATCAAGATATTTATTCATGTGAGTGTGAAAGTGCGGGATTCCAAATAAATGCTAATTTATCCAAAATAACTAAAAATATAACTGCAATACTTCAAGAATTGACAGGTACAAAAATAAAAGATGTTTTTGAAGATTTTGATGATTTTGAAGTTTTTTATATTTTGATTTTGATTTATGAATTGAAAGAATAAATACTATTACTATTTTTGAAATTTTTATATAAATGACTAAAATGAAACAATATGCAAAATAACAATATATACAAATGATGAAATGACCAAATGTTATGCATAATAGCGCTTAAGATGCATAATGTTCATAGGTTCTTTAAGATCTTTACCATCTAAGGTAGCTAATTGGTATGCTCCCGATCCAAATTTAGCAGTGATGATATACGGTCCAAGCCAATTGGGCTCAAATTTACCTTTAAGGTCTTTAGTTGCATTAGTATTTTTTTGATTTTCTTTTAAGACAAGGTCGTCGATCTCAAAGGATCGATGATGAACTTTCTTGAGGTATGCTCTCTTAAGCTTGTTTTGGTAGGCACGAAGATGCTCCAAAGCATTGATGCACTTTTCATCTAGGAGTTCCAGCTGACTAAATCTGCCAGCATGATATTCATCTCCTACTTCAGTATCTTGAAGTAGTAGAGCCAAAGAAGGAACTTCTAATTCAAAGGGAAAAACAGCTTCAGCGCCATAAACCAAAACAAAAGGTGAAGTACCTGTGGGGGTGCGAACGCTAGTTCGATAAGCCCACAAAGCAGGATATAGTTGGATGTGCCAATCTCGACCAGATTTATTGACCAGTATTTTGAGGATTTTGATTAATGTTTTATTAGATGCTTCTGCTTGGCCATTACCCTGAGGATAATAGGGAGTGGACCAACGATGTTGAATTTTATATTTTTGACATAATTTCTTGACATCTTTATTTTTGAAACAAGTTCCATTATCTGAGATGAGATTTGCAGGAATTTCGAACCTACAAATAATTTGATTAAAAATAAATTTGGAAACTTGGGTTCCAGTGCAAGAAGCTAAGGGCATAGCTTCAACCCACTTCATGAAATACTCGGTGGCGGTTATGATAAATTTGTGTCCATCAGATGACACAGGGTTGATTTTTCCAATGATGTCTAAGCCCCATTTTGAAAAGGGCCAAGGAGATGAAATAGCCTGCAGTTCTTGTGCAGGTGCATGGACAAGGTCAGCATGTTTCTGGCACTTGTCGCAATGGCGCACATAATCATGTGCATCATTCTCCATGGTAGGCCAAAAATATCCTATCCTAAGGAGCTTCTTAGCAATGGCGCTACCACTAAAATGTCCCCCACAAGATCCATTGTGGGCTTCACTCAAAGCTGATCTAGATTCTTCTAGATTCAAACATCTCAGTAGGATGCCTTCAAAAGATCTCCTATACAAGGTATTACCAATAATCACGAAGCGACTTGCTCGTCTACGTAATAACCGATGCTGGTTGCTATTACAACCTTCAGGGAAGGTCCCATTTTGAAGAAAATTAAATATATCAGTGTACCATGGTTCAAGAGTAGTTTCATTGATTAGAAACACATCCAAAGGTTCTAAGCATGATTTATTTGAAGCGGGTTCCTGGAGTCGATGAATAATGATGGTAGCATATTCATCATCTAACTCCAAGGGCAAAAGAGATGCAACTGCAGCCATAGCGTCAGCCGCACGGTTGCTAGTTCGAGGAATAGCTTCCAAGGTAACTTGATCAAATAAAGATAATAATTGTAGGACATATGCTTTATATGGGCATAATTTATCATCTCTGGTCTGATAAACATCATTGATTTGATTTATGACAAGTTGAGAATCATCGAAAACCAATAAATTTTTAATTTTTAGTGCCAAGGCAGCTCGTAATCCAAGGATTAGAGCCTCATATTCAGCAGTATTATTAGTGCAAGCAAATGTTAATTTAAAGGACAGAGGTATAAGATGTTTCTATGGAGATATTAAAATAATACCTGCACCAGCCCCACTCATGCATCGAGCTCCGTCAAAGTATAGGGACCATTGCTCTGGATGGTCTGCCTCTAATTTAAGGCATTCATCAGGAAACTCAATGATGAGGGGATGGGTAGACTCTAAGGGTGCAACAACTAATTGATCTGCTATGATTTGACCTTTAACAGACTTTTGTCCTATAAACATGAGTTCAAACTCGCTTAGCGCAAGAACCCACTTGGTTGTGCGACCAGATAAATAAGGTCGACTCATGAGATATCGCAAAGGATCGAATTTAGCAATAACATACGTTTTCTGACTGAGCATATAATGGCATAATTTCTGTGTAGAAAATATGACTGCGAGACATAACTTCTCTAATACTGTATAGCGAGTTTCATAACTGATTAAGGTTCTGCTAATGTAATAATTAGCACGTTCTTTCTTCTCATCATCAAGTTGAGCTAACATAGCTCCTAAGGCAAAATCTGAAGCAAAAATGTACAAGATAAATGGGCGATCAGATCTAGGTGGTGAAAGCACCGGTGGTTTAAGAAGATATTGTTTGAGGAGTTCAAATGCTTCCTAACATTCGTCATCCCAATGAAAAGAGACATCTTTCTTAAGAAGCTTAAGAAAGGGTCCAGTTTTGTCCGCCAACTTATCAATGAAGCGACGAATAGCTTGAAGCTTACCTTGTAGACTTCGTAATTCAGATATATTTGTGGGTGCGGGCATATCAGTGATAGCCACAATCTTGAGAGGGTCAATTTCGATGCCACGTAAAGAAACTATAACCCCTAATAATTTATCGGACTTAACTTCGAATATACATTTAGCTGGATTCAGTCGGATAAGATATTCCCTTAACCGATCAAATACTTTTCTCAAGTCATCTAAATGATCATCTTCTTTGATGGAATGAGCTATAATATCATCTACATAATCATGTAGAATATCATGCATCATATCATGAAAGATATAAGTCATAGCTCGTTGATAGGTTGCACCTGCATTCTTCAAACCGAATGGCATCACTTTCCAACAAAAGGTTCCCCAAGGGGTAATAAAGGTTGTTTTAGCCTGATCTTCAGGAGCTATCCTGATCTGATTATAACCAGAGAATCCATCCATTAGGGATATCATTCCACTCCCAACAGTAAAATCAATGATCTGATCCATGTTGGGAAGAGGAAAATCATCTTTAGGGCATGCAACATTAATATCTCTGAAGTCTGTGCAAACCCTAACTTTGGTAGCTTCTTTCTTAGTTATCGGAACTACATTTGAGATCCATTCAACATAATCAATGGCTTGTATAAAAATAACCTTCAAGAGTTTTTCTAATTCTCCTTTGACTAGTAAGGCCACTTTAGGATGCATTTTTCTAAGTTTTTGTTTAACAGGTTTAGCATCCGGATGGACTACTAGGTGATGCATAACTACGGAAGGGTCTAATCCTGGCATATCTTCATATGTCCAAGCAAAGATGTCTTCATATTCTTTAAGGAATGCAATGTATTTATCTTGTTTTTCTTGACTCAATTCTGATCCAATGTTGATTATGTGAGGGTTATCTTCGGTTCCAATGTTAATTTTTATAACGTTTTCAACTTCCATATGTAGATCTCTCTCAAAATTAGATGGGGCGGGTGAAACGCCTAATTCTTGTAATTCTTCCAAGGTTAGCTTGGATAATTCGTCTTGAGGAGTCGTGGCCTCAAGCTGGGCTATACTAGGTATAGAGCCATCGAAATAAAATCCGTTATATAACAATTCCTCAACGGAGACATCATGGAAGATATCCCCCTCCAACTCATCATCGGATTCAACAATCATCTCAGGGTAAGCTATGGATAGCATATTACATGTAAATGGGTTATTCCTTAAATGCAAAGCATCGCGTTCATCCAAATAATCTTGGTAAGATATGAGATGGTCATCATCCTCAAATGGGAAGGGCTGACCTTTACTAGGAAATAGGCCCACACCACATCGGGCAGGCCATGGTTCTACCTCAAAAGGTTCTTTCATACCATTTTGGGAAGGTCCCAAACCTTTCCCTTTATATCCCAATTTAAGCATTATAGGCTTAGCTTTAACATACTCATTAGCAAAATAACATCGAGCATACCCATCATAATGAGTCTTGATGTTTCTAGGTATTCTTCCCTAGTCATATCCCTTATAAATAAAAGCACAGCTCCCGACTTGGTAGATACTTCCCATAGGTTGTGGGAGGCCCAAGGTACGAGGAGAGGGTGGCAATTTATTTAAAATATGGGAATCTTGCATAGCAACGTTTGTTTTTTTTGATACAAGAATTTTAGATAAATCGGGTAAGAGCTCATCAGTAAGAGCGTAAGAGGTAGAAGGATCATTTCCTATGTTTTCGGATGCGAAAAACATGCCTCTGATAGGTGTAGACGTTGTAGAGATGTCTATGGATGGATCTATAGGTATGGAAGTTATAGGAGTAAAACAAGAAGCATTGGTTGTGGGTTTAGGATCTTTTTGAGGTCCTAATGTGGTTTGTTCGGAAGATGGTTGAACTATATGTAGAGGTGTAGTTGATGGGGAAAAAGTAGATGATGTTATGAGTGTGTGTTTCACACGTTTAGGTGGATGATTAGAATTAGGATGTGTGGATGACAGAGCAGGGCAAAATTGAACTCCAACAGGTTCTGCCAAAGCACACATATCAAAGGGTCTAGGATCACCATGAATGGTAACCAACTGATTCTTAAATTCGAATTTAACACATTGATGTAAAGTTGAGGGAACAACTCGCATCGCGTTGATCCAAGGGTGACCCAAGAGTATATTGTATGATGCAGGGCAATGTACAATAAACACGGTCGTGTCTAAGGTTCTTGGACCAACTTGCAATGGGATAGTAATAACTCCACACGTTTCTTGTGTTTCATCATTGAAGGCTTTTATGATCATATCAGTTCTTTTCATTTCGTCACTTCTAAACCCAAATATTTGGTAGAAGTCAAAAGTGCAAATGTTTAAAGATGAACCATTATCAATCAAGACTCGTTTAACTGCTACATCTCCAATTAGGGCAGTAATATATAAGGGGTTATCCTTATGTAAACTATGTTGTGGTATATCTCTATCCCGGAAGTCAATACAATCGACTTCTCGAGTTATGATAGTATTGGACATGGCGTTAGGTTGAATATTTTGTGGTACCATCATTTGGCTTAATGTGAGCATTAATTCATCCCTATGGGTAGGAGAAGATCTTAAAAGGTCCAAAAGGGAAATTCTAGTTGTAGTATTTGATAATTGTTCATTAATATTATAAGGAGGTTTAGGTTGAACATTAGGCGCATGATTCCCTTTATTAGGAATTTTCAAAACAAATGGAGCTGATCCATCATTCTGAGTTTGATCTTGTTGAGAATTTTGAGCCTGTTGTCGAGTAACAGCTTCGATGGTACCTACAATATTATTTTGTGGATGATGAATGGGTCTTGGTCTAGCGTTTATGGCTTGTTCATTAGAAAGTAATTGGTGAGACGATGGTCGAGTAGTGACTCTTCTTGGAAATGGTTCTTCTGGAACCATAGAACTTGTGATAGGTTGAATAGGATCTGATTCATCTTCAGAACTATTCGATTGATTTGAGGTGATTTCCATGTCACTTTCAGTCTCATATTCGGTATCACTAAGATCGGGTGTCCGAATATTATATAGAGGTCTGGTCGTAACCATGGATAAAGTTGTGTCAAATACTTCCACATCATGAGTAGGTGAATGTCCACTAATAGTTCCTACATATCGGGTAGGAGGGGGAACATTATGGTGCTCAATTTGATTAGCCACTTCTTTACCATGCTTTGGTAAAGGATGTTGAAATATGTCCAATGATTGATTGGCATTCTGATTCTGATTTTGGGGGATGTTCTTTTGAGCATTATTAGGAGGATTTTGTTTAGGTTGAAAGGCTTGCACCTCCATCTCATTGTTATCAATCAGGTCTTGTATTTTATGTTTTAATATTTTACAAGAGTTGGTAGCGTGTCCAGGTCCTCTATGGAAATCACAGTGTAAATCAGCTACGTATCCGGGTATAGTTGGATCAGGTTCCCGGATATTTGGTAATTGGATCAAACCTCGTGCTAGTAATTGCGGGAGAATGGTTGATAAAGGTTGATTTAACCTAGTAAATTCTCGGGGTGGTTTATCAGGAGGTTTCAGTATAAATTTCTCTATTGTTTTTGCAGCATTAATAGTAGCGATATTTCTACTATCAGTGACTCCATCACCCACAACTTGTTTATTTTTATATTGATTTCTGGATGTTTTCTCATCATCTTTCTTTTTAAGTTGACCTCTCCTAATAAGAGCATCTTCCACTCTTCGAGCTAAATCTATAGCTTGATCGAAGGTGGTCAAGGTAGCACTTGATAACTCATAGGATAGTTGTTCTTGTAAATTATTGATAAAGATATCCAACATTTCCCGATAAGGTAACACAAAGTGCAATTTTCCTATCAACTGTCTCCATCGAGCTAGGAAATCAGCAAAACATTCATCTTTGTCTTGTTTTAGGTTGTATAAATATTTAATGGTTACATGCCTTTCAATGTAGGCACTAAATTGATGCACAAAAGACTCGACGGTTTCTTCGAAATTCCTCAAAGAATGAGTGGGTAGTTGATAATACCATTCCAATGCCATTCCTCCTAAACTTTTTGGGAACATTTTTAGTAATAACAAGTCATCATGTGATATATCATGACAGGCTATCCTAAACATACGAAGATGCTCTATGGGATCTTCAGTTCCTTTGTATATAGGTAGGACAGGCATAGGAAAGTGTTTAGGGTATGGTTGTGCTACAACTATAGGATCTAGAGGCTGACTACACATCTCTCGATAATTGTACGAGGGACGGTAGGGATCTATCTGGTCCATGCGGGAGACTAACTATTTCACCATGGCTTCCAGATTACCAGTTTGTCCACCATATTGGTTCGGTGGTATTTGAGCATATGATGGCGTGACGTAAGGATTGGATGCTATATTGCTATTATGCAAATGGTTGGTAGGAAGAGTATTATGAAGAAGATTTGTTGTAGCATTATGTTGTATCCCAGATTGTTGGAAATTGGTGTTAGGTTTTGTTTTGGGCTTTTGTTGATTTGAGGTATGTTGATCAATAACTTGGCAAAATAGAGCAGTGAATGATGGTTTCTTTTGTGTGGGAATAACCCTAGGCTTGGTAATAGGCACTCTAGGTGGTTGGGTAACCTGTTGTTGTTGCATGTTCTAGATTATAGCGGCCATATCCAAATTGGATGGTCCAGCTTGATCACTTTCTTGATCAACGAAGGACAAGGGATTAGTGCGTGTGTGATATATGTCTTCTAGGGTTGCTTGAGTGTCACTAATTTGATCCTTGTCCATATGGACTGCTCTATTAAGAGTGCCAATATTAGTATTGAGGAACTTCCAAAAATGTTCCATGTTCTCAAAAGTGATAGCTCCTTTCGGAGATATTTTAGGAGATGAGGATCCTTCCTCTCTAACAATTTCTCTTTGTTCATTTCCTTCAGCAAATTCTTCTTCTTGTTGGTCTAGTGTTCCTTCTTCCTGAATTGGGTCTTCAGGAAGGACATCTGGTTTATTTATTGGTCTTCCTAACCAATCTTCTTCTACTTCAGTCTGTTTTCCATTCCTAAGTCTAGTCATTATGCTTAAATTTAGATTTTAGCAAATATATATTAATATATTTGCAACAAATTTGGGAGGTATATATTTTAATTATATACCTACTATAATACTTAAAAGAAAATGTTTTGATTTTTGTTATGTTTTTGTTTTGTTTTGTTTTTGTTTTTATGATTATAAAGACAACAAACAACACACTAAATGCAAGAAATAATAAAATAATAAAAGAATGGCTTAGTTTTCTATAAATAGTTTATAGATGTCATTGATAGGATCAAGTTCATCAGGAGTCATGAAATGCTCCTCTTCAAATTGAAAATGGTTTTTCAGGAATTTGACAAAGTGTGCTATGGTGATGTTATCTACTTCTGACTCTGACTTGTAAAAATAGAGCTCATGGCAATACTCTCGATATAACACAACTCTAGGAACTCTATTCCATCTCTTTCTATCCATAAGGACGACCTCTTGATCCTCTATACGAGATAGAAATTTATGTACTACAACTGCATTATCGAGGTATTCCTCAAAGGTGTACAACTCGGAAGACACAAGGGCTCTTTTATCTGCTAACCACCTATGGCAAGCTCTCTGAAGCTCATGATACAAGGTCACTTGATCAGGATCCAGGATTCTATCTAGGACAAACCTCTTGATTTGCCTAAGTTCGGTTGATCTAGATTCAATAATATTCAATATCCTATCAAGTTCATCCCACAAAGGTTGAACCCTATTTGTTTGAGGTACTCTAAGTACATAAGTAATCTCTATAGCTACTAATTGATTCTCAACATTAATGGTGACAACTCGTCTTTTATTATAATCTACCATCTAAATATGATATGCAATCTTTGATTCTAAATGCATTTATGTTTTTTTTTTTTTTTTTGGATTGTTTTCAAAAGGTTTTTAGTTTTCACGTCGGGTTCACCAAAATGTATCGCTCCAAATTTTTTGCATCCTTACCTTCAGGCTATAGGATCCGTGCCCGGATGATGCAGGAGCATCCGGAGGCAAAGCTGGCAATCTTGCGTCACCCAAAATGTATTTTTTTTCTTAAGTACTAAAACTGTCGCGATATCGCGACGCTTTTTGAAGAAGGGCACCGAGCGGGCCAAACCGTCGCGATATCGCGACGTATTTTTGAAAAGCACAGTCGGGACGCCAAACTGTCGTGAAATCGTGACATTTCTGAAGACGCACGGTCTGGACGCACAGTGGTCGCGAAATCGCGACACTTCCGAAAGCAGGATTTGAAGGCACAGGGACATCTTTGACAAAAAGGTTCTAAGGCACAAGAATGGTCGCAAAATCGTGACACCTTCAAAGGAAAGCTTAAAGGACGTCGCGAAATCGTGACACCTTCAAAGATAAAGTTTAAAAGATGTCGTGAAATCATGACACTTCTGGGAGGCAAGACTTGGAAGCATAAAGACATCGCAACACCTTCGAAGGCAGAGCTCAAAGATGTCGCAAAATCGCGACATATCCGGAGGTAAGGTTCCACAATGCAAAGATGTCACGAAATCACGACACTTCTGATCCAAGGACGTACGGAATGAAAAGATGTCACAAAATCATGACATATCCGGGGGCAAGGTTCCACAATGCAAAGATGTCGTGAAATCGCGACATGTCGCGGTTTCGCAGCCCAAGGGAGGAAGGTGAGTAAGAAAGGCCTAGACATCGCGATATCATGACGTGTAGCAGAATCGCGGTCCCAAGGAGGAGAGAGAAGCCTAACATCAAAACGTCGTGATATCGTGACCAAAGAGGAGAGAGAAAGTGCTGGGGCAAATACGTCGTGATATCACGATAGGACGCTCACGACATTGACCAGCCGGTGACTACAGGGACCAGTGCAGAGGGACACATGGCATGAAGTTACAGGTGGCTCGAGAGTATGAAGCGATTACAAGAAGCATGGCAACAGGACACGTGGCATCAACTGCAAATGACCATGGTGCATTCTTATGAATGATTGACTTGGTAGTGGATTGATAGGTAGCTGTAGGGCATACCGCCACTACAGGATATGATGTTTTGATGCACCTAGCAGCATCATGTAGGCAGGACAGAGCATTCGTGACGGCGGTATGGGGAGTCTCGCATTCAAGTAATGATGGTCCAAAGAGATTCGAGCCTGGGGGATGAAAAGGACCCGCACTTTGCATAGTGAAAAGGATGTGGCGGCCGAGGAGAAGAGGGCATGCATTGTATTTAAAAAAAGAAAAAGACCTTTTGGAGGGGGGATTGATTTTTTTGGTCTTGGCATAGCTGTGTATGTAAGGAGAGACCTCTGTTTTAATGAAACTTGCTAAAATTTCGTCTGTGCATGGTTAATTCTGCATTCTTGCTGTGTGTTGTGTGCGGTCCTATACCAAGTGGTATCAGAGTAGGTTGGTTCTGAGAGTGCAAACCGATCGCCGAACAGAGAGGCAGTTTGCGCCAGGACCGTGGTTGTGGGATTGTGAAGAAGAAGCAAGATGCCTCCGTGAAGAGACCATGGTGGTATAAGGCACAGACGAGCAAGAAGGGATGAGGTCAATTTGAGAGCCTCGCGAGAGGCAAGTTGAGGCTCTACAAGAGGAAATTAGAAGAGGAGTCGAGCCGAGAAGGGAAGAACCCAGCGAAGATGAAGTGTGGGAAGAAGAAGTTCCATCTGAGGATGAAGAGGCTTTGGAGCTAGTAGAGGCTAGGCTGTACAGGGCTATCTCCCAGATTGGGAAGAAGCTAAAATTTGACGTCTCGACTTACTCTGGAAACCTCAACCCTGAGGAATTAATAGACCGGATCAACGACATGGAGGAGTACTTCGAATACGAAGAGATCGCGAGATCCAAATCGGATGAAATTCGCAAAAACCAAGCTGAAGGGGCATGCTAGCATCCGGTGGAAAGGAGTGCGATTAGAAAGAAATAGAAGGGGAAAGGAAAGGATCACCGGATGGGATAGGATGGTAGAGAAACTAAAGAGGCGGTTCATCCTCGAGATTATGAGCTGGATTTATTGAAGAAAATGCAGAGTCTTCGACAGGCTAGTAAGTCTGTCAACGAATATACAGAGGAGTTCTACCAGATTTCAATCAGAACCGCCCATTCGGAGGTGAACAAAGAGAAGGTCGCACGTTACATAAATGGATTGCGAACCAACATTCAAGAAGAGCTGGGGCTGGTTAGAATGAGCACAGTGGAGGATGCATATCAGTTTGCATTAAAAGTGGAAGAGAAACTAAATAGAAGGTTTGATGGTAAGCAGAGAGGGAAGGATAGGGGTGGAAGAGCTGGTGGAAGAGGCAGTGGTGGAAGATACAAAGATTTTGGAAAAGCTACGGAAGCTAGTAGCAGCCAGAAACAGAAAGAGGTGAGAGAAGAGGATGACCGATGCCCACGCAATCAGAGCAACAACTACCCAAGAGGAAGAGGTAGGTCTGGGCGAGGGTTTGGAAGAGGTGTTTTTAGAGGAACCTGCTTCAACTACGGTGAAGAAGGACACAGGGCATACAACTACCCACAGCATCAAGAGAGGCCAAATCGAAGACCTGAGGGTCAGGCCCGAGCTGCTGTAGCAGACAAAGGTGTAGAGTCTGAGCATTCAGAGGAAGCAGAAAGAGGGGAAACCATGATTATCAGAAGAGTCTTGTTGAATGAAGAAGAAAATGCAGACAAAAGGAATAGCTTGTTTCGAACAAGATGCAAGTGCACAGGCAAGGTCTGTAATATCATCATTGATAATGGAAGCACTGACAATTTGGTTTCCGAGGAAATGGTTTCCAAGCTGCGATTGGAAAGGAGAAAACACCCACACCCTTATCGGATTGCATGGCTGCAAAAGGACCATCGGGCACTAGTAAGCGAGCAATGTCTGGTGAAGTTCAATATTGGAACTTACCAAGATGAGGTTTTATGTGACATCTTACCTATGGATGCATGTCACTTGTCGCTTGGGAGACCTTGGCAGTTTGATCGAAGTGCTATTCATGATGGTCAAGCCAACACATATTCTCTGTCAAAGAATGGAGTTCGCCATAAGTTAAAACCCCGAAAGAGGCGGATGAGAAAGTATGCGAGCAGGTACGCAGTCTGTCTAGTTGATGGCGGAAGATTCTTGGAAGGCTCTGAGCCGGATCATGTGTGTTATGCTATAATCCCCATAGTTAAGGAAGAAGGATGCAAGGAGATTCCAATGGAAGTCATGGGATTCGTTAGAAGAATTCCCCGATATCATTTCTGACAATGTTCCTGAAGGTTTACCACCTGTTAGGAGGATCAGTCATCACATCGACTTGGTGCCTGGATCGAGCTTGCCAAACAAGGCCGCACATCGAATGACACCAATGGAAACTGAAGAATTAAATCGGCAAGTTAAAGATCTGTTGAAGAAATTCCTGATAAGGGAGAGTCTTAGTCCTTGTGCTGTACCAGCAGTATTAGCACCCAAGAAGGATGGAGAATGGAGGATGTGCACCGAATCTCGGGCAATCAACAAGATCACCATTAAATACGAGTTCCTCTCGCCGAGAATGGATGATATCATGGATCGCTTGAGTGGAGCTGAGTACTTCACAAAAATTGATTTGAAAAGTGGATACCATCAGATCCGCATTAGAGAAGGGGATGAATGGAAGACAACTTTCAAAACCAGAGAAGGGTTGTATGAGTGGTTGGTTATGCCATTTGGATTAACCAATGCACCTAGTACCTTTATGAGGTTAATGAATGAAGTTCCGAAGGAATTTTTGGGCAAATTTGTTATTTTTTACTTGGATGATATACTGATTTTTAGCGAGAACCTTAGAGGAGCACCCGATGCACATCGGGAAGGTTCTTGAGAAGCTCGCGGGAGGAGCAGTTATTGATCAATCTGAAGAAGTGCAACTTTGTGAAGAAGGAGCTGGTATACCTGGGATTTGTCATATCAGCAAATGGTCTCAAGATGGACCCCAAAAAGGTGAAGGCTATCCTCGAATGGCCTATCCCAAGGAGTGTGACCGAGGTTAGATCATTTCATGGTCTGGCCAGTTTCTACAGAAAATTTATTAGAAACTTCAACAGTATTTGTGCATTTCTTACTGAGACAATGAAGGGAAACAAGAAGGAATTCCAGTGGACAGTTGGAGCCAATAAAAGCTTTGCTATGCTGAAGAAGAAGGTCACTGGGCAACCCATTTTAGCACTTCCAAATTTCAATAAGGTGTTTCAGGTAGACTGCGATGCGAGTGGCAGTGCGATTGGAGCTGTCTTGAGCCAAGAAGGTAGGCCTGTAGCTTATTTCAGCGAGAAGCTCAATGATGCCAGGAGAAAATATTCGGTATATGATCAAGAGTTTTACGCCATAGTTCAAGCACTCAAGAAATGGAGGCACTATCTATTTCCGAAAGAGTTTGTTCTCTATACCGACCATCAAGCGCTGCAGTTTATTAACAGTCAGGGAAAATTGAATCAGAGACACACTGAAATGGGTAGAGTTCCTACAGAGCTATACCTTTGTGCTGAAGCATCGAAGTGGAAGATCCAATAGGGTGGCAGATGCATTGAGTAGGAGGCAATGTCTGATGATAGAAATGAGAGTGGAGGTTGTAGGGTTTGCTGAGCTCAAGAACTTATACCCTGCAGACCCCGATTTCATAGAAGCTTGGAAAGCCTACACTGCGCCTATTGCGTTGGATAGGACTAGATGGTTAGATTACCTGATTCAAGATGAAATGTTGTTTAAGGGGAATCAATTGTGCATTCCAAGGAGATCAATGAGAGAGAACCTCATTAAAGAAAAGCACAGTGGGGGTTTAGCTGGACACTTTGGCCGTGACAAGACCATCTCATTGGTTAGTGAAAACTATTACGGCCACAATTGCAGCGAGGATGTGGCAAAGTTTGTGCAAAGTTGCAGGATTTTCCGGATGGCAAAGGGCGTGAGGCGACCCTACTGGTTTGTATCAACCACTACCTATACCTGAGCGGCCGTGGGAAGATATTAGTATGGATTTTGTGCTCGGTTTACCCAGGACGCAGAGGGGGCACGATTCCATATTTGTGGTAGTGGATAGATTTTCGAAAATGGCACATTTTATCCCATGCCAAAAGACTAGCGATGCGGTCCATGTAGCTGGTCTGTTCTTTAAGGAAGTGGTATGCCTTCATGGGCTACAAAGAAGCATTGTGTCGGACATGGATACCAAGTTTGTAGGTTATTTTTGGAAGACCCAGTGGAAGAAGCTGAGGATGGAGTTAAAGTTCAGTTCTGCTTACCACCCGCAAACAGATGGCCAAACAAAGGTGGTTAATCGGAGTTTGGGCAACCTACTGCGATGCTTGGTAGGGGACAAGCCCAAGGGATGGGATCTAATTCTACTACAAGCTGAGTTTGCGTATAATAGCTCGGTCAATTGGAGTACCAACAAGTCACCATTCCAGATTATCTATGGGAGCAGCCCAAGAAACGCTTCAGAGTTAAGAATGCTGGAGACAAGGGAGAAATGCAGTGCTGAGGCAGAAGACTTTGCCGAACACTTGAAAGGAGTGCATGAGGAAGTGAAAAGACACATTGTCGAGATGAATGCTCAATATAAGGTGAGGGCGGATCAAAAATGCAGAGCTAAGGAGTTCCAAGTAGGAGATTCTGTCATGGTCCATCTGCGGAAGGAACGGTTCCCTGCCAAGACATACAACAAACTCAAAATGAAGAAATTTGGGCCATGCAAAATCATTGGCAAACGAGATTCGGGTAATGCCTACGAGGTGGAGTTACCAAGTGAACTTAACATCTCCCCCGTGTTTAACATCTCAGATTTGGTTGAGTATCATGAAGGAGAAAGCGATGAGATACCCAATCCGAGTTATGGAGCATTCCGGAAGCCATCCCGGTTGTGGACGAGATAGAAGAAGTTTTGGATATGCGTGAGGGCCGGAGTACTCGGAGCAGGGAGTTATTCGAGTATTTAATCAAATGGAAGGGCTGACCCATAGAAGATGCGACTTGGCTATCCAATGCAGAGGTTGATCATTTGGGTCTACCTCAGTCAAATCAGAAGTGAGGTCACTTCTCAAACCCACCCCGGGTGTCTGATGCAGGAGCATCCGGAGGCAAAGTTGGCAATCTTGCGTCACCCAAAATGTATTTTTTTTCTTAAGTACTAAAACTATCACGATATCGCGACGCTTTTTGAAGAAGGGCACCAGCGGGCCAAACCGTCGCGATATCACGACGTATTTTTGAAAAGCACGGTCGGGACGCCAAACTGTCGCGAAATCATGAAATTTTTGAAGACGCACGGTCTGGACGCACAGTGGTCGCGAAATCGCAACACTTCCGAAAGCAGGATTTGAAGGCACAGGGACATCAAAAAAGGTTCTAAGGCACAAGAATGGTCGTGAAATCACGACACCTTCAAAGGAAAGCTTAAAGGACGTCGCGAAATCGCGACACCTTCAAAGATAAAGTTTAAAAGACGTCACGAAATCGTGACACTTCTGGGAGGCAAGACTTGGAAGCATAAAGACATCGCAAAACCTTCGAAGGCAGAGCTCAAAGATGTCACGAAATCGTGACATATTCAGAGGTAAGGTTCCACAATGCAAAGATGTCACGAAATCATGACACTTCCGATCCAAGGACATACGGAATGAAAAGATGTCACGAAATCGTGACATATCCGGGGGCAAGGTTCCACAATGCAAAGATGTCGTGAAATCGTGACATGTCACGGTTTCGTGGCCCAAGGGAGGAAGGCGAGTAAGAAAGGCCTAGACATCACGATATCATGACGTGTAGCATAATCGCGGTCCCAAGGAGGAGAGAGAAGCCTAACATCAAAACGTCGTGATATCACGACCAAAGAGGAGAGAGAAAGTGCTAGGGCAAATACGTCGTGATATCACGACAGGACGCTCATGACATTAACCAGCCGGTGACTGCAGGGACCAGTGCAGAGGGACACATGGTGTGAAGTTACAGGTGGCTCGAGAGTATGAAGTGATTACAGGAAGCATGGCAACAGGACACGTGGCATCAATTGCAAATGACCATGGCACATTCTTATGAATGATTGACTTGGCAGTGGATCGATAGGCAGCTGCAGGGCATACCACCACTACAGGCTATGATGTTTTGATGCACCTAGCAGCATCATGCAGGCGGGACAGAGCATTCGTGCGGGCGGTATGGGGAGTCTCGCATTCAAGTAATGATGGTCCAAAGAGAGTCGGGCCTGGGGGATGAAAAGGACCCGCACTTTGCGTAATGAAAAGGAGGTGGCGGCCGAGGAGAAGAGGGCATGCATTGTATTTAAAAAAATAAAAAGACCTTTTGGAGGGGGGGATTGATTTTTTTGGTCTTGGCATAGCTGTGTATGTAAGGAGAGACCTCTGTTTTAATGAAACTTGCTAAAATTTCGTCTGTGCATGGTTAATTCTGCATTCTTGTTGTGTGTTGTGTGCGGTCCTATACCACCGGATGGGGGATGCGAGAAGGATGGGACAATACCTCAGACTGAGAGGCCCTTTGAAGGTCCCTCCTCTCAGGGGAGGGGTATAAGGGTGAATTTTCTACGGATGGTGGGTTCACTAGGAAAATTTTGAGTGGGAATTTCCACACCTAGGTTGATAGTGGGTTTGATGTGTTCATTTTGTGCTTTAATAATTCAATTCCTAGGTTTGGCCAAGATGAATCTAAATTATTCTATATACGAATGCTGATTTTTATGAATACAAAAAACATGAATAAATGCTAAACACAGAAAGTAGGTTAAATAAAATAGAACATACCTGATTCTAGATGTATGATAAAGATTATGAGTTTTGTAGCAGTCCAAATCGTCTCAAATCATGCGTAATCGTCTGGAATTGCACAGAATCGTCTCAGATCTTAGTCGATCATTTGAGATCAGACAAGATCATCGTCGATCTAAGACAAATTCGTCAGAAACCTGTAATCACAGAAATAGATACAAAATACCAAAAATGTAGCAGTAAAAGCAAGGGGAAATGATAGAAACAACAATGGACTTGCCTGAATGATAAATCTAGATAGCAATTAAAAGGAAATGCATCAATTTGACAATTTATTTTAACTTTATCATGCATCTATACTAAATGAGGTGAACTCCAAGATGCATAAATATAATAACTATGCTAATGCATAAAGAAATGTAGAGAAACGACAAGAAAATGCAAACTCTGGGCTCTGATTGCCCCCAATATAGACTACAGTCGAGATCGCCTCCAATCGTATGAGATTGTCATTGATATGTGACAGGATCGTCCAAAATCTTCTGGAATCACCTACGATGATCCAAAATTTCTCCAGCTGAAGAACAATAAGATTCCTACAAGAAAACTTGAAATATGCAATGCAAACAAAAGTATGAAGGTGTTCTAAGGCAAAAGGAACTAAATCTATAGGGAAATCCGTCAGCTAGGGGGTTCAGGGGGATAAACTGAGAAAGTCCTAGTTTATATAGGATTAGGGAGAGGTTAGGAGGTTTGAGATCATCCCAATTTAGGAGATCTCCAATGGGGAGACTCTAACTGTGCAGACACACTTTCTGCCCAGGTTAGAGAAGCTGTTGAAACAGAAGCTAATTATGAAAATTCAATTTTGGGATGAAATCGTCTGTACATTCTATTCCAGATGAATTCGTCAGATCTGGGATGATTTTATCTGATCTATGATGATATCGTCCAACGGACAAAAAAAATCCTAAAAATGGTGTGAAAAACAAGGGAAGCGGGTAACAAGCGGTTAACGGGCGATTTGGGGTTAAAATTCAAATTTTTATCTTTTTACTAAGGTTTAACTGTGCCAATTTTAGGGTGCTACACATTGTCATTGTCAGAGTCTGATATAAGTTCAGGAGAGGCCATATTTTCCTTCTTGGGCTTCTTCAATCGAGTCGATGATCTGGGACTAGAAGGGGTGTCGTCTATCAGTTTTTGCTTCCTTGTGGGGTTACACCTTGCGCTCTTGGGGGGGATGGTTTGTTCTACTCCTCTAGACTGCCACTCCCACCTTTAGGAAGGCCAAAATTATAGTTTTCGGAGATGGTTGGGGAATCTGAGGGGTTTGGACGCCAGGGGAGGAACTTCCTAGATGGGGGGATGTTTGGAAATAACATGGCAGAATATAACCGCTAGAAGGCCTTGATGCAGGGGCTTGGCTTGAGTTTTTTGACATTTCTCAATGGAAATAGTAATGGAGTACAACAAGTAGTCAGGGATGCAAACCTATTTGGAATCTCGAAGATGGTTGACAAAACTAAGGTGGAAGTTGTGGAGGGGCTTCTCGGGATCATCATAGGTGATGAATTGCATGATGGGGACTATGGCTTCGTTCCAAGGATAGGGCAGGGTAGAGCGATACAACGTAGATTTATCCCATCCATAGCTTTTGGCTCTATCTAGGAATTGTTCGAGCTCCTCCTCCCAATTGTGCTTGTCCCACTATATGAGTCATCCTCTAGGGGAGAGCCCAGTCACCTCACACAACAACTCCAGTGAGAGCCTGAAATGGACTCCATGAACCCGAACTTCACCCCTCTGCCAATTCTCCATGAAATCCTTGGTGATTTCATCATCAGGGCCCTCGAATTTATGTAGAAAGGGGGTAAGTCCTTTTGCATCCATGAATACTTGCGTAGTGCCACTAATATTGAGGTTATTCGACTCCACATACACTGTAGTCATTGGGGTAGAAAAAATTGGCCAAAGGCACTAGGGGAGACTAGGAATAGGGGCCCAGTGGGTAGCTCGATAGTGATAGAGACTCAGAGAGTGGGTTAGACTCAGAGAGATGAAGGGGACCAGGGCTGGAAGGACGTAGTAGGGGAGCACTGATCGAACAAAGGTGGTTAAATAGGAAACAAAGGGCGAAGGGGTAGGGGGATCGTCGGTGTGAAGCCACCATTTGCATGGGGATGCAACACCGATAATTAAGGCTTGCACACTTTGAGGGTGGTGGGGAAGGAAACTGGGGTGCATGGATGGTTGGAATTAAAGGGGGTTGCAGCGCCACGCGTGCCACTTAGAGTTCCCACGATGATCTGGTGGGGAATGACTGGGCCATCGAAGAATGGGAAGGGCCCAAGGGGAAAAGGTCATAAGATTACCTTTGGTGGATATTTCTTGATCATCGGAGTGTTTGAAAAGATCACTCACTCGATAGTTCCCAAAGCTTTTGGTGGGTCCAACACTATGGTTGATGATGACACTACTGAGACCCAGTTGTCATTTGCGATTGAATCTGACATGGATGGATTTTCTAGAGTGTCCCATCATTTCCCTATGGGGAGGGGCCCCATGAGGGACAGTTGCGACATGAAGGCTCAGGTTCCAAAAAGTGCCCACCTCTTCACTTTTTGCTGACATGGGTCCTAGAACCCTTGTCTCTCGATATTTGTTTAAGTGTCATCTCCTTGGGACTTATCATCACGAAATTTACTTCTTTCTCGACTTGCCACATCGGATATTTCCTTGGGAAAGTTTTCTCTCTAGATTCTGAGGCCTCTTGACATGGCTGCTAGGTTGGCCATGGAATCAGCTAGCTAGTTGGCTTCCCTGAATTTGTGATAGATGGACGGTTGAGGGAGCCTATGAAATATTTTCTAGACTCCTGAATGGTATTGAAAACTTTCCATGATGGAGTCTTGTTGCTAGTCATGTAGTTGATAATATTTAGGGAGTCTCCCTCAATGATGGCTCTTCTGGGATCCTCCTAGAGCAGGACAAGACCTCGCCATAGCGCCATGGCTTTCACAAAATTGTTGGTCTGAGTCCCAAGGTATTCAACATAAGCTAGGATTATGTTTCCTTCATGATCTCGGATGACCCCTCCTACTCCTGCTAGCCCAAGGTTTCCTTT
The DNA here is from genome assembly GCA_028583015.1 of Wollemia nobilis. Classification (NCBI taxonomy): domain Eukaryota; kingdom Viridiplantae; phylum Streptophyta; class Pinopsida; order Araucariales; family Araucariaceae; genus Wollemia; species Wollemia nobilis. The sequence goes on from JAQPPZ010005005.1 coordinate 684,955, forward strand.
GGAGGCTCCATCAAAGTTCAACTTGACCCATCCTTCTAGGGGTGGCATCCATCTGAGATTGGCTCTGGGGTTGGGCCTTGGGTGAGTTTTTGGGTCTTCTTCAGGGATGCCCAGGGATTTGAATAGGGCTCACTCACTCGCCTAGGGAGGGGCTAGGGAGGATGGAAAAAGTTGGATGTTCTCGATGGCATAGGTGATGGCCTTACCCGCTATAGCTATGGGATCCCTGGGGGAGGATGAGAAAGCTCTGCTATTGTGCTCTAACCATATTTTCTAGATCAGGTGGTGGAGGCAGAGGGACCAAAGGGTGCAGAGCTTGGGATGCAGAAATGGATTTGGCCATTGGGAGAACAAGTCAATGATGGAATTGGGCTGGACCCACTGAATGTGAAAGGATTTGAGCAAGTGACCAAGGGCTCTAGATGAGAAAGCACAACTAGTGAACAGGTGGTTTGTAGATTCCCAACTTGACAGGCATAGGTAGCACCGATTTGGAATCATGAACCCTATTTTAGCCAGGTTCTCAAGCATGAGGATCTTGTTCTGAATGGTAGTCCAGGAGAAGAAACTAATTTTGGGGATGAGTTTCTTCCTCCACACTAGGTTGAAAGGGATGTTAGTCGCCTGTGCCACCTCTTGGAAGGAGTAGGTAGACTTAACCGAGAAAGACCCATCATCAGTTCCTCGCTAGATGGGTCTATCCTCCACCTCTCCCATTGGAATGGTGACTGCATTGAGTAAGTTGGAGAGGTTGGTAGCTTGGCGGGGGAACCTGGCCTCCTCAATGGGACTCCACATGGGATTTCCATTGTGCTTGGTGATGAAGTTTGTAGCCTTGCTTCCCCTGGTGACATCAAAGGAAGGTTTAAGGATCCACAACTCATTGTCCTCACTTAACAGTTCATCTTGAGGCCACTTATCATGATAAAAGTCAATGATGCTCCCATTCCCAAGAATCCATATTGCCTTTCTGGATGAGACTTCTAGTCTGGGATATGGACTTCTAGAATGCAAAATCATTTTGGGGTTCTTGGTCACTTAAGAAGTGATGGTTTTGTAGGTATTTCCTCTTGACTATCTGAACCCACTCGGTCTCACTACTGGTGTAAAATTTCCATGCGTGCTTGGCTAGTAGGGCGAGGTTCATTTGGGAGACTCTCCTGAGCCCAATGCCCCCTTCACTTTTACTTTAACACACCAAGTTCTAGGCCACCAAAGGGATCCTCTTATTTTCCTCACTCCCAGACCAGAGGAATATCTTCTGAATTTGCTCTATCCTGGCACTCACCAAAGCGGGGATCCTGAATACAGACATGAAGTAAACCGGGATGCTCTACAAGTAGGCCAAAGTGAGAGTTGCTTTGGCCTCCTGGGAGAGGAGGTGGCCTTTCTAGGAGGTCAACTTCCTCTGGATCCTTTTGATGACATTGTTCCACATGGTTCTGGTGGGGCTACTCGAGAACAATGGAAGCCCAAGGTAAGAAGTGGGAAGAACCTCCGGGGAGCACTCAAGGATCCATGCTATCTTCACCTGCCTAGACTGGGGGGTGTTAATGAAGTAGATATTGCTTTTGAGGAGGTTAATATTCTACCCTACAACACTCTCATAGAGGTAGAGGATGTGTTTGATGGTCTTGGCCTGAGCTACAGAAGCTGAAGTGGCCAAGATGGTGTCATCAACGAACTACTGGTGGGTAACTAGATTGAGACCAGAGGCAATTTTGATCCTAGATATGAGCCCATTCCTGCCAGCACTTGAGATGGTTCTCCCTAGGGCTTCAACTAGGATAATGAACAAGATAGGGGATAGGGGATCTCCCTGCCTCAGCCCTCTAGAGCTTGGGAAGAACCCAACAGGGGACCCATTGACTAAGATGGAGAACCATGGGGAGGATATGCATATTTTAATTAAACCAACCCAGGTTGGGTGGAAACCAAATTTAAGGAGGACCTCAATCAAGAAATCCTAGCTGACCCTATCAAATGCTTTGTTCATGTCCAGCTTGAGGAGGAAAGTTGGTTTCTTAGCCAAGGTGGCGGAATGCAGTGCCTCATGAATAGTGATAACCCCATCAGTGATGACTCTCCCTTTGATAGAGCTCCCTTGGTAGGTATCGATGATGAGGGGGAGGATCCCCTTGAGCCTATTAGCTAGAGATTTGGTTAAGATTTTATAGATGACATTGTAGAGGTTGATAGGTTGAAAGTTAGACAGGGATTTGGAGGCTTGGATTTTAGGGACCAAGGCTATGAAGGTTGATTTGATACCTCAAGGGATGGCTTTGGTAGACTGAATATCTCTGACATTAGCACAAACCTCGATCCCGATCAGTTCCCAAAATACTTGGAAGAAGCACGGAGGGAAACCATCCGGTCCAGGGAATTTGTTAGGCTTCATGGATAACAGGGCCTCTTTGATCTCTTCGGGCGTTAGAGGGCTTATGAGCATCTCATTAGTAGCAGGGGAAATGGAGTGAGGGATGTGATCTAAGAGAGCCTTAGCCTCCTAGGGGGAGGACTGGGATGGGGTGCCTAGGAGGGATTGGAAGAAGTTGGCTGACTCATCCTAGATTTTAGAGATTTCTTTTGTGGTCCTACCATCACTGCAGGTAAGTTCTGAGATTTTGTTGGAGCTCCTATTTCTCAGAGTAGAAGCATGGAAAAATTTGGTGTTCGAGTCACCATCCCTGAGCCATAGAGCTCTTGATTTTTACCTCTAGTATATTTCTTCTCTAGCCAGGATGTTGTGATAATATGCTAGCATCTTGCTCTCTTTAGCCCTGGAGTTGTTGTCCTGAGTGCCTTCCTGGAATTGTTGTTCTATGAGCTCTAACTTCTCTTTGACCACCCTTTTATTTTAAAAAATATTGCCAAAGGTTTCCCTATTCCACACCCTGAGATTATCCTTGATGAACCTGAGCTTTTGATATAATTGCCCAGATGAGGATCCTTTGAAGGGCTACTTCCACCACTGGGCCACTTGCCCTCTAAAGTCTGGATGGTGGAACCACATTGCCTCAAAGCAGAAGGGGCTCTTGAAAGAGGGAGCTTTACCAACTTTGAAGAGGAGGGGATTATGGTTAGAGCCAATTTTAGGGAGGGGTTGGAGGGTAGCATCTGCAAACACCGGGATGGCTTCTCTCGAGAGTAGGACCCTATCCAATTTGACTTGAATAAGATTTGTTCCAGCCCTCCTGTTGCTCCAAGTGTACTTAGCCCCCTTTAGGTGAACATCCATGAGTTCATTTGCATCTATGAATGCCCCAAATTCCTCCATGCTTCTGGTGATCAGGGTGGTTCCTCCTTGCTTGTCTAAGGGGAATAAGGGGCTGTTGAAATCTCCTGCAAGGATCCAAGGGAGGGTTTTGAATGAGTTCCTCATGTGGCTTATCACCTCCCAAAGCATGGATCTTTCCAATGGGTTGTTAGGGGCGTAGACATTGGAAAGGATCCAGGTGAGGTTGTTGGTTTTATAGTGAAACAACATGTTGATGATTCTATTGGATGAGGAAATCAGTCTTCCTTCTACTATAGATGGATCCCACATACATAACAACCCTCCAAAAGTTCCTTGGGCTGGGGTGAAGATGAATTCACCATTGCTCCAAACTGCTTTGGCAACTCTGGGGGAGGAAATCTCATCCAATTTGGTTTCTTGTAGAATGAGGATTGAGGGATTGTGTTATTTCCTAAGATGTGTAACTATCCGCTTCTTGGGGGCTCCATTAAGCCCTCTCACATTCCAAGTGAGAATCTTCATTTAACACTTTTGTGGGATTTTTTGCCTCCCTTCCCCTGGTGGGAGGGAGGTTTGGATTTTTTTGGTTCATATTTTATCAGGTTGAGAGCATCAGACAATAAGGTGGTTTGGAGGCCATTTGCTATATCATCTTCAACCTCTTTCCTTCTTTGTTCACCAAGGGTTGGTCATCCTCTCTTCTTATCACTTCCAAAGTTGGTAGTGAATTTTTTACTTCGGGTCCTCTTGGGGCTGAAGCCTTCTGGGGCTGATTGGGATAGGGTGGGACTTCCTTCATCATCACCATCAGACTGCCCAAAAGTAGGTTCGGACGTTGCAAGAGGGGGAAGGTAGGGACCTAATTTGGATGGGGATTCAAAGATGACTATTTTTGATTGGGGAGGATCAGGGAGGGGAGGGGGAGGGGGTTCATTCATGGGGGTGCCCACCTTCTCTTTACCAAAACTAGGGATAAATTCGAGATGGGGACATACCTGATCAGAATCTGGAACCGAAGGAGGATCAAATTTTTGCTTCCCTTTGTCCTCTGAGGGTTGACTCCTCTTTTGCCCAAGGGTCCATCTGAGCTGGATGGCCATTCTTTTGAGGAGTGTGCCACTCGTTCTTAGGATAGTAGGGTCTGGGTGGAGGGAACCAATTCTAGGGTCTAGGGGGAGCCCTCAGGAAAGAGTCACCACCCTCGATTTCCTCTGAAGGCTTGAGGAGAGGGCATTGGTTCTGGAGGTGCCCTTGCATGCGACACTGGATGTAAAAAGCTGGTTTATTTTTGTATTCTAGCGATTGGTGCCATTTGAAGGATCCTAAAATTAGGTTGACAAAATATGGGAGCTCAGACTCGAGATTGGCATTCACATAGATGTGTGCATGGACCATTCTGGACCCTACTTTGGTTGTAGAGTCGATGGCCACCAACTCACCAACTGCTCCTGCAATAGCTTTCAAGACTTCCTCCTACCAGATATGGAAGGGCAAGTCTAGGATCCAGACCCATATTGGGGTAAAGTTTATGCTCTGAGTGTTTGGATTGAAATATGCCACCCATCACCTAAGGAATAGGCTCCTCCTACCTAAGAACCAGGGCCCTCCTATTAGAATATGACTTGTGTCATCATGGTTGCTAAGTTTAATGATGAAGAAACCCCTTGAAAGGGCTACGATCTCCATGTTCCCTATGGTATTCCATTTGGAGAAGGCCCAATGCCTTATCATCTCCATGTCTAGATGCCCTCCGAAGAACTTCCCGACCAGGGAGTAGGAGGCCCCAGATACATAGTTGGAGAAAACCTCTACTAGAATGAAAATATCGGATCCCACCTGGGATAGGTTGGTGCCTGACATTTTTGAATGGATCACCTCACCCGAGGTGACCTGCGCGTAGGAAGATCTGCTAGGGCTCCCAGGGATGGGGCCCTCATCTAAACGTTTTTCAGGGGGCTCCTTGTCTCGAGGTCCCTTAGGGGGCATCTCTTGGGATCCCGCATCCCCATCCCCCACCTTACCTAGATCTGGTCCACCTGCTCCCTACATCGATCTTGCCTGCTGGTTCCTACTGTTGCCTTAATTGCCCTCCATATCCAACATCACTCTATCTCAAGGACTCCAAACAACTATGCATTCCTTTTAATAAACCAAAGTCTCCTACTTTAATTTATAATTTGTTTACTTCCTTTAAATAAATCAAAGTATTACTTTTTTTTTAAAGTAAACTATTCATTCCTTTTAATAAGTCAAAGTCTCCTATTTTAATTTATAATTCATTTACTTCATTTAAATAAATCAAAGTCTTCTACTTTAATTTAAAGTAAACTATGCATTCCTTTTAATAAATCAAAGTCTCCTACTTTAATTTATAATTCGTTTACTTCCTTTAAATAAATCAAAGTCTTCTACTTTAATTTAAAGTAAACTATGCATTATTTTTAATAAATAAAAGTCTTCTACTTTAATTTATAATTCGTTTACTTCCTTTAAATAAATCAAAGTCTCCTACTTTAATTTAAAGTAAACTATGCATTCCTTTTAATAAATCAAAGTCTCCTACTTTAATTTATAATTCATTTACTTCCTTTAAATAAATCAAAGTCTTCTACTTTAATTTAAAGTAAACTATGCGTTATTATTATTTTTTTTTAATTTAGCGAAAAACCCCTTGCAGGGTCACCTTTGGTCTAAGAAACCACGACCAGGGGTTTCTACACCGTCAAAATCACCCGAGAGTTGTACCCAACCTTCACCGCACTAGCATTATCAACTGGATTTTGGGTATCTGATGTGCGTTTGGTAGGGTGAATATTTGAACTAGGGACCTCTCTTGGAGGATTACCCTACCCTCTCCAACTTACCTACAACATGTGGGTAAACTATGCATTCCTTTTAATAAATGAAAGTCTCCTACTTTAATTTATAGTTCATTTACTTACTTTAAATAAATCAAAGTCTTCTAATTTAATTTAAAGTACACTATCCCTTCCATTTAATAAGAAATACAATTCAATTAATCCTCGAAGATAACTCCTTGGGTAGTAGCAATGAAACACTCGACCAGGCTGCCCCACAATCATCCATGATACTAACTCGATGATAGGGAAGATTGACATGGGTGAGGGTTTTGTTATTTATAACCAGGTGATCCTATTGGTGAAGATGACAACCAAGGGTTTGGCCAAGCAACCAGGTCCAACCAAGACCACTGCACAGGTGGCAAACATAGGGGGTGCATTTTTTGAATGATAGTCCACATGGATAAACCTACTAATAAGAGTGAGGGTTTAAGCTTGATTCTTGTAGGATAGCAATATATACCCATGCCGAGTAGCACTCAAGAGGACCGAATCCCCATCAAGGCTAAGAAAAATATCTACACGCTTAACTATGGCAACAAGGTAATACCAAGCCCACTAGAATTCCAAAAAATCCACAACTCACATGGTTTTCCATAGAGAAATAAGGTTAGGCATGTAGGTTATTGATGAGACATCGATAATAGAACACAATGCTTTATATAGCACTTACCTCATTTGATGTCAACCAATGTGACAACTAGCCAAAATGTGGTGGTATTAGATGTTGAGTAGATAGGGTTTTAGCTAAAGGAATATCTTTGGTATTAGCTCCAAGGTGGAGTGGTAACCCAACTAGTGAGCATGATGATACTCAACAACAAATTAAGACACACCCATAACAAAGAAAGACACAACACAATGGATATTCCAACTCAACCAAAGCATAAAAATTAAGACTTGGAAGAGAACGAGTCTTGATAACCAACATTTTAGGCTTGGAGATTGACTGCAACTCCTTTTCCTTACATGTTGAATTTTATGCAACACATTTCTTCTTAGGTTTTCTAGTTTGGCATTCCTTGTCTTTCATCTTATGTTGTATGGTCCCCCTTTCTGGTTTAGCCATCCTCTTCCTCATAAGGGATGAATTTCCCTTACTCCCATCCACTGCAATCCTATCTCATTACTTCCAACTTGCCTGCCATTACTTCTTTTCCCCTTTTTCTAATGACAACAAAGCCAGGTCAAAAGAAATCTATTATTTAGATTTTTCTTCCCTTCATGAGAAGCTTCGCCATAAATGGCACCCTTCCTTATCCCACGTTGGCAAGCGCCCATCAAATTGGACGTCCAACTTGCAAATATCCACTTTATGGTGGATTTTTTTCTCTCTTAATTAAAGGAGAATTAGCTACTTTAAAGGATAGATGCATATTATAATTTAAAATAATACATCTTTTATGGTAAATTAAATCCCTTTATTAGTAACTATTATATATATATATATATATCAATGAAAATCCTCTATTAATAAATAATTATTTATCTATATATGAAACTCATTTATCCTTTAAAATAAAAAATTATTTATTTATAAATGAAATTCCTTTATCATTTAAAATAAAATAACTATTTATTTATAAATGAAATTCCTTTATCATTTAAAATAAAACAACTATTTATTTATAAATGAAATTCCTTTATCATTTAAAATAAAACAACTATTTATTTATAAATGAAATTTTTTATCATTTAAAATAAAACTGTAGACACAAAATCCTAGCCACTTGTCTTCCACACATCATCCAATCACATCTGTTCATTATTTATTTATATATATTTATTTATATTTATATTTAAATATAAATATTTTATATATTATATTTATATATTTATATATGAATAAATCACAACCACTCATCACATCTCAATATCAACCATCCATTTAACTTGATATGTGTCACATATCAAAGTTATAATCTTAGCCATTCATCATGTTTTAATCTTGGCCACCCATTGGTGTTGTTGAAAGCCTAAAATATTGAAAGCAAGTTATAAAAGAGAATTCATTTTTGTGAATGAGGGTTAAGTAGTTTGTTAAGTTATTAAGCCCTTGCATCCATAGTTGCCCAAAACCCTAACATTTTGCTAACATCCTTCTTCCTCACCGTCATTGTATCCCCCATTTCTATCACCCAAATCCCCTATGAACTAGATTTGGTTATGCAAAACCCTTCCAAGAAATCTTCAAACATTGCCAAGCATTCCTAGAATGCTGCTAAGCATTCCAAGATCATTGCAGGGCATACATAGACTTTCCAAAATGCTGTAGGATGTTTCCAAACCTCCATTTTATCGTCAAAAAACCCTAAAACGCTCATGGAAATTCATACACCATCATATCACAGAAGCAAGAATATAGATCAGAATCACATATATAATCTCGACAAGGTATAATTTCATTATTGCTTTTCAATTTATATTTTTTTGTATTTTTCTTGCATTTCATGTTTATATCACTTAGGGTTTATAGATATATTATTCAAAGGGTCTCACATAATGGAGCTCTCACATATGATACTAACTTATTTGTGTTATGATCTGTGTGTAGGTTACATGAAGCAACGATTGTAGCTCGGGTGGTCCTGTAGGAATAAGGCTATTGCAGCTCGAGTGGTCTCGTAGGGATACTCAAGCCCACCCACAAACTTGTTTGGAGTGAAGACAACGTAGAAGACACCAAATATTCATTGTGAATGAGGGTTTTAAAACCCTTTGATTGTAACTATTGTATCAACACATATTGTATTGTAACATTGGAGATCAAGGCTCCCACAATATTAATACAATATTATCTCTTCATTATGCAATATATTTTGTGTTGGTTCTTTTATTGTTATCTCGGTGTTGTCATTTTTACTTTACAAAAACAAATATTTATTTATAAATAAATATACAACATAAAATAAAAGGTTTTCTTATTTTATACTAACATCATGCTATATATTTTTTGAAATATTTTAAGTAAAACAAGGAGCTTTCAAAATAGTCAACTTTTGAATGCTTTTTCCAAACCATTGACGTAGATAGTGATGAAGTAAAATATAATCAAATATATGCAGCATATAAAGAGAGAATATTTCGATTAATCTAGTCATATATCTTAAGCTAAGAATTTATGATAGTTACAAGGCTATCAATTCAGGCTCAAGGTGGTTAGTTATTGATGATTATCCCTAACTAAATGCATACCTATATGAAGGTATCCATTTTAGTTACCCTTAAGTTGCCTTAATCATCATTTTCCCAATCTTAAGTACCCCCACTTCTGGTGGATGATTCTACTTCTTCCACCTACGAGTGTACCTGATCCTGCACATTTGGTAATATATCAACAATACCATGCTCTTCCAAATCAACTAAACATCACATAGTTGGTTCAATTGCTCAAAATAGGTATTAAAGCATCATCAATTAATACATTATTTATTTGTGCCAAAAAGTTTTCCAGGGAGGGTCATGACATCCTACCCCCTAGGACTAAACACCATCCCGGGTGTTTCCAGTTTTACAAAATAAAAATTATTACATTATATATTTTCAAACAAGAAGGAAAATATTTTTGCATATCATCCACTTTCTCCCAAGTGGCATTTCTTTTCAAAAATCGGTCCCACTAGACCTTACATTGCTCAAGAGTTTGATTCCGCATATATTTAGAATAGAACTCAATATTCTTTACTAAAATCACTTCATTTACCTCTATATTTACCATCTATAATTTAGAAACATCCCACACATGTTCAGGGTTAGCTACATATTTTCTAAGCAAGGATATGTGGAAGGTATCATGGATTTTTGATAGGTTAGGTGGTAAGGCAAGTCAATATGCAATTGAACTAATATTTTTAGTGATCTAAAAGGTTCCCACAAATTGAGGATCCAAATTCATGGATTTGATAGCACTCTTTATCGGTTTAACCCTTAAAAACATCTTATCTCCCACTGAGTACTCTCTTGGAGTCCTCTTTAGATCAGCATAACTGTTATACCTATCAACAACTTCTTTAAGTATTTTCCTGATTACCTTCAATTGATCCTCCATTTACCTAACCATTTTTTGTGCAATCACAAATCAATATTCTACGTTATCCGAAGATAATAGTGTTCTACTCTTTTTCCCATAAAAGGCATTGAAATGAGCCATTCCTAGAGAGGAGTGATACCCATTATTGTAGGTGAACTCTACAAGATGTAGGTAGTATTCCCAATAAGAATTATGATCCATGTAGTACATGTAGAGCATGTACTATAGTACTTGGTATACCTGTTTAGTTTGACCATATGTTTTACGATGGTATGCTAAGCTCATATTTAGTTTCATACCTACTGCATGATGTAGGGATTTCCAAAATTTAAAAGTAAACTTAGAATCCCTTTATAAAATGATCACCTAAGGAAATACATGTAATTGGAATACCTCTTTGGTAAATCTATTAGCCACTGCCTGAGCATCATCCTGGATGTTCCCTAGTATGAAATGTGCAACCTTAGTCAATCTATCGACTACTACAATGATTGCATCATGTGATACCTGGTTTTGTGTAAATATATTATAAAATCCATAGATATGACCTACCATTTCTACGTAGGTACATCATGTGGATACAATTATCCTACAGGATGCTTGCATTCTACCTTAAATTTTTTACATTCGAGACATCGAGTGATAAAATTGGTAATATCCTTCTTCATTCCTACCCATAAGAAGGTTATTTTCATGTTTTCTCACATTTTGGCCCCTCTAGGATGGGTATAATAAGGATATCTATGGTCTTATTGCATTATTAATTTCCTTAAATCACCCAATTTTGGTATGATAACCCTACCTTTATAGCACAAAAGGCCATATTTTATGCCAAATTCCTTATTACCCTTAGGGTCTCTACCCATTCTAGCTTGAATTTCCTGGCAATACTCATCCTGATTTTGCTCTTGTCTCACTTGACCCATCAAATCTATGTGACTTCTAGTTAAGGTTGCTATGTATTTCCTTCTACTCAAGGCATCAACAACCTTATTCTCTTTCCCCTTTATGTACTCAATATCATATTGACTAAGAAATTCTACCCATCTCTTTTATCTCTTATTGAGTATAGGTTAGGTGAATATGTACCTCAAAATTTGATGGTTAGTCTAATTCAAACGATATTCCCACCAAGTAGTGGCTCTAGGCCTTTAGAGAATGCACCACTACAACTAGCTCTAAGTCATATGAAGCATAATTAACTTTATGCTTCTTGAGATTCCTTGAAGTATATGCTACTACTGAATCTTCTTGAGAGAGTACTCCTCCTAACCCTTCTAATGATGTGTTCATGCATACTAAAAATTCCCCTTGAGGATCAGGAATATTCAGTATTGGTATGGTAGTGAGTTTATGTTTTAGCAATGTGAAGGTAGATTCACACTTTTTTTACCACTTAAATTCATTTTCCTTCTTCTCAAGGTTAGTTATTGTCACAACAATCTTGGAGTAGTCCTTAATGTAACATCTATAGTAGCTCATTAACCCCATGAAGCTCCGCAATTTAGTCATAATAGTAGGGGTGGCCAATTTAGAATGGTCTCAATTTTATATAGATCCACCACAATTCCTTTTACTAATGTGATATGTCCAAGATATCATACCTCTAAAACATAGGAATAACTCTTGGCTAGATTTGCATAGAGTTGATTTTCCCTTAATAATTCTAATACGATCTTGAGATGTTTATCGTGCTCCTCTTTTTTTGAGAGTATATTAAGATATCATCTAAAAACACAAGGAAAAACTGATCCAAGTGCCTTCTAAACACATTGTTCATTAGATTCATGAATGTAGTTGGGGTATTAGTCAGTCCAAAGGGTATAATTATAAACTCATAATGCTCGTACCTAGTTTTAAATGTCATTTTGTGAGTATCCTCCTCATGTATTCTTAATTGATGATACCCTAACCCTAGGTTGATATTAGTGAATACTATGGCATCTCTCAGTTGATCAATTTTTTTTTTTGATTCTAGGTAGGGTGTATCAGTTCTTGATGATAGCATTATTTAGCATTCTATAATCAATACACAATATTAAAGAACCATCTTTATTTTTCACGAATAAAATTGATGCACCCTAAGGTGACACACTTGGTTTTATTAACCCCTTCTCTAATAGCCCTTGCAGTTGAACCTTTAGTTCCTGCATATTGATAATATTCATCCTATATGGATATCGATGAATAGGTTTTGCTCTTGGCATAAAATCAATTATGAAATCAAATTTCCATATAGGAGGGAGTCCAAGTAAATCCTTTGGAAATACATCCTTAAAATCTAGCAAAATCTGGTGCTTCCCTAGCACCTCTCTTCTAATAATCTTCCACTTCATTGATTTTTATACACTATCACTCATTTCTTAAGGGATTTCTTCAATTGCATAGCCAACAACATCTAGGGTTTGAATGCCCCCTGCTCACTATGAATTCCTAGTCTTTCCTTGCCTTTCTCAATATTATGTGAGAAACATATTTTTGAAGATTTCAACAAACTATTTCCATTTAATATCAAATGGCTCAACCTTATTCTTCTCAAAGTAGGTTCCCCACCAATATAAAGCAACCTCCTCTAAGTTTATCATGACCCAAACTATTTTGGTTCTTGGGGAATAGCATTTTACTATAAAATAAAATTCTAATTCTCTCAGCCAAGATTCAATTGCATCCCCTTCACTTTCTCCATAAAACTTGGAGATACAAATGTCTTTTAGATCCCTAGCTATTTCCTTTTCTAGGAGGGCTCTAGTTTGCAACTATTCTATAGTTAACCCATCAACTTGACCGACCTCAAAACCTCTAGCTTGTGAGTTTTGATTCATAATATTTCCAACACTTGTCTCATTTGGTCTTGCATGGCAGCAACCATAGAAGTGAGGTCTTCTACATCTCTATTATAATTTGTTAGATTATCACCTTGGATCCCTTCTTCGATATTAATTTTCAAGTTTATCTAGGTGCATGCCTCTCTTTTTTGGCCTTAGGTGGTATTTTAACATGGTTACAACCAAGAAGAATATTAGGCTACAAATTCACCTTTAATTGTATCACTTAATCTAAGCCACAATAGAAAGTTATTTTTCTAAAAGTATCAATAATCTAATTAGGATGATATTACAAGGTTATGATGTACATTAATACCAAAGCCTATACTAAGGTATCATAAAATTCATTTACCCTTGGGGTTAGTTCCCATTAGATTCTAGCAAGTAGGGCATTATATGTCATCCCAACTTTAGCTTATACTTTAAGCAAGCCTTCATTGGAGATATCCAAATCCCTTTAGCACTCTAGAAGCTCTATACCCTCATACCTATATCTCTAATACCAAATGTAATGATCCAAAATTTAACTACAAGAAAACACATAGAAAGAAAGAATTTTTTTTACTAAGGTAAGGGATCCATAAATCCCTAACCAACTTTTAGTTGATCTATTGTTTACATCCCCTAAGTTTCCCAAAGAGCTACATCTCACTAGATACCCTAACACAAGTCCATCTATGTAGGCATATTATGTGTTACCATAAATAATTTTATCCTTCCCATCACTCTTGATGAGCTAAACTTATCACCTTCAGGTAATCTAAGGTATATGCCCATCACCATACCTTACACAAGTCCATCTGTGTAGGTATGCTACGCGTATTATGAGTTAAGCTATCCATATCATCTCCACAATGAGATATCTTAACTCTGATGTAGTCTTTCCCTAAACTTAGTTACTTTCTCCCTAAGGGGTCTTAATCCCTTAGGTCATCTATGTTCACCCTAAGGGAGTCTCAATTCCCTTAGGTCATCCTCTAAGTTCACCCTAGAACTCATTACTTAAGTTTTCATTGTTTAGCAAGAAAACAAGAATATATTTAGATACTAAATCTAAAAAAATCATGATTTTATAAAGCATACAAAACATATCAGAGGGAAAGCAACATCTAAAGAATATAAGCATTCATTAAAAGGAATTTAGATGTAAAACACATATAATTCAACTGTAAGTAAAAATACATAGTTCCCATCATTCCATATTTATTACATACACCTTAGTATGGTAAAACCTCCATACTTTAAATAATAAGTAATGCATCATAATCAGTTAGGGATATTTCCCCACAATCATAGTTCATTTTGAGCATAAGTAAAAACATTGCAATAGTAGCCAAACCATTGCCTAAGATCCTATTGTTGTCTTTGGTCCTCTATATTCTTCCATCAATCATTTGAGGATTATAGGGGATCAGTGAAACTCATGGTTCCACAATAGGCATACCTCTAAATGCATTTATCATTTACTTTACCAAATTGTAACTATACAAATTAAATTAAAGTATCTAACCATCTAATGCATAGTTGACATCATAAAAATCTCTATTTTTATTTTCACCTCTCAATAACCCTAGAGAGTCTTTCAACATGTGCAATTAGATCACAATTACCAATTTAATCAATTCATACCAACCTCAATTCAAAAAATTAAAGTCCCATACCTTTAATCATAAAATAACTAGGTTCCTTTATTCCCATAAATTAAATCTCATTATTTAATTCATAGAAACAACTATTTTTCCTTTATCTCATAAATCAAAGTCCCATACCTTTAATCTATGAAATAAACTATTTTCATTATTTATTAAATCAAAGCTTCATCACTTAGATTCATAATTAATCTATCTTTCCTTCATTCCATAAATCAAAGTCCCATACCTTTAATTTATAAAATAAACTACTTCCTTTAATAATTAAATCAAATCCATTATTTAATAAATCAAAGTTTCCTACTTTAATTTAAAAATAAACTTTTCTCTTTGTTTAATAAATCAAAGTCTCCTACTTTAATTTATAAACCATTTACTTTAATTGAATAAATCAAAGCCTCCTACTTTAATTTATAACCCATTTATCTTATTTAAATAAATCAAAATCTCCTACTTTAATTTAAAGTAAACTATGCATTCCTTTTAATAAATCAAAGTCTCCTACTTTAATTTATAATTTTTTTACTTCCTTTAAATAAATTAAAGTCTTTTATGCTTCTTATAAATGTCCAAGTGCCATTCTCTATGAAACACTTGACTACGTAGGTGAAACAGTTATGCTTCTTATCAATGTGCAAGTGTCATTAGGCAATATCTTCTCTTTTCATGATGAACAAGGGAGGGTGACTTTCAAATATATTGATTTTATTACCTATTTATTAAATAGAAATAAAGATGTCATACAAACCATATTGAAAGAAAGTAAAGATCCCCCATGATAAGACCTGAAAATACCTTATTTTTGTGAACAAGTAATAACTTTTTATCACCTTAAATGGCTATAGAAAATAGCTAGAAATTGACTAATATATTTTATGTATGATGCACTTTATTAATTAGTAAGTTTAAATAAAGTAAACTATGCATTCCTTTTAATAAATCTAGGTCTCCTACTCTAATTTATAATTCATTTACTTCCTTTAAATAAATCAAAGTCTTCTACTTTAATTTAAAGTAAACTATGCATTCCTTTTTTTTTTTATTGGTAAAAAGGGGTTTTGAAAGGATCCCATAACCTTTTACAAGAGGAAAAGGTTGGGAGAAGAGATACCAACCATAAAATAGCTAAAGAAATAGATTATCTATGGGCTATTGGATAAAAACAACTAAAATAGAGAAAGAGAAGCCCACGCAGGAACAAGAGAGAATGCCACACCAGCTAAGAAGAGAAGCCCTTGCAGGGGCAGCAGGGAAAACCTCAAAGGTAAACAAAAAAATAAAAAGGGTTTTTTTGTAAAGGAAAAAACCTCACACCCAAAATAAAAGGGTTTTCCCACACAAGAGAAAACCTCAGACATAGAAGACCATCCGTAAATGAATCAGGACTATTCGTAGGCAAAACATGACCATCCGCAAAGATGAAATAGGACCATCTGCCAACCAAAATAGGACCATCCATAGAGGAAATAGGACCAACCAAAAACCATGCAGGACCATCCACAAATGAAATAGGACCATATGTAAAGGAACAAAGACCAACCAGAAACTAGCATAAGGCCATCCGTAAAACAACCCAGGTCCATCTGAAAACCAAATTGGACCATTTGCAAAAACCCCCATGCAAACTCCCAGAGAAGAAGGTGAAGCACAACTGAAGACAATCCATGGAAGGATGATGCTCAAATCAGCAAGAAATCCTAACCCTACCACCAATGAAGAAGAAATCCAATAAAGATCCCTGGACACGAGTCCCAAAATACCAACCATGGAAAACACTCAACTATAAAACTGAGGCCTCCTCAAGTCCATAAAATATAGTGAGTGACCACCCTAGCAAATGAAACAAAGAAACACATCCATAAAAAACCCTGAAATGCTAGCCATAAATTGTGAACAATGGGAAAATCTCAACTAGGAACAAAAAGGACCTCCCCCAATCCTAGAACCTAGTGAAAGACCATCCCAAAAAGTGGAACAGGTGAAACAAAGCCACCATAAATCCTAAGCCACTAGCCATGAAATACAAACCATGGGAAACACTTAGTTGAGAACAATAAGGGCCTCTCCCAAGCCCAAAAATCAGTGAATGACCTTATCAAGAAGAAAAATGAAAGAAACTAGATCCACTTTGAAGCAAATCTAACCCCCACATCGAGACCACAAACCAGGTTTGTCCTTTCATGCAACATCACCCAAGAAGACTTCCTGGAACACCTCAGGAAGAAGTAGATAAGGCCTTGGAGACCCTTCAGGCACCAAGCAATGGTAGGAAGGGCAATAAATCCTAGGAAAACTAGGATATCTACCTAGAAAACCATAGCACAATAATAGATCCGCTAGAGAACCCTAGGAAGAGCCGAGGAGGGATCAAGAAGATGAAAAGGTGATCGATCACCCATAGTGGAAGGTCTCTTGCTCCTACATTAGGGCATCTCCTAAGCACACTTCAGATCTACCAGAAGAAAAGAAGATCTACATCCTCTTACCTGGAACACCTCAAGAAGAAGCAAAAAAGGGCTTGGATACCCTTTAGGCACCAAGCAAAAACAAGAAATGCTAGAAATCCTAGGAGAACTAGGAGATCTACCTGGAAAAACATAACAAAGAAAGATACCTACCCAAGAGCCCAAGGAAGATCCAAAGAGGGAGCAAGAAGATGAAGAGGTGACCTCCCACCCATAGCAGGAGGTCTCTTGCTCCCGCACTGGGGCATCTCTTGAGCATGCTACAGATATACTCAAAGAAAAGAGATCTACCTCCTCTTTCCTAGAACACCACAAGAAGAAGCAGAAATGGCCATGGAGACCCTCCAAGCACCAAGTAGGAATAGGAAGGGTGAAAAATCCTATAAAGACAAGGAGATCTACCTAGGATTCCACAACACAATAATATATCCACCTAAGGGCCCTAGGAGGAGCCGAGGAGGGAGCGAGAAAGCAAAAGGGTGACCTCCTGCCCAGAGCAAGAGGTCACCAAACCCTCATGACTATGCATTCCTTTTAATAAATAAAAGTCTCTTACTTTAATTTATAATTAATTTACTTCATTTAAATAAATCAAATTATTCTAATTTAATTTAAAGTAAACTATCCATTTCGTTTAATAAGAAATATAATTCAATTAATCGTCCAACATAGCAGAGATAACTCTTCGAGTAGCAACAAGGAAACACTCGACCAGGCTGCCCCACAAACACCCACAACACTAACTCGATGATAAGGGATATTGGCATGAGTGAGGATTTCATTCTTTAGAACTCGATGATCCTATTGGCGAATACGACAACCAAGAATTCGACCAAGCAACCAGGTCCAACCAAGACCATTTCATAAGTGGCAAACACATGGGGGTGCATTTTTTGAATGACAGTCCACATGGATAAACTAACTAATAGGATAACCAATCTGGTGAGGTTTTAAGCTTGATTCTTATGGGATAGCAATATATGTCCACAATGAGTAGTTCTTAAGGGTACCGACACCCCATCAAGGCTAAGCCATACATCTGCAGGCTTAACTATGGCAACAGGGTAATACCAAGGCCACTAGCATTCCAAACAGTCCATAACCCACATGGTTTTCCACAAAGAAATAAGGTTAGGCATTCAAGTTTTTAATGAGACACTAATAATAGAAAATAGTGCTTACCTTATTTGATGTCAACCAATGTGGTAGATAGCCAAAATATGGTTGTCTCAGACGTCGAGCGGATAGGGTTTTAGTCAAAGGAATATCTTTGGTCTTAGCTCCAAGGTGGAGTGGTAACCCAATTGGCGAGCATGATGATGTCCAAAAACAAAGAAAGATACACCCACAACAAATCAAGATATAACACAGTGGACATTCCAACTCAACCAAAGTATAAAAATTAAAACTTGGAAGAGAATGAGTCTCAATACCCAACCTTTCGGGCTTGGAGACCGATTGCAACTCATTTTTCTTCTGTATTGAATTTTTTGCAACACTTTTCTTCTTGGGTTTTCTAGTTTGGCATTCCTTGTATTTAATATTCTATTGTATGGTACCCCTTGTTAGTTTAGACATCCTCTTCCTCATAAGGGATAGAGTCCCATTACTCTCAACCACTGCCATCCTATCTCATTACTTCCAACTTGCCTATCATTACTTCTTTTCCTCTTTTCCAAACAATGATAGAGCCAAGTTAAAAGCAATCTATTATTTAGATTTTACTTCCCTTTATGATAAGCTTCACCATAAATGGTGCCCTTCCTTATCCCACATTGGAAGGTGCCCATCAAAAAAGACGTCCAACTTGCAGATATCCACTTTATGGTGGATTTCTTTTCTCTCTTAAGTAAAGGAGATTTAACTAATTTAAAGGATAGATGCGTATTATAATTTAAAATAATACATATTTTATGGTAAATTAAATCTCTTTATTAGTAACTATTATCTATATATATATCAAATAAACTTCTCTATTAATAAACAATTATTTATTTATATATGAAATTCATTTATCATTTAAAATAAAATTTATAAATGAAATTCCTTTATCATTTAAAATAAAAAACTATTTATTTATAAATGAAATTCCTTTATCATTTAAAATAAAACAACTATTTATTTATAAATGAAATTCCTTTATCATTTAAAATAAAACAACTATTTATTTATAAATGAAATTCCTTTATCATTTAAAATAAAACAACTATTTATTTATAAATAAATATACAACATAAAATAAAAGGTTTTCTTATCCGATACTAACATCATGCTATATATTTTTTGAAATATTTTAAGCAAAACAAGGAGCTTTCAAAATAGTCAACTTCTGAATACCTTTTCCAAACCATTGATGTAGATAGTGATGAAGTAAAATATAATCAACATATGCAGTAGAAAAAGAGGGAATATTTCTATCAATCTAGTCATCTATATTAGTCTGAGAGTTTACAATAGCTACTACGCTATCAACTGAGGCTCAAGGTGGCTAGCTATTGATGATTATTCCTAATCGAATACATACCTCTATGAAGGTATTATTAATGTTACCCCCGAGTTGCCTTAATCATCACTTCCCCAACCTCAAGTACCCTCGCTTTTGGTAAAATGATTCTACTTATTCTACCTATGAGTGTACCTGATCCTGCACATTTGATAATATGTCAATAGTATCATGCTCTTCCAAATCAATTAAACATCGCATAGTTGATTCGATTGCTCAAACTAGGTATTAAAGCATCATCAATTAATACATTATTTCTTTGTGCCAAAAAGTCCACCAGGGATGGTCATGACAATACTTATCTTTTCCATTTTCATTGGGGGTTGGATCACTCTTTTCATTAGCTTGTGGAACTAGGATATTCTCACTAGTTGATAAAGGTTGTTCTCTTTTCTTTTGAGAAGGAACTTGAAATTGACCCATTTTCTATGGATCAACTTGTAATGATTTCTTCCCTAATCTTGTAAGCATAGAGATAACTTCTTCTAAAGGATTTTGTCCAACAATGATTTTTTTAGGTTTCCAAAGCATAGTCACTCTCCTCTTTTGGGTTATCTCTGCATTTTCCATAGCATTTTGTACATGGTGCTAATACATGACACAAGTATCAATGCTATGAGGATCATTACACACTAAACACCAAGAATATCCACTAGTTTCAAGAACTAGTTCCTGTTCTTCATAATTGACATTATTCTTAGGCCCTGTATTGCTACTTGTAGTAGGCCTTTGATATTTTTTTACATATGGGAACATTATTTGCTGAAATCTATCTATCACTCTTTTATCCATAGGATTTACCTTGGTGTTAATTGTTTTCAAGGTACTTTGAATATCAAGTAACAGATATGATTCTTGAGGTTCTTGGGCTGGTAGACAAGGAAAATAAATTGAAGTTGACGATGTTGTAGGGGAGGAATTAGAACCATTGAGGGAGGTATGGATGAAAATGGAGGTGAATCCATAAAGGAGGATGTTGATGCATTTTATTGAGGTGGATATTGAGAAACTTCAAGGTAGTAAGGCATGCCAAATCTAGGAGGTAGCATACCTACTAAAATCAAAATATTTTTTGCTTGGAAATATACCTGATAAACTTGTGGGAAGGTAGTTATACCTAAAAACTAAGTTTGAAAACCTAGATCAAGACCAAAGGATCTAATATAATACATATATGCAAGAGGAGCAGTTGGTATGACCTCAGGAGGAATCCTTTTCTAGGTTTTGTTGAACTTTAAGTTAAAATCAATGACTAATTCCTATGGATATCTTTGCTTAATAGTAAACTAAGTTAGAAGTGAAAGGGGATCTATTAATTCATTTAATTATTTCATAAAAGTACTTGCCAAATCAATCCAAGAATAGATGCTATTATATTCTAAGGTTCTAAACCAATGTAGGACTTTACCTCTAAAATATAGGGCTAAAATTCTTACAATAACATCCTCATTTATGATATTATGGATGGCTACTAAGGATAAAATATCTTGATAATATTCATAAGGAGTTTTACCAGAACCATCATATGTGGGTATAGCCTTCAATGTAGCTTGAGGAATGTCATTCATGTGAGGGAGTCCTAAAGGGCCTGAAGTATCCTAGTTGGGATAACTTTGTTGATTAGGATCTTGAGTTTGGGCCATGGTGATTGGGGTAATTAATGGGATTTTTTTAGGGGATGCTGAACAATCTAAGAACACAAGCTTATACTGAGAGGGGGGTGAACAGTATAAGACCACTTTTTACTTTCTTTCCAAACCAATATCAATTAATGTCCTTAATTGCAATAACCAAATATAGCAGTGTGCATTAATAACTCAGATAGCAATAGTAAGCAAGAGCACAAGTCACCACACACAATTGAGACACAAGATTTAACGTGGTTCCCCCAATGTGGGGTACTCCACAAGATAATATCCTTATAATATTTCACACAGAAATAAGGATCCTTATCCAATACAATGATTTCTTTGATCTCCTCAAAGCTAGGCAATAACAAGCTCACACAGAACTTGTCCAAATCTGCATAACAAGCTCACACAGAACTTGTCCAAAACTGCTCAACAAGCTCACACAGAACTTGTCCAAATTTCTTTGATCTGCTCAAAGCTAGGCAATAACAAGCTCACACAAAACTTGTCCAAATATGCACAACAAGCTCACATAGAACTTGTCCAAATTCTCCAACAAGCTCACTAAGAACTTGTCCAAATATGCTCTAGCAAGCTCACCAAGAACTTGCTCAAATCTGCTCCAACAAGCTCACTAAGAACTTGTCCAAATCTGCTCTAGCAAGCTCACCAAGAACTTGCTCAACTCTGCTCAATAGGCTCACTCAGAACCTCATCAAAATCTATCCCAAATCTATCTAAAACTATCCACAAATCTATCCCAAAACTATCCACAAAGCCTTCTCAAAGGCTCAATCAATCATACACAAACTGCCACAAATCTATCCAAAAATCTATCCCAAAGGCCTTCTCAAAGGCTCAATCAATCATGCTCAAGTAGTACTCAAATCTCATCCACAAATCTATGAAGGCAAGGCTCAAATATGAACTCAACAATGAATGGCAATGCACTCTACAATGGATGACAACAATGATCCACAATGATCTCAACTCAACTCAACTCAAATCAATCTCAACTCAAGTCAACTCATAGAAGCATAAAGAGAATTGTTAGAGACTCAATATGTTCTAAGCTCAATCTCAACTCAAATCAGAATTATAGAATAGTTTGTTTCATGGGACTTGAACAATCACCTCACACAATCACTTGACTAGGCTCAATCAACTCAACTCAACCAATCACCACAAGGGACAACTCTTTCTCACAAAACCCTAGTCCAAGCATGTATCAACCAACTCAAATGTTTCCAACAATGCTCAACCACAAATCTCACATAACAATGATACTCATGTTCTTTTCAAGTTCTTTACATAACCAATGGGCTTCAACAACTATGCTTATAAAACAAGGTTTAAACACAACTCTCAAACCAGAAAACCTTGAAGCATTCAACCAACCACTTTCGAAAAGGAAACCACAATCAATCCTTTTCACTCCAATGATATTTCAGAAATCAACCACCATAAACAATCAATAGGAGAATGTGCCCATACCTTTTTGATGCCAAGAAGTTGTCCACAAAATCTGCCACACTAAACACAACTTTCCTTTCCAATCTCAATAAGGGTTAGTGGACTTCAAATAATAATCACAAGATAAAGCATAACTCAATTTACACCTTTTTACTCCAACTTAATAAACACATCCACCAAAGTCCTTTTTAATAAAAACCCTTATCAAAAATAATAATCAATAAACCTCTCAAAAATTATTTTATAACAACTCCTTATTTCTCCTAAATCTTAATTCTCAATTTCATGAACATCAAATTAAATCAACAACTCATCCACCTTTGAAATAATAATCACAACCCTTATAAAAACAAAGTTTAATTAAAAACTTTAATTATTCCTAACCACCTTATAACTCCAACTTAGGGCTTAACAAAATTAATTAGAGCAAAAATGTATTTACCTCCTCAAGGGGATTCGAACCCCCGACTTGCCCACACCACGAGCGCCTTAGCCACGGCTAAGGTTGCCACATGAGCTAGCCGCTCATTCGAAAGGGAAAGGCACAACGTGCCTTAAAACCTTTCCTCCCTTTCCGCAAATCAAAAGCGCTTCGAGCGCTTTTCTTCCAACGCCTTCCGAACGCAGTCAAGGGGATTCGAAACCTTGACGTTTGTGCTGCCACACACCTTAGCCAAAATCCAATTGCCAATGCGCCACTCTACCCACGATGACTTTGGACTTTGACCAACCTTCGTTTATTCATTGCTTCTGCTTTCTAAAATATTTTCGCACGAGCTCAATTCGGATGCTTAGCCAATGATTATTAACCACGAGCAAGGATTAGTTTATGAACCTTAGGTATCCCCTTTATATAGCCTCCTTATTATTTTTGATGACGTCGGCAAAAATCTTGCATATTTAATTTTAAATTTAAATTTAAATTTTAAATAATTAAAATTTAAACTAAATATTAAAAATTAAATATCTCCATCACCGAGGCACCTTTTTCGATGAAACGAAAGGCCAACTTGGGTTTTAAGAAAAACCCAGTTCAAATATGCCATCCATGGTTTTAAATAAAACCTTTTATTTTTCCTACCTTGGTTTTCACAAAAACCCTATATTTATCCATGCTTTCCAAAATATCATTTGGCCACCAAAACTCAATGTGATCCATGTGACATCAATGACAACATAAAATAACTCAAATTTCCAAAAATATCCCCCTTTGTCATTGATGGCAACACCTCTAATGCAAAAACCATAATCACTACAAAAACCATCTCTGAGAATCAAAGTTGCTCCCCTGACTCAATACTCTCTATGGAGGTTGCTCCCCCTAACTCAATGCTCTCTTTGGAGGCTGCTCCCCCTAACTCAATGCTCTCCCCCTTACTCAAATCTCTCCCCCTTTGACATCAATGGCAAAAGGGACACCTATGGGGCTAAAATATATGACTCTTAAGCATAGCCCCCTCACCACCTTCTCTCTTGAGGTGATTAATTTTGGGGTGGGAGTACTTTTACTCCCATATTACATTATTTCTTTCCTCTATCAACTTCCTTCCATGTTTTTCTGATATCCTTCTCTTGATCTTCTTGCCTTGAACCTGTTTGACCTTCTTGCCTTGAACTTATTTGGAATTGAGTCCTACACCATTTTGCAATATGTCCAAAGTTATTGCAATTAAAACACTTGATATTGTAGCCTTTGGATGGTGCCCATATCCTAAAATATTTCTTGAAATAATTTCCATATCCATTCCTTTCCTGAACCCTGTATTGTGAAGTTCTATTTTCATGACCATTATGACCATGACTTCTGAATTGTGTAGCTCTAAAACCAAAACCATGTTGCTCATTTCCTTTGCACTGAGAAGCTCTATGACCAATCCTGTTACATGAGAAGCAATGTCCCTAAAAACCATACCTTCTTCCTTTGATGTTCCTTCTAGAAAAATCAAACTTCTTTGATCCATAGACCCTATAGTGTATAGCCCTGTGTCCAAATCCATTACAAGAAAAACAATGTCCTTGAAAAGCCCTTTGTTCATGCCTTGGTTCCTCATACCTTTCTTGACCATTATCCCTATGATCATCTTCAACTTGTGCATTGCATTCTTGAACTTTCTTTGTAGTATCTAAATCCTCTTCCTTAGTTTCTTCCTTGTTTTTCTCTTCAAGTATTTCTTTTCCTTTTGAACTTGATTCACCTATCTCAAAACAAGATCCAAACTGAATATTTGGAGCCATAGGAACTTTGGAACTTTCTTCATAACACTTAGGTGCTTCCTTGCTTTCATATTTTAGAACTTCCTTTCCTTTTGAGTGTGACTTTTCTTGGAAATAGGATACAACTTTAAAATAAGTTTCCACTCCTTTTTGAACCTTTTCATCTAATGTGTCATGTCTTGTCATTATTACCCTTAGTTCTTCATTCATCCTTTCTTCTATTCTTTTTGCATTTTGAAGCTCTTCTCTGAGATTACTGATTGTCTGTAGTAGTTCTTCTCTGATTTTGACATCTATTCGAATCTTGTTTTCAAGATTCCTGTATTCTTCTTTTAGCCTTTTGACTTCTAATTTTTGTTTTCTTGGCTCATCCTCTTCTTTTTCTATTACCAAAAGTGAGACTTATTTATCTTCATTATCACTGATACTATTAAAATCTTCTATAGCAAACAAACTCTCAAGATTTCTTTGACCATGCTTATTTCCTTGATGTGTCATCTCATCTTCACTATCACTGAAACCATTGCAATATCCTGATCTGTGATCTCTTTGACCACACACAAAGCATTATTCTCTTTCACCTTCTATTCCTAGGAATAGATGTTCTTCCTTTTCATCATCTGATTTGTCTCTATCACTATGATCTGAGCTATCACTTGCTTCTACAATGTAGTAAGATTTCTTTGCCTTACGAAAAAATTTCTTCTTCTCATACCTATTTTGCTTGTATCTGTCATCTTTGTCATGCTTATGCTTTCCATATTCTTTTCTTCTATGACCCTATTTTTCATCATCACTATTTTCTTTATGTGGACACTTGTATGCATAGTGACCAAGATCACCACACTTGTAGCATCTGACTTTCCTTATATCCCTGAAATTCCTTGAGTCCTTATTCCTTTTGATGAAGTTAGCTTCCTCATCATTATCTAAAACTCTATCTATTTCTGAAACTTTCCCTTTCTCTTTTTCTGAAGCCTTGAATGCAATCTCTTTTATTGGAACCTGATGCTTACTTACCCTCATCTCATAAGTTGTGAGAGTTCCTTGCAATTCTTCCATTGTTAGCTTGTTGATATCCATTGTTTCTTCTATTGCTGAAACCTTAGCATCATATTTCATGGGAAGTGATCTCAAAACCTTTTGAGTAACTTTTGATTCTTTCATCTCAAATCCTAGACCTCTCATGGTGTTAGTAATCTCATCAACTCGAAGTAAAAACCTTGCAATATCTTCAGAATCTTCCATTTTCAATTCCTCAAATATTTTTCTATGAGTTTGTAGTTTTGCCAACTTTACCTTGGAATCTCCTTCATAAGTATTCCACAACTTGGTCCACATCTCATTAGCTGAATTACATACCATAACCTTTGCAAAATTTGTCTCTCATAGCCCACTCAAAATACAATTCATTGCTCTTGCATTGATCTCAACCAATTTCCTGATAGTCTTATCTGCCTCGGGATCACCTTCAACCCTATACTCTTTTTCAACCATTTGCCATACCTCATATCCTTGTGATATCAAGTAGTTCTTCATCCTCATGCTCTAGAAAGCATAATTGTTACCATAAAATAGTGGAGCCTTATTTGTAGATGATCCATTCTATGAAGCCATCTATGTTCTTGTAGAATCTGCCCTCAAGTTGTTAGCTTTTTCGAAGGAACCCGCTCTGATACCAATTGAAGAACACAAGCTTATACTGAGAGGGGGGTGAACAGTATAAGACCACTTTTTACTTTCTTTCCAAACCAATATCAATTAATGTCCTTAATTGCAATAACCAAATATAGCAGTGTGCATTAATAACTCAGATAGCAATAGTAAGCAAGAGCACAAGTCACCATACACAATTGAGACACAAGATTTAACGTGGTTCCCCCAATGTGGGGTACTCCACAAGATAATATCCTTATAATATTTCACATAGAAATAAGGATCCTTATCCAATACAATGATTTCTTTGATCTGCTCAAAGCTAGGCAATAACAAGCTCACACAAAACTTGTCCAAAACTCTCATAACAAGCTCACACAAAACTTGTCCAAATTTCTTTGATCTGCTCAAAGCTAGGCAATAACAAGCTCACACAGAACTTGTCCAAATATGCATAACAAGCTCACACAGAACTTGTCCAAAACTGCTCAACAAGCTCACTAAGAACTTGTCCAAATCTGCTCTAGCAAGCTCACCAAGAACTTGCTCAAATCTCAACAAGCTCACTAAGAACTTGTCCAAATCTCTCTAGCAAGCTCACCAAGAACTTGCTCAAATCTGCTCCAACAAGCTCACTAAGAACTTGTCCAAATATGCTCTAGCAAGCTCACCAAGAACTTGCTCAAATCTGCTCAATAGGCTCACTCAGAACCTCATCAAAATCTATCCCAAATCTATCTAAAACTATCCACAAATCTGTCCCAAAACTATCCACAAAGCCTTCTCAAAGGCTCAATCAATCATACACAAACTACCACAAATCTATCCAAGAAATCTATCCCAAAGGCCTTCTCAAAGGCTCAATCAATCATGCTCAAGTAGTACTCAAATCTCATCCACAAATCTATGAAGGCAAGGCTCAAAGATGAACTCAACAATGAATGGCAATGCACTCTACAATGGATGACAACAATGATCCACAATGATCTCAACTCAACTCAACTCAAATCAATCTCAACTCAAGTCAACTCATAGAAGCATAAAGAGAATTGTTAGAGACTCAATATGTTCTAAGCTCAATCTCAACTCAAATCAGAATTATAGAATAGTTTGTTTCATGGGACTTGAACAATCACCTCACACAATCACTTGACTAGGCTCAATCAACTCAACTCAACCAATCACCACAAGGGACAACTCTTTCTCACAAAACCCTAGTCCAAGCATGTATCAACCAACTCAAATGTTTCCAACAATGCTCAACCACAAATCTCACATAACAATGATACTCATGTTCTTTTCAAGTTCTTTACATAACCAATGGGCTTCAACAACTATGCTTATAAAACAAGGTTTAAACACAACTCTCAAACCAGAAAACCTTGAAGCATTCAACCAACCACTTTTGAAAAGGAAACCACAATCAATCCTTTTCACTCCAATGATATTTCAGAAATCAACCACCATAAACAATCAATAGGAGAATGTGCCCATACCTTTTTGATGCCAAGAAGTTGTCCACAAAATCTGCCACACTAAACACAACTTTCCTTTCCAATCTCAATAAGGGTTAGTGGACTTCAAATAATAATCACAAGATAAAGCATAACTCAATTTACACCTTTTTACTCCAACTTAATAAACACATCCACCAAAGTCCTTTTTAATAAAAACCCTTATCAAAAATAATAATCAATAAACCTCTCAAAAATTATTTTATAACAACTCCTTATTTCTCCTAAATCTTAATTCTCAATTTCATGAACATCAAATTAAATCAACAACTCATCCACCTTTGAAATAATAATCACAACCCTTATAAAAACAAAGTTTAATTAAAAACTTTAATTATTCCTAACCACCTTATAACTCCAACTTAGGGCTTAACAAAATTAATTAGAGCAAAAACGTATTTACCTCCTCAAGGGGATTCGAACCCCCGACTTGCCCACACCACGAGTGCCTTAGCCATGGCTAAGGTTGCCACACGAGCTAGCCGCTCGTTCGAAAGGGAAAGGCACAACGTGCCTTAAAACCTTTCCTCCCTTTTCGTAAATCAAAAGCGCTTCGAGCGCTTTTCTTCCAACGCCTTCCGAACGCAGTCAAGGGGATTCGAAACCTTGACGTTTGTGCTGCCACACACCTTAGCCAAAAGCCAATTGCCAATGCGCCACTCTGCCCATGATGACTTTGGACTTCGACCAACCTTCGTTTATTCGTTGCTTCTGCTTTCTAAAATATTTTTGCACGAGCTCAATTCGGATGCTTAGCCAATGATTATTAACCACGAGCAAGGTTTAGTTTATGAACCTTAGGTATCCCCTTTATATAGCCTCCTTATTATTTTCGATGACGTCGACGGAAATCTTGCATATTTAATTTTTAAATTTAAATTTAAATTTTAAATAATTAAAATTTAAACTAAATATTAAAAATTAAATATCTCCATCACCGGGGCACCTTTTTCGATGAAACGAAAGGCCAACTTGGGTTTTAAGAAAAACCCAGTTCAAATATGCCATCCATGGTTTTAAATAAAACCTTTTATTTTTCCTGCCTTGGTTTTCACAAAAACCCTGTATTTATCCATGCTTTCCAAAATATCATTTGGCCACCAAAACTCAATGTGATCCATGTGACATCAATGACAACATAAAATAACTCAAATTGCCAACAATCTAGTGGTGATTCAATATACTTAGAGGTAGAATCAATAAAGGGTGTTCTTTTATACCTAGTATTTCTAGAAAAAAACTTTAAAAAAATACTGGTTCTTGAATGTTTTTAATAGATGACCTAGTAATCATGAAATATATGATGCAAATAAGGGTTTCCAAGTTATTTTACTTATGGATTCACCAAGTAAATTTACTTTCTCTGCTAAAAAATATCAAGGCAATTCATTAAATCTTGATTCCTCTAGGGAAAAAATTTAGTGGGACTAATTTTTACTTAAATGGGAAATGATACCTTGTGAAAGGTCCCACCGGGTATGCCAAAAATTTTTGTACCTTGGATTGAAACCAATATGAAAGTACACTATAAATATTATCTTTTAAGATTTAGAAGGTGAACACCCACTAGTTATAGTCCAAGCCCAACATTGGATGAGTCAAAACTATTTTTTCCCAACCTCTAGAGTAGACCTATTCCTTGTTAACTCGCTAAATATTGACTCTGTTAAGATCAATTGAAATGGTAAAGGATAGGGATAGAAATGAGAATGGTTGAGAGAAAAATAAATGATAAGTGGATGAATAAATCTAATAACATAGGTTTCTATTGAGAACCCCTTACAAACCAAGTATAGAGAAATAAAATAAAACTAACAACATTCACAACTTGACATCCTCAATGTTAAGAATAGTTGCATACTTAAGAATCATTTCAAACATCTAGGGTATTATCAATCCAATATCAACATAATAGATCAATAACCCAACTAATAGAAATAAATTATCAAAGCATACATTTGAATATGAATCATTCCAATTACCCTAAGTTAGCAATCCAATATCAATAGAATAAACTAACCTAGCAACATTAATAGAAATGACTTCACATATTTGTTACCAAAAATGGAGAAGTATGAGGTGAACATTCCAAGTAATGCTCTTGTATTGATTTGTAGAAGATATTACATAGTAGTGCAAGCAAACACTTTCGAGTCAACCCATTAAAATGAGGGTATAGCCTCTATTTATATTTTTTCAATGAATATTTGAAAATATGAGCATTAAAAGGATGTCTGTACTTTAGCTACAACTAATTCTTACAACTTGCTTGGCCTTCATGGTTTCTAGCTGTATAAATTATTGA
The DNA here is from genome assembly GCA_028583015.1 of Wollemia nobilis. Taxonomy (NCBI): domain Eukaryota; kingdom Viridiplantae; phylum Streptophyta; class Pinopsida; order Araucariales; family Araucariaceae; genus Wollemia; species Wollemia nobilis. The sequence continues at coordinate 715,319 of JAQPPZ010005005.1, forward strand.
AACAATGAAATATCAATTGAAAAAGATTCAATCTAAATCATCCCCTATTCTTGTAGTCATTCATCATTGAATATCTTCTAACGAAATATTTCTATTTAGATTGTTCTAGAAGCCTCTAGATCATGGTGCTTCACCTTCATGGTCTATAATTTCATCTTCCACCAACAAATCTAAAAAATTAGCTTAGGCTTCACTTGATTCTTATGTTTGTCATGATATTGTGGTGAAAAATATTAATTTATTTTGAATTCTTGAAGAGTTTCAATATTCTCTATTGATCTAGATTTGAATAGATGCAATCGAGTCTCATTCTTGCATTTGAAATGAAAGTTGGTGCATGTCTTGGTAAAAGATTTTTGACTTTCTCAAAACTACACCCGTGCTTCCACTTTAGATGCTTTCAACCATATCAATCATGATCATGAGATTTCAAGCTTTATCTTCTTCTCAACTTAAAATCGTGCCTAATTTTCAAGTTTGAGCATGTTTGACAAGTTTGACCATGAATTTAGGTATCAACCTTCTATCACTCACTTGGGGAGACTTGGCTCACAACCACAATACATATTTGGAATTTCCTTATGTTGACCATGTTGATTGTGGCATGGAGCTAGCTCAAAATCATGGCTCCTTTTTGTGAAATCATAGTGTTGACCACTTTGACTATGGTACAAAGCTGTATCATGGCTACAACTCTAAAAGAAAAGATCTCTATGTTTGCTTGTGTTTGATCATAATTTTGAGCCTTCTTGATTTCAAATGACTAGCTCACGGTCGTGATCCAAAGTTGAGTTTCTCCAATGTTGAACACTTTAACCATGGTAGAGGTTGCTCATGACCATGATCACTTTTTAGCTAGACCATAATTTGATTGGATTGACCATGGTTTCACAATATATCACCTTTAAGCATTGTTGCTCATGGTGGCAATCCAAAATTGAATTTAGCTCATGTTTCCCTCCTAGACTGTGATACAAAGCATACTTATAATACTAATAACTTTTTAGCTTATGGGATATTTGATTATGTTGATCATGGTTTCAAGACCTCCACCTTCCATCATTGGCTTAGAAGAACTGGCTCATAGCCATGATCAAAATTTAAAATCCTCAAGTTTGACCATGTTGAACACGATGTAGCAACATCTCATGGCCATGCTTTTAGTTTTGCCAAAGTGCAAGTTTTACCACCCTAACCATGAATTTGGGAATGCTTTGAGCTACAATCCCTTTCCAACCTGGTTATTTCTTTGCTAAAAGGATCATAGTTTGTAGGAAATTCATGCATGCAAGAATATTTTGCCTATGATGAATGTTGACTATGCTGACTGCAATTTTGAAACATATACCTCCCATGGCTATGATTCACTTCTTACTAGGCATTATTTCATATTTACTTAATCATAGTTTTAAGAAAAATCTCATGATCGTGATCCTTTATTCACTTTTTTCCCCTTTTTACCGTGTTGACCATTGTTTTGGGTAGGCTGGCATCATGTAACCATGATCTTCTATCTTCTAGGCGACTTTGACCTACCTTTGATCATGATTTTGAGCCAATTTATCAACACTTGGCCATTTTTTAAAAAAATTGTTGGTTTTTTATGATGTAGCTAATTTTGGCCTACATTATTGGCACCTCTTGGGGAACTTTTCTTGCAAAGTTATAGAACTCAAAGCCTTATTCATTAAGTAGATGGAGTCCAAAAAATAATTGCATAAAAATATAAAAGTAAAATAGGGAAAGGAATGAATGAAAAATAATAGAATGAAATGGAAGAGGAAATAAGAATGAATGAATGGATGAAATGAGAGGTAAACAACAAAAGATAAGATCCAACTTCAAAATTTGTCTTTGATGTTACTTTCCTATGACTGTCACCCTCTTGAAATTTTATGCATTTTTTAGAGGGTAACGGTTCATATGGAAGAAAGACAAGATTCAAGGTTCCTTTTCCTCAACTATTCTCTCAACATTTGGTTCTTATAATAAAATAATTCATGCTTTCTTCATATTCAAGTAATACATACCCCTTTTGTTGCACCAAACATATGTCAGATTCATAATCATGCTAAAGAGTAATTTTTATTGTTCTACTCCTATATCATTAGTCTACTTTTTTTAGGTGACTCTTCTTATTTTTTCCTCTTCTTCTTCACTCTAAAATTTATCCTCTACTTATTTTTCTTCTTCACATTCATATTCCTCCTCTATTTCATCCTTGTATTCATCTCCTTCCTCCTTTTCTTCTTCATCACTACCTTCTTCTTAAATCAAAAGCTAAATCATGTAATTCAAGGCTTTACAAGCCTCATCCTAGGCTTCTTGAGTGTAGTTTGATATCTCCATTATCTGTTGGTGGGTGTACTACAATTTGACCAATTTTCATAAGATAAATGAGGGCTACCATCAGCTATTTCTTCTAAAACATCCTTCACTCTAGTCAAGTATTTGATTAGTTGGACCACCTGGTTTTTATAGATAGGCTTTGGCCAACCATCAATCTTAGACTACTATTCCATGATTGAGGTCAAGTTAGCTCAAAATTTTTCTACTCCTAGGGATTGTTACTTATCATCCTAAAATATTGAGAAACCACATTGTACAATACCATTTACATAGTGCATAAACATATTAACCCTAGCCTATATCTTATCAACTAGCATCCATGCTTTTGATATGAGCTTATTATTTCTTAGGAGGTTCTTAGCAATCATCCTTGTAGAACACCACTCTTTTCTAGGAATGGCTCGTGCTTCACTTTTAAACCTTATTTTAGCCAATTTTTATATCCTTTCTATTGTTGATACTTTTGGTTGTATATCATTTTTAGCAACATCAATATCTTCTCTTGCCTTTACCACCATCTAATTGAAATCCTCTAGAAAAATTAGTATAGGTTGAGATTATAGGCTTCTTTGTTGGATATCACTCCATATCTCCTTCCTTATATATAAATTTCTCCTTAGAGAATCCTAAAGCTTTAGCCTTTTCCACCTAAAGTTGTTTTTGGAATTGATTGATTTACTTAGAAAGAGATTTGTTCTGACTTTGTGCATTTTCAAATTCTTACTTATATTTTGTAACTCCCTAAAATTTGTCTTGTTATTTCTTGAATTCATTCCTTAGAGCCTTCTTCAAATTATTTTGCTCTTTGACTGTAGTTTCCAGATCTTCTATCTTTCCCTCTAACTTCTCATACTTTTCTTTATAGATATCCCATTGTAGATAGATAATGTTAAGGTGGTCTTTAGCAACTATGACCTCATCCTCCATGGGTAGTTGAGTGATATCTACATTTTTATCCTCTACTTGGTAGTCATATAATGTCATATCTTTCTTCAACTTATCTACTAGAGGGGTGATGGTAAGATTTGTCCACTTGTGAGTAGCTAGATCTACTACCACTATCTATATTGGGTGTGCAACTTTATTAGAAGGCTTAGAAACATTGCTATTCCACCAATCTCAAGAACTTATTGAAATATTATTAATTCTCTAAAGTGTGGTAGTAGCAAGGTGAGTGGGAGAAGTGGATGTGGTGATCAAATATGGAAAAATGGAATTGGAGAAGGTGGAATGGTCATGGTAGTGGAGTCTAAACTTGTGGGAGTCATTTAAATCAATGCTGCTACTATGGAAGTTGGAGAAGAAGAAATTAATGTTTGCTACTCCATTATGATAGGGGAAGATGTTGATGCTGGAGGAGAAAAAAATTGGACCAGAGAGGATGAGATTTGGACTCTTGATGTAAGAGATAGGGAATATGTGGGATGTGATGAAGGAGGTGAGATAATGGTGGATATGTATGAGCTTAAGGTGATGGAGTTTTTCAACTTGATGTTGAGAAGGGGAAGGGAGATTTCTTGGGGACTAAGGAGGAGAAAGAGAAGGAGAAGAAGGGATACAAATTATTCCTGAGTCCTTTGGAAAAGACTGTTGTATTATGGCCTTTGGATCAGACTACTCTAAATATGGGGGTTGTTCCTGATCAGTTGTTTGCAGTGTCTAATATAATTTTCTTTTCTTACTATCCTCTTTAGTAACTTCTTCCATTGAGTTATTTTCTTTTCTTTTAAACACTATGTGAGAGGAAGGGCTAGCTTCTATAATTGTATATATTTTTTGAGGTTGAGGAACTACTATTGCCTAAGCTAGTGAAGTTGGTGACTTAGGAGTAGTTGAGGTAGTAAACTTGATCAAAGAGGTGTCAGGTTTATATTTTACCCTACCTTCAAAATTTTCTTCTTCTATGGCTTTTGCTTCTAGGGCTAAATGTTCAACCCTTTTTTCAACTTGAATCGCCTTTGTAGGCCCTCTTTCACCTTTTTTCTAATTATTTTCTAGCATAGCCTAATTTTTTTTTATCATTTTTACCCCTTTCATATATGTTTAGAACTACTCAAGTGTAGGGTCAAACACAGACTATGTATTTTTAGATTTGGATGAGGAAGCTACCTTTGCACTAGTTTGCTTTTGGGCTTGAGGAGGTGAAGGAGGTAGGGAAGCTTGAGCTCCTTTTCCCTTTTCTACATCTGATTATTTCTCTATTTCATTGATTTGATCCATTTCACCCTTTTATGATGTGCTATAAAATCTTAATGCCAAGATATATCCTTTGTTAGCTTTCCATTATTTGTAAAACTCATCATACGTGCTAGATAATTCTTTGTCTGGATTGGTGCCATACTTAGAGTTGGTGGTATTTGTTTCAGCCTTCATAACCCACCACTCAAATATTTTGGCATAATTCCATTTATGATTATAGGGATTGGTTCTTTGATTAGCTAAGGACATATCACTTCTTATTTTTAGGATCATAGTCTGTCAATTGGTCATAAAAATATTTTCATTGTTAGAAATAGATTATATTACATCATTTGGATTATGTAAATGTATCTTTCTTGGTACATACTTAGGACATTAGGTTAATTTAGGGAGAAGTTATATAGTTACTTCATGCAATGTAATAAATGCACAAGTTTCAATGTGTAAGATGTATATGTGCAAGTTATCCCTTACACAGCTAGGTAGAGTGTTGACCAAGGAACCTAGTTTCCTATATAAAGGGCCATAGATATAGCACATCATATAGCAATAGGAAGTAGTGTAGAATAGTGTGGTGTGATGTAGCAGAGTGTGATGTAATGTGATGGAGTGTGATATTCTCAAATATCATTCTTGAGAAGTAGCTTTATTCATGGAGTGTTCATTTCCTACATAGCTACTTTGTAAACATTTCCATAATTTCTATTTATAGTATATTTTTAGTCATCTTGTAGATTTACTTTATTTCATATTAATTTTCATCTTGTGATTGCTATCTCTCATTACATGCTAAATTAAAATCTAATAGTGGTATTAATGCTACTGTAGATCAATAGGAAGACCACCATTATCATTGACCCTAAGTTTTTGTCAACCTAATGCACCATTGGACCAGTCACTATAAAAAATTCTCAAAAGAGTCTAGGTGGTAGAATTAGGGAGAGTCACAAGTAAGGACTAAAAGAAATCTCAGTTTTTGAAATATTGAGATTGCATATGGCTAGAGTATTTCCAAAGAGTTATAAGGGAAAATTCATGAAGGCTAGGATTCAACATCTGATCCAATAGTTTGATGAATCAACTAGTGAAGCTCATCTAAGAGATATGGATAAATTTACCTAAAGTTTATTTTGTTGTAGGGAATTAATTATCATATGATAGGGGCACCTCCTACAATAGAAAGCTAAGAGATTTCAACTTTTTTTCCTAAAGGTCGGAGTGCCTTCATAGTGCAGAGATTAGTTGTTGCAAGATAAGAATACTACAAAAGATAATTCTAGAGAAGAATTGTGGTGAAGTTGGAAGATAGGAGATGTCCATTGCTAGATTGAGAACTTCACAAATAAAAAGGCCATAAAAGCCTTCATCCAGAATAAAAGGCCATAGTATCCTTGATACAACAGTAAAGTCCATAGTAGCCTTCATCCAGAAGGTCGTAGTAGCCTTGATATTGAAGAAAATGCCATAGTAGCCTTGATACTAAAAAAGACCACAGAAGCCTTGATCCTAAAGAAGACTCTAGAAGAGAGTATCTAATTCAGAAGCATATTTCAATACTAATACTTTATTGTAGGAACATGGAGATTTAGTGACTTGGGAAAGCTTCCTACAAGTGATTTAGGAAGATTATCTTCTTTAGAATCAATCCAAAACCTAAAGCAAAAGAGATCAGGAGAAGATATTATTTAAGAACTTCTAGAATTGGAATGACTAGGAGAGTCCTACTTGAATCCAAAAGTAGCAAAATAAGATATACAAGAGAAGATCTCACCACCAAAAATTCTAGAAGTAGAAGGTTGAAGATAAGGTTACAAGGAAGACCAGAAGAAGCTGCAAGATCAAAGGCCTTAGAGAGGTCTCTATGAGCATCCAGTAAAAGGCTTGGAGAACTTACTAAAGACACCATCAAAGGAGTTTTGAGGAGAACTCATTTTAGAAATTCACTATTGGAGATAGTGAAAGATTTGGGATAATTATCACCATTTGATAACAATCCCAAGAATATGATTTGGCAAGGAGTGCCAAATATCAGAAGACCTTAAGATATTTAGAATCTTGAGAATAAGATCTTGTTTAAAGTTAGAATGTGACAAGAAGCTTGAAGGAATATTCAAAAGTAATAATCCTATCAAATCAAAAATATTTGGAGATTACCTCACACAACAAAAAAACATCACTTCAGAAACAAATATATCTTTAAATATACAACAAAATGAGGAGACTACAAAAGGAGAACAAGCCACCAAAATACTAGGCTCGTGAAGGAGAGTTTGAGACCATCCTTTGGTTAAGATAAAGCTATTCAGGGCAGCCTACAAAGAGCTACAAGATCTTACTCAATGCAGCAACTTGGTGATTTTAGACACCAAGATCTACATCCTCTACAGAAGCGGTGAAAAGGGCTTTCTAAAAAATGTAAGCAACTATTGGTGCAAGTAGATTTATTAAAGTTGATTACTTATCAGATTTTTTTAAGCACATAAATTTAGATTAAAGTTGCAATAAGGAGAATTCAATTATAGTCTTCAAAAGTGCAAAAAGAGAAAGGATTATTTAATGTTTAATTTCACTTTAGGAGTTGATTAGATTTCAAAACTTTAAACTATCTATCAACTACCTATCATCTACTTTGGAAAGCAAAAGAAAAATAGCTCTTACTACCTTACTTATAAGATAATTGCAAAATAATTATTAAAGATTCATTTTATATTATTCTTGATTAGTTGTAGTAAACTGATTAAGTGCATTATTCTTGAGAGTTGATTGGAGTGATAAGGTAAAATTGTTAGTGCATTAAAAAGTGAAAATTGTTAGATTCATTTGCACTATTATTACTCTCAAAAGAAATTAGTTTTGTGCTTTTGTGAAGGGTACAAAATCTAGTTTGCATCAAGTATCTAAAGAAACTATTAAAGCACAAAAATTTACAACTCACAGTGGCCAATAGAAGCCACTGAAATTGGTTAGTACAAGTGAAAAAAAAACTAAACAAAAGAAGCTTCAAATATTGAGACTTGGTAAGTCTCAAATACAAAGCACTGCAAGGTTAAGTGCAGAAAAAAAAATATTCTATCTAAAACATATGTGAAACTTGGATCTATCATTAAACATCCAAGCAAAGAGAGCAAGGAGTCTCTCCAAAGAAAATTTCCTCAAAACCCTCATTTGTGCATTCAAAATCTACTACAAAATAAGATTACAAGACCTATATGGAGTGCAAAAAGGGTGCAATAGGAACATATTATTCTCATAGAAGAATACAAAGTATTAATCAACATTGTTCGTAGGAAAAGGGTAGATTGAAGGTACCACTAAAGGCAAAAATATTATAGGGAAAGAAAACCGACTAAGATCGAATGTCAAGCAAAGTTGAACGTGGACAAAGGCTGAACGTTAAGTAAAGTAGAACGTCAAAAAAGGCTAAACATTAAGCAAAATTCGATGTCAAGCAAAGCTGAATGTCAAGCAATCCTTATCCATGACACAAGGAGCCATTTTTAGGGGCTCACACTTCACTGATGAACCTACAAAATAAATGCACATATTAGTCGATCATCAATATGCATTTATGTAAATAGAAAGGGAGAATTCTTCTATAAACACAAAGGTGGTAGATTCTACCTCAAAAAATGAGGATGATTAGTAGAGCATGCTAAAGAGAATAAGGAATGAGGATAATAGGTAAAATACATAGAGTTAGCTAGCTTGGTGAATATTGTTCACCAAAGGGATCACCTACAGTGCCATTCGAAGCTCCAAAAATCATCTCAATGATCGACCAACAATATAAGAGATTGCTTGCACTCCAAGAAATGTAGCAAGCAAATAAGAGGTATATACGGAGTTATACTCTCCTTGGAAGTGTTACAATGAAAAAACTCCATGTAAAAATATTGAAAGCCACTTAGAATAAATTCTCTAAGGTGCCATCCATTTCTTAATGTCCCAAAAAACTCACAAAGGAGGTGCAAGCACCCACACAAGTGTTCATGCTTTACAATGAGATAAAGAAGCTAGAAAAGTGTTACAAGGTGACCAAAAAGCTAGAAAAATTTTACCAAAGAACTAATAAATTACAAAGGAGAGAGCTCGTACGTAATTATTAGTGACACTTGTCAAAGCCTACACCACATTAAAAGGCATCTAAGCACGAAATGACAAAGTGAGAAGAAGATAGAATTCCAGAGTTAAAGGGACCCAAATACAAATAGCACAATGAAATACGTTTGAAGAACAACATGGATGATAGGTAGGAGCAACATTAAAGGCTCCTAGAAAAGAAGCTCAAACCTTCACTACAACTCTCTTCACTCCAGCATTGAAGGCAAGGCCAACCCAATCCACACTCATCATCTCAAGTGCATAAGTTACGTATTGCAATTGTTATATCCAGCCAAATTCAGAGCCATTCAAGTGTGGTGATAAAGAAGCTAAGGTAAGTAATTTATCTCATTTAATATTACTTTCAAATAAATGAGATATAAGGTTTAAAATCAAGGATAAACTTTGAGATTATAAAATAAAAATACATAGGAGATAACTTACCAAACTAAAATAATATATTTCAAATTAACCTAGGAGATATAAGGGATTCTATTTGGGTTAGATTATTTAATATTTTACAAATATTATTGTGGTCTAATTTTTCTAAAATTAGGGAGTCATAAGGGTTACTACATCAAATTAATTTATTGGAAATTAGATACACTTAAATTTAATTCCCAGAGGGTTATTTAAAAGAGAGGTTTATCATTGTTTTTCAAAGGTTGGAAATTTAATAAAATTATTGTCTCATATTTCTCAAAAGGAGACAAAAGATCCAACATTATAACATCTTTAAAATTTGGGAAAAGTGCTTAGTTCAATAGGAGCGATAAAGGATAATTGAAATTGATTTTTTGTAAAATATTTACAAAATAAACCAAACATTGAACTATAATTTACAAAAGCACTATATCTTATCATGAGCATACTAGGGAGTCATAAGGAATTCTTTATAACTTGATAATATCAACATTTATCAAATATTATCAAGTTAAAAAATATAAGGTTTCCTCAAAACCCAAAAACCCTTAAGAGTATAGACTCACATTACTTGGGAGTCATAAGGAAGCCTACAAAACTAAGGATTAATAAAGGTTTGATCAAATCAAGCTTATATATCCTAATATAGGTGTAGACACGAAAAATTGACCCACTTTGAGTGGGTAATCTTACTTAGTGTCCCTAAGATGCCCTCAACCCCTTATAATAGCAAGGAAATACCTCTTTGCCTCCTTTCTTTAATTTTTTTATCTTTTAACAAAATCATGTTTTGTCTTTACGAGGTGTGACTTCGCGCCCCATCAGGACTGGGCACGACTTTGCTGTTTTAAACCTAATTTTTAATTTAATTTTATTTTATTCTTTTGAGCCCACTTAGACCCATTTTTAAACCCTCCAGCGTGTTTTGGCATTGACTGTGAGTTTATTTTTGCCCACCTTTTCCCCTCCAATTTCATCTATAAAAGGAAAGATATTCTTGCTAAATCAAAGAAGATGCAATATGCGAAGTTTAATGTACGATATTAGTGCAAATTTTTGATTATTGATTAAGCTTGAAATATTTATGATAGTTCATTCTTCTTCCTTTGTTTTCTTTGCTACAAGCTAACCCTCGAAGTATGAATTTAAGATTGATCTTCTATTGTGCGGATTGGATTGATTTATTGTGTGACTTGGTGGATCCGTGGTGTATTTTAGAGAGATAGAGTGCTCACTTGGATACTTCAATATTCTCTACCTACTTCTATGAGATCCATTAGGATTTTCTTACTTTATTTCTAGAATTTATTTTGTCTTCTGCACTCACTTTTATTTTTCATTAGTCTGCAGTGATATGGCACCCAACACTAGAAAGACATGACTTTGCTTGCCCTAATTAGGGTAAATTAATCTAGAGAAGCAAAATTGTGCCCCGTCCAGGTAGGGCATGAATTTGCTACTATGTTATTGCTCCTGCTCCAGATGAGGCACAATTTTTCCCAAGGTTACATCAGGGGCAAGTTCCAAATTCTATTTTCATTGTTGCATTCCATTCTACTTCTAGATCATATTGTTGCACTCTATTTTTTGTTTTTGTTACTATATTTTTGTTTTATGATTAATTCTCCAAAGGTCAATTTTCACTTTTGTATTAAAAGGTCATCTAAAATGACCTAGGGGTATTGAATTTTGTGCCTCCGATATCTGTTACACAGTGGCCTAAGCAGACCCTCTAATGCTAATTCTATTTTTTAGTGTTTCATGAGTGATCTTGCAGAAACATGTATTCTTAATATCATTGGACAAGAGGAAGAAAAAGATAAATCAACCATCGGTCTAGATAAGTGCTCTACTCATTCTATTGGTTGAAAATATACTTTAATTTTTTATTCTTAGGCATCTGAAAGTGAAAGGTATTTAGTTTGCATCTAGGGATAATTTTCGTGCATCTATTTTATAAATCTCTGCTTTAAAGGTTTTCTAAAATTAAACCCTAGTTTAGTGAGAATTCAAATTAAAGAACCAGTTTTAGGCTAGCTCTTGTATGCTTGCATTTTATTTTTAGCTACATTATTCTACTTTTTGAATTATCCTTTATCTTTTATAGCTTAGATCTAGAAAGGCAAAACTTAGGTGTTTATCTTGAAACTGAATACATCAAACTATTATGAATATCTTGAGGATTTGGAGTGAGTTCTTAAACTATTCCTGGTGAACCCCTCCCCCTAGCACTGAGCGTAGAGCACAAAATAGCCCCTGCGGTTCACCCCATGAAATATTCTCTCCTTGCGAATCCAACCTTTTATCTAGGAATTGTATGTAGTAGGGTAGTTTTCTCCCTCTACATATTTGGTGAACCCGATGTGAACACCTGGTTTTCATTTAAATATTAAGAAATATCATTAAGTTTGTTTGAAAAGTCTTTAAGTAATTAAAATTTGTTTGTTAGTGTTTTCCCCTATTTTTTTTCACTACTTCTAATGGCCCCTTTCCTTATAAGTTAGAGAAAAAAATTAGAATCTGATTATGTTCCTTTGGAAAATGATTAGATTGATAGGGAAAAACCTAATGTAGATCCATAAGAGCAAGAACAGGTAGACATGGAAATTGAAACTAATCCTGATCCTTTTGCTGGACCTAATGGAAGTTATGTCTTTTCATCATTTGATCACATTTGGGAATTCATGAAAGCTCATAAGAAAAACTATTGAAATATGTGGAGCGAGAAGCTCATATTGAAAAAAAGGATGCTACTCCTTCCCCTCCCAATAGGTCTCCTTTGCTTCATCATGATATTCCTGCATCTCAATCCTTGCATTAAAGAAAAGTAAAGAAGAAAGCTTTTCAGAATTCTTAGCTCATTGGAGAATTTTAGCTGGCTGGTTAAGACAACCTGTGTCTCAAAAATATATGCTTGATATATTCATTGGTAAATTACAAGAACAATTATCTTATGCTTTAGAAACTAAAACTGTCACATCTTTAGACCAAGTGATTGAGTTAGCCAAAAAAGTGGAACAAGCTCTCATTAGAAGATGTTAGCTCAAGATTAAAGAAGATAAGCCAACTAAGTCTTAACTTAAGAATAAGCACATAGAAGGTAATAGTGATAGTAGGCCTATTAACAATGTCAATAAAAACCTACAAAATATTGTACTTCAAAAACCTCCTCAAAATAATTTCATGAGACTTAATATCCCTATGGAAGTAGTTTTAAATCAACTATAGCTCATTGGTATAAGACAGGTCAATATTACACTTATCATAGAGTAGAAGGACATTGGACTAACACTTGTAAGAAATTGAGGCATGTGGTTCAAGATTTGATTTATGTAGGACACATTGATTTAGGAAATATCCAATCAATGAGTAGTCAAATTCCTACTCAACAAGTCCCAACAACAAACCAAGATATGGGGATATTTAAGGATCCCCTACCTAAGAATGAATAAAAAATAGCCAATAAGGTGGCTCATCAAGATGATTCTCTATGCCATAACAATGTGGTTGGTATGGTTGGGGTAACTACAAGGAAACAAGCTCAAAATTAGTAACATCAACAAGGATAAAGTTTATTATTATAGCCCAATTTAGTTTTAAAGGAGAATCAAAGAAGAGTTTCAACTACAAGAATTCCACCTATTGTGTTAAGGCCACAGTCACAGGTTTCATTTGATCTTCAGAAGTAGTTAGCTAGTACTCCATTAAATATATTAGTGTTAGAAATTTTGCAGACTTCTCCCAATCACAAAAATGCTTTAATGAAATTTTACAACAAAAATATTTTCCCTCAATCATCCCTCCTGATGCCATAGTTGACACCATTGGTTCTTTTGGGATACATTATGTATCGTTATCAGATGATGATAAACCTTCCTCAAAATTACATGGAGATTCATCACTTTACACCACCACACTTATTGGGGATACATTTATAAAGCAAGTTTTGATTGATAATAGGTCATCCCTCAATTTGTGTACATATTAATTCTTTCAAAAATTTGGATTAAAAGAGGAAGATTTAACAAAAACTGATATCATTATTAAAGCTTTCAAAAATGAGTCCCAAGAGGCTTGTGGTGTCATATCTCTTCCCTTAAAAGTGGGGCCAAGGATATTGGATACTTTGTTTTATGTGGTACATTGTTTTGCATATTTTAATATTCTTCTTGGGTGACCTTGGATCCATGCTATGAAGGTTTTCCATTCTACTTTTCATCAGTGTCTCAAATTTAAATTCAAGAATCAATTTATCACCATTTTGAGTGACCCTTGACCATTTGATTTCTATTCAAATATAGATTTAGCTCAAGTAGATTATTATTCATGTCCTTCTATTTCTTCAACTTCCCCATGTTACTCATCATAAATTTTTGAGCATTTTTAAAGTTTAAAAGTGAGTTAGGAACATAAAACCCATACTTTCTCCTCAGATCATGATAATTAGTTTCTTCAGGAGCCTCTTCTAGATCTAGCCAGACTACCACCTTCACCTCGAACTATGGGTTTGCCTCATAAGAAGGGTGATGTTGTACACATTGGCATGTGTGATTTTATCTTTGGAGGTATGGCTTCTGAAGAAAATATTTATGGTAGCAACCCATCTCTCAATGAGTGCTCTTTTTCTCAATGCTATATTACTAATGACTATCCCCTTCCTAAGCAGATCTTGTCCAGTATGGGATATGTATGTAAAGGATTGGGACCACAACATAAGGGTATTCAATAACCCTAGGATGTTGATATTTGACCTGGGAGATGTGGTATAGGTTTTATACCTAATAAAAAAGAACCTTTACCTTTTGAGGATGATGACCATATTATGACTTATGTAGAATATATGGAATATCAAAAGTTATTAATAGATGATAATAAAAATGTTAAATTTTATTTTCCTTCAAAGATAATGTCTTGTAATATAGTTGGTTATGTTTGTTCTAAAGATAACTTTACTTCCGTGTTAGAGAATGCAAAATAATTGTGTAATATCTTTTATGTTAAAAGGAATGGTGCTATTAGAAAATGTAGTGATTATTGTACCATGGATATCAAAATAAGGGCCTTGGAAGAACTTTCCCATGATTTTCATCATCGAGAAAATGCACTCCTTGGGGATATATTCAATTTGACACCACATACATAGATGTCTCTAATCTATCATCGATACATTACAACTTTTCTTGAAGGAGTTGTAGTGCATCCCCTACCTGGTTACTCCAAATGGTAGCCATCCCCTCATTCTTGGCCCATTGGTGCTCTTCGTCAAACTAGATTGTATCTCCCTACAACTGGGTAACCTCTATCAATGTAGTGTTCCTATCAGTCTGTAGCTGGGACATTTGTATCTATAGTGAAGCTAGCTATACCTATAACTCCTCTATCTCCTAGCTCTAGCCTCCCACTATTGCTAATGTGGATACCTCTCCAAGATCTCTAACCCATGGACCCTCTGCCTATGTAGGAGCATCTCCCATATCTCCCTCTCTAATCTCTACTCCTAGGATGGTCTCCTCCACCATCCAGATTTGGACCTATGTCAGCCTTTGTCTAGGCATTGCAATAGCCTACTATGCCTTCTCCATGGCCCTGCAAGCTACCTCTCAGAATGCTTGCTACATGAACAGGTCCATAACTTGGCACCTCTGTACTGGTATGGGTGATGAGATCCTCTAGGGTGAAACTTATCTGTACCATCACTTGTATTCGATGGCCACCCTTGCATCACCTACCCCTAGGTCTATGTTAGGAGGATCATCCTAATCCTCCTTAGCCCATATGATGAGGTTTGGCTCACCTCCAACCCCTTATATGTCTTGGGTTACCCTTTAATACCAGTAATCCCTCAAGTTTGGTATTCCTTGTAAGATCTTGAACTGCCATAAGACTCGATAAAACCTAAACACCTTGGGCTCTCCCCTCTCTGACCGTATCCATATGATCCTCCTCACCCTCACCATCTCTATCTCATTGTTTACCTAGCTAGGGTGAAGCCTCCATGATTACCAGATGAGTTGTGTATCTCGTAACTCATCGATCACCCACCTTGCTAGTGGTAGGTTCCCTGCATAGGCCCTTGCAGTCCTCTCTAGGGATCTAGGCCATCTATATGCTGCTGGCCACTGGGTTGGATTATGGTCCTGGTAGTGCTAATGGTCTATGCATCGTAATATGCTCCTAACACCACACTTAGAGCAACATCATATGCACTAGTCCTATACACCACTTATACACAATGTTGTATAATGTCCTATATAGGTGGGCCAACACATAAGGGACCTATGCAAAGTGAAATCTCTACTACCACATGTCTGCCACTGCTCTTACTAGTGCCTATGGCATGTACCGTCTACTAGTGTGGCAGGTAAAGAGACCAACCACCACTCGTGAGAGTACTACGGTCAAAGGGTCCGCTCTATAGTAGCCAACCAGGTCATCCACTGCTATGATGTCCTCTCGCACCTAGCGAGTGAAACCTATGGAAAACCACTATAGAGTAGCTACCTTCCCATGGGCCCTATAAATCTTGTTCTCCTTGATGGGGATCCTCAGGATCCACTACACATCCTCTAGTGTGATGGTCATCTCCCCTATTGGTAGTCAGAACTTAGAAGTCTCTAGATACGGTCTAGCCTAACCATCTCTAGTCTAGTCATCTCTATTAGCCATAGAGTATCTAGCTCTACCAAATACCCTACCCGCCACTCTCGACTCTCAATAATAAATAGCTATATTCAACAAACAATATAAAATTTAATCAGTTCCATAAAAAAATCAAATTAATTAAAAATTTTAATTCAGCATAAGGAAATTTCAATTCACAATTAGCACTTCAGGTTTTACTTGTTTATTTTTCTTTCTTTTTCCATTTTATCTTTTTATTTTTCTTTTTTTCCCTTTCCTAGGTTTTTGCGAAGTCACATCCCCTTTTTAGGGTGCGTGACTTTGCTTTCGTGAAGTCACGCCCTCTATTTTCCTAGAGTGACTTCACAAATTCGCACTTGGTTTCTTCCAAGAGTAATTTCACCATGTTTCACCTAAGGTGAAATTGCACCTAAGCCATAAAGTTATTCCAGGGTCACAGCATGAAAATCGCCAACTTTTACAATAATTTTTTCTAAAAAATCCTAAAACCCTAGTCAAATTATGCAAAATAAGATGAAAATAAAGTGAAAGGAGGGACAAAGACAATCCTTACCTATTATTGAGCCCCGACCTTGCCTCTTGTAGTAACCGCTTGGTAAATTGGAAGTGCCATTGCTTTTCTCCCAACGCTTTGTTTTCTCCTCCTCGTAGTAAAAATGAATTAGGGTTTTACCCCTATTTTCCTTTTTAACCCTATTTTTTGTTTTTATCTTTCCTTTTTTTTTCTTCGCTCGATTTTCGCTCTTTCTCTCTCCTTTTTATTTAGCATTAGTTCTTTTAACTTTTTATGAAACGTCGATTTTTCATAAAAACTCGAGGAGGCACCCCGACCTATAGAGGTATTAATGTCCCTAATACCTTGATTTGCATGTAAATTAAAAAGTGTTTGGAATGTAGCAGGGATGATGAGAGGAAGAAAAATGAAGGAGAGCAAAGGAGGATCCAACGAGAGGATCTGTGTGATGAAATGTGATAAAGGATCCATCTTATC
This sequence comes from Wollemia nobilis, assembly GCA_028583015.1. Lineage (NCBI taxonomy): Eukaryota > Viridiplantae > Streptophyta > Pinopsida > Araucariales > Araucariaceae > Wollemia > Wollemia nobilis. Next base: position 732,024 of record JAQPPZ010005005.1, read on the forward strand.
AATAGGAGGCAGGAATACCAGCGAGGCGGACGAAGGTCAGAGGGGATCCAACGGGGATGAATCAGTGCACCTGGCAGTAGAAGGTCAACATGATGGATCGAAGAAGAAAGACAAGGACCCCCCAAATAAAGGAGGCCAAAGGGGGGCCCCCAACCCTAATGCGAGAGGATCATATGCCCACATGGTGGCAATCCATGCAACTCCAGACATCTGCTTTACCCAAGAACTATTTCCATCTGGTGAGGATTTGGACATCCTTGGTGAGGTCCTGAATAGTTTTTTGGAATTCAAAAAGTTTACCCTAATTGGCAAGTTCATAGGAGGACACCCAGACATGGAATCCATCTGCAAATGGGCTCTCTCCAAGTGGTGAATCTCTGGAAACATGGATATTGCGGCACTAACCCAGGGTTTCTTTGCCATCATCCTGAACAACCGAGAGGATTACTACAAAATCTTGGTGGGAGTACCATGGTTCCTGGGGTGCAGGAGCCTCTTTATTTGGAAGTGGGGAAAAAAATTCAACCCGGATACCCAAAACATCAATATTGCTATGATTTGGGTAAGGCTTCCCAGCATTCCTCGTCACTGCTGGCATGAAAATGTTATCAGAGGGATAGCATGGTCCATTGGATAATTGGTCTCCATTGATCCCCCCACTAAATCCTGGTCCATATTGACCCAGGCTTGATTCTGTGTGCTAGCAGACCTAGAATTCGAGATCCCCTCCTTCATAAACCTACGGTCAGGATCAACCTTCATAAAGAGATAGACCATCAAGTATGAGAACAAACCCACATTTTGTTCTCACTACCAAACTTAGGGGCACCTCCAGACTCAGTTTCTAGCTGCCAGGGGCCAATGAGGGGAGGAGATGACCAAAGGATCCACATACCCTCAAGACTCGTAGTTGGTGATGGGGGAGAAAAATAAGAGGAATCCTCCTCCCATTGACCAAATCCTGGCGAAGACCAAACCTGAATCGAGCAGACAACAAGCTCAAGAGAAGGAAAAATATGGGTTTGTCAAGCAATCGAAGCAAGGTTTACAGTAAGGAGGAAACTCCCTTTCGAAAAGGAGCATCGAGAGGCGGGTTTAAGCCTTCCACCCCAATATGAAGTAGAGGAACCAAATTCCCAGGTACAAATCTCTCGCATCACTAACTCCCCGTAATCCCTCATGGAAGATTATTTGCTAGGCAATAAGAAAACCTCACCCATTGGGAAAAGGGGGAGTTTCCTTCTCATCATCATGAAAAAAGGGGATCCTCCCTATCAGGAAGGGTCAGCCCTAGGAACACCTGAAGTAGGAAACAATCGATGGATTTTGGCAATGAGAGGAAATGAGGAAGACCTCCTGGAAAAGATCAAAGAGATAAAGAAACAATGGAGGATGTGGTGAATGGGACCCAACTATTGCTATTATCGGATGATTTGGACACTCAGTGGGACAAAGCATAAGGAACCAAACCCCCATTCTATATGGTGAAGGGAGGTAAGAAAACCTCCAAATCATCAAGATGAAGGTTCTCTCATGGAATGTGAGAGGACTGATCGGAGTAGCCAAGCAGAGGATGGTTGTGGACCTCTAAAAATGATCAAATCCCTCTATCCTTATCCTCCAAGAGACCAAGGTTGATGTGGTCTCTACTAAAAAAGTAGCAAAAGCTATCTAGACCAAAGCAAAGCTCCTGTTTAGTCCAGCTTAAGGATCTTCAGGTGGGTTCATGGTTTTATGGGACTTGACCCTTGTAGAAGGAAGTCTGCTTTCTTCATCCAACATGATTCTCAATATCCTCTTTCATTCTAAGATAGGAAATCAATCGTGGATCCTGTCCAACATCTACGCCCCCAACTCGATTATTGAGTGGGCTGAGATGTGGAATACCATCACCCAGATGTGAAGGAATTTTAATGTCCTCCCCTAGATAATAGGGTGGACTTCAACTACCCTTTACATCCTTCCAAAAAAAATGGAGGATTTGATATTGGTTCCAAAAGCATAGAAGACTTCATATATTTTGTCGACACCAACAAACTAGTTGACATAGAGCTCAAAGGTTCCTCTTTTACCTGGAGCAACAAGAGAACAAGGAGTGGGTTTATCCAGGTCAAGCTAGACAGGTTCCTTATCTCCCAGGAGGCTATTCCCTTCTTGGAGATGCGACCATCCTAGCTCTTCCCAGGATCAGATCAGACCACAACCCCATCATTCTTGAATCGGGCAAAGGGCCTAGTTTCAAAACACCCTTTAGGTTCCAATCCATGTGGACCCATCATAAATATTTCAGAGTGTAGGTAGCGGTATGGTGGAAGTAGGAGGCAAAAGGATCCGCCTCAAAACACCTAGCCCTGAAGCTTAAATTTGTCAAAGAAAACCTTAAGAAATCAAATAAGGAGGTCTTCCACAAATTATTCGAATCCAAGAAAACCATGTCTGGAAGCCTCAAAAACTTGGAAAGAAGGTTGGAGGCAGGTGTCTTTAGTGAATCTGACAGAAACAAAGAGAGAATCTGTTGGTTCGACTTTTATACACACCCTGTGAAGAATGATCATGAAAACCCGATAACACTTATATGGGATAAATCCCACTCACTTTAGGATCTTGCTAGATATCCAAGGTGTGAGTTACAGAGTTGGGTCGAATGTCTATTCAAATTTTTCCACTTCTGGAATAGTTTCAAGTGGACTGTCTGTTACCTTATAATGGGTCCTGGACTTAGTTCAGTAATGCTCTTGGAATTGGTTATATTTGTGGACACTCAGATTTACAATCAGTTCTTTGATCTAGCTCTTTATGTGTTAGCAGATTTAAATAAAAGACAAATGTAAAAGAAAATTAAAATGGATCATTCAATCGGTGGAACAGAAAGAGTAGGGTAGGGCAGAAAGATAAATTTATCCAACTTAGCTGCAAAACTAAAACTACCAATTTTAGTTATACCGGTTAGCTTCACAATAGAACAAATCAAAGAGGAAAGTGTCCAACTTTCTAAGATCACCTTCCACTAAGAGCATAAGATAGAGACAACAACAGATCTGAAAGAAAATCACAAACATAAGGGAAGTCGGTTAAAATTGGTATCTCTCACCAGCAGCCTAGCTCGCACAGTGAGGACAGAGCAATTAGAACAGGCCTGAACCTTAAATCCGTAATTTTCCCTAACATACAATAAAGAAAATGAAGCCTAGCAAGCATATCCAATCCTGGTAACATAGATCTACAACATAATTTAAATAAACCTTAATGAAACGAAAACAAAAGAAGATGAACTTATCACAATCTGAAAGAGATTAGGCTCCTGGCCACGCTATCACAGAAAATGAAAATCACACCAACTCTAAGTCCAGAACAAAACTTTCAAACAAGATTTGTAGGAAATTGCTCCAATAGCTTTTATTTCTAAGTTTTTGCCTCTCCGAATTTACATTTCGAAGAAGTATTTATAGACTCAGGACAGACCCTAATCTTTTTAGAAATATCTTCCTCTCAAACCCTAAATATTATCCTCTAAACCTTACTACCCAGGTTTTACAATATAAGGCCCTTTAAAAATAGAGTTTTTTTTTAAACCCTAACCACTCTACAAATCTTAGTGCAGTTACTTGCCATAAATGGAGAAGGCATGATCTGATATTATTCTCATCCATATGTAACTACAAGTAAATATCTTCATTTTCTGGCCGACTGGTGCATCTTCCAGGAACGTCTCATTAATTCCTTAGAGAAATTCAGATGAGTCACTGGTTTCTCTGACATTTTATCTTCGCAAAGCCGCCTCTAGGTTGAAATTCTTTGCACGCCATTACTTTCACCATAAATTCTCCTATTAAATGCGTCCATCAGCAAATTCTGATAACTGTGTGTAGATATTTTCATTTTTCGGTTAATTTTTGACATATTCCTTTAAGTGAGGTAGCTGCTTAGTCACCGTAAAGTCTCTTTGCGGCCAGATCTATAAAATCTAGATGAAAAAAAAATTCTCGACATCTCACATTTCCATCTGATGGCCTTCATTTGATCTGTGCTTATTTTGTCTCTTTTCTGCCATTACTTCCGCTAGTATGCAACTGCTAGCTGACTTTCTGCAAGAGACAAGCAAGGATTAGTATTTTAATATTATTAATTTAAAACCCTAATGTTCATTATATGTCGGCTTTATTTTTTTGACACGTGTCATGAAATCGTGACATTTTCCTTCACCTTGCCTCTGCTTCAACTTTCTTCCACGAAACCGCGACATGTCGTGATTTCCTGGCATGTCGCAAAATCGCGACGTCTCCTCACACTCTGTTTCTTCATCACTTCTTCATCATGAAATCGTGACACATCATGATTTCATGACGTCATGATTTTGCGACATCACAATTTCGTGACGTCCCCTTTGACTTAGCTTTTGTTGGCACTTTCGTCGCGAAATCATGATGTCGCGATTTCATGATGAAAGTGCCAAAAAAAGCTAAGTCAAAGGGGACATCGTGAAATCATGACGTCGCAAAATCACGACATCGCAAAATCGTGACACGTCGCGATTTTGCGACGTCGTGATTTTGCGACGTCACGATTTCATGACGTCCCCTTTGACTTAGCTTTTGTTGGCACTTTCATCATGAAATCGTGACACGTCGCGATTTCGTGACATCCCCTTTGACTTAGCTTTTGTTGGTGCTTTCATCGTGAAATCACGACACATCGCGATTTCATGACGCCCCCCTTGACTTAGCTTTTGTTGCCACTTTCGTCGCGAAATCGTGACACGTTGCGATTTTGCGACGTCCCCTTTGACTTAGCTTTTGTTTTGAAATTTTTTCGTGAAATCGCGACATGTCGCGATATCGCGACGTGCCCTTCAAGCTTGGCTTCTGACTCAAACCTGTCGTGATATAGCGACACTTCCAAGACTTGCACTTTTATTCCAAAACCTGTCGTGATATCGTGACACTTCCAAGACTTGCACTTTTTTTTGAAAACACATCGCGATATCGCGACACTTCCAAGACTTGCACTTTTTTTCGAAAACACGTCGTGATATCGCGACGTTTTCTACAAGCTTTCCTTTTGGTCCAAACCTGTCGCGATATCGTGACGTTCTCATCACTTGGTTCTTTTAGTCCAAATATGTCATGATATCGTGACGTTTTCTACAAGCCTCGCTTTCAACCAAAATATGTCGCGATATCGTGACGTTTCCAAAAATGGAAATGTCACAAAATCACGACGTTTCCAAAAATGGAAATGTCGCGAAATCGCAACGTTTTCATTACTTAGCAAATTTTCCAAAAATTGTAGGTTGACTCCAATGAATTCATTCATCTGTATTCTGCATTTTACATATCTGTGAAAGATATTTTTACTCAGAATTATCCTAACATTAAAGAAGTGAATTCTAAATTGAAATTAAAGTCACATGCAAGACTACTTAGATACTTTGGTATATGCAAAAATTGAAAAAGAAGGAGGCAAGCAAAATTTGGAATTAAAACCTGAAAAACATCAAGAGGGTCCCTACGGCAAAATGAAAGCTAAATATTTTCAAAGGATGGAATTTCATTTTTTCAGTGGGGGTGTGTTGCTTCTCAAAAAATGGCAATATCTGTGGGAAAATAGTAGCACTATTTTAGAATCTAGGACTCTAGTTTCAAAACAATATAGACCATGTACCATGCTTTGCCACAAATATTCTTCAAAATAATTCAACTACTACCTGATAGTTGTCAAAATTTCCCAAGGACATACTAGGTTGAATCATTTAAGGGGAAACTGAGTAGGGCTCTAGTTTCGAATGTTGTACTCTAGATTGATCAGCTTTTCTATATTGTGAAAGGGGAAACTGAGTAGGGCTCTGTTTACTAGTTTAGCCTTTTACAGCCCCGACAGAGTTACTCTTTAGATTTTCACGACCCTGATCCACAACTGTGAGGTGGTATCTGCAACTTGGTAAAAGAAAACATCTTCTGAAGCCTTGGCTATCTCTTTCATTACATAACTTCTTCTTTTTTTTTTTTTGTGTGGGAAATAACAGAGTGTTAGTTTTATGTTGTCTTGCTCAACTTTCACCTTCTCTCTTTCTCCTTTGAAAAATACCGAAATCTGAAAAGCCTTGCTAAAAAACAATTTTTTTTTTTTTAATATTTCATCGATCTGAAACTGCTTCAGCCTGGGTACTGATGGCCTCTCTGGATACTCAAATAATTTCACGAGTCAGAGTCCCCTCTTACGATCAACTTTTCTTGGATTCCTTGGGAGTTTCTCCAGCCAAACAGTATAGCAGTTTCTTTATAATTAAAATAATTATGGCAAGCAAGACACAAAATCCAATCATATTTCTACTGTTGTTTTGAATAAAAAAATAGTTTCACTGTTCAGTTTAAGCAGACTATATATTAATTAGAATAAAACAAAATGAACACAGGATTTTGAACTCAGAATAAAACAATTTTTTAAAGGCTGATTCTTTCTTTACTGCCCAGGCAAAACTTAAAAAAAATAGAATTTTAAAAGCTAAAATAAATTTGTACAGACCCCAAAGGATAAACATAGAACTTTAAAAACAAACTACTTTGTACAGACCCCAAAGGATAAACAAAATAAAATAAAATAAAACTACTTTGTACAGACCCCAAAGGATAAACAAAATAAAATAAAATAAAACTACTTTGTACAGACCCCAAAGGACTTTAAAACCAAACAAAATAAAATAAAAACAAACTACTTCAAAGCCTATTTACAATATATACACATGTTACAATGCCTTTGTGATTTATTCAAACAATGTATCGGATGGGACTGCTGAGAAATAATGCTTTAGGTATTGACCATTAATAGGAAGGTTCAAAAAATTACCCTCAAGGTCCTGTAGATGGAATGCATTATTACCTAGGATCTCGGCAATTTGGTATGGCCCTATCCATAGTGGCTACAACTTTGTATGTTTACCTTTCTTTTCATGGGCTTTGTACCATAGAAGCACCAGGTCTGTGAGTCTGAAGGCCTTCACTTTGGCTCTTTTGTCAAACCAGCATTTGACTATTTCTTGGTGCTGACTGAAATGTTCCAGGACTTGAAGTCGTTCATCCTGCAAATTAGTTAAATCCAAAATACGAGCCTCTGCATCTGCTTGATCCTCAAAATAGTCTAAAACAAATTGATAAGTAGGCAATTTCAAAGAAATAGGAACAATGGGCTGAATACCATACAACAAAGCAAATGGGGAATTATTAAGAGCTACTTTATGTCTTATCCTGTCAGCCCAAAGTGCATATTTCAATAATGTGTGCCATTGTCTGGGTTTGTTTGCAGCAGACTTCTTAATGGCATTCATTAGATTCTTATTTGTGGACTCAACTAGTCCATTACCCTGGGGGTAATAGTTGGATGCAAATATGATGACTATCCCCATATGGTATGCCCACTCTGCAAACTCTAATGATTGAAAGGCTGGCCCGTTATTGCACACAAAATCCAAAGGAACTCTAAACCTGGTTATGATATTTGACTCTAGAAATTCGATCACCTCATGGGTTGTAATCCTCATGGTAGCTGCTGCTTCAACCCATATTGTGCAATAATCAGTAGCTGTTAGAACATACTTATGCCCCGTCGATGAATTTGGGTTTATCACACCCACAAAGTCAAGTCCCCATTGCATAAAAGGTTTGTTTATTACAATAGGCTGTAATGGTAGAGCTCGATTAGCCTCTTTAGATGCAAAATTCTGACACTGATGGCAAGTTCTCACATGGTAATGTGCATCTTTAAACAATGTAGGCCAGTAATAGCCTACCCTCAATATCCTATGTGCAATAGCGGAACTTGAAGAATGCCTGACCCCTAACTTCTCATGAAAACTGGACATCACCTCATTGACTTCATTTTGAGAAATGCATCTTAAGAAAATGCCAACATAATTTTCTCTATACAAGTTACCTCCTTTGAGCAAAAAATGAGCAGATTTCAACTTTAGTGCTCTTCTCTGGGTTCTATTTAGGTGAGATGGGCAAACTCCAAATTGCAACAAATGAATGATATCTCCATACCAATCATCGAATCCAGAATCCAGCCGATTAATTTCTCCTTGTACAGGTACTTCAACAATATGTCAAGACAACCCAAGTCCTCTGAATAATTTTGTAGGCCAAATTTCTAAGTCGTATTATTGCAGTCTTGTAACCCAATTACCTCTCAGTTCACCCAATTCGTCCTAGCTTACTAAGTACTTGACAGCTGGATCAGGAACTATAGCATGGACTTTGCTTCTTAGTATGTAGTGCTTGAATTGCTTAACTGCTCTTACTAAGGCATATGCTTGCTTATCCAAGCGAGAGTATTTGAGCTCAGCCCCCTTTAAGTTGGTACTCTTGAAGGCAATCGGATGCTCCCCTATTTCTCTTCGTTGGGTCAAAACCGCAGCAAGTGTGTGTTCTGAAGAAAAGGAGTACAAATAAAAATCTGTACTAAAGTCTGGGCTCACCAGCACTGGAGCTTGTTGGATGGTAGATTTGATCTCCTGAAATGCTGTTTTGGCTTCTGTTGTCCAAACGATCTTTGCAGTTTCCTTCAACATGTCATTCAGTGGCTTGACTATTTCTGCGAAGCCGGAGATGAACTTCCTGAAAAAATTAATTTTCCCAAAAAAAGATCTTAACTCTTTCTTGGAGTTTGGAAAGGGTATCCCGGATATGGCTTCAACTCTGTCAGGATCCATGGAAATGCCATCTTTGTTCATCAGGTTTCCAAGGAGCTTTCCTTCAGTTACACCAAAAACACACTTCTTCGGGTTCAAAGAAATGCCGAACTCCCTGCATTTGTTGAAAACAGACTCCAAGTGTTTTATGTGGTCAAACCGAGATTTAGAGAAAACTGTTAAGTCATCCATGTAAACAACAATGCACTTACCCATAAGGCCTCTGAAAGCATGATCCATTGCACGTTGAAAAGTAGCTCTAGCATTAATCAATCCGAACGACATTCTTTTGTAGGCAAAAGTTCTCCACTTGGTTGTGAAGGCAGTTTTCATCCTGTCTTCCTTCTCAACTAGTATCTGATTATACCCTGAGAATCCGTCTAAGAAAGACATCATCTTTGATCCATTCACAATTTGTAGCACCTCATCCATGGAAGGTAGAGGATAATTATCTTTCTTAGATGCCTTGTTCAAATTTCTAAAATCCACACACAAGCAGATCTCTCCATTTTTCTTTCTGACCGACACCAAATTGGCCACCCAAGTAGAATGCCTAACGGGAAAAATAATGGTGGCACTCAATAATTTTTCTACCTCCTTCTTGATGAGGGGATCTAGCAGTGCGTTGACATGCCTCTGTTTTTGCCGAAAAGGTTTGCAAAACTCTTTTAAAGGTATAACATGAGTGTAAACTTTCGGATCAAAAACCTTTAAGTCTTTGTAAGACCAGGCCATAACATCCTTGGACCTGTGAAGAAAATCAATCATATTTCTTTTTATTTTAGGGTCACAAGTTTTAGCCAACTTGAGGTGCCTGGGATCTTCTTAAGTCCCCACGTTCAGGTTCTCAGTCTCACTATTTGTTACACCCATAGAATCCCCAGAACTCACCTTTTTCTTGATTTGGTCAACATCAAAGAGCCGCTCCAATTCCACCATCCCTTTTGGAATTCTGTTATATTTCAACCTTATTATTCCCATTTCATCATCTAACTGCTCCAACAGAGTATCCCTTTGTCCATAATCGATTATAGCATTTTCAAACGCTTTGGTACTCTGTAAAAAATTTATAATCTGTTGGTCATCAGAGAAAACCTGAAAATTATCCACATTATTTGGGACCGAAGGACAAGGGACTAACTCGATCAAAAACTTGTTCCATTTGAATTCTTCCAGTGGTTTCAGACTTGCGGCTAATGAAGCCAAGACATCTTTACGTGAATTCTGCTCTCTAGGTATGTGCGTTAAATTAAAAGCATCAAAATCTTCCACGAGATCCCATGCTCGATGTTTGTATCCTTTTAAGTAAGATGCTTTGCATTGGAATTTACCTTTAACTTGATTAGCCACCAACTCTGAATCTATAAAAACTTGGATATTTCTTACACCTCTGTCCAAAGCAAATTTCAATCCTAGCACTAGTGCTTCGTATTCTGCTAAATTATTTGTGCAAGGGAACTGTAGGTGATAAGACATAAAATATGTCTGACTTTCAGGCTCTTTAAGGACTACCCCTGTACCAGAACCCTGTTTAGATTTAGCCCCATCCAAATGAAGCATCCAAACTTCATTACTATGAACAAGATGAGCTTTACTAGACTTCTCATTTTGTCCCGTTGTTAAATTATAAACTCCTATATCTACATCAGCAATATTTACAGTCTCATTTTTTGCATCATATTCAGTGATCGTATGTTTGTATCTGGGTTCTCTTTCAACCCTTAATTGGTTTGCAACTCCTTTCCATGGCAACCACATATGTGAAAAATTAGTTGCCAAGTATCCATTCAAAGATTTTGACCAATCCCTGCTCAAAAGCATCCCATACCCCACAGGAATATCTACCACCTGAATTTCAATCCTGTGTTGTGCCCTTGGCTCAGATGCTAACTGGATATGAATATTATGAAGTTCACCTACTACTTTAACCTCTGATTTATCCAATTGGACAACTCTTCTTTCAGACTTCATTAGGGTTAAACCCAACTGTTGACAAATGGCCAAAGGCATAACATTAGCTAAAGCACCCGAATCTACCAGACAGTTGTGTAAAATTTTCCCAAAAATATGAACAGTCAGTAGAAAAGGCGAAACTTCAATATTCTCTTTATACATGGCTACATTTGCATTTGCCATCTTCTTTCCCCTATCCAAAGATTTGGTAGTAGGCCCAGAGTATGTTTTAATCAAGTTATCCCTCTGTTCTGAAATTTGGGCCAACTCATGAAGAGTGATGTTGGATTTGATCTTCTTCATGTCCTCCACTATATTATATCCCTTATTGAGTGGAGGGACAAATGCATCTGGTCCTCTCGGATTTACTCCCTTGGGTGGAGATGGGTTATTGATTGAATATGGATCTGGAGGAACATTGTGGGAGTTGTTCGGAGGGGTAGACGTAGTGTTGGGCTCCAAATTTCTGTTTCTGAGGTTATAGTTTTCCCTCCTGTATTTTTGAAAAGCCTGTACCTCATCCATAGGCATTTCAACTACATTCTCAGACTCACTTGGAAAAGTGAAAGAATCTAAGACCATAGCTGCACTGTGGCTGGATGAACTTGGGTCGTCCGCATTTCTTTGATGTTCAGGAGAAATCAACTCCCCAAATAAAGCTTCAAAGGCATTACAAAATTCCAAACAATCCAACTCCCCGTGCTAAGAAGTAGCATGTATCCTGCACCAGTTAGGCAAAGCCAAATCACAAATATTTACATCATGACCTTTACCTTTATAATCCTTATTGGGTTCGTATGGGGGCCGATTGAATCTGTTCTGCTGATAAGAATACCTGTTTGAGTTCTCCCCAGTAGAAACCTGCCTTTTAAAACTTAAAAAGTCATTGGCCAACTTTTGGACTATTTTTGACACTTCCTCAACTCTTGTGCTATTAGCTTCTTTACCTGGATTCTATACATTTTCAGCAGGTGTTACAGCCAATGGATTGCTTATTGGTGGGATTTGATGTGTTGGCAACATCATTTGATGCAGTATGGGATTGAAGACAGGGGTACCTTATGTGACCAAAGGAATTTGATGAGCATTTAAAGGTTGAGGCCCCAATTGCCTTTCTAGAACTAAAGCTTCTTTGTAAGCCTCTATTAGATTGGTAATAGAGGTATCTATTTTCAAAAAAACAGAAGTCATTGGATCTAGAGAATTCCTAAAAATCTCTAATTCTAGGTCTGCATTTGGCACATAATAACCAGCCAGTCTACCATAAGCCTTTTGAAATCTAACATTGTATGATCTGACAGATTCATTTATTTCTCTTTTAATACCAGAAAACTGTTGATATAATACACTGGGATCTATTACTTCACCAAACTGTGATACAAAAACCTTTTCCAAGTCATTCCAACTAGTAATAGAATCGTTAGTGAGATTCAGAAACCAGTCATATGCTCCCTCTTGGAGAGTGAACGGGAATAATTTGCAAGCCACATCTTCATGCTGTACGTTTAACAATTTTAGAGCATTCTTGAATGCTACTAGGTGTTCTTCCACTGTCCTAGTTCCATCATGCTTCTATTTGGGAAGATATCTCTTAGGATTTTTGGGCAGGTCATGTGCTGCACCCGAGATATTTAAGGCAGTGGAACCCAACCAGTTGGCCATTACTACTTTATTGACGAAGATACTTTCAGTTATAGTTGGAGTAACTACAAGTGGTGAAAAAACTATTCCAGACAAGGAATTGGCCCTTCTGAGGCTGCTTCTTCTTGGAGTTTCTAACTCAGGCACAAGGAGCTCTCCAACTCTGGAATGGGACCTTGTTACTCTATAAGTGGAATCCATCTTTTCACAAGCAACTTATAATCTTACAATCCTTAACAAACTACTAAACTTTTGGCCCTCCTTCTAGCACCAATTTTAAATGTTGGTGTTGAGTTCCGCTATTTAGGCAAAACTCAAGCAAACAAGTTTTTAAAATGCTGAGGAGGGAAAAAGGCTATCAGACTCTGGATAAAACACAATATTTTTTAAATACCACATACAATCATACTTCTCAACTCAAGCGCACTAAGAATGTAAGTTCGGCCCTCCTTCTAGCACCAATTTTAAATGTTGGTGTTGAGTTCCGCTATTTAGGCAAAAACTCAAACAAACAAGTTTAAAAAGAGCTAAAGAGGAGGGAAAAGGATTCAAAAGATAAAACACCAGACTCTGCTCAAACAACTTACAATACTGAATAGAGTTCAGGGCCCTCCTAGCGCTAGTTTTAAATGTTGGTTCGACTTTTATACACACCCTGTGAAGAATGAGCATGAAAACCCGATAACACTTATACAGGATAAATCCCACTCACTTTAGGATCTTGCTGGATATCCAAGGTGTGAGTTACAGAGTTGGGTCGAATGTCTATTCACTCTTTTCCACTTTTGGAATAGTTTCAAGTGGACTGTCTGTTACCTTACAACGGGTCCTGGACTTAGTTCAGTAATGCTCTTGGAATTGGTTATATTTGTGGACACTCAGATTTACAATCAGTTCTTTGATCTAGCTCTTTATGTGTTAGCAGATTTAAATAAAAGACAAATGTAAAAGAAAATAAAAATGGATCATTCAATCGATGGAACAGAGAGAGTAGGGTAGGGCAGAAAGAGAAATTTATCCAACTTAGCTACAAAACCAAAACTACCAATTTTAGTTATATCGGTTAGCTTCACAATAGAAAAAATCAAAGAGGAAAGTGTCCAGCTTTCTAAGATCACCTTCCACTAAGAGCATAATACAGAGACAACAACAGATCTGAAAGAAAATCACAAACAGAAGGGAATTCAGTTAAAATTGGTATCTCTCACCAGCAGCCTAGCTCGCACAATGAGGATAAAGCAATTAGAACAGGCCTGAACCTTAAATCCGTAATTTTCCCTAACATACAATAAAGAAAATGAAGCCTAGCAGCATATCCAATCCTGGTAACATAGATCTACAACATAATTTAAATAAACCTTAATGAAACGAAAAAAGAAGAAGATGAACTTATCACAATTTGAAAGAGATTAGGCTCCTGTCCATGCTATCACAGAAAACAAAAATCACACCAACTCTAAGTCTAGAACAAAACTTTCAAACAAGATTTGCAGGAAATTGCTCCAATAGCTTTTATTTCTAAGTTTTTGCCTCTCCGAATTTACATTCTGAAGAAGTATTTATAGACTCAGGACAGACCCTGATCTTTTCAAAAATATCTTCTTCTCAAACCCTAAATATTATCCTCTAAACCTTACTACCCAGGTTTTACAATATAAGGCCCTTTAAAAATAGAGTTTTTTTATAAACCCTAACCACTCTGCAAATCTTAGTGCAGTTACTTGCCATAAATGGAGAAGGCATGATCTGATATTATTCTCATCCATCTGTAACTGCAAGTAAATATCTTCATTTTCTGGCCGACTGGTGCATCTACCGGGAACGTCTCATTAATTCCTTAGAGAAATTCGGATGAGTCATTGGTTTCTCTGACATTTTATCTTTGCAAAGCCACCTCTGGGTTGAAATTCTTTGCACGCCATTACTTTCACCATAAATTCTCCTATTAAATGCGTCCATCGGCAAATTCTGGTAACTGTGTGTAGATATTTTCATTTTTTGGTTAATTTTCGATATATTCCTTTAAGTGAGGCAGCTACTTAGTCACCGTAAAGTCTCTTTGTGGCCAGATCTGTAAAATTTGGATGAAACAGAAATTCTTGGCATCTCACATTTCCATCTGACGGCCTTCGTTTGATCTGTGCTTATTTTGTCTCTTTTTCGCCATTACTTCCGCTAGTATGCAACTGCCAGCTGGCTTTCTGCAAGAGACAAGCAAGGATTAGTATTTTAATATTATTAATTTAAAACCCTAATGTTCATTATATGTCGGCTTTATTTTTTTGACACGTGTCGCGAAATCGTGACATTTTCCTTCACCTTGCCTCTGCTTCAACTTTCTATCGTGAAACCACGACACGTCGTGAATTCGCGACGTCTTCCCGCACTCTGTTTCTTCGTCATGAAATCGTGACACGTCGCGATTTCATGACGTCCCCTTTGAATTAGTTTTTTTTGGCACTTTCATCACAAAATCGTGACATGTCACGATTTCACGACGTCCCCTTTGACTTAGCTTTTGTTGGCGCTTTCGTCACGAAATCATGACACGTCGTGATTTCGCGACGTCGTGATTTCATGACATCCCCTTTGACTTAGCTTTTGTTGGCGCTTTTGTTGCAAAATCGTGACACATCATGATTTTACGACATCGCGATTTCACAACATCCCCCTTGACTTAGCTTTTGTTGGTGCTTTCGTCATGAAATCGTGACACGTCGCGATTTCGTGACGTCCCCCTTGACTTAGCTTTTGTTGGCACTTTCGTCATGAAATCGTGACAGGTCACGATTTTGTGATGTCCCCTTTGAATTAGCTTTTGTTTCAAACTTTTGCCGTGAAACCGCGACATGTCACAATATCGCGACATGTCACGAAATCGCGACGTGCCCTTCAAGCTTGGCTTCTGACTCAAACCTGTCGCGATATCGCGACACTTCCAAGACTTGCACTTTTCTTTCAAAACCTGTCGTGATATCGTGACACTTCCAAGACTTGCACTTTTTTTTGAAAACACGTCATGATATCGCGACACTTCCAAGACTTGCACTTTTTTTCGAAAACACGTCACGATATCGCGACGTTTTCTACAAGCTTTCCTTTTGGTCCAAAACTGTCGCGATATCGCGATGTTCTCATCACTTGGTTCTTTTAGTCCTAATATGTCATGATATCATGACGTTTTCTACAAGCCTCGCTTTCAACCAAAATATGTCGCAATATCGCGATGTTTCCAAAAATGGAAATGTCACGAAATCGTGACGTTTTCATTACTTAGAAAATTTTCCAAAAATTGTAGGTTGACTCCAATGAATTCATTCATCTGTATTCTGCATTTTACATATCTGTGAAAGATATTTTTACTCAGAATGATTCTAACATTAAAGAAGTGAATTCTAAATTGAAATTAAAGTCACATGCAAGACTACTTAGATACTTTGGTATATGCAAAACTTGAAAAAGGAGGCAAGCAAAATTTGGAATTAAAACCTGAAAAACATCAAGAGGGTCCCTACTGCAAAATGAAAGCTAAATATTTTCAAAGGATGGAATTTCATTTTTTCAGTGGGGGTGTGTTGCTTCTCAACAGAATTCTCCTGGCAGACTTTCACACTATCCTGGCCAAGGAAGAGACCTTCTGGATACAAAAATCTAGAGATCTATGGCTGAAGGAAGGAGACTCCAACACCAGGTTTTTCATGCTTCTACCCTCCGACATAGAGGTTCCAAAAAAATAAAGGAAATTTGGTGAAGTGATGGTATGGCTACCAAGGACATTGTTGAGATAAGAACTGAAGTGGTGGGCTTCTTTCAGGATTTGCTGGGATCCTCCCCTGAAAGTGACTTACAGGCCCAAAGAGATCTTTTGGCAAAAATCCCCTCTCTGGTACCCCAGGAGGCTAGCCTCAGGCTCCTGGATCATTTTTCTTCTTTCGAGATCAAGGAGGCCTTGTTTTCTATGCAACGTAACAAAACCCCGGGTCCAGATGGGTTTCCTCCTTGCTTTTTCCAGACCATGTGGGAGGTCATGGGGAATGACATTTGTGATGCAATTCATGATATCCAAGCCTCTAGATCCATCCACCCCAGTATGAACACCACCTTATTAGCTCTTATTCCAAAAACCTCTACCTATAGGACCTTCTTGGCCTATAGACCCATCAGCCTTTGCATTGTTTTCTACAAGATCCTGACCAAAGTCTTAGCTAACAAGATGAAGCCCATCTTGCCCTTGCTCATTGACCCTTGCCAAGGCAGCTCTATGAAAGGTAGAAACATCCTTGATGGTGTCGTTTCCATCCATGAGACTCTCCACTCTACATCCTTTCTAATAAGGCTTCCCTCTTTCTCAAGATTGACATGAACAAAGCCTTTGACAGGGTGGATAGGGGTTTCCTCTATGCTATTCTCCTAAAGTTTGGGTTCCCTCCCTCTTGGATCGACCTCATCCAAAGCTACATATCCACCCCTTATTTCTTTGTCCTAATAAATGGGTCCCCTATAGGCTACTTCCAGAGTACCAGAGGGCTTAGGCAAGGAGACCCGCTATCCCCCATTCTCTTCATCATCTTGATAGAGGTTCTAGGTAAAAAACTCAAGGAAAACCTTCAAAAATAGAGGATTTCGGGCATCATCCCCACCTCTGGAGTGGAAGAAGTCACCCACCAGTATTTTGTGGATGAAACCCTCTTGTCTACTATCACCTCTATGGCCCAGGCCAGACACATCAAGAGGATCCTCTCCCTTTATGAGCGAGTTGCGGGCCAGAAAGTAAACTACACCAAGAGCAAGATTTTCTTCCTAAATACTACCTAGGGGAAATAGATTCGCATTGCCAGAATCCTGGGATGCACTATCGAATCTCTCCCTACCACCTACCTTGGGCTCCCCCTCTTCTGTAGTGGCAGGGCCAAGGACAACATGTCGAATATGGTGGTGGAGCAAATTCATAGGAATATGGCCTCTTGGAAAGGCAAGT
This sequence comes from Wollemia nobilis, assembly GCA_028583015.1. NCBI lineage: Eukaryota > Viridiplantae > Streptophyta > Pinopsida > Araucariales > Araucariaceae > Wollemia > Wollemia nobilis. The sequence continues at coordinate 749,279 of JAQPPZ010005005.1, forward strand.
TTCTATCCCAGGTAGGTAAGGCTACCCTCACCAAAGCTTACCTCCAAGGGATCCTAACCTACTTCATGTCAGACTTCAGCATCCCAATATCTGTCCACCATAAGATCGAATAGAGTCAGAGGAACTTTCTATGGTCTGGGAATGAAGATAAATCTAGGATTCCTTTGGTGGCATGAGACAAGGTGTGTAAAAGCAAAGACCAAGGTGGGCTTGGGATAAGAAGAACTAGTCTGATGAACCTAGCCCTCGTGGCCAAGCATGCTTGGAGGATCTTGACCAACGATCCTGTGGAGTGGGTAAAAATCATCAAGAAGAAATACCTCGCCAACTGCTCCTTCCTGGATGCTGAGGTCCCCTCTAGTGGATCCACCTTCTAGAAAGTAGTCCTCCAATCCAGGAAGTTGCTCAGCAAGGGATTCTGATGGATTTTAGGAGATGGGCAGACAATCAACTTCTAGAAGGATAGATGGGCTGAAGAAGATCCTCTATCTCAGAAGGCTGAACTTTCCCTCCTAAAATCCATGGTGGACCCAAACTCCCAGCAAAAGGTAGAAGACTACATTGTGAGGAAGGATGGTAGCCCTCAGTGGAACATCCTAACCCTCATCGGTCGTGAAGCTGAAGTCTCCTCTCTAGATAAGATCCTCCAGAGCATTACCATCCTAACTGCCAGAAGACCCAACAAGATGATCTAGATGGGCACTGACACTGGCATCTTCTCGGTTAGGACAAACTACGAGATCCTTTCCAAATAGGCTGAGGGGGATTTCTTGTGGCAGATAGTCTGGTGGAAAGGAGTGATCCTGAAGGTAAATTTCTTTGCTTGGATTTTTTTCAAAATAAAGCTCTAACCATGGACAACCTCCACAAAAGAGGGTTTGCCTTCCCCAGTAGGTATTATTTGTGCATGGCAGATTGTGCATCCATAGATCATATTTTCCTTCACTTCCCGTCCACCACCATGGTGTTCAGTGTGATCCTATCCTCCTTTCAGGTCCCATGGAGTCCTCCTAGGACAATCCAGGAAGCCTTTGCTCAATGGCCAAACCCGTTGAGAAATCCTAAGCTCCGATTCCTTTTCGATGTGTCCTTCCATCACATACTTTGGTAGATTTGAGGAACGAAAGAGTCTTCGGTAATCCTCCAAGAGACCCCCCTTCCATAGCCTTCAGAGCTCTTGCCTTTGCAATAGAAAATTCAAAATTCACTCCTAGTACCCTCCCCAAGATCTGGTCGAACAAAACTATGTTTAAAAGGATGAACCTCAAGGAGGATCTAGACCACCTTGACATCCTTTCACCCAAGCTCAAGGTCAAATGGAGAAACCCCTCAGAGGGTTGTCTTAAGTTGAACTTTGATGGCGTTGCTCGTGGCAACCTGGGGCCAGCAACTGTAGAAGGGGTGGTCAGAGATCACAGGGGGAGGATTATCCTCACCTTCTATGAGAACTTGGGTATCCAATCTAATAATAGTGTGGAGGCCAAGGGTGTCCTCATAGGGCTTCAACTCCTCTCAGAGGATCCTCGCCCTTTGGTCATCAAAGGTGACTCTATGAATATCATAAGGTATCTATCGAATGGCAAAGATCCTTCATGGAAAGTTTTCAATATTGTATCTGAGGCAAGGATCCTCCTATCTAGACGGACTGGATGCCCAAATAAATTACATCTACCAGGAGGGTAACAGGCTAGCAGATTACATGGCTAATAAATGTCTTTTGACATCTATGTTGGTAGTATGGAGGTCATACTTTCCGGATGAGGTGGAGAAGATGGCCAGATCAGAGTTTCCTCATGAAGACACATAAGCATAAAGGGACGGTGTTCAGAGGTGGCACATTCTCTCGGCCACCAATTCTCTATCAAGATGTTGACCAGGATCAAGGAGCAAAACATTAAGGATGACCAGGAGGATATGAAGTAGCGAAGGATCCGGGGTTGCATTCCTTGTGGTTTTTTCTTATTTTTCCCATGGTTTTCTGTTTCTTTCATTTTAGTTTGCTTCAGATTGGTTTTTGTCTGCCGATCCTCTCACGGAGAGGCCCCTTTGTAAGTCCTGTGGGCAATTTTGAATCAGGTTTAGTTAGATTTTACAAGTCTATTTGATCCTAGCCCTTGAGGCCTATAAGGATAGAATGGGCTCAACCTTATTTTTGTACATAAGGTTTTGGAATCCTCTATAAAAACCCACTGTTAATACAATCAATCTACCAAAAAAAAGAAGTGTTTGGAATGACACCATTTTTGTACCACTCCTTTATTCTAACTCGACCATCCCATTTTTGCTTTTTGTTTTTATTTTTTTATAGTATATGCCTACATCCTTTCTTTGATGCATTTAATAGGCCATAAATTCATCAAAGAGGGGGAAAAATGTAGAAACATAAAATTTGATCCACTTTGAGTGGGAAACCTTCCTTAGTGACTCTAAGAGACCCTCAACCCTTGCCAAGAGAAAGGGAAGACCTATTTTCCTCTATTTTTTATTTTTTATCTTTTAGTGAAATCACATCTCGTCTTTATGAGGCGCGACTTCGCGCAAACAATATCGTGATCCATTAGGATGGGGTGCAACTTTGTTGTTTTAAACCTAATTTTTAATTTAATTTAATTTTATTATTTTGAGCCTGCTTAGACCCAGGTTTAAACCCTCTAGTGTGTCTTGGCGTTGGCTATGAGTTTATTTTTTCCTACCTTTTTCCCTCCAATTTTATCTATAAAAGGAAATATATTCTTGCTAATTCAAAAAATATGTGATATGTGAAGTTTTAATGTGCGATCTTAGTGCAAATTTTTTATTATTGATTAACCTAAAAATATTTATGATAGTTCATTCTTCTTCCTTTGTTTTCTCTACTACAAGCTAACCTCTAAAGTGCAAATTTCAGATTGATCTTCTATTGTGTAGATTGTATTGATTTGTTGTGTGACTTGGTGGATCCGTGGTGTAGTTCAGAGAGATAGAGTGCTTGCTTGGATACTTCAATCTTCTCTGCCTACTTTTGTGATGTCCATTAGGGTTTACTTACTTTGTTTCTAGAATTTATTTTATCTTCTACACTCACTTTTATTTTTCATTAGTTTGCAGTGATATTGCACCTAGCATTAGTGAGACATGACTTTGCTTGCCCTAATTAGGGTAAATTAATCTACAGAAGTGAAATCATGCCCCATCTAGGAAGGGCATGAATTTGCTACTATGTTATTGCACCCACTCTAGGTGAGGCATAATTTTTCCCTAGGGAACATCAAGGGTAAGTTCCAAATTCCATTTTCACTATTGCATTTCATTCTACTTCTAGATCATATTGTTGCACTTTATTTTTTGTTTTCTATTACTATATTTTTGTTTTATGATTAATTATCCAAAGGTAAATTTCCACTTTTGTATTAAAATATCATCTAAAAGGACCTAGGAGGCTTGACTGCTACACCTCCAAGATCTGTTACACAGTGGCCTAAGTAGCCCCCCTAATACTAATTCTATTTTTCAGTGTTTCATGAATGATCTTGCAGAAACATGTATTCTTGATATCATTGGACAAGAGGCAGAAAAAGCTAAATCAACCACCGGTCTAGATAAGTTCTCTACTCATTCTATTGGTTAAAAATATACTTTAATTATTGATTCTTATGCATCTAAAAGTGAAAGACATTTAGTTTGCATCTAGGTATAATTTTTGTGCATCTATTTTCTATATCTCTGCTTTAAAGGTTTTCTAAAATTAAACCCTAGGTTAGTGAGCATCCAAAATAAAGAATTATTTTTAGGCTAGCTCTTGTATGCTTGCATTATGTTTTCAGCTACATTATTCTACTTTTTGCATTGTCCTTTATCTTTTCTAGATTAGATCTAGAAAGGCCAAAATTAGGTGTTTGTCTTGAAATTGAATACATCAAACTATCCCAAATATCCTGAGGACTTGGAACGAGTTCTTAAATCGTTCCTGGTGAACCTATCCCCCTAGAACCAAGTGTAGAGCACAACATATCCCCTGTGGTTCACCTCATGAAAGGTTCTCTCCTTTTGGATCCAACATTTTTTCTAGGAATTGTACACAATAGGGCAATTTTCCCCCTCTATAATAGGGAGTCATAAGGCATACAACAAAGAAAATCCTATCTCAATTATTCTACTTCTTCAAATGGAAAAAGGAATGTCATATAATGAATGTGAAATTTGCTCCAATAGAAATTAGTCTACAAAACATGAAAATATGTGGTACATTGACTCAGGGGCCAGTCATCATATGATAGGAAATATACAATGGTTTGACTGTCTTGAAGATGCTAAAGGCTACAGACTAAGAATTGTAGATAGCCAAACTTATCCCATACATGGATATGGATGTGTAACACCAAGCAGATCATTTCTAAATCTTCTACTACAAAATGTACTGTATGTTCCTGAACTAACATTCAATCTAATTTCAGTAAGCAATTTAATAGAAGATAACTGATGGAATCAATACATGTCCCATCATGAATCAAGGAGAAATAAAAGCAACATGATCAATCCATGGAAATACATATATCTCAGATTCAATAAAAATATCATGAAATATTGTGATGTATCATAATGATACTAACATATTTTCAAAGGAATAGGTTCAAGAAAATGAAGGACCAATACATCACAAAAATAGGCATAAAAGAATCAAAATCAAGAAGATGAGAGGACATGTGCACTATGCTCTACTTAGTCATCAACATTCAGAACCAAATGAAGATACTTGTACAGAATACAATAATGGTGGTTGGATGGAAGACAAGGATGATGAACCTGAAAAAGTCAAAGATCATTCAATGGAAGAAGATCCACATTGAAGACTAAAGTCTTCAATATACAAATAATGTAATATAGGAGGGTGTTAGAAATAAATTATATTACATCATTTGGATCATGTAAATGTACCTTTCTTGGTACATACTTAAGACATTATTTTACTTTAGGGGAAAGTTATCTAGTTATAATAAATGTACAAGTGTCAATGTGCAAGTTGTATATGTGCAAGTTATCCCTTGCATAGCTAGGTAGAGTGTTGGCCAAGGAACCTATTTTCCTATATAAATGGCCATAAACATACAACATCATATAACAATAGGAAGTAGTGTAGAACAATGTGGTGTGATGTAATATTATGGAGTGTGATATGCTCAAAGCTCATTCTTGAGTAGTAGATTTATTCATGGAGTGTTCATTTACTTGATAGCTACTTTGTAAACATTTCCATAATTTCTATTTATAGTATATTTTCAGTCATCTTACAAATTTACTTTATTTCATGTTATCTGCACTTGTGATAGCGATCTCTCATTACATGATACATCAAAAACTAACATCCATGGGGGTAATACATCCATCTGGATGACATTCCATTCTAACTCTGAATCCTCTTTATTATTTTTGAACTTTTCAATATGGGGTCTCTTTGTCTTTTCAAACTTTGGAGGCTTCCTTGCATTAATTTGGCTTAGTCTATCAAGAAATTTATTGGCAAGTTTATGCCTCCATCTATGAGGGAGTTCTTTTAGACCCATTTTTTTCATTATCATAGAAATGCTTTCATCATGGTCCTTCTTAGTTATAGTCACCTCTTTTATATTGAAAATATAACTACATGTGCCCTCCTTATTAATCCCTGAATTAAAAGTGTAAGTAATATAGTCGATCTACCTGCAATATTCTAAAGAAAATAGACAATCCAAAATAAAATGGGGTAACAATAATGGCTTTCCAATAAATCTATATAATCTAACCACTATACCCTCAGTTAAAATGTACCAATATCCCTCTTCATCATGAGTGGTTTGTAATACTTTATCTGCTTTATGAGATAATCTCTATAATTATCAATAGATAATCTTGAGGGCTAGCCCCAAAAATTCCCTAATGAAATCATAATAGGACTTAGTCTTAGTCAACATATTAATCCATGTATAGACTAGAGAGATTTTTCCTTCTTCATCAGTAGTTATCACTGCTATCGAGTCTCATTATTGTCTTTAAAATGAAATCTCATGTGTATCTTTATCAAAGCTTGTTGAATTTCAAAAAATCATGCTGACACTTCCACTTTTGATGCTTTTGACCATCTCAATCATGATCATGAGATTTCAAGCTTTATCTTCCTATTGTCTCAAAACCATACCCAATTTTTAAGTTTGAGCATGTTTGACCAACTTGACCATATATTTGGGCATAAACCTTTTATTGCTCGCTTGGGGAGACTTGGCTCATGACCACGATATGTCTTTAGAATTTCTCTATGTTGAACATGCTGATTGTGGCATGGAGCTAGCCCAAAACCATGGCTAATTTTTATGAAAGCATAATTTTGACCACTTTGACTATGACACAAAGCTAACGAATAACCACAACTCTCAAAGAAAAGACCTCTTTGTTTGCTTATGTTTGATCATGGTTTTGGGCCTTCTCGCTTTCAAGAAACTAGCTTGTAGCCATGATCTGAATTTGATTTTCTCCAATATTGACCACTTTGACAATGGTAAAGAGGTTGATCATTATCATGATCATTTTTTAGCTAGGCACTCCTTGACTAGATTGACCATGGTTTTGAGATATCTTACCATAAAGCACTCTTGCTCACAATCATGATCCAAAATTGAATTTGTCTCATGTTGCCCTCTTAGACCATGACACAGAGCTTACTCATAGCCATGATAAATATTTAGCTCATGGGCTATTTGACTGTGTTGACCATAGTTTCAAGACCTCCACCTTCCATCATTAGCTTATAAGAGTTGGCTCATGATCACGATCAAAATTGAAAATCCTCAAGTTTGACCATGCTGACCATGGCATAGCAACATCTCATGGCCACAACTTAAGTTTTGCCAAAGCACAAGTTTTACTAGATGGATCTTGAATTTGGGAATGCTCCAAGCCACAAATCTCTTTCAACCTAGCTATATCTTTGCTAAAATGATCACGATTTGGAGGAAATTCATGGTTGTAGGAATATTTTACCTTCGATGAATGTTGACTATACTAATCATGGTTTTGAAATGTTTACCTCCCACAAATATGATTCACTTCTAACTAGGCATTATTTCATCTTCACTTGATCACGATTTTAATAATAATCGCATGGCCATGATCCTTTATCAAATTTTTCCCTTTTTTTACCATGTTGATTATAGTTTTGGGTTTGTTGGCATCATGCAACTATGATCTTCTATCTGTTGGATAGCTTTGACCCACTTTTAACCATGGTGTAGACCCAAAATTTTTGCACCCCTTTCTTCCAAGCTAATGGATCCGCGCCTGAAAGGGGGAGGGAAAATGATGGATCTGCACCTCGGACGAGAAGCGCTTGAGTTGCACTCTCCTTGGTGTTTGTCGATGAATGGGGTGAGGGTTCACCAGGAAACACTTTCTGTGGTGGTTTCCATGCCTAGGTAAGGTGGGTGTTTGATGTATTCCTTTTGAGTTACACACACCTAGGGTTTGGCCAAATGCAATTTCTACCTAGCTATATGCACTTCAATTTTAGATGAAAACAAAGTATACAAATCTAGCTAGAAAGCATGATAAAGTTTAACTAAGATGCAAAGATTTTGTAGAAAGCAAAATATGAAAGTCTATGCTAACATGTTGTTTTTTTGTTTTTTGTGTTTAGTGTTTTATGTTTTGACTAGTATAGAAGAAAATGCAATAAAGTCTATGTTTTGGTGTTTTTTTTTTCTTTGTTTAATGTAGATGCTGATAATACATAAAAATATAAATCTAAAGTACAAGAAATAAGTTTAGATCCTTACCTGATCTAGATGTTTGCTTTCAGATGAATTCAGGTGTTGACGGATGAATTCAGATGTTTTAGTATGAATTCGGACATCCAAATTTATCAGACAAATTTGAATCAGTCAAATATATCAAAAACCTGCAATTTCATAATGCAACACTAAAATTTGAAATTAGGGATGGGGGATCTACTTAGGTCACAATAGATCATGATCTGTGACAATCAAATCCCCTCGATTCTTTTAGCAAATCGTATGAAAAATAAAGGATCTATGGATCTAATGCAAAACATATAAGATTAAATACAGTAAACATAATAAGATACAATGGAGTAATTAAAGCAAGTAAAAGGACACAATGCAACTATGACTCAAATTGATAAATATGCAATCAGAATTTTACCCCCAACATTAATTGGTATGATTTCAGATGTCCCAAAAATATCCAATGGCTAGTTCTACAAAAGCAATGGTCATAAATCGAGCTTTTATGATAAATTTGGATGTCCCAAATTTGTGAAAAGCAATGCAAAAATCAAATTACTATTAAGCATAAACCAGATCTAAACTTGCAGTAGGCATCACCATGTCTGAGAGCTCTAGGAATGGTGATCTAAAGGTCGAAATATCCATTGTAACCTGCAACAAAAGCTTTGAAATCTCCTTCTCCAACCAAGATTTCCTACAAATTATCACCATTAGTTTTTTTAGGGGGTTCTAGGGGTTTAAATTCCTGATGCAGGTCGAGGAACCAGGGAGGGAGGCAAAAATAGGCCAAGTAGTTAGGCCAATTTGGGATTTTGCCTGATTTGGATAAATTTGGGAGATCCAAATTTTTTAAGAATCTGGGTTGGCCCAGATTAGGTTCAAAATCCCAATAGAGCACCTAAATTAGGTGCACGTGGGATTTGGATGAAATCAGACATCCAAAATTATCGAAAAAGTTTGATTTCATCAAGTTTGCCCAAATTTCAAAAAAAAGGGAAATTAAATCAATTTCCATTTTCTTGGCATGAAAATCGAGGTAGGGGTATTTGAGGGTAAATTTCACATTGTTAGGGTAAACAACATGTTTTACTAGGAAGTGGGAATTTTGAAGTGTGTCAAAATTCTGCGGCTACATTTTACCCCCTCTTTGGCGCATTTATGAACAATAAATGCGTTAAAGAAAGATGTAGTAAAAATGGATATTATGCTATGAAAAACCAAAATTTATTCAATTTTTATTTTTATGTTTATTATCTAGGGTACCCCCTTCGAGTTTTGTAAAAAATTGAAATTTATTGCAAAACTCAAAATTTGAAGCGAAAAAGGGGTAAAAAGGGGATATAAAATAGAAATTAGGGTAAAACCCTAATTCATTTTTACCTTCACTTTTTAGAAAACTGAGCTCTAGAGAAAAACAAAGAAATGGGGGATAAGTGATTTCATCACCTCCAATTTAGAAATTTTTGGTTTATTTTTAGTTTTTTGTTTTATATTTTAGATGTGGCCTATCATCGCATGGTCGCAAGTGATAAATTCAGACCATTTCAAAAAATTCAAATGTCTGAATTCATCAAAAAAGGTGTCCAAATTCACAAATTCAGATGCTTTTCAATGAATTCGTACGTCCAAATCTGTTCATGAAAAGTCCGAATTTGCAAATTCGGACGTCCAAATTCATTTTTGAAAAGTCTGTATTTGCACTTTAAGTTTGAATTTATCAATTAGGACCAAGTTTATAATGTATGCTTCATTATTTTATGTTCTAATGATGTTTTTATGATTTAATAACTAATTTGTTTTTATTTTTTTTTTTGTTTTGCAGCAAGGGGTACTTAAGAACCATGAGTGGCGGTATACTAGATTTGATGATCATGTTAGAGCCTTGAGTGTAGATGATAAGGATATTCTGATGGTAGTGGGCCTAAACCATGTGGCTGAGATGCCACGTATAGAGGTAGACTACAATCTGCTTACAACTTTGGTGAAGCGGTGGTATCTAGGATCATCGACATTTTAGCTACCTATAGGGGAGATGGCCCCTACCTTAGAGGATATATGGAGGATCCTCAGAGTGCTGATCAGGGGCCAATTTGTTTACCAGTCCCTATCCTAGGCTTAGGCTATGTGGTGACTGATAGGAGACCCATCATTCCCCATTGCACAAAGCAGGGTGAGCATGGATGGACTGACTGCGATAGAGGGAGTGTCCCTCTTGACATAGGTATTGGCAGGGATAGTTGTAGGCTTGCTGGTGTGCCATCAGAGTGGTCGACACCTACCATGGGGTTTAGTAGAGGTTGTAGCGGACATGCAAGATACCAACATGCACTTTTCCTGGGGACCGTACATACTATATCGCTTATACAGGACCTTGTTTAGGGTCGTGTATAAGAAGGGTTGCAACTTGATTCTTACTTCCTTTCTTCAGGTATGGTGTTGGGAGCACATTACCATGAGGAGGCCAATGGGGCTTCCTCATCAGGATGTAGAGGATGGATGACCTACTATATTTTATTAGGGTCCTACAGTAGGCCGAGGGAGGAGGATGGCCTAGAGGAGGCTAGGCGGGTGATCGATGACTTGATCATATCATGGATTTGTTGGAGACCCTAGCAAGGGCACCATAGATGGGAGGATGATAGAGTGGAGCTATCTCATGTGAGGTGAGTGTGATGGCTCCATATGGAGAGGGGAGAGATAGAGCTACAAGTAGATCAGGTGCTATGATAGTTCAGATTGGTACAGGTGATTCTTGAGATCCATGATTTCACATTCTTATGGGTAGTTCAAGATTCGATGACCACTAGTGGGGCATCAGATCTCAAATATTTATAGAGGTAGATGAGGATGATCCAGTGGTCACCCTAGTAGAGGGAGATGATGTAGGAGTTATGTATGGGTATTCACCTGGTATACCAGCATCCATCCCATGAGGATCACTCAGGAGAGAGGTGTAGCTAATCGGGTACACCAAGATTTTTGAGAGGTAGCCTAGATGATGCTCTACTAGATGGGAGAGGAGAGGGAAAGAGGCCACCATAGAGAGAGGGGCCTTATGATGAGAGGAGGGGATAGCCATAAAGTCCTCTTGAAGAGAGGGCTCTTATATTGGGAGAGGAGTGGGAGAAACGGGTAGGAGGTTCTAAGATCTACCCCCTACCGAATACCTTATCACCTAGTGAGAGGCACCTAATTTCTCATCATGACTGCAGAGAAGGGCACTACTATGGAGGTTGGGGAGTCAAGCAATGTGGGAGAGGTAGCTACTCTTAGGTTAGATTGTCGATCTAAGGAGTCAGATCGATATTCAGGTGAGTCATATTCAGACCTTAGAGGCACAACTCATGTAGGCACATACTCTATTGAGTCAAGCATAGGCCTAGTTGGCTCAGAGGTAGGGACATGGATTGTCTCATCAGACCTAGTCTCAATCACACCAATCGAGGAGTGTGGCTTCAAGCTAGTCTTTAGGGAGTGATGCACTTCATGGTGCATTGATGGTAGTACAGGTAGAGGCTATGTTAGCATCTCAATGGATGATATTTTATTAGATGTTATACTTTTAGGCCATGCTCAAGGGTCAGAGGGTTCCACTACCCCTAGAGTTAGTGGTGTTGAGCTACTCTAGATCAGGTTCGAGGTCAATGTCTGTGGCTCCTCAGTTTTAGGATCCTAGACCACCTCCAGGTGATGATACCTAGAGTTCTAGGGGTTCTAGGGGATGATATACCAAGCTATATTTTGTGGTATACCCCCTAGTGACTGAGTATACCTATTTTATGATTGTGGTATACCAATCAAATTTTTGTACCCTATGTATTTTTGATGATATATATATATAAAAATATATATATATATATGATTATTATTGTTCTCTTTTTAGTATTTTATTTTGTTTTATGTGTATGTGTAATGCAAAATATGATTTATTTTTTATGATCTACATAATCATGCTTTTAGTCATGTTTGATTGCTAATTTTTCTTTCATCATGCTTAATCAAGATATGGAAAAAGTAAAGTGTGATTTAATGAAATTGATATTTTGTAATGTAGTGTGATTGGATTGTTTTGTAGAAGAGAGAGTTTGGGAAATATACCCTTATGATTTTGATCAGTCAACAATAGGCCTCGAGGATGTGTGCTTGTATATGACTATTTATGGAGGTTACCCCTCACTTTGGTCATGAAGTGGATCCTGTATGAGGTTTTGTTATATTGCTAACATCGAAGGATTATGATTCCAAAAAGTAGTTTAAGATTTGTTGATTGAAAGTGATATAGTTGATAATGAGTAGTGTGTAATTTTTAAGATTAATTTTGATTTAATCTTAAGAGAAGTATAGTGCAATAAAAAGTGATTAAGCATGAAAATTTGAATAAAAGACTTGCGCTAGGCATAATATTCCTAGTATGAAGTAAATAGAGATATTTTACTAGGGTTGTCTCATGCCATCATCGCGAAGTCTATATGCAACTACATGAGAAAATGATTATGTATGATCAAATGCAAGTTTTTGTAAATGATAAGCAATCATGCAATATAGTAGAATGAAAGCATTTATGCTAAGTGATAGGTATGAAAATGCAAGATTAACTATTTTTTAGGACCAATTGCATATGCTAATAGTCATACAAATCCATGATGAAATAATGGTGACTTTTGCTAATCAAACTTCAAGGAGAATTTTGGTCATTTCTAGGATGAAATCAAATTTATCAAGAACCAATGTGTGATTTGTGTATTCATTTTCCATCTTGACCTTAATTATGATACAAAATCTCTCAAGGATCAAATGTGTGTGCTTATGTAGTTCATTTACCAATTTTGAGTAAGGTAATGATACAAACCATCTTTAAGAACCAATGTGTGTGCAAATGATGGATTCATTTACCATGATTTTATGCATTCAGTTAGACTTAACTACTATGTAATACAAGCTACCAAAAGCTAGCTGATCCACAAGCTGACATTGGTCTGTACAAAAGAAGGTCGCTAATGTGATAGACATATCACCACGCGTAAGACTACCCTATTTCCAGGAGGGATTCATTCAGCCCATTGTTGTAATAGGGATCACCCCATGGTGTTCAAATAACTGAGGAATTCTAGGGATTCAAGCTCATTACCCCCTTCTTTTCTTTTGATTTCTTTGAGTAGGGATTCTTGTTCATTTTTGTTTTGAACAAGGGGATTTTATTGCTTTGTAGTAAAATCAATTTTTTTAAGGGATACTTGCTCAGATTAGACAAAGAGCAAGGGATTTTATTTGGGTAGGGAGGAGCTTGTCCTTTTGCCAATTCTCAGCATTCTAGACCATGTACATAATAGGATAGCAAGGGAAACCTTTCGCTTAAGGAGCTAGGTCTACTATGTAGCATCATATTCCCTTGTGCAAAATCATTTTTAGATGTGTAAGTGTAATTTGGTTCAAAAAGTGGCAAGATCAGTTCCCAAAACTTCAAAATTTATTTAGTGAAGCAGTAGTGCTTTTGGTTCAAGAGAGATTTATAATCAATATTGAGAATCAAGATTTTATTAAAGTGTATATTTGGTGAGTGGTTCAAGATAATTTTTGAATTCTTCCAAAGTAAACCAAAATTGCTTATGAATTTTGACAACATAGGTCTAATATAAGTAGAATAATAACTGGATGTGACCATATGTCATATGCAATTAGACCACAATTTTATTTTGATAAATTCATAGATAAATGCAACTAAGTGGAAGATGATTTAAATAAGATGATTGAAGTAGATGCAAGAAATGTATGTACAAGGTATTTACAACTATGTACAATGGTGAGACTTTATGATTTTATGCATAGTATCTTTTAAGATGCATAATGTTCATTGGTTCCTTAAGGTCTTTTCCATCTAAGGTAGCCAAACGATATGCACCTGATCCAAATTTTGCAGTGATGATAAATGGACCTAGCCAATTTGGTTGAAATTTTCCTTTAAGATCGGTTCGAGCATTTGTATTTTTTGATTTTCTTTAAGAACTAAATCACCAACCTCAAAGGATCGAGTATGAACTTTCTTAGAGTATGATATTTTGAGTTTATCTTGATAGGAGTGAAGGTGCTCTAAAGCATTTATGCACTTTTCATCTAGTAATTCCAATTGGCTTAGTCGTCCAACATGATATTCATCTCCTACTTCAGCATCTTGAAGTAAAATACCTAAAGAAGGGACTTCAAGCTCAAAAGGAAATACAACTTCAGTGCCATATACCAAGACAAAAGGAGAAGCGCCAGTAGGGGTTCGAACACTAGTTCGATAAGCCCATAAAGTAGGATATAATTGAGTATGCCAATCTCATCCTGATTTATTAACCAATATTTTTAGTATTTTAATTAAAGTTTTATTGGATGCTTCAGCTTGGCCATTTCCTTGTGGATAGTAAGGAGTAGACCATCTATGTTGGATTTTATACTTAGCACAAAGTTTTTGTATATCTTTATTTTTGAAGCAAGTTCCATTATCAGAAACAAGTGTGGATGGAATCCCAAATCTATAGATGATTTGATTGAAAATAAATTTAGAGACTTGGGTTCCTGTGCAAGAAGCCAAAGGCATGGCTTCTACCCATTTTGTAAAATATTCAGTTGTTGTTATGATGAATTTATGACCATCTGATGAAATTGGATTAATCTTCCCTATAATGTCTAGGCCCCATTTTGAAAAAGGCCAAGGGGAAGAGATAGCTTGAAGCTCTTGGGCAGGAGCATGGACTAAATTTGTGTGTCACTGATATTTGTCACATCGATGCACATAGTCATTGGCATATTTTTCCATGGAGGGCCAAAAATAGCCCATTCGTAGGAGCTTTTTAGTTATGGCTCCACCACTAAAATGACCTCCACAAGATCCATCATGCACTTCGCTTAGTGCTTTCTTGGATTCCTCTAGGTTGAGACATCTTAGGAGGATACCTTCAAAAGACCTTTTATATAAAGTATTTTCGATGATTACGAAATGAACAACTCTTTTACGTAATAGTCTACGTTGATTCCTATCTAAGCCATCTGGGTATGACCCATTTTGGAGAAAATCAAAGATATCTCCATACCATGATCCTGAGGATGTTTCTTCAATTGTAAAAACATCTAAGGGTGCTAGGCAAGATTCTAATGATGTGGGTTCCCAAAGTTGGTGAATGATGATAGTAGCATGATCATCATCCAACTCCAAAGGAATAAGAGAAGCAATTGTTGCCATAGCATCCATAGAATGATTACTAGTACGAGGGATAGCTTCGATAGTAACTTTCTCAAATAAAGATATAAGTTTCAAAACATACTCTTTATAAGGGTGGAGTTTCTCATCTCAGGTTTGATAAATGTTATTGATTTGATTTACCATGAGTTGTGAGTCTCCAAAAACTAACAAAATTTTAATATTCAAGGATAAAGTTGCTCGTAACCCAAGGATCAAGGCTTCATACTCTATTGTATTATTTGTACAGGAAAATTGGAGTTTAAAATATAATGGGATAAGTTGTTTATGGGGAGACACTAATATAATGCCTGCACCTATGCCACTCATGCAATGGGCTCCATCAAAAAATAGAGTCCAAGAATCTATAGGTTCACTTTCTAGGTTAAGGCATTCATCTGGAAACTCTATTGTTAAAGGATGAGTAGATTCAAGCGGGGCAGCGATGAGTTGATCAGCTATGACTTACCCTTTAATGGATTTTTGGCCAATAAAGGTTAGATCAAACTCACTCAGAGCCAGAACCCATTTTGTTATGCACCCTGATAGATAAGGTCTACTCATCAAGTATCTTAATGGATCAAATTTTGCTATAACAAAAGTTTTTTGACTAAGCATATAATGGCACAGTTTCTATGTAGAAAACACAACAACTAAGAAGAGTTTTTCTAAAGGAGTATAACGAGTTTCATAACTTATCAAGGTTCTACTTATGTAATAAATAGCTCTTTCTTTCTTATCCTCATCATGTTGTGCTAGCATTGCTCCTAACGCAAGTTCTGAGGTAGAAATGTATAGAATAAAAGGATGCTCGAGCCTAGGAGGAACGAGTACTGGTGGTGTAAGAAGATATGTCTTAAGAGCTTCAAAGGCTTCTTGGCATTCTTCATACCATTTGAAAAAGTATCTTTCTTAAGTAACTTAAGAAAGGGTTGACATTTATCCACCAATTTGTCAATGAAACGATGGATAGATTGGAGCTTACCTTGTAAAATTCTAAGTTCTATCAAAGTTTTTGGTGGTGGCATATCGATGATTACCTTGATTTTGATAGGATCTATCTCTATTCCTCACATAGACACAATAAATCCCAATAATTTACCTGATTTTACTCCAAACACACATTTGTCTAGGTTTAAGCAGACTTTGTATTCATGAAGTCTATTAAAGACTCATCGCAAGTCGAGAATATGATCCTCTTCCTTAATGGATCGAGCTATGATGTCATCTACATAATCATGTAAGATATCATACATCATATCATGGAACACGTAGGTCATAGCTCATTGATAAGTTGCTCCTGCATTCTTTAGACCAAAAGGCATTACTTTCCAACAGAAAGTCCCCCAAGGTGTAATGAAAGTAGTTTTGGGTTGATCTTCTTGTGCTATACGGATTTGGTTATATCTAGAGAATCCATCCATAAGGGATAACATCCCACTTCCTACTATGAAATCAATGATTTGATCCATATTAGGAAGGGGAAAATCATCTTTGGGACATGCAACATTGATGTCCCTAAAATCAGTACATACTCTAATTTTAGTAGCCTCTTTTTTGGTTACTGGGATGACGTTAGATATCCAATCAGAGTAATCTATGGCCTAAATGAAATCAACATCTAATAACTTTTGCAACTCATATTTAACTAGCAAGGCTACTTTAGGATGCATTTTCCTAAGTTTCTATTTTACAGGTTTAGCGTCAGGATGCACCACTAAGTGGTGCATGACAACAGAAGGATCTAAGCCAGGCATATCTGCATACGTCCATGCAAAGATATCAAGGTATTCCACAAGAAGTTATGTGTATTTCATTTGTTCTTATTTACTCAAGGTAGCTCCAATTTTGACCATGTGAGGATTAATTTCTATTCCAATATTGATTTTTAAGATATCTTCTACCAAAATATTTAAGTCCCTTTCGAAGTTAGGAGGAGCGGGTGAAACACCCATTTCTTGAAGTTCTTCTAGGGATAATTTGGCTAACTCTTCTTGTGTGGTTATTGTGTGGACATGAGCTATACATGGGATAGACCCATCAAAGAAGAAACTATTCCTCATAACTTCTTCGAGGGAGATGTCAAAAAAGACATCTCCTTCTATACACTCATCCGGAGTGGCAATCATTTTCGGATGGACTATTGAAATCATATTGCAAGAAAAATAAGTTTGTCTTCTCTTCTTATTATTCATTAAATATTTTTTATTTTCCAAATATTCATCATAGGTGATTAGATGATCATCATCATTAAAAGGGAAAGGTTGAGATTTTGTAGGGATATAGCCTATACCACATCGGGTAGGCCATTCCTCAACCTCAAATGGTTCGCGTATGCCATTTTCAAAATGACCCAAACCTTTACCTCTGTAACCCATATCACACATCATTTGTTTCGATTTTATATATCTATTGGAGAAATAACATTGAGCAAAATTATTCTCATCGAACGTAAAGCTCATTTGCTTGATGTTGATTTTATCGAGAGAACATCCTACAAAAATAAAAGTACAACTTCCAACATGATATATGTTTCCCCATTTGTGAGGTAAACCTATCGTATGCATGGGGATGGTGGTAATTGGGACAGGATAATGGAGTCTTGTACAAAGAAATTGGCATGTTCTGTAGGTGCTAATATGGTAGATAAATCTGGTAAAACTTCATCTGTGAGGGGATATGAGGTAGAAGGATTATCAATTTTAGATGGTGTAGTTGTGTCAGAAGAAGGTAAAGGTTCAATTTTTGGGGAAGAAGACTTAGGGGGAACAAGAATCGATGATGATAAGGCTGGAAAAAATGGAACATTAATAGGTTCCACCATTGCACACATATCGAAAGGTCTAGGGTCTCCATGGATGGTGACCAATTGATTTTTAAACTCGAATTTGACACATTGATGTAAGGTAGAGGGAACTGCCCTCATTGCATTAATCCAAGGGCATCCTAGAAGGATGTTGTATGATGCAGGACAAGATACAACAAAAATAGATGTATCCAAAATTCTAGGGCCAACTTGTAATGGGATAGATATCACACCACAAGCCTCTTGGGTTTCATCATTAAAAGCTTTTATAATCATTTTAGTTCTCTATAAGTCTTCATTTCTGAACCCAAACCTTTTGAAAAAGTCATAGGTGCAAATATTTAAGGATGAGCCATTATCAATTAATACTCTCTTAACACCTACATATTCGATTAATGTTGTTATGTATAAGGGATTATCCCTATGCATACTATGTGGAGGTATATCTTTGTCATGAAAATCGATGTAATCAATTCCATGAGAAGCTACAACATTCACTATAATAGTTGGTTCTATGTCCTGAGGCACCATCATTTGACTCAAGGTGTTCATTAATTCTTCTCTATGAACTGATGAAGTTCTAAGAAGATCTAAGAGAGAAATTCTAGTTGTTGTATTAGCTAGTTGTTCATTAATATCAAAGGGAGCTTTCTGTTGAGGTCGAATTACATTATTTCCCTTATAAGGTGGTTTCAGAACAAAATATGGTTGATCCACATCATTTGGTTGAGTTGTAGGTAATTGAGGTTGAGAATTTTGAGTTTGAGCTTGTTGTCTAGTAATGGCTCCAACTGTAGCCACAATGTTGCTTGATTGGTGGGGAATGGGAGGATCATCTTGAACAAGTTGTGATCTAGCATTTGATGTTTGTTCTATGGGAAGAAGTTGTTGTGAAGAAGGACGGGTTGTTATCATTCTTGGAAATGGTTCCTCCAGAGTTAATGAATCTATGATGGGTAGAATTGGTCCTGATTCATCTTCTGAACTATTAGAATGTAAGGAACTAATGTCTACCTCAGATTCAGTTTCACTTTCTATATGGTCAAAATATGAGAATTATAGTGTCCTTACTCAAAATTGCTCAATTGTGACAACGGATTGAGTAGGCACAAAGGAAGTTTGTGAGAGTTGCGATGGTAAGTGACTACTAATCATTCCCACATAACGTGTTGGATGAGGCACAATATTATAATCTAGCTGATTTACAACTTCCTTACCATGGTTTGGTAAAGGATTTTGGAAGATGTCTAGATCTTGATTGGTATTTTGTGCCTATTGCTTTTGTGGTTCTATTGGTGGATTAGCCCTAGGTGGAGGATTTTCCACTCCCAATTTTCCATTGTCAATCAAGTCTTGTACTAAGTGTTTTAATATTCTACAAGTGTTGGTTGGATGTCCATCAACTTGATGGAAATCACAATGTTGGTCCGGTATGTACCAAGGTTGAGAGGGGTCAGGTTGTCGTATCTCTGGAAATTTTATTAAACCTCTTTCTACTAATTGTGGTAAGACCATCGTCAAAGGTTGATTTAATCTTGTGAAGTTTCATTGTGGAGGTTTTTGGGGTGATTTTAACACAAACTTCTTTGTAGTTTCTATGGTGTTAACATTTGGAGGGGGTCTACTATCTGTAACCCCATCTCCTACCACATGTTTGTTCTTGTATTGATTTTTAGATGACTTATCTTCATATTTCCTTTTAAACTATCCCCTTCTTATTAGGGCTTCTTCTACCCTTCTTTCCAAGTCTATAGCTTGATCAAAGGATGTTATGGTAGCCATAGCTAACTCATAGGATAATTGCTCTTGTAAATTCCTAATGAAAATTTCTAACATTTCTCTTGGAGGTAAAGCGAAATGTAGTTTACCTAAAAGTTTCCTCCATCGAGCTAGAAATTCTGCAAAGCTCTCTTCTTTTCCTTGTTTGAGGTTGTACAAATATTTTATTGTGACATGCCTCTCTATATAGGCACCAAATTGATGTACAAACAACTCTACAGTTTCTTCAAAATTTCTTAGGGAATGTGTTGGCAATTGATAGTACCATTCTAATGCCATGCCTCCTAAAATTTTTGGGAATATTTTTAACAATAACATATCATCATATGCAATGTCATGACAAGTTGTCCTAAACATACGAAGATGCTCGATTGGATATTCGACCCCCTTATAAATTGGCAATACCGGCATGGGGAAGCATTTAGGGTATGGTTTAGCAACAACATAAGGATCCAATGGTTGATTACACATTTCCTTATAGCTATATGTAGGGTGATAAGGGTCTATTTGATCCAATCGTGAAGCTAATTGCTTCACTATAGTTTCAAGATGTTGTGGTTGCTCATTGTTTCCATGTTGTGCTATTATGTTGGCATATGGAGGATAATATGTACATTGTGCTACCACAGGAACAATGATACTATTATGCATAGGATTTGAAATGGGAGGATTTTTGAGTTTATAAGGAGCTACTTTTTGTTGGGAATTTTGTTGAAAAGAAGTAGGATTTTGCACATTTTTGTTCTTTTGAGATGTAGAGTTTTGACCAAATCGATTTTTGAAATATTGGGAAAGAAAAGTATTATTTTGAGAAGAAGAAGGTTGTTTTTGAGTAGAAGTAGTTATGTTGGCCACCAAAGTAGGTTGGCGTTGTGATGCAATTGATGTTTGAGTTTGATGATGAGTATCTTGGGGATGCATAATTTGGGTAGGATCTAAGGAAGGGTCAATATGGGTGGCATGTTGTAATGAGGTATCCTCTTCATATGTTTCCAATTTTGGTCACATTTGAAAAACTTGTTCTAAGGCGTCTTCAACTGAAACATCACCTTTTCTAACTTGTTCTTCTATTTCAAATGTGTTGGTAATAGTAGATCGGTTATGTTTCAAAAATTCACAAAAGTGATCCATAGATTCAAAATGAATGTCTCCTTGGGGTCCCATTTTAGGGTCAAAAACCTTAATTATTTCATCTTCATCATGTTGTTCTATTTGGGCTACTTGTTCTTCTAGAATTTCTTCCATTTCAGTTTCACTATTGGGGTTTTTAGTATCCGACTCTTCTTCAAAGCCGGTTGCCACTTGTTTACCATTCCTTAGAGTTTTAGGCATCTTTCCTATCGATGCTAATTAAAATTTTTTTATTTATTTTTTTTGGTTATTTTTGTTGTTTTTAGTATTTTTTGTTTTTGTTCTTGAAAACAATCTACTATTCTTTAACTCAAGTATTTACAGAATTTTGATAACAATGCTAAATGGTTTAATCTTCTTTGAAGAGCTTGTGAATGTCATTAATGGGCTCTAGATCTTCAAGACTCATGTAGTGTTCTTCCTCAAAAGAGAAATCATCTACTAGAAGTTGGATGAAGTGGACAAGGGTAAGTTCCTTAGTATCTGAGGTAGAAGGTTGAACTTGCAATTCATAACAATAGTCTCGAAAGAGGACTGCCCTAGGTGCTTTGTGATATCTTCTTCTTTGTTCTAGGGTTACCTCATTGTCCTCTAAGTATGCTAAGAATTTATGGATATTTAATGCTTCTTCCAGATAGTTATCCCAAGGATAGATATTTGAATGAACACTAGCTCATTTGTTTTGTGAGCCAACATTCACAACCTCTTTTGATTTCAAAATAGGGAGAGTAATAACCTGGCCCTAGGGCTTTAGTAACATCAATTCTTTTAATTTTCCTTATTTCTTCAGATCTATTCTCAATGATACCAAAGTTTTTCCACAAGTCCACTTGGCATTCTGTATGATAATTTTTGTAGAAGAGGTCAACCTCTCGCTCTATGAGTGTTTTTCTAAGGTCTATAAATGAAGACTCTTTAATACTATTTTCTACCATTTAGAAAGATTTTTGTTTTTTTATTTTTTTATGAAAAGGAAAAACAACAAAGTTGACAATGATGGTGTAGTTCACGTCAGGTTCACCAAAGAATGTAGACCCAAAATTTTTGCACCCCTTTCTTCTAGGATAATGGATCCATGCCTGAAAGGGGGAGGGAAAATGATGGATCTACACCTCGGATGAGAAGTGCTTGTGTTGCACTCTCCTTGGTGTTTGTCGATGAATGGGGTGAGGGTTCACCAGGAAACACTTTCTGTGGTGGTTTCCACGCCTAGGTAAGGTGGGTGTTTGATGTATTCCTTTTGAGTTACACACACCTAGGGTTTAGCCAAATGCAGCTAACCTAACTATATGCACTTCAATTTTAGATGAAAACAAAGTATACAGATCTAGCTAGAAAGCATGATAAAGTTTAACTAAGATGCAAAGATTTTGTAGAAAGCAAAATATGAAAGTCTATGCTAACATGTTGTCTCTTTTGTTTTGTGTTTTATGTTTTGACTAGTATAGAAGAAAATGCAATAAAGTCTATGTTTTGGTGTTTTCTGTTTTCCTTGTTTAATGTAGATGCCGATAAAACATAAAAATGCAGATCTAAGTACAAGAAACAAGTTTAGATCCTTACTTGGTCCAAATGTTTGCTTCCAGATGAATTCGGGTGCTTACAGGATGAATTCGGATTTTTGCAGTATGAATTCTGACGTCCGAATTCGTCAGACAAATTCGGATCACTCGAATATATCAGAAACCTGCAATTTCACAATGCAACACTAAAATTTGAAATTAGGGATGGGGGATCTACTTAGGTCACAATAGATCATGATCTGTGATAGTCAAATCCCCTTGATTCTTTCAGCAAATCGTATGAAAAATAAAGGATCTATGGATCTAATGCAAAACTTATAAGATTAAATGCAGTAAACATAGTAAAAATAATGAGATACAGTGGAGTAATTAAAGCAAGTAAAAGGACACAATGCAACTAGGACTCAAATTGATAAATCTGCAATCAAAATTTTACCCCCAACATTAATTGGTATGATTTTGGACTTTATGTATGTTTTCAGACTTTATGTATGATTTCGGATGTCCCAAAAATATCCAACGACTAGTTCTGCAAAAGCAATGGTCAAAAATCGGGCTTTTATGACAAATTTGGATGTCCCAAATTTGTGAAAAGCAATGCAAAAATCAAATTACTATTAAGCATAAACCAGATCTAAACTTACAGTAGGCATCGCCATGTCTGAGAGCTCCGGGAATGGTGATCTGAAGGTCAAAATCTCCATTGTAACCTGCAACAAAAGCTCTAAAATCTCCTTCTCCAACCAATATTTCCTACAAATTATCACCATTAGTTTGTTTAGGGGGTTCTAGGGGTTTAAATGCCTGATGCAGGTCGAGGAACCAGGGAGGGAGGCAAAAATAGGCCAAGTAGTTAGGCCAATTTGGGATTTTTCTTGATTTGGACAAATTCGGGAGATCCAAATTTATCGGGAATCTGGGTTGGCCCAGATTAGGTTCAAAATCCCAACAGAGCACCTAAATTAGGTGCACGTGGGATTTGGATGAAATCGGACATCCAAAATTGTCAGAAAAGTCCGATTTCGTCGGGTTTGCCCAAATTTCCAAAAAAAAGGGAAATTAAATCAATTTCCATTTTCTTGGCACAAAAATCGAGGCAAGGGTATTTGAGGGTAAATTTCATGTTGTTAGGGTAAACAACATGTTTTACTAGGAAGTGGGAATTTTGAAGTGTGTCAAAATTTCACGGCTACACATGGTTTTCAGCCATTTTCTCAACACTTAGCAATTTTTAAAATAAATTATTAGTTTTTTGTGATGTAGCTAATTTTAGTCTATAGGTCGTAGGTGGATAACTTTGTAGGTGCAATTTGTAATTGGTGTGTGAGACTGATTCTAATGGTTATGACCAGTTGTGGAGGTATAGGGGGGCATTATGCTAGGAGGGGTATGAAAGAGGATGATATTTGGATGGATGGTGGTTGTTGGGTAGGGCGAGTTGGGTACCATTGGTTTCATGTCACTATGTTAACCATCCCAATGAAGCCTTGGTTGACATGGTTCACTTGTTGTTGTGTGCTTGCAATGTTGAGATAACATCCTATGTGTGTTGTGTCTCATGATTAGGCAAGAGATTCCAAAAAAATCCAAAATTTTGGATAGGAGTTAGGGGGTTGTTGACACAAATAACTCCACTCTAAATGATATCCTAAACTATGTATCAAAATATTTGATAATTGTTAATGTCATACCCATTTTGGTGATGGTAATCATAAAAGCATATTCCTTGAACCCTCTTATTCTTGTGTAGTTGGGATTCTTTAGTTGGATTTTGGGTAAGGTAATGCCACAAGTATCATAAAGATTTCAAAATATGTTATCCAACAACTTAGTTAGTGGAGTCCAATTGCATTGTGGATAATTGGGAGGCTATTAGTAGGTACATAGCTTATTAGGTATAGGTGGAGGAATTATCTTCCTGAGGTGTTGATAACCTTGGCATTGTAATTGTGTGTTTGGCTAAGGTGGGGCAGTTGTGGTATTGAGAACCATATTGTTTATTTGAGGGACCTTAGGCTAGTTTAGGTTGGTATTTCCCTTGTTGAACCTATTTAGAGAATAATATAGCTTATTGTAGATTTTGATCTTCCCCTTTTGGATTTGAACATCTTCAATTAGCTTTGTATTTGTGGTAGCATCTTCGAAGGAGTTATGTTGTTGTATTTTCAAGGTCCCTAAAATGGCTTTGATGCAACTTCTAGAAAATATCTTAACCAATTTTGGTTGGTGGATGGAAAATGGTAGGTCATTAATATTTTTATTCATCTTGCAACATAGTCATTGATGGGCTCATCATCAAATTGTCATAGACTATATAAGTTTGGCAATGATGTTTTATTTTTAATGTTGATTGAGAAGTGTTCCAAGAAGGCATTGGCTAGTTGTTCAAATGTGTAGAGGCTATGTTAAGGTAAGTTATTATACCAAATTAGGATCCCCAAGATATTGGGAGATCTTGAGTATTAAGGTACCACTACCATTAATTTGGTAACAAGTGAATCGATAGTTGCTCAAGTGTTCCCTAGGATCTTCCTTCCTTTTGAATTTTTCAAATTTAGGATATTCAAACTTGGGGTGTACAATGGAATATTAACTAAGGATGGATAGATTCAGAGCATAACTGGCTATAAGTGAATTTTTTGTACCCATAATCGATTGTGTTAGTCTAGATTTCTAATATATTCTTGTATTATTTGCATTATATGGGGCATAACCGATATTATCATATTGCAACCAATAGGGGCATCCATTAGGGATGACTTAGGGTAGTATGAGGGGGGGTTATGGTAATTGGGAGGTGGAAATTATTGAATAGGGTATTGGATATGTTGGTAAGAAGTCACGATATTAGTTTGGTAAGGATTGGGTGAAGGTTATTGAGGTGAAGGGTAAGACGGATAAGATGATGAAGAATATTGGTAGTGTTGTTGTGGGATCCAAGAATTTGGGTGAGATGAGGATTTGGATATAAGGTAACTTGAGGTAGAAGGTGATTCATTTCTACATAATGATATTGATGTTGTATTTGTGTAAATACAAGAATATATTTTTGATAATGCTTCTTGATATGCCACCTGAGTGTGCACTTGTTGTTGCGATACTTGATTGTACCATTCTTGGTTTGGTACTTGTGAAGGAATCTGAGTGTGTTTTTATTGAGGTGCTTGATCATGTAATTGTCAAGGGTGTACTTGAGTGTACACTTATTGTTGTGGCACTTATTGATTATGCTCTTATTAAGGTGGTACTTGAGTGTACAATTATTGTTGCGGCACTTGTTGATTTTGCACTTGTTGAGTGGGTACTTGAGTGTACACCTATTATTGTAGCACTTGTTAATTGTGTGCTTGTTAAGGAGATACTTGAGTGTACACCTATTATTGTGGTACTTGATTGTGTGCTTGTTAAGGGGGTACTTGAGTGTACACTTGTGGCACTTGATTGTGCACTTGTTGAGGAGGTACTTGAGTGTACACTTTTTGTGGCACTTGATTGTGCACTTGTTGAGGGGGTACTTGGATGTACACCTATTTTTGTGGCACTTGAGTGTGTACTTGTTAAAGGGGGTACATGAGTGTACACTTGTTGTGGAATGTTTCGATTGTGTGCTTTTTGAGGGGGTACTTGGGTGTACACCTGTTGTTGTGGCACTTGATTATGTGCTTGTTGAGGGGGTACTTGGTTGTACACATGTTGTGGCACTTGATTGTGCACTTATTAAGGGGGTACTTGAGTGTACACCTATTATTGTTGTACTTGATTGTGTGCTTGTTGAAGGGGTATTTGAGTGTACACATGTTGTTATGGCAATTGATTGTATGCTTGTTGTTGTGGCACTTGATTGTGTGCTTGTTATTATGGCACTTGATTATGCAATTATTAAGGAGGTACTTAAGTGTACACTTGTTGTTATGGAACTTTATTGTGCCCTTGTTTAGGATCTTCTTGGATGTACACTTATTGTGGCACTTGATTGTGTGCTTGTTAAGGGGGTACTTGAGTGTACACTCATTGTTATGGTACTTGATTATGAGCTTGTTGTTCTGGCACTAGATTATGCACTTGATGAGGAGGTACTTGAGTGTACAATTGTTGTTGTGTTTGGTTGTGACTTCAAGGATACTCATGTGAATAATATGTAGGCAGTCCAAGAGGTGACATGGTAGGTAGGGTTGATATCTAGGATGGAGGGGAGGTGAAGAATCTTGTTTGGCTAGGTTGAGATAGTGGGGGTGGTTGGTGAGAGAGGGTGGTGTGGTTAGTGGTAAAGGAGGTGAATGAATTGATTTGTTGTTGTGGAAAAGGATGAGGAGGAATGGTGTTAGCCTATGCAGTTAGTTGGGAAGGAAAGAGAGATTGATGTGGTTGATGACGATGTTGGAAATATGAGCAAGTTTTTTTGTCATTGATGTTAAGAATTCAGCACTAGTAAGCATCAGTTTCAGTGAGCAACATCGGTTTCAGGTTTCATAATCAAGTGCAAAAGGAAGTGTTCTCCTAGGTGGTCAGATGAGGTTTAAAGGGAAAAATGAAGGCCCAAGACAAATAATATTATAATAATTTATTATAATATTAAAAGTGCAAGACCCAAAGAGTTAATTAATTATAAATTAATTATAATAGTTTTATTATAATTTAATTAACTTTTAAAGTTATTAAGTTAATTGTAAATTAATTATAATTTAATTATAAGTTAATTTATAAATTAATTAAGCTAACCCTAAATATAGGGTTATAAATTTTATAATTCAAATTTTTGAATTAATCACGTTGATGTCGTCAAAGACATCACTCTATGCATATAAAGGAGGGAAGAAACCCAAGGCATTAATTATCCATGCGATCGATTGAAATCTAAGGTAATTCATGCGCAAAGAGGAAGAGAAGGATTCACATGTGTTTTGAAGGTTTAATGAAACAAAGCAAAGGACAATAGTGGGGAGCCCACTTCACATCCCTAAGAACTTGGTAGTGCGGTTGGTAGCTAGTAGCTACACTAGGATGTTGTAGGCGCAAGGTCAAGGGTTCGAGTTTTGTGGTGTTCGTTTTGCAAGCGGAGGAAGTTTTTTTCATTGCGTCGTCAGGAAATATTCAAAGGGAAGGCAGTGCCTTTCCATTTGTGTGGAGGCACGTAGCTCACGTGGTGAGCATGTGCCTTTCTAAGGCACTTGGAGGGGTGAGGTTAGGTGTTTGAAACCTACCAAAAGTGTTTTGCTAGGTAAAAAGGTATGCGCTGATTTTGATTTTATTGCTAAGGTTGTATAAATTCGGA
This sequence comes from Wollemia nobilis, assembly GCA_028583015.1. Classification (NCBI taxonomy): domain Eukaryota; kingdom Viridiplantae; phylum Streptophyta; class Pinopsida; order Araucariales; family Araucariaceae; genus Wollemia; species Wollemia nobilis. Next base: position 776,760 of record JAQPPZ010005005.1, read on the forward strand.
GGTTGCTTTGTTGTGAAAAATAAAGGTTGATTAAATTTTTTAGGGAGATATAAGGGTATTAAAAATTAAATATTTTATTTTAATTTTTGGTGTTTAGAGTTTATGAAGTTGGAGTAGAAAGGAGTAATAAGGTGTGCCATAGGAGTTAGAAATATTTGTTGAAAACAAAGTTAATAAATTGTATTGAAAGGAGTAATAAGGTGTGCCATAGGAGTTAGAAATATTTGTTGAAAACAAAGTTAATAAATTGTATTGGAAGGAGAAATAAGGTTGATTAAGTTTTGATATTTTGACTTGGTAAAATATTCTTATGAGAAATTATTGAGGATAAATATTTGCTATCTAACCCTTAAAATTGGCAAAAGAGTAATTGTGATTGAGACAGGTGTTTGAGGTCAAATCATATTCAAACAAGAGGTAAGGGTATATTATCCTTGTGAGTGATTATTGGATGTTATGAATGCTAAGTTGGAGTGAAAATGATTGTTTGATAAGCATTGTTGAGTTTGATTGTTAAAGGTTTTTCTGAGTAAGAGTTGATGATAAAAACCTTGTTTGATAAGCATTGTTGGAAATATTGAATGAACCTTCATATGCATGATTAGGGTTTAAGAAAGATCATGAGTATCATTGTTATGTGAAGTTGATAACTATATTGGAACTAAGGTTTGTGCAAAATCATGAGTATTATTGTTATGTGATATTTTTTGATAAGCATTATTGACTAAACTTTCATTGAGTGATTGGTTGAGTTGAGTAAGCTCTTGTGGAAGCTTACAATAAAAATTTGAGGTAAGTATTAGTGAATACTTGTTAAGAATATTGGACAAGTTCTAGAGAGGACTTGTGGAAGCTTACAAGGCATATTTGAGATAAGTATTTGAGAATACTTGTGAGCAAAGTTGATTGATTGATTTGTTCAGACCTTGAGTTAAGGTTTGGGGTAGATTTAGCAGAATTAATTTTTGATTGAGTCAAGATTTGTGTTAAGGCTTGAGGATAGACTTGAGGATATATTTTGGTGCATATTTGAGGACAAGTTTATGCCAGACCAAATATAGATATTGACCAAATTTGTGCTAGACTGAAGGACAAAGTTTAGTATAGATTTGAGATAGAGCTGAGAGCTAGCTTTGGAGGTGACTAAGTATAGAGGACGATATTATATAGTGGATAGAGGTCCATTAGCTAGGGTAGTGAAGATAGGTCTTCTGAGTGAGGGTAGGAGTCTTTAGTGGATAGATATCTATAAGCCAGTGTAGTGGAGGCAATGTTCTTCTAGAAGATCATCAACCAGAGTAGAGGAGGAGTTCTCTTGTGGATAAATATCCACAAACTTGATTAGGGGAATGGTGTATCCTTTGGAAAGAGGTTCATAAAATTTGTAATAGGGAAAGGATTCCCAAAAGAATTATTTGAGAAAATTTTATAAGGAATATTTTCTCTATGGAGTAGCCCATATTGGGTGAACCATGTTAAATCATGTCTCTCATGTATGTGATTCTTTGTATGATGTTTACTGCTTTAATATTGCTGATGTTATCATATGGATTGAAAAGCAAAAAGTTTTATATTATATTTTTCAACCCCCCTCTCAGTATAAGCACATGTTATTTAGATGAGTGGGTGGAGTTCAGCAGGAGAACATCAGATTATATGAGGGGGGGTTAGTGGATGGAGGAAAAAAATTTGGGTAACCAAATGAAGGGACTTCCTACATCCTAGTCGAAGGGGGATTAGAAGAAATGAAATTAGATAAATTGGGGGTTGCGTTTGTCAGATCATAATAAAAGTATATGAAAGAGGAAGGTGGTTGGAAAAGATAATTCTATGAAGTAGATGCTTACTCCATAGAAAGAGAGATGTCATTTAATTGAGGTTGTATGATGGTTTCAAAAGTTGGTATCTCGATTTGGGAGATGATAAGGGATTCTATTTAGAGTTGTGAAATTAGAGACAAGTATCACTCAGGGATGTCGAGAGGGGCTAGAAAAGTTTGAGGTAAACCAAAATTTGTATGGTGGATAAGGGATGATGAAGAGGGAATGCTATGATGTTGGCCTCCTATGAGGGATGACTATCCTTGGTATTCAAAAAAATGGTTTATTCTAACATTCTATATGGTAATGTACTCTCAGTTGTGTGCTTGGCTTCACATGGAAACCATGATGGAGAAATATAGAATATGGGTGGACTCTATGAGGGAATAGATCCAACATTGTAGATGACTAGACAATCCTAGGTGTGTTTTGTCTATTTTAGATATTTTTGTGGAAAACATACTTTTCCATACATTTTTTTAGAAAATGCACCTGTCCATATGTTTTTAAGAAAACGCACCTGTTCGTATGATTTTTTATAAGGTTATTTTTCATAGATAAAATGATATAGAATAGGGTTTGGGGGTCTCTCAGATCATTTTCAGGCTTGAATTTCTATGTTTTGGCATTTTTTTGTAGCAAAAGTATTTAAATTAATAAAAATAACAAAAAAATGTGTGGGTAGTATGTTTGATGTGTTCGAAGTTTGTATCAATTTTCTTGTGATGTTGGTTGGTGTTGAATCCTTTGCTTGATTGTTTGTTTTTATTTTCATGTACTTTAAGTATAAAAATTTCTAAAGACATAGGGAATATGAATGAGATCTATAAAGGGTATGTTTATGCACACCCTTCCCACTATACCCAAAAGTATGTTAGGAGTGGTGATGTAAAAAAGGCAATTTTTATGGTGGGTAAAGGCTTGGGGTATTTTTAAAAGGGGAATACAAAAATGTAGAGGGGGAAAACTGCCCTACCACGTATGATTCTCGATTGGATCCATTGGGAGCCAAGGTGACCATGGGGGTATGTTATAACTCTACACTCGGTGGGCAAAGGGGAAGGGTTCACCAGGAATGGTTTTAGGACTCGCTCCAAGTCTGGGGTGGAATGTGTTTGAATGTGTCAATTAAGCATGCACCTATGTTTGGCCTTTCTACAACTATACTATGAAAATGGAAAGAGCAATGCAAGACACACAAGATGCAAGAAGACAATAGCTAACCCTAGAATGATTCTTTGATTGAATGATCACTAACCCTAAGATTGCAAAGCAAAGCCTTTGAGCAAGGGTCCAAGAGAAATGCACAAACAAGGTTAAAACCCTAGATGCACACTATATGCTTTTATTCTTTCAAATGCCTAGAAATTTGATCAAATGCTTTTCCTTACTTGTGATCTAGGTTTTGAATAGAAATGAATAGAAAGCAAACACCAAATAACCTAAAGATCTATTAGGGCACTTATCTGATTCGATGGTTGTTCCAAGCTTTATCTTACATCCAACAATATCCCACAACTTCAATCCTACAAAATAACTTCACAAAACCCTCAAAAAATATGATCAATGTTAGGGGGCCTGCTTAGGCCGCTATATAACTATGCTTGGAGGTGCAATAGTCAAGCCCCCTAGGTCCTTTTAGCTGACCTTTAGAATACAAAAGCGAAAGTTGACATTTTTGGAAAATGAACAAATAGAATATAATGCAACAGAATAGTATGATGAACAGAGTGCAAATTATGCTATTATGCTCTAAATATAACATGAAATGTAAATCTAGGGTTTGGAGGTGAATTCCCCAAGATTAACACAAATGAAATCATACCCTATATGGGGCAGCCATGATTTCATTGTTGATGAAATCATGCCTTGTAATTATGGGGCATGATTTCGCAATAGAAAGTAAAAGCAATAGATCAAAGCAGATGAACTAATAAAAGATGTGAAATTAATAATATATGAATGCAAATGAGTGAAAACAACCTAGTGGTAGCAAAAAAGTAGACAAAAGGATGAAGACCTCCAAGATAGTAGACTCCTCCTTAGGGCTCCAACACTTATCCACCAAGGGTAGCAACACACAATCAATGCAGTAGAAGAGAACTCCACAAAGATTAAAAAGCTTCAATAGATCACTTGGCACTTTTAGCAATTAGGCACTTCTTGCTTGTATTATGACTCTTTTAGAACTTCTCTTTAAAATTGTTCTTAGGGAAAAGAAGGCTTCAAACCCTCTATTTATAAGGGATTTGAAACAAGGATGGGTGAGAAAAACTAAGGGGAACTAACATCAAAGAGGTCAATTTAAAAATTAAGGTTTTCTAAGAGAAAACCCTAGCTAGGTGAAATCATGCCCCATAAGGGCCGATCATGATTTTACTAAACTAGGAAAAAAGGAGGGAAAGGAAGGAGGAGAGAGGCCCAAAATTTCTTTGGGCAAGTTGGAGGGTCTCTCTAAGGATCTAGGGAAAATGACTCACTCGAGTGGGTCAATTTTTTGCATCTACATTTTACCCCCTCTTTGATGCATTTATGGCCTAATAAATGCATCAAAGAAAGATGTAGACACCTATGGGCAAAGGACAAAAAACAACAAAAAGGAGTGGCTAGTTTAGAAGAAAGGAGTGGTGCAAAAATGGTGTCATTCTAGACACTTTCTTGTTTTACATGCAAATCAAGGTATTAGGGACATTAATACCTCTCAGGCCAAGGTGCCCCCTCGAGTTTCAAAAGGAATGCAAAATTCTTGATGAAACTCAAAATGGTAGATGTAGAAGAAAGAAGAGAAAAATTAAAAAAAGAGGAGAGAGAAAAGTAGAAAACAAGAATAAAAGGGCAAAAAGGTGAAAACCCTAATTCATTTTCACCATGTAAAGAAGAGGAAAAGGGCTCTGGAGAAAAAGAGAAAATGGTGCTTCCCACACATCGTTCAACCATTGCAAGGGGTGAGGCTAGTACAATAGTAGAGAGAGCATGGGTAAGGACTAAAATCCTCCCTCTAGATTAGGTTAGGTTAGATTTTAGGTCTTTTTAAGCATTTTTTTATTTTTCTCTAAAAATCATCATGTGGAACTCAAGCATGATTTCATGGCACGACCATGATTTTACCTAGTTCATGGTGGTGAACGAAATCATACCCCAAAAACATGGGGTATGATTTCATGAAATCATGCCTTAGAAGCAAGGGGTACAATTTTGACAAAGGGGAGAAAAATAAAATCATGCCCAAAGCTAAATGAGCACAATTTTGTAGAAGAAGAGAAAAAAAGAGAAAAAGAAAACTGACAAGAAAAGAAGTTGAAAAGCTAAATTTTATTAATTATGAATTATTAATGTGCATAGTGAACTAATGAAAATTTTATTATGTTTGTGGATGCAACATGATGTACTAGAGAGTCATGAGTGGTGATCAAGCTCCTTGGAGGTGGAGCTAGATGGCCTCTCATAGGTAGAGGTACCTTAGAGGTAGTGGGGCTACACCACTTAGTAGAGATACCCGAGGTAGAGGTAGATAGAGTGCTATTAATAACACTAGTGGAGAGGTGGTACCTAAAATCATCAACCTTCTAATTACCCATAGGAGAGATGATAGTCACACTAGAGGATGTGTGGTGCATCTTGTGCATCCCTATCAAGAGGAGAGTAGTTTATAGAGCATGAGGGTAGCAGGCCATATTGTAGATATTATCAAGAGGTTGGGCCCACTAGGTTTAAGAGAGTGTGATCTCAATCAATGAGATGGTGGGGTGCTATAGGGTTGATGCTTTGATGATCATGCTCTATGGGGTGGTGGTAGGATTAATGATGTGCCATACTAGTAGGCAATATCTACCATGGGTACTAGTAGGAGTAGTGGTAGACATACAATATTAGCAAGTGAGATTTACATGGGATCCATATGTGTTGGCTAATTGTACAGGATATTATACAATATCATGTACAAATGACATACAGGGATAGTCTATACGATGTTACTCTAGGTGTGGTGTTAGGAGCACATAGTAATGCAGAGATCATATGCACTTCTAAGGCCATTGCCCAACCTAAAGTGATTGATAGCATAAAGATGGTCTAGGTCCTACGAGTGAGTCTAGAGGATATATCAGGAACCTAACACTAGGGAGGTAGGTAATAGATGAGCTATGAGAACCACAAGGTGGACATAGAGGAGTTGGCTAGGGTCAATAGGACAAGGTGGAGCTCTTCAATATCTTTCAAGATATCCTAGTGGTAGTTTAATATCTTTCTAGGAGATCCTAAACTTGGGTGACTACTAGTACAGGCAAGTGTACCAAGATCCATCAAGAGTCAGAGGGGACCTCAATATGGGGAGATGGGTAGAGGAGGACCTAGATGATCCACTCTATGTGGATCCAAGGGTGGATGACATTAGAGTGGCTCTCAAGTACTAGAGATGGTATAGGGGTGTCATGCCCCTAAGGATATCCCCACTAATATTAATGTAGAGGTACTAGGTCATGAGTCGATGCATGCAGCTAGCACTACGAGAGGCCACTCGATGCTCCATGAGCAATAGTAGTAGGGCCAAGAGGTCCCATGATAGAGATAGGCATGGGTCCAAGTAGAGATAGTGGTGACTACCACCACTACTACTAGGACCAAGGAGGTAAGAGTGACCAGAGTTACCCCCATGATGGTTAGAGTAGGACCGAGCAGAAGGACCGAGAGAGGCCTCTACATTAGATAATAGCTTAAGTGAGACCATAGGTCAAGGAGACCCAAGGAGGGAGATAGAGGTACTATAAGTATAGATAGTAACCCTACAGAGGGAGATGGACCTACTTTGAGAGGATAGGGCCAAGAGGATAGAGGGGCTAAGGAGTGCACTAAGCACTACAGAGATAGAGAGGGATACAACATGAGTAGAGGTAGACCACCTCTAAGGAGAGGTGAGCTAGCTAGACCAAAATCACTAGTGGGCTCAAGTAGAGGGGATGGTTATGGTTAGTAGTAGCTAGTAGGGTGATAGGATCTACCTACTATAAGTAGAACTATAGAGGGTGGGAGAGAGGTTGGAGGTAGTCATGTAGAGGGTGACCTTCTACTAGATGGTGTACTATCAGGTAGTTCTAGTAGAGCAATGAGTGCCACCACCTTCATCCCTATAGACATTAATCTAGAATCAATCTAGATCATAGATAGTTTCATGATCCATGAACATACCCCCACCAGGACCACCTTCAATAGGTAGAGTAGAGGAGATAAGCTCCTAGAGCTAGGGAGAGGATCGAGGTGACATGCCAATTTTTAGTGTGGCATGCATCCCTAGGGATGGTTGAGTGTACCAAGTTTGGATTATGGTACACCGACTAGGTAGACCTATGTACCTTTTTCTATCTCTTGAGTAATATCATGTTACTTTTTAGTGTAATGTGTGTGCTTATGTGTTTCCTTTTATGATTTTTTATGATATTTTTATTATAATTTTTATGCATAACATGATTTAACTATGGAATGCACTAACCTAAAATGCAAATGTATGGATGCAATGGAGTGAATGCAATGCATGAAAACACATGAAACAAAGAAAACACAAGAAAAGAAGAGGAAGAAGAAAGAAAAAAAGGAAAGAAAAACACAACTCTGGATGAAATCATACCTCATAAAAATGGAGCATGATAACATCATAGAGTGAAATCATGACCCATAAATATGGGGTACGATTTCAAAAAATAAGGAGAAGAAGAAGAAGAAGAAGAAAAGAAGAAGAAAAAGATCAACAAAAAAAAAATGGGGGCTTGAGGTATGATGCTTGGGTCAGTGTAGACCGTATCAAATCAGTGTGACCAATCATACATACATCAAGTGAAAAGAAAAGAATATGGACAAGTGGAGTGATACCCGCTATGGGTGTAGTACTCGCTAATATGGTCAAATGTGGAGCAAAACCCACTATGGGTGTAGTGCTCGCTAAGATGGACAAAGAGAAAGAGATACCCGCTAGGATGTATGCTCACAAATGATCGAGATGGAGGTTGCCCCTCATGTATGGCCATGAAGCTATCCTATATAGGGTGTGATGTGTGATGAGTCAAAGTGAGTACTCCCCCATAGGGGTGTGGTGTGTGCAAAAATATGTATGGACAAAGCAATCAAAACAAGAGGTGAGTGTGTGCATATGCTAGAAGAAAAGAGAGGAAGAAAGCAAAAAGTAAAGAAGAGTTGTGTTCCTTGACCTAAAGAGAAATTGATGGTCATCAGTAAAAATTTCAAGGTCAAGGAACACAAAAAAATAAAAAGAAAAAAAAAAAAAACAAGAGCAAGAAAAAAGCAAGAGCCCTAGGTTGGGGACTTTGCTAGGCATCAGAGTCCTAGTGAGAGTGCAATGCATGTGAGCTATGACCTAACTAGGTGTCATCACGTGCCATTATCATGAGATCCCAAAAAACTATATGATCAAGTAATCATGAGCAAGCAACAATGCAATTATGACAAGCAGAGATGCAAATGAAATAAAATATTAGGAAAATCATGCAAAATATGATAGGCAAGCATGCAGTATGAATAGACAAATAAATGTAGTGAATGAAAATGCAAAAGCATACCTAATTAGTGGTTTATTATTTTATTTTTAGTTTGTTAATGCAAGTGAGCAGAATGATAGTCGACACATAGTTTAATTGTGTCTCCTATATTAACAAAAATAATAGGCATACAAGGGACTGATCCATCAAAGAAAAATCTAGAATAGGGATCATCTTGATGATCAAAATCACAAGGAATCTCCTTCATAGATTTTTCTTTAATAACCTTTGCACGAAAATCTTCATAAACCCTAACTAAACCATATTTCTTAACAAAAGGAGGGGTGATCCCTAATTTTGCAAGATCTCTATAAGATAGTGAAGTAGGGTCTCCTTGAGAAGCAGAAGATTTACCATCAGAATGCATAAAATTTACCATATTACAAAACAAAATGTTAGAGGGATAAGGGGGTCCCTCATCCTCATCACTCCACTCCAATATTTGATGATCTAAATATTCAGCATAAGTTTTAAGGTGATCATCATTATCAAATGGTAAAGGTTGGTTTTATTAGGGATGTAGCCTACGCCACACCTCCCAAGCCAAAATTCGACACCCAAAGGCTCTTGAATGCCTTTCTGTTGGGGTCCCAAACCTTTACCAACATATCCCATGCTAGATAGGATCTATTTAGGGAGTGGGTAATCATTGGATAAGTAACAATGGGTAAAAGAATGCTCCATAGGAGAAGGGTTGCTACCATGGATCTTTTCTTTGAAGGTCATTCCTATGAAGATAAAGGTACACGTGCCAATGTGTACAACTTCACCCTTCTTATGAGGTAAACCCATAGTCCTTGGTGAAGGTGGTAGCTTGGCAAGATCTAGAAGAGGTTCTTGAAGAAAATGATTAACTTGATCCCATGATGAAACTTTGATTTGAGGTTCCTCACTCACTTTTAGACTTTCGAGTTGCTTAGATATTTGAGATGAGGAACTTGGAGGAGCAGATGATGAAATTGAAGGATAAATATTGAGACTAGACTAAGCTTGCTCAACCATAGAATAATATTTGAATGGATGAGGGTCACCCAGAATGGTGACAACTTGATCCTTAAATTTAAACTTCAAACACTGATGAAAGGTAGAAGGGACAACCTTCATCGCATGGATCCAAGGATATCCAAGAAGAAGATTGAAAGATGTTAGGCAAGGTACCACATAGAACAAGGTATCTAAGATCTGAGGTCCAACCCTAAGGGGGAGAGATACAATGCCATAAGCCTCTTGGGACTCATTGTTGAAAGCTTTGATGATAATATCAGATTTAGTTAAGTCTTCCTCTTTTAATCCAAAATTTTGGAAAAATTGATAAGTGCATAAATTAAGGGAAGAACCATTGTCAATCAAGATTCATTTGACAAAATTTCTCCCAATAAATGTTGTGATGTAAAGGGAAGAATCCCCTCACAAGTCTGAGGAAGGCATATCATCATCCAAAAATGTGATGTGATGTATCCCAAGAGAACCTACGACATTAGCTACAACACTAGGGGAAATGTCTATAGGGATAGATTATTGTCTTAGAAGTTCCAACAAAGCTTCCCTATGAATAGGAGAAGTTTGCAAGAGTTCTAAGATAGAGATCTTGGTTGGGGTACTAGCTAACTATTGTTGAATGTCAAAGGAGACTTTAGGTTGAGGTTTCAACACTAAAGGTGGGGTTTCTTACTCTTGTACTCCTTTTTGAGTATTCTTCAAAACTAGGATGGGTTTCGAAGGTGGGTTGGATGAAGAGCTCATCTCTTACTGAGAATGTTGAGTCGAGTTGATCTTGAGCTTGTTGCCTTGTAGTTACTACTATCATACCAACCATATTATCATAGGGAGGTGGCACATTCTGATAGGACACTTGATTAGTTGCCTGTTGCCCATGCTTAGGGAGAGGATCTTGGAAGATTCCCATATCTTGATTAGTTGTGGGTGCTTGTTGAGTAGGAGGTTGATTGTTTGTTGGAGGATTGGATTGAGAACCTTCTATGACAAGGCATCCTTCATCAATCAGGTCTTGAACCACATGTTTCAACCTCTTACAAGAATTTTTCTAATGCCCCTCCACTCTATGATACTCATAGTGTTGACCAACCTTATACCAATTAGTTGTGGTATCAAGTTACCTTATGGGAGGTAACTCAATCATATTAGCTTCCAAAAGCTACTTTAGGACCACTATCATAGGCATGTTGAGTCTTGTGAAATTCCTTTGTGGAGGTTTTGGAGGTTGGCTAAGCACCATATTTTGTAGGTTGTTAACAATACTATTAATAGGCCTACTATCCATGACTCCATCACCTACCACATGCTTGTTCTTATACTAATTTTTAGTGGTCCTATATTCTTTCACTTTAAGTTATCCTCTTCTGATAAGAGCTTGTTCTACCTTTCTTGCTAGGTCAATTGCTTGATCAAAAGATGTGATAGTTGTAGTTTCCAATGCATAAGATAATTGCTCTTGCAAATTTCCAATAAATATTTCAAGCATGTCTCGAGGAGGTAAGGTATATCTCAAGCATCCAACTAGACTCCTCCAACGAGACAAAAATTCTGAAAAACTTTCCTCTTTACCTTGTTTTAACATGTAAACATCTTTCATGGTCACATTCTTTTCAACATAAGCACCAAACTATTGAACAAATAATTTAGTTGTCTCTTCAAAATTCCTCAAAGAATGGTTGGGCAACTGATAATACCACTCTAATGCCATGCCACCAAGACTCTTAGGGAACATCTTTAGCAACAACATGTCATCATATATGATATCATGGCAAGTTATTCTAAACATTCTTAAATGCTCAATTGGATCTTTCATTCCCTTATATATAGGTAAAACTGGCATGGGAAAATGCTTAGGATAGGGCCTAGTAGCAATGATAGGGTCTAAGGGTTGATTGCACATTTCTCTATAGTTGTAGGTGAAACTAGGGGGTTGAATCATATCCACTCTTGAAACCAATTGTTTCACCATATTAGTTAAACTTTGCACCTCAGGATTGTTGTTGTGCAATACCCCTAGATTCCCTAAGGGAGGGGTATAGGTAGGTTGTTGAAAGGGTACTTGGCCCATGTTGGAGGTATTGATACTATTATGGTATGGGTTATGATATGTGGTATCTTGTTAGAGAGGATAACTAATAGTTGGTGGAATAGAAGCAAGAATGTTGAGTTTAGTAGAATGAGGAGGAAATTGAAAATAATCTTGAGTGGCACTACTAGTTGGAAGAACTTGTGAACTCCTTCCAATATTGGTGGTTATAGTAGTGACATAAGTTGGTTGATGGATAGGATTACCATGATTCAAATATTCAAACAAAGGGTTAGTATGAACATGTCTAGGAGAGACTATTGGAGGAGGAGGAGTCTCACCTCTTTCGAGTTGAGCTTCTCACTCCATAGCTTTAAGTAAGTCTACCTTATGATGTTTCATAAAACCCCAAACATGATCAAATGATTTAAAGATGTAGCCACCATCGAGCCCTTCAAGGGGATCATAGTTTATTTTAGTTTCAATATTTTCTTGCTCTTCTACATCAAGGTTAGGGTTCTCTCTATCAATCTGATCATCTTCTTGGGGAACATGATCAGACTCTAGATGCCTTCACTGACTTCTAAGGAATGGAGCCATTAGAAGAAGCGAAAGGATAGAAGAGAAAACTAATGAAAGACACACAAGAATATTTTTAAGATATTTATTAATGTTCTTCTAATTCTAAGAAAACAAATTAGTGGTCTTGTTTAAAAGTTTTCAAAAGAAAAGCAAACAAGGAAAAGGCTTCCTAATTTGGCCACTAAGATATGTCTTTCACATCGAGTTCACCAAATATGTAGAGGGGGAAAACTACCCTACCACGTATGATTCTTGATTGGATCCGTTGGGAGCCGAGGTGACCATGGGGGTATGTTATAACTCTACACTCGATGGGAAAAGGGGAAGGGTTCACCAAGAATGGTTTTAGGACTCGCTCCAAGTTTAGGGTGGAATGTGTTTGAATGTGTCAATTAAGCATGCACCTATGTTTGGCCTTTCTAAAACTACACTATGAAAAGGAAAAGAACAATGCAAGATACAAGATGCAAGAAGACAAGAGCTAACCCTAGAATGATTCTTTGCTTGAATGATCACTAACCCTAGGATTGCAAAATAAAGCCTTTGAGCAAGGGTCCAAGAGAAATGCACAAACAAGGTTAAAAACCCTAGATGCACACTATATGCTTTTATTCTTTCAAATGCCTAGAAATTTGATCAAATGCTTTTCCTTACTTGTGATCTAGATTTTGAATAGAAATGAATAGAAAGCAATCAACAAACAACCTAAAGATCTATTAGGGCACTTATCTGATTTGGTGGTTGTTCCAAGCTTTATCTTGCATCCAACAATGTCCCACAACTTCAATCCTACAAAATAACTTCACAAAACCCTCAAAAAATATGATCAGCATTAGGGGGCCTACTTAGGCCACTATATAACTATACTTGGAGGTGCAATAGTCAAGCCCCCTAGGTCCTTTTAGCTGACCTTTAGAATGCAAAAGTGAAAGTTGACCTTTTTGGAAGATGAACAAACAGAATATAATGCAATAGAATAGTATGATGAACAGAGTGTAAATTATGCTATTATGCTCTAAATATAACATGAAATGCAGATCTAGGGTTTGGAGGTGAACTTCTACCCCCAAGCTTGACATAGATGAAATCATACCCTATATGGGGCAACCATGATTTTATTGCTAATGAAATCATACCCTATAATTATGGGGTATGATTTTGCAATAGAAAGTAAAAGCAATAGATCAATGCAAATAAACTAATAAAATATGTAAAATTAATAATATATGAATGCAAATGAGTGAAAACAACCTGGTGGTAGTGAAAAAGTAGACAAAAGGATGAAGACCTCCAAGATAGTAGACTCCTCCTTAGGGCTCCAACACTTATCCACCAAGGGTAGCAACACACAATCAATGCAGTAGAAGAGAACTCCACAAATATTAAAAAGCTTCAATAAATCACTTGGCACTTTTACAATTAGGCACTTCTTGCTTGTATTATGACTCTTTTAGAACTTCTCTTAAAACTTGTTCTTGGGGAAAAGAAGGCTTCAAACCCTCTATTTATAAGGGATTTGAAACAAGGATGGGTGGGAAAACTAAGGGGAACCGACATCAAAGAGGTCAATTTGAAAAATTAGGGTTTTCTAAGAGAAAACCCTAGCTAGGTGAAATCGTGCCCCGTAAGGGCCGACCATGATTTCGTAAAACTAGGAAAAAAGGAGGGAAAGGAAGGAGGAGAGAGGCCCAAACTTGCTTTGGGCAAGTTGGAGGGTCTCTCTAAGGATCTAGGGAAAATGACTCACTCAAGTGGGTCAATTTTCCATGTCTACAAAAAGCAACCTCCAAGAAGAAGGTCATGTTGTCTAAATCCTGCTATCGGCCCAAACGACTTTTGCTTCCTCCTCAATCAGGCTTGGATAAACATAACATTTATGTGCTCAATAATTATGTATATCCCTATGAGTAGGGGCATCTATCCTAACCTATCTCAAGGTAATCTCAAGAGTAGAGGATTTTTTGTGGATGGAGTACAAAAACCACTTGAGAGGGTGTTATGGTGTCTAGGGGGTGAGTCAACACTTGCTAGTGATATCCAATGTCATTGATCTTTATTAGTATTCTATTATGAAATACAACTCAAACCAATGTGTTAACCCTTGTGTGTGTAAATATTTTTTATTTTCTTTTTGATTTTTTAGTAATTGAAGTGCAAAAATGAAACTATGCTATAAAAAAAGACATGAAGACAACATTTACAAATGCAATATTTAAAAGAAATTATCATTTTAAAGAAAAGCTATGTGAAACCAATAATACACTATGGACCAAAGTGTGTCTTGGTGCATTTTGTAAAGGAAATTTACTTTTTTAAAGGAAAGTTATGCCAGATAAATAGTGAAATTTTGACAAAAGGGTGTCTTGGTGCATTTTGTAAAATAAATTTGCCTTTTGAAAGTAAATCTATGCTAGAAAAATAGTGAAATGTGGACCAAAGTGTGTCTTGGTGTGTTTTGTAAAGAAAATTGAATGATTCAAAATCTGACCAAGATATTTTGGTGCCTTTTGTAAATAAATTTAATTTTTTTGAAAAATGACCAAACAATGTTGGTGCCTTTTGTAAATAAATTTAATAAATACTATTCAATTTGAAAAATACATAGAAAAACAAGAAATATTTTGGAATACAAGGTCTCAAAATGTCTACCTATAGTTTCAAGTATCTGTATACCATCTAGGAGTCTGACAAGCTCTATTCTGTGTGTCAAATTGGAAAAAGTATGGGTTTATGCATTTTTTAAGTGATATTTTGGTTGTTCTGCAGCTATCTCAGGCTTGGGTGTCAAAATATTTAGATTTTGGGTTGTACTTACAACTGTGGAAGGCAAAAAAGTCAAATTTCTTAAAAATGAAAATGTGCATATTTCTTGAAAATTAAATTTTAATATAAGTTTTGTAAAAGGGGTAAATCACAAAGTTTTGTAGGTTGGGCATGAGATGTGTTTTAAGGATTTTGAATATTCCTACACCGATTTGTTGGCAATTTTGGGTACCTTGGGTACATTGCCTTTGCTCAAGTGTAGATGTTGTCATTGATGTCAAGAAGCTCTTGAAGCAATTTGATTTGATGTCAAGGAATTTGTTTTGATGAAGGTTTTTCAGAGCATGATCAGTGAGTTTCCAAGAAGTCCTTAGTGGCCCATTTGCAAAAGTTCAAGAAAAAGACAAGTTAGAAAAAGTATGCAACTGACTGGAAAAACTGTCGCGATTTCGTGACATGTTTGAGGAGAGAGAAAGTTCTGGCAAAACTGTCACGATTTCGCGACATGTTTGAGGAGAGAGAAAGTTCTGGCAAAACTATCATGATTTCGCGACATGTTGGAAGAAAGAGAAGAAGCTGGCAAAACTGTCACGATTTCGTGACATGTTGGCAGAGAAGGAGAGCAAGATGGAAAGTGTCACGATTTCGTGACATGTCGCATTTTCGTGACTCGAAAAGTGCAGGAAGGCAGAGAAGGAAAAGTGTCACGATTTCGTGACACATTGCAAAGAAGGTTGTACGGACGAAAAAGTGTCACGATTTCGTGACATGATGCAGAAGAGAGAGTCCAAAAGGAAAAGTGTCATGATTTCATGACATAATGCAGAAAAGAGAGTCCGTAGTGTGAACTGTCACGATTTCGTGACAAGTTCGAAGAGAGAGAAAGTAACATGAGAAATGTCACGATTTCATGACATGCTGTAGAGGTCGAGGTGAGGACTGTCACGATTTCGTGACATGCTGAAAAGCTCGAAGTGAGAACTGTCACGATTTCGTGACATGCAGCAAAGGGAAGAGTTTGAAATGAGAAGCGTCGCGATTTCGTGACGGGTTGCAAAGAAAGCTTTCAGAAGCTGAAAGCGTCGTGATTTCATGACAGGATGAAAGAAAAGCGTACGGATGGAGAAAGTGTCATGATTTCATGACAGAAACTAGAAGCAGGTCTTCTATAGGAGAAGTGTCACGATTTCACGACAGAAGCAGAAAGGAAGGCTATGAAGACAAAAGTGTCACGATTTCGTGACATGTTCCAGTTTTACGAGAGTAAGGCAGAGAGAAGCTCAAGGCAGCGAAAGTGTCACGATTTCATGACATGTTTCATTTTTGCTAGTGCAAGAGAAAAGGTTGAGAAAGCGAGAAGTGTCATGATTTCATGATAGAAGTGAAGATGACGTCACAGAAGAGTAGTGTCACGATTTCATGACAAAAGCAGAGAAGAAGGCCATGAAGTCGAAGGGTCATGATTTCATGACAGAAGAGAAGATGACGTCAAAGAAGCAGAAAGTGTCGCGATATCATGACAAAAGCCATAAGAAAGTGTACGGTTGCAAAAGGTGTCGCGATATCGCGACATGTTGTAGTTTCACGATAGAAGCTACAGAAGAGTTGCAGAGTTAAATTTGAGCCGACAAAGTTAAATCTGGGCCGACGAAGATTAGGGTTTGTAGCCGATGTTGTTTAGGGTTGTGCAACCGACTAGGATCAAAGTTTTAATCTTGAAAGTTTTAGTATAAGAGGAGGGCTGTTTGAAGAGAAATGTATCGATCGAAGTGTGCGTTCGAAGTGCGATATTCATAGATAGAGTGCGGGGGAGAAGTTCGATCATCGAGAAGTAGAGTGTGCGAAGATGGTGCTGTTGTGATTGCGTAGAGGTGCATAAGTTGATGTTCGATCGAGTGTCGTTGTGTTTGCGTAGACAGTGCAAAAGTTGGTTTCGACCAAGTGCGACTGTGATAGAACATAAAGAGATTTGAGGACAGACTTGTGCCAGACCAAAGGACTGTGTTTGGTGTAGACCAGAGAAAGAGGAAGAGGACAGACTTGTGCCAGATCGAAGGACTATGTTTGGTGCAGATCAGAGAAAAATATAGAGGACATTTGTGCTAGACCGAAGGACTGTGTTTAGTGCAAATTCGAGGACCAAGCTTTGAGGTGACAGAGTTGAGGACAGAGGTCTCCAGCCAGAGCAGGGAAGACAGGTGTCTTCTATGGATAGAGTTCCATTTGCTAAGGGCAGCAGAGGCAGAGGTCTTCTAGAGGATCACCAACCAGAGCAGAGTTAGGGGATTGGTGTCTCCTTTGGGTTGGTACCCATAAACATTGTAATCGGGAAAGGTTTCCCAGATTTGGTTGATAAAATTTTAGTGAAAAATTTTATCCGTGGAGTAGCCCACTTTGGGTGAACCACGTAAATTGTTGTGTCTCTATTGTGGATGGTGTTTTCTGCATTGCTTTGATTTATGCTTGATACTGTTTTCTATACACTACATAATTTTGAGTTGAAAGTTGAATTGAAGGAAAAAGTAAAAAGTGGTCTTATACTGTTCACCCCCCCCTCTCAGTATAAGCTTGTGTTCTTCAATTGGTATCAGAGCGGGTTCCTTCGAAAAGGTTTAACAGCTTGAAGGAAGAACTAGTTAAGAACACAATGGATTATTCAAGTGGCAATGCAGCACCTATTCTTGATGGATCAGATTTTGGTCTTTGGAGTGCAAGGATGAAGGTTCATCTAATGGCACTTGGTAATGAGGTTTGGGAAGTGATTGAAGATGGGTACACTATTCCTGTAAATGGTCCATATACTAAAGAAGATAGGCTCCTACATCACAGCAATTCAAAAGCAATGAATGCAATCCTGAAAGGTTTACAAAAAGCAGATCTCACCAAGGTGATTCACTGCAAGACAACTAGTGAAATGTGGAAACAACTGCAGGTGGTTCACACAGGTGATGTAAATGTCCGAAAGGCCAAGTTGAGACACTTCAAAGGTATGTTTGAACAACTCAAGATGAATGATGATGAAAATATTAGTGACTACATGCTTCGTATGGATGAGGTTGTTAACTCCATGAAAGACTTAGGTCTTGAGCTTGCTGAAAATGATGTTTGTGATAAGATTTTAAGATCTCTTCCTAATAGATTTAGTGAAAATATTTCTGCTATTGAGGAAGCTAAAGATTTGGATAAGTTGAAAAAGGATGAGCTCCATAGTATACTTGCAGCATTTGAGTTGAGAACTCAAGTGAAGGTTGATGTCAAGAAAGAGGCAGCTTTCAAGGCTACCAAGAAATCCAAGGGTAAACAGCTTCAAGAGAGTGATGAGTCTTCTAGTGATGAAGAGGCATATTACAGCAAGAAAGGCAAGTTCTCTAGAAAGCACAAAAGCATGAAAAATATAAGATGTTTCAATTGTGGAAAGTTTGGTCATTATGCTACCGATCGTACTATTTCCAAGTATGAAAGTGATGAAGATAAACAGGATTCTAAGAGCAAGGATTCTGAAAAGTACAAGCATCACAGGAAGAACAAAGATGAGCACAACAATCACGGAAAGAGGTATTCTCACAAGCACAAGAAGAGTTTCTACCTAGACAAAGCAAGTAAGTGTTCTAGTAGTGATAGTGAAAGTTCTTCAAGTGATAGTGAAAATGAGATGTTGTTCATATCAGAAAAAGAGGAAGAACCGAAACATAGATTCATTATCATGAAATGTCTTAGATGTGGAAATTTTGGTCACCTTGAGGATGATTGCACAAATAATGAATTGGTTACTAGTATGTATGAGGATGCTTCAGAAAACTATAAGGAAGATGCATGTATGGTTTTTGAAAAGGGTAGCACCTCTAGTGATAAGAAATCTGTAAAAGGCTCTGATGATTCAGAAAGCAAACAAATAAAGGATCTTGAAAGTGAACTTACTAATGCTCTTAGTGCTTTGAAAAAGGAAAGAAAGAAGAATGCCAGACTCAAGGATAAGTTAGATGAATGTTGTATGGAGAGAGATGATCTTACAGAAAGTCTTGACATCTCTATGGCTAAGACACAAGAACTCAAGGATGAGTTAGAGTCTAAGGTTCTTGAGTATAGTGAGTTAGAACAGAAAATGGCTTCTTTGAAAGAGGAAACTAAAGAGTACAAGGATAAGCTGTACAGGTTTCAAGACAGCTCCAAAAAGGTTAAATCTCTCATCAAAGGTCAAAGAAAACCAACAGATAAAATAGGTCTCGGTTTTGTTGAGCCGCACAAGGAACAGGTTGGGGAATCTAGCAAGAGATTTCAAAAGGAAGAGAGTTCTGATGAAGAAAGTACTTCAGATCATGAGTCCATGAGTGATAGATGCGCAGAAATAGAAAACAAAATTCTGAATGCGAAGAAGAAGTTTTCGGGACCCAAGAGGTCAATTAAAAGAAAATTTCATGGCAGATGTTTTGCGTGTCACAGGTTTGGTCACATGGCTTCGCATTGCATGACTCAAGTAAGGAAGGTAAATGACAGTTTCAGAGGTAGCAATTTCTTTCAAGGGTATTGCTACTCTTGTAATCAGTTTGGGCATAAGGCAATTTTTTGCAAGGCTAATAATAGGAACACGGTTAGTCAGAACAGGTGGATTCGAAGAACAGGTATGCCTAAAAGAAATAACATTATTACTTGTTATAAGTGCAACAATGATGGTCACACAGCTAGACAGTGTAGAGCTGATCTTCCAAGGTACAGAAATAGGAACAGTGGTATGAACAGGTCCAAGGATCAAGGCATGGACAAGAATAGGGATGAGAACAAGAACAAGAATAGTGACAAGAACAAAAATATTGACAAAGAGTTCAAGAGAAGGCCCGACAAGGAAGTTATAGACGTTGATGATGATCAGTGCCTAATGGGAGTTTTACTCCCACCCCTATTTTAATCACCTCATCAAGAGGTGGGGGAGGGACTAAGCTAAGAGGCTCATTCTTAGTCCCAAGCCCCAAAGGTGACCCTTTGCCATTGATGACAAAGGGGGAGAGATATGAGTAAGGGGGAGAGCATCAAGTGAAGAGGAGAGCTTCAAGTCAGGGGGAGCAAAACTTCAAAGGTAGATTCTCAAGTTGTTAGCACAGTTGGTTTCAGTTTTGGCTCTTAAGATGTGTTTTCAGTAAAGGTTTGCCATCAATGACAAAGGGGGAGATTGTTGGCAATTTTGGGTACCTTGGGTACATTGCCTTTGCTCAAGTGTAGATGTTGTCATTGATGTCAAGAAGCTCTTGAAGCAATTTGATTTGATGTCAAGGAATTTGTTTTGATGAAGGTTATTCAGAGCATGATCAGTGAGTTTCCAAGAAGTCCTTAGTGGCCCATTTGCAAAAGTTCAAGAAAAAGACAAGTTAGAAAAAGTATGCAGCCGGCTGGAAAAACTGTCACGATTTCACGACATGTTTGAGGAGAGAGAAAGTGTTGGCAAAACTGTCATGATTTCGTGACATGTTTGAGGAGAGAGAAAGTTTTGGCAAAACTATCACGATTTCGCGACATGCTAGAAGAAAGAGAAGAAGGCAAAACTATCGCGATTTCGTGACATGTTGGCAGAGAAGGAGAGCAAGATGGAAAGTGTCACGATTTCATGACATGTCGCATTTTTGTGACTCGAAAAGTGCAGGAAGGCAGAGAAGGAAAAGTGTCACGATTTCGTGACATATTGCAAAGAAAGTTGTACGGACGAAAAAGTGTCATGATTTCATGACATACTGCAAGAGAGAGAGTCCAAAAGAAAAAATGTCATGATTTCATGACATAATGCAGAAAAGAGAGTCCATAGTGTGAACTGTCATGATTTCATGACAAGTTCGAAGAGAGAGAAAGTAACATGAAAAATGTCATGATTTCATGACATGCTGCAGAGGTCGAGGTGAGGACTGTCATGATTTTGTGACATGCTGAAAAGCTCGAAGTGAGAACTGTCATGATTTCATGACATGCAGCAAAGGGAAGAGTTTGAAATGAGAAGCGTCATGATTTCATGATAGGTTGCAAAGAAAGCTTTGAAGCTGAAAGCATCGTGATTTCATGACAGGATGAAAGAAAAGCGTACGGATGCAGAAAGTGTCATGATTTCATGACAAAACTGGAAGAGGCCTTCTATAGGAGAAGTGTCATGATTTCACGATAGAAGCAAAGGAAGGCTATGAAGACAAAAGCATCATGATTTCGTGACATGTTCCGATTTCACAGGTGTAAGGGAGAGAAGCTCAAGGCAGCGAAAGTGTCATGATTTTGTGACATGTTTCATTTTGCTAGTGCAAGCCGAGAAAAGGTTGAGAAAGCGAGAAGGGTCATGATTTCATGATAGGAGTGAAGATGACGTCAGCAAAGGCAGAAGTGTCATGATTTCATGACAAAAGCAGAGAAGAAGGCCATGAAGTCAGAAGGGTCATGATTTCATGACAGAAGTGAAGATGACGTCAACAGAAGCTAAAGTGTCGTGATATCATGACAAAAGCCATAAGGTGTACGGTTGCAAAAGGTGTCATGATATCATGACATGTTGTAGTTTCACGAGAGAAGCTACGGAAGAGTTGCAGAGTTAAATTTGAGTCGACAAAGTTAAATTTAGGCCGACGAAGATTAGGGTTTGTAGCCGACGTTGTTTAGGGTTGTGCAGCCGACTAGGATCAAAGTTTTAATCTTGAAAGTTTTAGTATAAGAGGAGGGCTATTTGAAGAGAAATGTATCGATCGAAGTGTGTGTTCGAAGTGCGATATTCATAGATAGAGTGCGGGGGAGAAGTTCGATCATCGAGAAGTAGAGTGTGCAAAGATGGTGCTGCTGTGATTGCACAGAGGTGCATAAGTTGATGTTCGATCGAGTGCTGCTGTGTTTGCACAGATAGTGCAAAAGTTGGTTTTGACCAAGTGCGACTATGACAGAACAGAAAGAGATTTGAGGACAGACTTGTGCCAGACCAAAGGACTGTGTTTGGTGCAGACCAGAGAAAGAGGAAGAGGACAGACTTGTGCCAGATCGAAGGACTGTGTTTGGTGCAGATCAGAGAAAAAGATAGAGGACATTTGTGCTAGACCGAAGGACTGTGTTTAGTGCAAATTCGAGGACCAAGCTTTGAGGTGACAGAGTTGAGGACAGAGGTCTCCAGCCAGAGCAGGGAAGACAGGTGTCTTCTGTGGATAGAGTTCCATTTGCTAAGGGCAGCGGAGGCAGAGGTCTTCTAGAGGATCACCAACCAGAGCAGAGTTAGGGGATTGGTGTCTCCTTTGGGTTGGTACCCATAAACATTGTAATCGGGAAAGGTTTCCTAGATTTGGTTGATAAAATTTTAGTGAAAATTTTATCCGTGGAGTAGCCCACTTTGGGTGAACCACGTAAATTGTTGTGTCTCTATTGTGGATGGTGTTTTCTGCATTGCTTTGATTTATGCTTGATACTGTTTTCTATACACTGCATAATTTTGAGTTGAAAGTTGAATTGAAGGAAAAAGTAAAAAGTGGTCTTATACTGTTCACCCCCCCTCTCAATATAAGCTTGTGTTCTTCAATTGGTATCAGAGCGGGTTCCTTCGAAAAGGTTTAACAACTTGAAGGAAGAACTAGTTAAGAACACAATGGATTATTCAAGTGGCAATGCAACACCTATTCTTGATGGATCAGATTTTGGTCTATGGAGTGCAAGAATGAAGGTTTATCTAATGGCACTTGGTAATGAGGTTTGGGAAGTGATTGAAGATGGGTACACTATTCCTATAAATGGTCCATATACTAAAGAAGATAGGCTCCTACATCATAGCAATTCAAAAGCAATGAATGCAATCTTGAAAGGCTTACAGAAAGCAGATCTTACCAAGGTGATTCACTGCAAGACAACTAGTGAAATGTGGAAACAACTGCAGGTGGTTCACACAGGTGATGTAAATGTCCGAAAGGCCAAGTTGAGACACTTCAAAGGTATGTTTGAACAACTCAAGATGAATGATGATGAAAATATTAGTGACTACATGCTTCGTATGGATGAGGTTGTTAACTCCATGAAAGACTTAGGTCTTGAGCTTGCTGAAAATGATGTTTGTGATAAGATTTTAAGATCTCTTCCTAATAGATTTAGTGAAAATATTTCTGCTATTGAGGAAGCTAAAGATTTGGATAAGTTGAAAAAGGATGAGCTCCATAGTATACTTGCAGCATTTGAGTTGAGAACTCAAGTGAAGGTTGATGTCAAGAAAGAGGCAACTTTCAAGGCTACCAAGAAATCCAAGGGTAAACAACTTCAAGAGAGTGATGAGTCTTCTAGTGATGAAGAGGCATACTACAGCAAGAAAGGCAAGTTCTCTAGAAAGCACAAAAGCATGAAAAATATAAGATGTTTCAATTGTGGAAAGTTTGGTCATTATGCTACTGACTGTACTGTTTCCAAGTATGAAAGTGATGAAGATAAACAGGATTCTAAGAGCAAGGATTCTGAAAAGCACAAGCATCACAGGAAGAACAAAGATGAGCACAACAATCACGGAAAGAGGTATTCTCACAAGCACAAGAAGAGTTTCTACCTAGACAAAGCAAGTAAGTGTTCTAGTAGTGATAGTGAAAGTTCTTCAAGTGATGCTGAAAATGAGATGTTGTTCATATCAGAAAAAGAGGAAGAACCGAAACATAGATTCATTATCATGAAATGTTTTAGATGTGGAAATTTTGGTCACCTTGAGGATGATTGCACAAATAATGAATTGGTTACTAGTATGTATGAGGATGCTTCAGAAAACTATAAGGAAGATGCATGTATGGTTTTTGAAAAGGGTAGCACCTCTAGTGATAAGAAATCTGTAAAAGGCTCTGATGATTCAGAAAGCAAACAAATAAAGGATCTTGAAAGTGAACTTACTAATGCTCTTAGTGCTTTGAAAAAGGAAAGAAAGAAGAATGCCAGACTCAAGGATAAGTTAGATGAATGTTGTATGGAGAGAGATGATCTTACGAAAAGTCTTGACTTCTCTATGGCTAAGACACAAGAACTCAAGGACGAGTTAGAGTCTAAGGTTCTTGAGTATAGTGAGTTGGAACAGAAAATGGCTTCTTTGAAAGAGGAAACTAAAGAGTACAAGGATAAGCTGTACAGGTTTCAAGATAGCTCCAAAAGGGTTAAGTCACTCATCAAAGGTCAAAGAAAACCAACAGATAAAATAGGTCTCGGTTTTGTTGAGCCGCACAAGGAACAGGTTGGGGAATCTAGCAAGAGATTTCAAAAGGAAGAGAGTTCTGATGAAGAAAGTACTTCAGATCATGAGTCCATGAGTGATAGATGCGCAGAAATAGAAAACGAAATTTAGAATGCGAAGAAGAAGTTTTCGAGACCCAAGAGGTCATTTAAAAGAAAATTTCATGACAGATGTTTTGCGTGTCACAGGTTTGGTCACATGGCTTCACATTGCATGACTCAAGTAAGGAAGGTAAATGACAGTTTCAGAGGTAGTAATTTCTTTCAAGGGTATTGCTACTCTTGTAATCAGTTTGGGCATAAGGCAATTTTTTGCAAGGCTAATAATAGGTACACCGTTAGTCAGAACAAGCGGATTCAAAGAGCAGGTATGCTTAAAAGAAATAATGTTGTTACTTGTTATAAGTGCAACAATGATGGTCACACAACAAGACAGTGCAGAGCTGATCTTCCAAAGTACAGGAATAGGAACAGGAATAGTGGTATAAACAGGTCCAAGGATCAAGGCATGGACAAGAACAGGGATGAGAACAAGAACAAGAATAGTGACAAGAACAGAAATATGGACAAAGAGTTCAAAAGAAGGCCCGACAAGGAAGTTATAGATGCTGATGATGATCAGTGCCTAATGGGAGTTTTAC
The DNA here is from genome assembly GCA_028583015.1 of Wollemia nobilis. Lineage (NCBI taxonomy): Eukaryota > Viridiplantae > Streptophyta > Pinopsida > Araucariales > Araucariaceae > Wollemia > Wollemia nobilis. The sequence goes on from JAQPPZ010005005.1 coordinate 801,325, forward strand.
TCCCACCCCTATTTTAATCACCTCATCAGGAGGTGGGGGAGGGACTAAGCTAAGAGGCTCATTCTTAGTCCCAAGCCCCAAAGGTGACCCTTTGCCATTGATGACAAAGGGGGAGAGATATGAGTAAGGGGGAGAGCATCAAGTGAAGAGAAGAGCTTCAAGTCAGGGGGAGCAAAACTTCAAAGGAAGATTCTCAAGTTGTTGGCACAATTGGTTTCAGTTTTGGCTCTTAAGATGTGTTTTCAGTAAAGGTTTGCCATCAATGACAAAGGGGGAGATTGTTGGCAATTTTGGGTACCTTGGGTACATTGCCTTTGCTCAAGTGTAGATGTTGTCATTGATGTCAAGAAGCTCTTGAAGCAATTTGATTTGATGTCAAGGAATTTGTTTTGATGAAGGTTTTTAGAGCATGATCAGTGAGTTTCCAAGAAGTCCTTAGTGGCCCATTTGCAAAAGTTCAAGAAAAAGACAAGTTAGAAAAAGTATGCAACCGGCTGGAAAACTGTCACGATTTCATGACATGTTAGAGGAGAGAGAAAGTTTTGGCAAAACTGTCATGATTTCGTGACATGTTTGAGGAGAGAGAAAGTGTTGGCAAAACTGTCATGATTTCGTGACATGCTGGAAGAAAGAGAAGAAGCTGGCAAAACTATCACGATTTCGTGACATGTTGGCAGAGAAGGAGAGCAAGATGGAAAGTGTCACGATTTCGTGACATGTCGCATTTTCATGACTCGAAAAGTGCAGGAAGGCAGAGAAGGAAAAGTGTCACGATTTCATGACATATTGCAAGAAAGTTGTACGGACGAAAAAGTGTCACGATTTCGGTTGAGAGAGAGTCCAAAAGAAAAAATGTCCATGATTTCATGACATAATGCAGAAAAGAGAGTCCATAGTGTGAACTGTCATGATTTCATGACAAGTTCGAAGAGAGAGAAAGTAACATGAAAAATGTCATGATTTCATGACATGCTGCAGAGGTCGAGGTGAGGACTATCATGATTTCATGACATGCTGAAAAGCTCGAAGTGAGAACTATCATGATTTCGTGACATGCAGCAAAGGGAAGAGTTTGAAATGAGAAGCGTCATGATTTCGTGACAGGTTGCAAAGAAAGCTTTCGAAAGCTGAAAGCGTCACGATTTCGTGACAGGATGAAAGAAAAGCGTACGGATGGAGAAAGTGTCATGATTTCATGACAAAAATTGGAAGCAGGTCTTCTATAGGAGAAGTGTCATGATTTCACGATAGAAGCAGAAAGGAAGGCTATGAAGACAAAAGCGTCATGATTTCATGACATGTTCCAGTTTCACGGGAGTAAGGCAGAGAGAAGCTCAAGGCAGCGAAAGTGTCACGATTTCGTGACATGTTTCATTTTCGCTAGTGCAAGCTGAGAAAAGGTTGAGAAAGTGAGAAGGGTCATGATTTCATGACAAGAGTGAAGATGACGTCAACAAAGGCAGTAGTGTCATGATTTCATGACAAAAGCAGAGAAGAAGGCCATGAAGTCAAAAGGGTCATGATTTCATGATAGAAGAGAAGATGACTGTCAGAAGAAGTAGAAAGTGTCACGATATCGTGACAAAAGCCAAAAGATAGTGTACGGTTGCAAAGGTGTCATGATATCGTGACATGTTGTAGTTTCATGATAGAAGCTACAGAAGAGTTGCAGAGTTAAATTTGAGCCGACAAAGTTAAATCTGGGCCGACGAAGATTAGGGTTTGTAGCCGACATTGTTTAGGGTTGTGCAGTCGACTAGGATCAAAGTTTTAATCTTGAAAGTTTTAGTATAAGAGGAGGGTTGTTTGAAGAGAAATGTATCGATCGAAGTGTGCGTTCGAAGTGTGATATTGCAGAGATAGAGTGCGGGGAGAAGTTCGATCATCGAGAAGCAGAGTGTGCAAAGATGGTGCTGCTGTGATTGCGTAGAGGTGCATAAGTTGATGTTCGATCGAGTGCTACTGTGTTTGCGTAGACAGTGCAAAAGTTGGTTTCGACCAAGTGCGACTGTGACAGAACATAAAGAGATTTGAGGATAGACTTGTGCTAGACCAAAGGACTGTGTTTGGTGCAGACCAGAGAAAGAGGAAGAGGACAGACTTGTGCCAGATCGAAGGACTGTGTTTGGTGCAGATCAGAGAAAAAGATAGAGGACATTTGTGCTAGACCGAAGGACTGTGTTTAGTGCAAATTCGAGGACCAAGCTTTGAGGTGACAGAGTTGAGGACAGAGGTCTCCAGCCAGAGCAGGGAAGACAGGTGTCTTCTATGGATAGAGTTCCATTTGCTAAGGGCAGCAGAGGCAGAGGTCTTCTAGAGGATCACCAGCCAGAGCAGAGTTAGGGGATTGGTGTCTCCTTTGGGTTGGTACCCATAAACATTGTAATCGGGAAAGGTTTCCCAGATTTGATTGATAAAATTTTAGTGAAAAATTTTATCCGTGGAGTAGCCCACTTTGGGTGAACCACGTAAAAGGTGTATGGTCCCACTATGATCACCAAAATGAACCAACAAAAAATATGTTGTATTTCATTGATAATATAAAAAGGTGTTACAACAAGATGATATCCTTTTACAAATATTCCCCCAAGGGCTACAAATAGGGTCCTTTTTGAGAGAGATGTGACCCTTCACTAAATGTCTTCACAACACTATGACAATCTTCTATGAGATCCTTAAATGGGAGTGGGCTTACTGCATGTGGGCCACTACTAGCTACACTAGTCCTTGAAACTTGTGTAAACCTACAAAATATGTTAGTGAAATTTGGAGACCTATCTTGATCAGGCCTCTCATGATAACAAATGAAAAAGATACAAAATCTGATAAAAGTGCATGAAAGAAGTGTGAGAATGGATTGAAACTAATACAAAAGAAAGGGGTTACCTAATTGATGAATTTGGTAGCCTTTTGGAGGAAAATGCACCTATATATATGTATTCCAAATGGATTCACTTGTTTGTGTGTTCTCCTCTATTTTGCTTTGATTGGTTGGTTCATTGATCGTTTTTTACTCCCAAATCAGTTTGAGATGATGTCAAATGTTGTAGCCACTAGAATTTGACTAGTAGCCACAAAAATTCATAATAAAATCTTTGCGGGAGGAGTTTTAAGTGCTCAAAATTCTTAGGAATGATTATATGGGTATTTTGGTAGCATAACAATGTATTTTTCTCCTCTAAAACTATATGTACTTTTATAAAATTCCTAGGTAGGATAGGGGTAGGTGAGGTGGAAAAAAGAGGGAAGGAGAGAGAAACTCCTTTAATGAGGCATGTGATAGGATAAAGACTTACCACCTATTCTTATTAAGTGGTAATGGGTGTACCATACCCACGTAAGACCTAGGGAAGAGAGAAAAGCCCTTTTTCATTAATTTCCTTTAAATGCCTTAAAGGAGGGAATGAGTGCTTACAATAAGGGGGGTGGGTAGATTCTTAGGAAAGCATGATGATGGGTATGAGTGGGGTGTATTTTTACCTAGGGTTAGTTTTAACTAGGGTTTTAGGGTATTAAAATATTTTTGTGAATGTTTTGTCAATTAACCATTAATTGTCGATGCATGAGGTCGAATGTGACATTTTTAGGTGTCTACATAGATAATGTTAGTAAGCAATTAAATTTTAGGCTTGGAAATATTAGCTATGGATCCTTGAGATATATGAGTCAACATCACTTGCCTATTGATATTAATGCTATATCTCCTCCTAGTAGTGTTTGTGATGGGTGTATTTTGAGGAAGCATCATCAAGAATGTTTTCCAAAAGGGATTGTTGATCTGTGATATTTATAGAGTGATAATCTAAATAGAAACTCAAGCCTAATAGGATAGACCATCAAAAAATATTTTACAAAAATATATAGGGCCTATAGAGCATCCATTATTAAAATAATTCCATAACACAATGCTACAAAAGGTCAAATAACAAGCCGATTCATTAAAACTGTAGTAAGAAATTACATATTATATAACAAGCAAACTCTCAAATTATTGACCCTCATATTGATGTAAATTATGCTATTTATATATTAATATACTAGCCTAGCTAATTACAAGGATAGCCTATCATAGGCCTAAAAATATAGGTACAACCTAGCCCTGTTTGAGGCTCATGGTTGATTAGTATGCTTGGAAGGTGTGGGTGTCTTTTTCTTGCTCCATCTTAGCCAACTATTTTGATCCAACATAATTCATCATATTCAACAACCATGTGTCCTTTATATATTTGTGCCTCTTAAGCATGTTCAATGTCTCCCACTATGTATTATTATTGTACTAGCTATCAAATTTACACATACCTTTGTTTATGATTAGTAGCATCCAATGTTGTTGTAGGTTTCAAGAGACTAGTTGTTGTTTTCCTATAATTGTTTCACTTTGGATGAATGAGAAGTGTCCAAGTGGTCTACACTTTTGACACACATGATATCCTCTAAAAGGGATATGTATTCCCTCTTCTTTTATCATCATCTATAATGGGCTATTGATTTTTTTAATGCTTTAGGGACCTAGCTAGGGTTGCTTTGAGGCTTTGTTGATGTCGTTAATTGGAACTCTAACCACTTTAAACTCTTGATAACTAAATCCTTTGGCAATTGGAACATCTAGCCACCTAGTACCTGGATATTCTACACCCAACCACTTTACACCCTACCATTCTGAAGTGGCTATATTTTCTTGCCTTGGTTGAATTTTGGGCCAGTTAAGCTTCCTTTCAATCTCCAACTAGTCTTGGCATGGCAATTACCAAAATTTCCTTATAATTTGAAAAAAAAAATTGGTAGTCCATAAATATTTATAGGATCTATCTATGTGGATACTTTCATGGATCCACATTATTGGTGCCTCTCAAGGATTTTTTCTTGCAAAATTAAGGACCCAAATAGCTTTATCCATTGGGTAATGGAGTCAAACAGTGCCAAAAAAGTACTTTAAACAAAAAAGAAACTAACTAGATGATTTGTACCATTATTAGCTTAAATTGATTAGGATTGTTATTTTAATGGAGCTTGCACCACTTGTCCTTTTTAGCTTGTTATTCTATATTATTTCACCCTCCATGCTTTCTTTAGCAACTTGTCTAAGTAATATAAGGTACTACCTTACTTGATTTTTATGCCTTTGCAAGTTGCTTTTATATATGAATTATCAAACTACTTCATATGATGCATATATTTGAAGTGCCCCCTTTGTCTGTCTTTGCTTATTTTCTCCTTGTTATCCTATATGAAAGGTTTTCAGAGTTGTGATATCTAGATAGATTTTCTTTTGTTGTTTTCCATGATTAAGGTGACCTTTTTAAGGATCCAAAAAGCTAAACCATTTGAAGAATACTTCTTATCTGAAGTGTGTTGGAAGCTCCTATTTTTATAAACTTTGAGCCTTTTTGGATTTTGAGTGACACCAATATTTTTCTTGGTAAAATTTGGTCCTATTCATATATTTAATCCTTTTGATCCTTCTTTTTTAGGGGTCCTCACTAGGTGCTGGTAATGGATCCCATTATCTATGGAGAATAGCTCAGTTTTTTAACCTAAACCTCAGGATAAAGGTTGAATTCTAAACCTTAGAATAGGACTAAGTCTTTCTAAGAGTAGAATTATTTTAGTTAATATCAATATGGTTTTAGAACTCATATTAATAGCAATACTTGGCTTAGTTGTAACAAAAAAGGCTATAGACTACCATCTTTCTAGTTTGGTGAATCATCAGAGCCTCATGGATTAGGGAGCCTTAAACCTGTTAATAATTTTATTCCTAGGCTTTTATTTGCAAGAAATTCAAGAATTTCTTTGGCATTGACCATTTGATATATTGATGGGGCTTAAGGACCCTTCATCTCATTTAGATCATAGTAGTACTTAAGCTCTAACCACTCCTCTTTGGTTGGGTTTTTTCTTGTAGGAGGTAGGGCACTTAGAAGTGCAAGCCTTGTCTATTGGGCATGGAGTATATTGGATTTTTGAGCACTAAGGAGGAGAAAAAAAATCTCTCTCTTTTGCAAGTCATCCTTGGTTGGGGTTTTTGAAATAACAAGAAAGGGAGCCTCCTTATATAGATCTTTTCAACAAATAAGGTCATGCAATCACTTATCTAGTTAGCACTCTTTCCCATACTTATATTCTCTAGAAAGCCATTAAAAAATGATCCTTCTAAAGCATATAAATTAGTAAGACCTGTATATTTATACCTACTTAGTTATCCTACTAATTCTTGAGCTCTCAAATTTGTATCAACTTTCCCCGATCACACATGTGAATTACCCATTGCAATTTTTTTAAAAACTTTCTTTATGTTGAAGTTACCCTATTACTCATATTATCCAATAAATTTTAGCTTTTATTAGATTTATTTATATGCCACATATTTACACAAAATTTGGCAATATTTTCTCTCACCAACTATTTCTCACATACCAATATTTTATCAAAATTGATAGTATCTTGTTCATAGTGTTTCAAACCTTTGCTTTTCTAGTTTTTTGAAGCATGTGACTTTTTTGATCTAAGATTCATGATTGTATTTTAGGCTGATATGCTATTTACAACCTAAAATTATCATGTGGTATCTAAAAATTCCCAAAATAGTCATGGACATTTTTATTAATCATACTTTTCTATGTATATTTGTGATACAAGTTTGTGCATTTTTTATTTAATGCAAAGTGTTTCCTATAATGGCCATCTACCAGTATTAGTAGATTTTACCCTTTTACTTTAGTTATTTTACATGCATTGCATTTGTGCCTTTAGGTATTTCACTAAGGCTTGGATTTTATGGAGTTAAATATTTTATGCCTCCTCAACCTAGCTTTCTCTTCATCCTAGTGCAATGGGTTACCCTTCAAAAACTCATATGACTAAATCTCCATATCATAGTAGTGTCTAGTAGAGTCTTGTTGCTACCATAGGCTATTATAAGCTTATTTTTGGGCTCCTCCTATAATATTAATCCATCCACCCTCATATCTTAGATTCCTAGATTTGAAAAGGCCAAAAAATCTTAACCATATAACCTTACTGTATCATAAAATCTTGGTCCATATTCAGATATAACATTAAAGTCCTCTAGGAAGAATTAATTCTCCCTTTAAAAATACCTAGTGACCTCTTCAAATTATTTTGTGGCCTCTTAAAAGTGGTATAGATCATCCTCAACCAAGTTAACCCTTTCTTCTTACTTAATCTTTTCAATGTGGAATAAAGATGGTTTTTCCACATAGATCTTAACCTTTCTACCTTTGCAAGGGATAACCATATGAGATTAATCTAGAGATAAATATACTCCTATATTGGTAGTGAATTCTTTGGAAAGGCATAAACCAAAGTAGGCTAGAAGGTCAACCACAACTACATCCTAAATTATTATTACCTCCTACAACTTGTGAAGCAACATCAGTATATCCTTGACCACCCCAACTATCTAGAAAGGAGTGCCATCCAATTGTAGAACTACATGGCTTGAGTGAGTGTATTCCATTCCTGTTGCTTTGCATACTATATTTGGCATGATACTAGTGGCTAATTTAGAGTCAAACATGTAGTTGTGCACTATCAACCCTTCCATTTGTAAAGATATATAAAATAGTGGTGGCTAGTTCTTACCCATGTCAGGGATTTATTATTCTTAAACCAAGTTTAGGTTTAATAGCTTCATCATTTTAAGAATGATGCTTTTCAAGGCCACTCCAAGAGATTCTATCTAACCAGGAATGAGCAATATACTATGCATGCTTTCCCAAGAAGGGTTCTTCTTTAGTTCTTAAACAATGTTATATCCAGTCACTCCAAGTAGCTTTTGATCCTTCTAATAAAGTTACGTGAACCTTTTATGATATTAATCAATGTATTCTATCCTTTTAATTTTGGTTATAGATAAATACCTTGGTTTTATTGGTGTTTTCTCCTTAGGATCCTCCTAAGTGATTTATGCTTTTGTTGGATTTTGCCTTACTAGTTTTGTCCTTGTCTCCTCTTTAGCTTATTCCTTCTAAGGTTGGGTAGGGACTTTGAATGGCTCCATTTTTTGTGGCTCTACTTATAAAGTATTCCTCCTACATATAGTCAAGACTTGGATAAATTCTTCTTCCTTAGGCCCTTTAGCTATCATGACTTGGTCTTGGTCCATCACTATGTGCACCATTTCATTCTATGTATTTTTTGCTCTTTTCATGTTTTCAATTGTTACTAGCTAAGCTTGATGCTAATAGACCATGAATGTGCTTACATTGTGAGTATCATTGTAGGCCTATTACCAATAGCTTTCATGAGAAGTAGAATTAGATGACACATCCTCTATCTCAATGTATGTTGCATTTTCTCACCTAGCCACATTTTTGCTACAAGCGCCTTGGTATTTTGTGATATAAGAGAACCTTCTAGGCTGATATTTTTTAAATATTTTCTTAGCATTTTCCCTCTCTAGCATAATTAATTTATTGTTTATATTTTTCAATGTTACCCTTAGCTCTAACAATTCTATATTTTATTTAGGCTTTTGAGCTAGTAGGATAGGAAGAGAAGGTGCTAGTGGCTAAGGCAAGGCTCTAGGTGTAGGAATAGAAGAAAATTAGCATGTTGAAGTTGTTGAAGCTTGTTGCATAGGTAAATATAGAAAGTATGGCATGGTATATTTATAAAGAAGCTTTCCAACTAACATAAATGCATTATATATAGCAATTACAACTTGGAATACTTGTAGGAATCTCATTTCATTGGCTAGACAAGTTTGGAGGTCTAGATCTAGTACAAAGTATTGGATGTAATAGATATATGCTTGAGGTTGGGAGGGCCTAATGTATTGAGAAATCCACTTCCACATATTTTTGAAGCTAATATTAACATCAGTTATATTCTCTTGCAGATGCCTTTGAATGGAGGTGAACTGGGAAAGCAAGGAAAATAAATCCTACCTCATTGAATTCCAATATGAATGGTTTTAGTAGTTTAGTCCATGAATTAATACTTTTGTCCTCAAGGGATTTATACTAGGTAAGAAATTTTTCTCTGAAGGATATGGCTAGCAATATAACCATGACATATTCATGTAGTACATTATGTATAGAAGCTATAGTGACCATATATCGATAATGCTCATATGTAATTTTCTTAGTTCCATCATAGGTGGGTAGGGCTTTGAAATTAGACTAAAGGATTTAATGGATATTTACAATGAATAGAGTACCATTGCTATTCCACCTTGGGTAGATTCATCTAACCATATTTTTTGGTAGGGACTATGTGGAAAATTCTTGTAGAGGGATAGGACTTTGAATAGGATCTCTTACTAGAGAGTAGGATTTACCTAGTCTTATGTAATATATTCTAGCTGGTAATTCAATGAATTGCATGGGTTATTTGAGATGTTTGGATTTTTATCTCATCAACATGCAATTTTGGAAATCATATTTAAAGCTCATTCCTTCGATAGAGTTACCAATATTAGGTTCTTTCAATAGTGGAGTCACCAGGTGAATGTGTATTCTCTACTTGTGAGGTCAAGATATTTACCAGAATCTTGGGTCCTCTATGTAAATGAGATGAATATTGAATTACTCATCCAATTGGGCATGCTAAAAAATCTTGGTCTAACTTGTTGAATGGATGAATTATTCACTACTAATTTCATTCAGTACCATATTTGATTACTTGTGAAACAAATTTTTTTAGTTTGGTCCCACCAAGCATGCCAAAAACTATTGATCTATGATATAAATAATGGATGAAGTGTACCCTAGACCATAGGGTCCAAGATTTCATAATTCAAGATTTATCCCTAGCCAACCTTTGAAGAATTTTGGTTCCTTATAGCAAAAGGAAAAATAAAAGAAATTGAGAAAGACTAAAGTGAGAAATGGAGGGTTAGAAATATAAGAGATAGAAATGTGGATTTACATGTGGATGTCATTTTACAAACAACATTTTTGCATACTATACAAATCACACTATAATTAAACTGCATACATAGCCTAATAGACTAGTTACTAGGTAAAGCATTACATAATGTAAATTAAACTTGTGTCATGGCTTCTACTACTCCAATAGCCCTTAGCACCCTAAGAAAGATTTTATCAAAGAAAGAATAAACACATGATGAACACTAAGCATCCTTAATATTCCAATAGTTCAAAGTGATAATCCAAATAGAAAATCAAGTCTAATAGAATAGACCACCCACAAAGCATCCAAAAATGAAAGAATTCCACAACAAAATGCTAGCAAAGGTAAAAAAAAAAGTTAATTCATTAAACTTATAGAGTTGAATTACATATTATATAGTAGAGAAGCACTCAAATTACTGACCCTTATCTTGAGGTAAATTATGTTATTTATAGATTATTATACTAGCCTAGCTAATGATTACAAAGATAGCCTACCGTAGGCCTGACAATATAGGCATAGCCTAGTCCTGCCTAAGGCTTGTGCTTGATTAGTATGCTTGGAAGGAGTGGGTATATTTTTCTTGCTCTATCTCAGCCAATTGTTTTTTTTTAGAATATTACATTGTTTGGTACATGCTAATGTACCCCCATGGTATCTTCATGGTACAAATATAAATATGTAATAGATTAGGGTTGAGTCTTTAGTTTAGGTAAGTGATTTATATTTCCCTTTTATGTAAGTATCAATGTGCAGAAAATACACAAGTGTCATGTAAGTAAGAGTGCAAGTGTATATTGATAGAATGTGTACAAGTGTCATGTATGTAAGTGTACAAATATGTAAAGTGAGGATATGCATAGGTATATTATATTAGGAGTGCATGTAGGAGAGTAAGAGTCATGTAGAAGTGTGCAAGTGTCATAGAGTCAAGTATGCATATAAGAAGAGAATGAAGAGTCTAGTATACAAGTGGTAAGATGATAAGCCAAAGGTCATGGGAGTTGTCATATGGAGAGCAATAGTCAAGTACATGAAGAGTCACATTACTATATCTATATTATGGAGATAAATATCCATACAATATAACATGAGAAACACAAGTGAGAGGAAAGGAGCAAGAATTGATAATAAAACTTGTATACAAATTTTGAGCAATTCATATTGCAAGTTTTCTTCATGCATGTACATGAATGATATTGGCCATTTTGCATTCATATTTGTTATTATAAGTGAACATTATTTTCATTATTATATTTTCCTTGATATATGTTTGATTGATCATATATATCATTCTACTCTTGATACTAATATTTAGACCTTTATTATTATGACTTATTTATATTTGGACCTATGATATTTTGAGATAGTAATGCTTAAAATCCAACAATGGTGTTAAAACCACTACTTAAATCTATACATATTTGATATAGTTATATTAGAGTCTGCCCACTTTGAAAGTAGTGAATACTTGGACTCTATTTTTGAAGGTTTGATTAAATAGAGTTTGAGGAGATAATGATTAGTCACCCTAATTTGGGTGCTAGGGTTTTTCTACATCATTGAAGGAAAACTAGTGAAGAATAGGACTCAACTAAGATTGATTATGGGCCAAATTAGGAGAAAATTGAACATCAAAATAAAGAGATAACTCAAAATACATTTGGAAGTTTGGAGATATTCAAAGTCACCCTGATAATATTCTAGAATCTAGAGAAGAAGAGAATAATAACTACTAAATATTGAGATCCAACCAACTCAAGAGAAAGATCATCATTTGAGGATATTCATAGTCACCCTGATATTTTGTAGACACCTAAAAATGCCACATTCACCCTAATATAGTGTCAATAAACGATCAATTTGCAAATCACATAAAATTGGCATAATTCCACAAAATCACCTTTATTCGCACTTAAGCCCCCTTGGGCTAGCTAAGCTCATGCCTATGCTTAACCATGGGTCCTCATGCAACCTCAATCATAACTCAACTAAGTTTGAATACTCTACCATGGTCAAAAATCACTTTATAGTCAAAATTCAATATTTTTGGTCAAAACTTGCTTTATGGCTAAACACATGCTTAATTAGATTTAATCATGATTTAAGCTAAGAATTCCACCCCACCTAGTCTACTTTGACTAGCCTAGACCTTCCACTCACCTAGTCTACTTTGACTAGCCTAGCCATGCCATCTTACACTTCCTAAGATATTTAATATTCCCTCACTCTTTTCTATGCATATTCCCCCATCATATCCCCCATGCCTCACCCATTCCCTAGGCACCTCAATCCTTAGGCATATCACCATTTTACATGCACATTCCCCCATCATGTCCCCCATGCATCACACATTCCCTAGGTCCCTCATTCTCTCATATTCTTCCATATCATCCTCTCCTTGGCTTACCTTGAAGTATATAAATAGGAGATCCCATCTACATATTAAAGGAGGAGAAATTATGCAAAATTAATCTGCTAAAATCCCAAGTGCTTCCATTTCATTTTCATGTGTGAGTCCTCTCCCCATACCTTACATTACAGGTTTACAATATTTTGTGGAGCTAAATAGGTGCTTACAAAGATCTACATCACACATAGCACCAAAGGGAGCATCCATGGGTCATCCACCACCATCTGCAAGTTTTAGAAATCAAAATGGATCTCAAGGTTTGTTTTGATATAAAATGCACCTAAGGTGCATTTAATCGGGTTGGACTGGAAAATAGGCCATAAAGGTGACCTATTTCTCCCCTATAATTCTCAAGTCATTTTACAACTTTTTTCATGCATTTCTATTCATATTTTATCGACATATCTTTCATTATAGAAGGTCTGATTGAGATAGACCTCTAAATGATCTAACTCATTTTTGTAGGGTTACGTAGATGTTGTAGATAGGTGTAGCTCGAGGTGGCAAGAATTATAAGCCCACTTCAAATATGAGAAATCAAAGAAGAATCCTTTGGTGTGCTTCTAATAAAACCAATGAAAAATATCACCCTTCAAGGAATCCTTATTTTATAATCCATGGGGCATATTATAAAAGAGTTGCATAACACACTTTGTAACACCTTTTCAAACATATCAATGAAAGCGACATTTTTTCTTTATTTTATTTTGGCAATCACAATTTATATTGCTTAAGTTAGTAGTCTAACATAGTTTTGTGGTCTTGTTATTATAATAAGTTTCTAGAATTGGGCATGGACTCTCCCAACATCTTGAGACACACTTTAGGCTTCATATCACCAACCTTGTGTTTTGTTTTGTGTCAATTTTTTAGGTTTTGCCTTACAAATAGGTTTTCTTAAAACTTGGAGAAATTTTAATATTTTTTGGAAAATTTATAGTTACAGAATAGAAAATCACATGTTTTCTATCTTACAAACATGTTACAAGTCAAAACTTGGATAAATCATCGTTCTTAGGGGAAAACAGACATTGAGGTCAATTAGGGCATCAAAATGCACCTTGAGGTGCATTTTGACTTTTAAAACTTGTTGTAGACTTTGACAGATCATAGAAGCCAACCAAAAGCTAGAGGACATAGGTAGACTATTTTAAATCACAAAATCCATCGATTTTTACCTTATTTTTGCTTACTTTTGTGTTCAAAATCATCTTTTGCATTTTCTTTTTCAAAAGGCACCTAACATCTTAGGTAATTTTACACTTAGATTAGATTTCCCTTCCAAAAGGCACCATAATCATGTGGTCAAATTTTAAATTTAGCTTAGATTTAGTTCATTTCATTTCCAAAAATAAAAAATATTATAAAAGAAAAGTGAATTTCTTTTCCATAGATTAGTTTATTTCAGCATTTCTTACTTTACTAAACATAAATTTCACACACATACATGCAAGAAGCACCTTCAATTTGTGTTGTATTTCATCACTAACCACCAAGGTTAAACATTGGTTTTGTGTTGGATTTAATCACCAACCTCAAATAGAGTTCAACGACATTGGCTCCATTAGCAAAAACATTAACTCACTCCACTAAACACCCCAGTATCCCCCGTGAGTGGTTTTTTGGACATCATCACCAAAAATTCCCCTACTTTTGGGTTCACCCCTGAAGTAGGTAGGTTTATAAAGCCCCTTTACCATAGGGATTTTCAAATAATTAGTGGGGAAAATTGTTGTTATTGTGCATGCCTTAAACATAAGGGTTAAGCAACTTCCCAGTTGAGCCAGTAGCAGCACATTGATAGAGCAACCTCTTTTTGTAAGAATATTTTGACAAATTAGAACATTTTGAGTCTCCCATTTTAGCTATATTTTTGTTGTGCCTTCCACTTAATCACCATTCACCTGTTGGACACATAATTTTATTTTGCACACCTTTGGGTGTTGTAAAAGGTTCTATACTACAACACATATTTTTATTTTTTTTAGACATTGTCCCACACCCATTTAGTTTGTAGCAATTTTTAATACATAAAAACACACAAAAATGTACAAATCAAGGTCATGTAATATCAATTTTACAATAAAAAACACACCTTGATTACTATTTGGTGTATTACAAAATTTTCTTACAAAATCTACAAAATGGTTGCAAAAGTTATCAAAAATGTATCAAAATTGCTTCAAACTATGCAAATATAGTTCCAGAGACCTCCTTAATTGGTTTGACATCTTTCTAGACTTCCAAAACCTATTTTTTCTCAAAACACAGGTTGAGGTCTGTTAAGGCATCAAAACGCACCTCAAGGTGTATTTTCTAGGTATTTACTTCTATGTCCAAAAATAGAGGATGTCATAGATCAGACTGCTATTTTCTATCAAATTTTCACTCTAGAACTTGATCTACAATCCATTTTCACTGACTATGGTCAATACATGAAGTAAAAAGATCGCTAAATAATGACACACCTCTTAATTCTTGTAGCGGTCTTGTTACATTTAAACACACACACTCTTACAAATTAAGGTCATGTAATCTCAATTTCACAATAAAAAACACACCTTGTTTTCTATTTTGTGCCTTACAAAATTTTGTTACAAAACTACACAAAACAATGGTAAAAGTTCTCCAAACTGCATCAATTTTTTTCCAAACTCTACAAAATCTAGTTTCAGAGACCTTATCAATTAATCTGACACCTTTTTGGACTTCCAAAACCCATTTTTCCTGAAAACATAGGTTGAGGTCCATTAGGGCATCAAAATACACCTCGAGTTGCGTTTTCCAAAATTTTTCTTATGTGTCCAAAAATAGAGACTACCATAGATCAAATTATTGTTTTCTATCAAATTTCACTCTAGAACTCAATCTAAAATCCATTTTTTACTCACTATGGTCAACACATGAAGCAAAAACATTGCTAAAGAGCACACACCTATAAGAAACACTCGATTCAATACACTATTTGAACATAAAGGAGAATCATCCCTCCAAGAACATCCTACAAAGACACCAACTTCATTGTCCTCAGTAGTGTCACTCAAAACCCCCTCCTTTACCATCAACATGTTCTCCAAATTAAACCAATGACTGTCTCACAACTAGATGTGCTAAGCTTTGGTCTCCCTCTTCCATCCACTAGCACCCCACCTTTCGCATCCATGACATTCTCATTTCCCCCCACATATTCTAGCATGCACCCTCCTTCTCAACAACCCACTAAACAATTCTTCACTATTCCATCTTCTTGGACATCCACCCCCCCTTCTACGTCCATGACATTCTCATTTCACCCTAAATATTCTACCATGCCCCTCTTTCTCAAAAAGCCACAAACCAATTTTTTATTGCTCCATATTCTTGTACATCCACCCCACCTTCCACATCAATGATATTATCATTTTCCCCCACATATTTTCCATGTTCCCTCTTTCTCAACAAGCCACCAACCAATTTTTTACTGCTCCATATTCTCATACATCCACCCCACCTTCTATCACATCTCTTGGACAATACCTCCAATCATCAGTTGCACATGGACTCTCTCATTTGTCATTGCAATATCAAGTGTCCATTCAAGGCTAATATCCACAAGGGGGTACACAATTCCCTCTCCACAATCAAGTGCCCATTCAGGGCCACCATCCACAAGGGGGTATACAATTTCCTCTCCACAATCAAGTGCCCATTCAGGGCCACCATCCACAAGGGGGTATACAATTTCCTCTCCATAATCAAGTGCCCATTCAGGGCCAACATCTGCAATGGGGTATACAATTCTCTCTCCACAATGAAATGCCCATTTAGGGCTTCAATTCATAAGGAGGTACATAATTCCCTCTCCAAATTCAAATGCTCAGTTAGGGCCTCAATTCACAAGGGGGTACACAATTCCATATCCACAATAAAATGCCCATTTAGGGCCTCAATTCACAATGGAGTACACAATTCCCTCTCCATCATCAAAAACCCATTCAAGGTCAAAATCTACAAGGGGGTACACAATTCCCTCTCCAAAATCAAATTTCCATCCAGGGCCAAAGTCCAAAAGGAGGTACACTATCCCCTCTCCATAATCAAGTGCCCATTCATGGGCAACATCCAAAAGGATTTTCTCCACACCTATT
This sequence comes from Wollemia nobilis, assembly GCA_028583015.1. Taxonomy (NCBI): domain Eukaryota; kingdom Viridiplantae; phylum Streptophyta; class Pinopsida; order Araucariales; family Araucariaceae; genus Wollemia; species Wollemia nobilis. Next base: position 817,744 of record JAQPPZ010005005.1, read on the forward strand.
ACAATATCACATTCCCATTAAAGGGCCTCATCAAATCGAGTATGCTCAAATACCCTTCCAACAACAAGTCCCTACTCAAGAATTTGTTCAATCACCTCCTCATCCCACACAACCACAACAACTATAACAACCATAGATTCCCATTCAAGGACCTAATAAAAATGGGTATGTTCAAATACCCTTTCCACAACAAGTCCCTACTCAAGGATTTTATCAATCACCCTCTCATCCCACATAACCACAATAATCATAGATGCTAATTCAAGGACCTAATCAAATTAGGTATGCTCAAATACCCTTCCCACAACAAGTCCCTAATCAAGGATTTGTTCCATCAAACACTCATCACACACAACAACAACAACCACAACCACCCAATTAGGGGCTTAATAAAATAGGGTATGCTCAAATACCCTTCCAACAATAAGTCCCCATGCAAGAATTTTTTCAATAAAATTTGCATCACTAACCACCACAACCACAAATACCCAATCTAGGGCACAATCAATCAGGGTATGTCCACATACCCTTCCAAAATTTAATGCCAAAACAAGATCCACCACAACAATGGTACATCCAGTTGAACCCTCATTAATCATTGTTACCTCTAGTGGACAATCAATAAATGCAATGTGTTCCCTCCACCATTCACCATTGCCTCAAATACATCCATGTAGGAGTGGTACATCGCATACCAGTCGATGATGAATCCTTCAAATTTTACAATCTATTTTCCTTACTGCCTACAACCACCCTTTCTTCCATTCACCTTGCTACCACACCCATCCAAGCTCCAACCTCCAATCTAATAACACCATTCCCCACACCATCATAAATACCTGAAGCATCAAATTCATCAACCCCCCTTCTAGTTACACCTCCTTGTCCTCCCATGTGATCCTTTTCTTGCTCACATTATCAAAATTCTTCTCGCACTTCCCCTCCTCACCCTTCATCATCTACTACCATTGTCCCACCATTTTCCTTCACCCACCACAAACCACATCATCATAATTATTCTCACACTCCCTCCATTTTTCCTCACCTTCTACCACCACCATAACCCTTATTCCAACCTATCAAACTTCCTCATCAGGTGCAATGCACACCCTCCACATCACCTATTATCAACATTGAAGAACACAAGCTTATGCTAAGAGGGGAGGTGAACAATATAAGACCAACTTTTACTTTTATTTCTCAAACAATATTATCTAATATATATCAATGGTAATATCAACTGTAATAATCAAAGAGATGCCTAAATAATCACACACAATAGAGACACCAATTTAACGTGGTTCACCCAATGTGGGCTACATGAAGAAAATATTTCACTAAATTTTTCTCAACAAATCTCTTGGGAATCCTTCCCTATTACAATATTTATGGACCTCTATCCAAAGAAGACACCAATCCCCTAATAAAGTTCATGGATATCTATCCATAGGAGAACTCTTTTCCCTCTGCTGGTTCATGGATATCTATCCACAAGAGAACTCCTTATCCTCTACTCTAGATGGTGATCTTCTAGAATACTACTGCCTCCAATGCATTGGATTGTGGATCTCTCCACTGAATACCTCTATCCTCACTCAAAAGACCTCTGTCCTCACTACCTTGGCTAATGGATCTCTATTTAATGGATACTACTATCCTCTCCTCTATCACCTCCAAATCTTACTCTTAGCTCTACTCAATATCTATCTCAAGTCTGCACTAAACACTATCCTTGGCCTAGCAAAAATATGCTCACAAATTTGTCTTTGGTCTGGCACAAATTTACCCTCAAATCTGCACAAAACTTTATATCTACTATGGTACAAATCTATACTCAAATATGCACCATACTCTATCCTCAAATATGTCCTTAAGCCCTAACACAAAGCTTGATCCAATCACAAATCAACTCTACTAAGATCTACCTCAAGCCTTACCACAAATCTTGAACAAATAAATCAATCAATTATACTCTCAAGTCTTCTCAAAGACTTACCTCAAATCTATCCACAATTCCTCTTAAGAACTTTCTCAATATGCTCTCAAGTATTCACTAATACTTACCTCAAATCTATCCACAAATTCTCTCAAGAAATTTCTCAATCTGCTCTCAAGTATTCACTAATATTTGCCTCAAATATATCCATAAGTCCTCTCAAGAACTTGCTCAATCTGCTCAACAAGTCTTCACCAAGACTTACCTCAAATATTCTCAACAAGTCTTCACCAAGAATTACCTCAAATATGCTCAACAAGTCCTCTTAAGAACTTTCTTAATCTGCTCTCAAGTATTCACCAAGACTTATCTCAAATTTTCTTGTAAGCTTTCACAAAAGCTCACACAAATATTTCCTTAAGCTTTCACAAAAGCTTACTCAAATATGTCCTTAAGTCCCCTCCAGGACTTACTCAAATCTGCCCATAAGCTTTCACAAAAATCTTGCTTAACTCTCTCCTTAAGTCTCCTTTAGATCTTACTCAAAAAACTACAATACTTGCATATAAAACTCAACTTAATCTCTTTAAAAAAAACTCTTCAATCACACAAACAAGTCTCACTCAGAATCTTGTTTAACCATAGAAACATATAGAGAATGGTAAGAGACTCAATATGTTTCACACTCACAAATCACTCTATCACTTTCAAACTCACTTTCAAATCAATTTAGAATAAAGAATAATTTATTTTACAAAACTTGAACTATCACTCCAAATATTTCAATAAATAATGCTCAACCAACTTCACTCAAATATCCACTCAATGAAACACAACTTGCTTACAAACCCTAACCAAGTGTTTCACTATACTTCCAACCACTCACACTATGGATCTCAAAACTTGACTCAAGATAATTCCAATTTCACATAACAATGATACTCATGTTCTTTCACAACCCTAGCTCAAGATAGTTATCAATCTCATATAACAATGATACTCATGTTCTTTCACAAATCCTAGTTCAAGATAGTTTTCAATCTCACATAACAATGATACTCATGTTCTTTCACAAATCCTAGTTCAATATAATTCTCAATCTCATATAACAATGATACTCATGATCTTTCACAAATCCTAGTTCAAGATAGTTCTCAATCTCACATAACAATGATACTCATGTTCTTTCACAAACCCTAGTTCATGCACATGAAGGCCTACTCAAATATTTCCAACAATGCTTATCAAACAATCCTTTTCACTCCAACTTTGCATTTCACAATATTTCACTCATAAGAAAGATGTGCCCATACCTTTTATTTTGATGGAGATATGTCTTCAAAATCTGTCTCAATCACAATCAAATCTTCTTTGCCAATTTCAAGGTTAGGTAGCAACAATCTATCTAAAAATATCCACTCAAAATTCTCCTCAATATTTATTTTACCAAACACAAATAACAAGTCTCAAGTACACCTTATAATCTCCAAAATTTTCAAAATATAACTAGCAAAGGTTCAAATAACTCACTTTCACAATAATTTACTTCAGAATTTTAATGCATAAAATAATCAAAATAACTCCCTTTTATCTCCCTACTCAAAAATGCATTATCAAATAATCAACACCACTTTCTAGAAATAATGCAATTCAATTTTTAAACCAAAAATAAATCATTCACCACCTTTAACTAAGGAAAAAATAAAATATACCTTAATCACCTTATATCTCCTAATGTTATCACTATACAACCTTAGACCACACGCACAATATAAGAATTAAAAATTAAAGTACCTTTACGCATGCTCCTCGATGGGATTTTATCCCCTATCACGCTACCACCATTTCCCCAGTCGTGAACTAACCTCCATGTGAGCTAGGTGCTCACTTGAGTCCTAAAAGTGCCTTGTGCACTTTATCCCTTTTCTTGGTGCCTAAACTAAAAATAAAAAACTTACCCCTTCTTCTACCGCGGGGACTCGAACGTGGAACCTTCGCTCACCCTGCGTCTTACACAATGATGAATTGCCACTAGCCCAACCAATTGGTTGGTGATAAGGCTTTAGGTCTTCGTCGATTTATTGCCATGTTTCTTGCCACCTTTTTAAAAAATAAAAATCCTGTCTTATGCGCTTACGAATATTACATTCCACACAATAGCCAATATTCGCACATGCATTATAATTCGAAGACTTGCTTTAATGTGGCAAGTCTTATGGTATTTATACCATATGCCAATTTCCTTTGAACGTCGACAGGGGGAAGAAATATTAAAATGAATTTGCGCCCAACCCTAACTTAGGGTTTAATAATTTTATTTTATAAATTAATTTATAATATAAATATTATAAATAATTTATAAATGAACTTAGGATTTATTTTTAAACCTTTAATATTATTTTTTTTGGTAAGTAGTGTTTGTATTTACAGTGGGTTTTAAAAAGGATCCCAAAACCTGATTACATAAGCAATGGGCCTAGGGCATCAATCCCTTGAAACTGAACACCAAAATGCAAATCCCGCCCAGTGGTAACAGTAAGCATGAAACAATCCCTCTCAGTGGGAAACAAACAAATAAGAAAGAAAGTAGTTTTGGAGATCCCGCCCAGCGGGGAGTAGCCAAAAACCACCATCGAGAATATCCCACCCAACAGGAAGCAAAGAAAAACTATTACAATAAAATCTTGCCTCACGGGAAGCAGTCAAAACCATCACAAACAGTCCCGCCTAGCGGGAAGCAACAGGGAAATTCTACCATCCAGGAAACCAGCAAAAAAGAAAGGATCCTGCCTCACGGGAAAACTGGCGGATTTGGCGGATCCCGCCCTATGGAGAAACCATCCCGCCCATCGGGAAAACATTTCATTCAGTGAGAGCCATCCTGCAGGAAGCCGACAGCCAGCACAGAGAGGATCCAGCCCATCAGGAAGCAACCAGAGAGCTGCACCATGAGGAAACTACCTTGGGAAAATAGAAGAGGATCCCGTCCCAGCAGTAGGGACCAAGAATCCCATCCAAGCACAGAGGCAGATTCAGGGAACTGGGACTAGGAATGGGAACAACCCAGATAGGGAAAAGCCCCCTAAGGCCAAACCAGATGCCCAGGATGTCCACCAAGGAGCAAAGCCAGCACGAAGAAGCCTCCACGCGGGAATAACAATAGCCAGGATCCTGTCAAGGATTCATAAGCAAAAGAGGGAAAGAGGCCCCCCAGACCACCCCCAAAGCTATGAGGACCTCAAGGGAGACCCCAAAAAGCTGTCCAAACCCTAAACCGTCACCTCCACCACATCAAGAAATGCAGGGGACCAGATCCACGCGAATAACCTGCAAAAAACCCCAAGGGGAAGCCTGAGGGAAAAATGGAAGGGATCCCCAACCAAACAGGGATCCCTGGGAAGCACCAGTCCGAAAAAAAAACCAAGGAAACCCTAGCCGGCCGGGAGGGGCGCAGATAGTGGAGAAGGATCTCCCCTCAGGAGATCATCTGCAAACAACCACTCCCCGAGAGGGATGACCTGGGTTGAGCCAGGGACTAGGCAGGAACCAGGAGCCATGGGAGGGGGAGTAGGGGAGGGACCAGAGCCCTCCAAAACCTTTAATATTATAATAATAAATATTATAATATTATTTCCTTTGGGCCTAGGTATTTTCCTCTTTCACCCTTAGACCTTCTCTTGACACATTTAATATTATAATAATAAATATTATAATATTATTTCCTTTAGGCCTAGGTATCTCCTTCCTTCAGGGTATTTAACCAACCTTTTGACCAATAATTTGATTCTTTTAAACCAAATATCTTGGGCTTAAAATATAAATATTTTAACCCTCCTTTTACCAAAACCTTATAGTGATCGTTGAAACTGACTCTTGACATCAATGACAACACAACTACTCAAAATTTCCAACAAACATGATCTCGGTCAACCTCTTTGCCCCACTTCATTATGATAAACAACTTGATCGAATTCTTGCAATCGATCTTGATTGTATTGATTTTGATCACCTTCCACCCAATCCATATCCACCTCATTTCGTTCCCACCCCATAAATACTTCGCCATGCTAATACATACTCCAATTGGTCAAATTCTATTCCAAAGGTCCCAAATTACTTTGGTCATATTTGAATGCATGATTGGGGGTGCCCATACCCCTTCTCATCTCATCAATCTCATGATTGGGGGCACCCATACCCCTTCTCATCACATCAATTCCATCACTGTTGCTCGATCAAAGGTTGACACATTATTGTACTTTCTCTTTCATAAAAACATTTAAAAATATAAAAACACTTTTTTATACATTTTATTTCACAAAACAAATTCAAAAATATAAAAAAACATTATGCATGCTCTTTATTGTACATTCTACATAAAAAACAAAAAAAAAAACAAAAAAAAAATAAAAAACATCAACAAAATCAAACATATCAAAAACATCAAAACAACAAAAAACAATTGGCCACAACATCTCACATCTTTGCCTCATCTTGCCTCTCTCCCCTATCCATGTTGTATGGTCATGCTTTGAGTGACTACATACTTGGGATATGTGCCTTCTCCTTCTTCTTCCTTCTTCTCTCTCCTCTCTTTCTTCTTATTTATTTCTTCTTCTTTTAATTCTTTCTCTATTTTTGCATCATTCACTCACCTCAAAATTGTAAAAAAATCACATCATCCATCATATTCATTCATGCATCCTCCTATGAGACTTCTACTAGGTTGTGGTCTCTATTTATGGCTATGGAAATATTGGTTACACATCCACACATGGTTACCTTACTTAATGACAATATTCGTCCTACATATAATTATAAATAAGCATCACCTTGTTATACATTTCATCCATACATGTATTCTCACATCATTTTGTACATCCAATCTCATCTAGGCATTTTCACTTCAAAAACATCATACATTAGTCACAAAAACTAGCACAATGTCATGTTCTATCTTATGTATATGTTTCTTAGTCCTTGAAGTCTTTTTTGATAGTCAAGCACTTTGGTTGATCTCATAAAAGCTTTATCAAATATCATGGGATTCTAATGCAACTTTAGGCTTCCCTTGCATGTCTAGATTTCCTTCACGGATCAAAACACATGTACACTTAACAAATTTTGAGTCTAGGAAAGATGATACCTCACGTATACTAGCCATTGAGCGAAAGGTTTTCTGTTTATCCTATTATATGCATGGTTTACAAGGATGAGAATTGAAAAAAGGACAAGATATTCAAAATCAAACAGAAAAGGCAAAAAAAAAAAGCAAACACCTAAAAGAGCACTACTCAAGAAAATAAAAAATGAGAAACAAAAAAGCACCATCCAAAAGCTTGAATCCCTAGAATTATTAGTTTTCGATAACCATGGAGTGATATTCATCATTGACAATAAGCTATAGATGCCTGCCTGGTAGTAGAGTAGCCTTACGTATGGTGATATTTCTATCACATCAGTGACCTTCTTTTGTACAGACCACTACACGCTTATGGATGAACTAGCTTATGTGGCTTAGTTTACAAATTGGCAAGTCCAACCTCACTCAAAATTGGTAAATAAACTGAATCACTCTATACATACACATATCCATGATCGGCTTAACCTCATTCAGGATGGTTTAAGGTACAATAGAATTTTAGTTGATCCATAGAAGGGTTTGATGACTAAACTCAGATGTTGACTCTCTAGAAATTATTTCTAAAAATTGAAACACCTTAGCTGAAGAAAAAAACATGCATATGGTTTAGTTGTCATAATTAGCAAAGTTTTAATACATTAGGTATTGTATATCAATCCGCTAGTCCTCCATTATCTTCAAAATTTGCATACATTTCATACTTTAGCCCATTATTTTGTCACACATAACACACAATCATTGCACTATCAGTGAGTACTATTAGCATAAAGTGGTTGTCTTAATAAAAACATACACATCCACAAAAATATTTATCATAAACCAACATTCTATGTCTTCAAAAACATTCTCATTTTTCTCCATTCACAATCACTTCATTTTATCAAGCAATTCTTCATCGACATCACATTATCCACCCGTCAACTCATTGCTTGAGGGGGTAAATATCACACTGAAGCTACCTTGTGTACAATAAATAATTAAACACTCAAATTTGGAATCATATCTATCCAAGATCTTTGCTAGAGACTATCATAAGACCTCACTTGTTGGGGCAAACAAAAAAAGCAAAAATCAATCCATTAAAATTTAGTAAACTCGATGCCAATGTTTATAGGTTACTCACACAACCACTTCATCGAGGTGGCAAGCATCGTAAGCCCACTTACAATCTATCAAAGCATCACGAAGACACCTACATCTAACTCATAGATTTACTAAATCAATCAAGGTTAACAAATTTATCAAAAGCAAAGTTTCAAATATTCTCATCCCTTCCACAATTGGGGCACCTTAAATTTATCATGACCCAAGACTACTTTGTGTCTCTTCTCCTCAAATAATCATTGCATCAGTCATAGTCATCCACTATCAATCCATTATCCTCTTCAAAATACCACTTTGGTGTCATATATTATTTTTGCACTACACTGTCTTCACATGCTGCAGTACAAAAAGGGATAAAATATAGACACCTAAAAATGCCACATACACCCTAATACAGTGCCAATAAATGATCAATTTGCAAAACACATAAAATTGACATAATTCCGCAAAATTACCTTTCTTCACACTTAAGCCCCCTTGGGCTTGGGTTATGCACAGGGGTGAATTTCTCAATTTAGTGAGAATATTCGGATTTTCACAATTTTAATTTTGCGAATTTGGGGACCCTAGAGGTCGGCCCAATCACCCAAAAATTTTGGGATCAATTTTTTTAGGGTAAATTCACCCCGGTATCATAAGGTTTCCCGCCTAATTTTTGCCTTAAAATTATTAAAAAAATTATCCCACCCAATTCACCTCTTGTACCCCATTATATATAGCTAACCATGACAATGACACTCATACAATTAAAACATTAATTTTCTCCGATAGCGAGCGATACAGAGCAGGTGACTGACACAACATGACTGATAGAAGGCGACTAGCAGAAGGTGATTGGCATAAGGTGACTGACATAAGATGACTAGCATAAGGTGACTAGCATAAGGCAACTAGCATAAGGTGACTGGTAGAAGGTGACTTGCAGAAGGCAATTGGAAGGCAACTGATAGAAGGTGACTAGTAGAAGGTGACTAGTAGAAGGTGACTGGCATAAGGTGATTGGCATAAGGTGACTGGTAGAAGGTGAGTGGCAGAAGGTGAGTGGTAGAAGGTGATTGACATACAATGATAACCATTTATCGATAAGTTTATTTTACCATTAATTTTTCTTTTTTAAATATTTTGTTCATGGACACTCAATAAGGAGGTTTTCCTATTATTTGGGCACCAATCTCAAGCCTACTTGGGTCAGATATTCTATTGTCTTGAACAATAGTTCTCTTTTTTACCAATTATTTTCATTTTTAAAAATGATGTTCATGTTACTCTTCTATTTATACAGGTAAAATATCACCTACTTGCAGTGGAAAGAAGGGAGGCCAATATTTCGATAAAAGGAGTATCCTCAAATACTTTCATAATATTTTAAAATCTAGTCAGCCATCAACATCTACACAAATTGAAGGTATGAACGCCTTTACTTACTAACCAATTAATTTTTGTACATTGTTAATTTTATATATAATGTCTTCATTCATTAAGAAGGGTGCTTTTTGGTTGATGGCTTTATCCATTATTTATCTATATTTTTTAACAGAAGGTATGCTTTTAAATGCAATAATGATATGACCCTAGTATTATCTCTACAGAAAACACTATTGACCCTGGTATGCCTCCACTTCCACATATCCATGATAATGAAAAGTCCATAGATGAAAATTTTCTTAATGAAATGGAACAACAACATGAAGAGATTCCTGAAACTAACACGCCAAATGGAAAATAAAATAATAGTTCTTATGTAGTCCCTACTTTTGAAGAATCTTCTTCTAAAAAACATAAACGTGCAAGGTTATCTAGGTGGACAATTAACAGATCATTTCAGCCTGATTGGGTATCAAAATTTCCATTTATTGAGCTAGTGCTGCCAGAGAATAGTAGTGAGGAAATAACAGAATTGAGATGCATAATTTGTAGTTGGAAACATGAAAAGGATCATAGATTGCAAGTTAAGAAAGATACAGTAGAAAAACATTGTGGAAAGGTTTATATAAAAACAAAAGAAAGTGATGGACCAATACAAAAAAATTATAGGTGGAAGGATGCATCAGAGTGCACACATATGAGATATGCACAAGAATATGATAAAGAAATGAAACAAAAGCAAACTTTGGTTGAGAAAGGTGCAATGATTCAAGCCCAATTTCAAAAAATGAATAAGTTCACTTTAGCTTCAAAAAGTTTGCAGTTTGTTGTTGTACTCACTATTCTTAAAAAGGGTAGACCTATGTCTGATTTCATTGATTATAAATCTCTATTTCAACTAGCTGATGTGCAGAACTTACCCAACGCCCATTGGTCAGATCGAAGTGGTTGGGAAATGGTAAAATGTCTCTCATTGGTTGAGCAAGATGACCTCAAAGAGAAAGTAAAAAAAGCCAAATTCATTTCACTTTCAATTGATGAGGTGACTATTGTTGACAACACATCTTGGATTTGCATGCATGTTTACACATTGGAAAATCATTTAAGGCAACCTCATTTACTTGGAGTACGCAAGATGGTGGAAAATTGCAATGCAGAAAATATTTACAATGTTGTTGTAACTAGTTTAAAGGAAATAGCAGGAATGAATGAAATGGAAATAGCCACTAAGTTAATATGTGTCAGAGTTGATGGTGCTGCTACAATGCAAGGACACAAGAATGGTCTTTGTGTTAGACTACAAACATCTGTTACCCCATATTTGATCCCTATTCATTGCATGGCTCATAGAATGAATCTTGCATACAAAATTGTGGATACATTTACAAATGTAGCGAGAGTGGAAGAGCTTGTCCATGAAATTCATGATTATTTTTGTAGTCCAAAAAATTTTTAGAGTTTCAATAGTTTGCACTAGGAGTTACTGAAGGTAAAAAACTCTTAAAATATGTAGATACTAGGTGGATTTCGATGTATCAACCGACATATAGAGTTTTCAAAGAATATCAATCCTTGGTAAGGTTTATGTATGCAAATCGTAGGGCAGTTGATAAGGCTAAATATTTGCTATTTCGAATGAGTGACTTTGAAACACTTCTCACATTGTGTGGTATTCTTCCAATGTTGGAAGAAATGAATACATTGATTAAAATTGCACAAGAAAGATCGATTTATATTGTGGATTTCATCAGGGTGAGAAAACAAATTTGCATACATATTGATACGATGTACGCATCTGGTCAAAGTTTTATGGATCCCATGTTTGAGAGTTGGAGAGCATTAACAAATGTGAATGATCCTCAAAATTTTTGAAGTTCAATATAAACGATCATCTATGTATTAATGTCCATGGAAAGGAAATACCTTTATATTATTTTGGTCAGTGAATGGATATAGCTACAAATGAAGTTGAAAAAATACCCATAACATACAATAGATTTCATGTAGTTGTACATGATACAAAAATTAAACTGAAACAAATAGCAGAATCATTGACAAAAGAAATAAGAGACCATTTTCAAAGAGATGAATTGCTTGAGGCTATGGGTGTGGTTAACCCGATGTTTTGGGATCCTTGTAATGAATACCAGATTATAAATGGTTTGTTTCTCAAATACATGGGCACTCTTGCTAGCCATTTCACTAAACGTGTGGTAGTCAATGGTATTGAAATCAATGGTATTCTCAACAAAGATCTTTTGACAAAATAATCAAACTATTTTGGAACAACAATGTCTGCTCAAGTTTCACAACTCACTAACCATCATGAAACAGGTTCTATTTCACGTTTGTGGAAAATATTACATCCCAGTAGTATCTTACAACATACTATGAGTGAATATTTTCATTTATATGAATTATGTCAAATGATGATTTTAGGATCTGTGGAAGATGAAAGGGTATTCAGTGCATTATCATATGTAAAATCTAAAGTTCAAAATAGGTTGGACAAAAATTTGGAAAATTGTTTGAGAGTATATGTGTCGACCTATGAGGTGGAGAAGTTTCCTTATGAAAGAGCTTTGGCATATTGGAAATCTCTAGCAGAGAGAAGAGGTGTCATGAATACTCAGGATGATGAGGATAATGGTAACATTGATCAGACTATGATGACAAAAATTTTGGGTATGAGTACAGAATATTTTGTACAATCTGAAAAGAGTTTGTTCCAGATTCCAACATTATGATGCAAGGATGCTTTCATTTGATTTGATTTCACATATTATGTTATCAGTTTTCAATAGAATATTGAGATTTGATTATAATTTGAGACATGTATTTTTTGATATCATTAATCATATAATATGAGATTAGACGTGCTATTGGATATTTTGTCTATCATAGCCCTTTGATTTGATTATGTATATTTGGATGAAATTGGATTATTTGATTACAGATATGTTGATTATGGAACACGATTATTTTTTATATCATAGACGTGTTATTGGATATTTTGTATATCATGTTATTTAAGCCTTGTTATTGGATTATTAGTCTATGATATTCAAATTATTTAGTAGATTTGTATTGTATAAACCATTTATGGTAAAGTAAATATATGTGTTGCATTTCAATCATTTCAAATTATTTCATAAAACATAAAAGAACATTTTATTGCATCCACATAATTCAAAATTATTTATTGCATCCACACAACTAATCAAAACATCACAATATTTAATACAAAATTTCAAAAAGATAATACAATTTTTTTGAAATTGTCTCTTTTATTGATTTCAAAAAGATACCATTCTTTTACAATTTACAAAAAAGCTATGCAACATGTTTGGTTTCTCCTCAAATAAAAAAGCAACAGTCTTCTACTTTTATTTCTGCATGGTGCCTGAAGTTTCAGCTGCATCTACCTCAATATCCTTTGCTTCCAATGCACCAACCCTTACCAGACTTTTAGTTGTAGTGTTTATCCTCGATAGCAATAAACCTTCTTCCTTCATTGGATCTTCTCTAAAAGGTGCATTCAGTTCTTTCTCATTTTATTTTAATACAACCTCCACATCCAGGCCCTTATCTTTGATAAACTTCTTCAGCCAATTGTTTTCTCTAATAGTGTATTGTAATATTTTCTTCACTTCAATAGCATTAGTCACACTAATTTTTGTAGTCTTAATCAATGTTTTCATGGCACTGACTTGCTGCTTTAAGTGTTGATAATTAGACTACAAAATAGAAGAGAAAAAGGTTAATATTTATAAACAAAATATATTTAAGAAAAAATGATTTTCAGTTATATGTAAAACTTACATCAACGGTAAGTCTTGCAGTTTTTGCAACTGCTACTTTTTTCTTATCTAGTGCCCATTCATTGAAATATGCCTAGGCCTCGACATTGAGGTTTTCTAATCGATCCAACATAATGGCCAGAACTTCATCACTATATGTAGACTCGACCTACACGGTGCCAGATTCAACTTTACTTAACAAAGCATCGAGCTTTTGTGGCTCATTCTCCACCTTTGAAAACAACTCCTTTCTATTTGAAAAATTCTTGTATCGAGCATTTATTGCTTTTATCAAAACCTTGGCCCGATATTCCCAATATTTTAATCTATCAATATCTACAAGTAGACTATTATTAACTATAGCCTTACATCTATTGGCTAATAAAATAGTTTCTAAAAAATTAACTTTATCATCATCATTCAGATGATGATGGGTGTCAACTTGCTAGGGGGAAGAGGAAACTCCGATGGCATCTACCTCAACATTATCTTCTACTTCATCATGGCTCTCTAGACCCTGAAGCACATCACTTGCCTTTAATGGGAAATTTTCAAGATTCATATCCTGATAAATAAAATCATCATCAAGATTCCTAGAGGGCATTTGAGATGCGCTCTCTACATTTGAGAAATTCTCAAGGGTTAAAATTGGGAACACTAAAACATTAGACTGAGACACAATGTGTGTCTAGAAACTTTTGGTTCCCAAAGGTGGTGGTGTGAGGAACTATTTCCCATGCATGCGAGATTGGTTCCTCACCGATGGTACCTTTATACTTGTTGTTTGTTGATTTGAGATGTGAACGGTGGAGGCATCTATTTTTTAGTATTTTAAATGTAACCGGTGCATCTACAAAATTTCACATGAAAATATAAATTAAAACTAGTGTAAAAAACAATGCCATAAAAAGAGATTAATTTTAACCAAACATACCAGACTCAGACTCTAAACCCGTTGATGATGCAACCATTTGCCCTTGCTCTAAAAACATTTAAAATATTTCCTCAAACTAAATATAATTTTAAATCATTAAAATACATCATTTAAAATAGTACTTTTGAATAATAAGGTTACCTTGTGAGTTGGAGGTTACTTCTTCAACGTCGATTACAACACATCCAGAAGTAACAGGAGTCATAGGTGTATGCTGAACACCAGGAGACCTCCTACATTTAGAGGGAGTTACTAGTGATGATTGTGACTATATGTCAGAATCGGTAGATGCTTCTTGAATCCTAAAGGTAACATCCCTTTTACTAGAAGATTGAGATGCTTTTTTTACTTTCAAAAGAAAATTAGAAAATAACAAGATTGATTGAAAAGAAAGAAAATAGAGATTATTCCAAAAAATAATTTTACCTATATTTCATTCTCCATCATACCGATAGCCAACAAACTTGGGTGCAATGCAGTTGGAGGAGGGCTATTTAGAAGATTGAAATATGCTTCATTAAAAAGAGAAAGAACAAAGTTGTTGGTTGTTACTGCATAAGAAGATTGAATTTTCTAGGCACTCAGAAGATCCTATTTAAGGTGGTTGGAAATGTGCATGGACCAATCAAATCTACCACCATCAATACATCGAATTAATAAGGACAATGCCCAAAATGGCATTTTTATAGGTCACCCCTACAAAATAAGTCTTGCCTAGAAAAATTCAATGCAAGCATGAAGAAATTTATCTCCAACATTGGAAATGTTTAAACCCCTTTTCGACTTAGAAGAATTAACTAAAAAAAGGAGAACATTATTAGAAAATAGAAATTACAATAGGGAGAACATTATTAGAGAATGGAAACTACAATACATCAAAAATGAAGAAAAATAAAAACTAAATTTAAAAATATACCTTTCAAATTGTTTGAATGGACACCAAATTTGGATGCTAGCCTTGTTTGTCATCTTCGATCAAGGCGTATTGGTTGTTCACCAGGTGACCATCCATAAATGGTAGCCCTATTAGTCACTGCACATCTAAGGGTTTCATAGAAAAATAATATCCTTGTTATCCACTTTGATCTGAATAGTGGACTCATCATGGTTGTAGCAACTAACTATCCTTTGCATCAATGAGACTTCGACATTAAACTATGGCATCTTGATTACTCCTACAACTCTAGAGGTGTAAACCCATTCGAAATCTCTTCCAAGAGTGCCAAAAATATTCTTAATATTTGGGTAAAAGTAGTTCTTGAATGACACTTTCGAAGGCAGAGGAGAGGAAGAGCTAGCCATTTCTGCACTAAAAATGATCTAAAAATACTCTAAAAATAGTCTAAAAATGCTCTAGAAATGCCCTAGAAAATGCTCTAAAACCATCTAAAAATGCTCTAAAAACCCTATGAAAATGCTCTAAAAATCTAGAAAATGCTCTAAAAATGCTTTAAAAATGCTTTGGGAAAGGTAAAAATGACCCTGCATTTCTATTTATAGAAGTCTGCATGGCTGAAGTCTATGGATGCATGACACATGGTAGAGGAGAGGGCACATGGTAACATCTTATTGATGATCTTTGGTGGTCACCTTCTTCCACTCACCTTCTATTCACCATCTACCATCCCATTCTTTTAGTCGCCATCTACTAGTCACCTT
Source organism: Wollemia nobilis (assembly GCA_028583015.1). Taxonomy (NCBI): domain Eukaryota; kingdom Viridiplantae; phylum Streptophyta; class Pinopsida; order Araucariales; family Araucariaceae; genus Wollemia; species Wollemia nobilis. Next base: position 833,685 of record JAQPPZ010005005.1, read on the forward strand.
CTACCACTCACCATATGTTAGTCACCATCTTCTAGTCACCATATACCACTTGCATTCTACCTTTATGCCACTCACCATCTACCAGTCACCATATGCCACTCACCATCTACCAATCACCGTCTACCACTCTTCTACTAGTCACCTTGTGCCACTCACCTTATGCCAATCACCTTGTGCTAGTTGCCTCACCATCCTCACCTTCTACCTTTCCACTCACCTATCTATCCCTTGTACTAGTCACCTTGTGCCGTCACCTTTGCCACTCCTTTTCTAGTCACCTTCTGCCAGTCACCTTATGCCAGTCACCTTATGCCAGTCACCTTCTGCTAGTCACCTTCTGCCAGTCACCTTCTACCAGTCACCTTATGCCAGTCACCTTCTACCAGTCACCTTTTTATATCATCTTCTACTAGTCACCTTCTACCACTTGCCTTATGCCACTCACCTTCTGCCAGTCACCTTCTACCACTTGCCTTATGCCATCACCTTTTGCTAGTCACCTTCTTCCAGTCACCTTTTACCACTCATCTTCTGCCACTCACCTTCTACCACTCACCTTCTGCCACTCACCTTCTGCCACTCACCTTTTGCCACTCACCTTCTACCACTCACCATTTAAAATTTTTGATAATTTATGTGCAAAATTTTCAAAAATTCACCATATTTTGATAAATTTTTTGTAAAATTTTGAAAAATTTACCCCAAAGTTTATACACCATTCACCTAGATTCACCTTGATTTTATAATTACTTTTTTGGTACTACCCCTTATGCATAACCCTACTTGGGCTAGCTAAGCTCCTGCCTACACTTAATCATGGGTCCTCATGCAACCTCAATCACAACTCAACTAAGGTTGAATTCTCTACCATGGTCAAAGTCAATATTTTTGGTCAAAAATTACTTTATGGATAAAAACATGCTTAATTAGATCTACTAATGGTTTAAGCTAAGCCATCCACCTCACCTATTTTACTTTGACTAGTTTAGCCCTTCCACCTCACCTAGTCTACTTTGACTAGCCTAGCCCTTCCACCTCACCTAGTCTACTTTGACTAGCCTAGCCATGCCACCTTGCACTTCCTAAGCAATTTAATATTCCCTCACTCTTTTCTATGCACATTCCCCCATCATGTCCCCCATGCCTCACCCATTCCCTAGGCACCTCAATCCCTAGGCATCTCACCCTTTTCTATGCACATTCCCCCATCATGTCCCCCATGCCTCACCCATTCCCTAGGCACCTCATCCCTAGGTCCCTCATCCTATCATCTTCTTCCACCTCACCCCCTACTTGGCTTACCTTAAAGTCTATAAATAGGAGAGCCCATATACATATTAAAGGAGGAGAAATTATGTAAAGTTACTCTGCTAAAATTATATCCCAAGTGCTTCCATTTCATTTTTATGCATGAGTCCTCTCCTCCATACCTTTCATTGTAGGTTTTAAACATTCTGTAGAGTTGAATAGGTGCCTACAAATATATGCATCACACAAAAAACTAGAGGAGGCATCCACGGGTTATCCACCACTCTCTGCAAGTTTCAAAACTTAAGGTCTGTTTTGACAAAAAATTTACCTCGAGGTGTATTTTCTTGGGTCATGCTAGAAAATATGCCATAAAGGTAACCTATTGCTCCCCTATCATTCTCAAGTCATTTTACAACTTTTTTCATGTAGTTCTATTCATATTTTATCTATATGTATTTCATTATAGGAGGTTTGATTTGAACAAACCTCCAAACAATCTAACTCATTTTTGTAGGGTTATGCAGGTGTTGTAGACATGTGTAGATTGAGGTGGTAAGCATTGTAAGCCCGCTTAAAATATGAGGAATCAAAGAAGAATCCTTTTGTGTGTTTCTAAGAAGACCAATGACAAGGATAACCTTTAAGGAATCCTTATTTCATAAGCCATGGGGCATATTATAAAAGATTTGCATAACACACTTTGTAACACCTTTTCAAACATACCAATGAAATCAACAATTTTTCTTTATTTCATATTTATATTGAATTCTTTAGAAAAGAGGAGAATCATTTTTCTCTTAGGTGCAACCTAAGACATCAAGGATAGATTTAAAAAATTGAGAAGCATGAAAGATTCCTAATATTGAGAAGCATCATAGCTTCCTAAGATTAAGAAGTATCATAGCTTCCAAATATTGAAAAACATCATAACTTCTAGAGATAGAGAAGAATCAGAGCTTCTTGAATACAAATATAGAGATAGAAGATTGAGAAGCATCTAATATTTCATAGAATAGTAGAGTATAAATATTAATAAGTAGTATAATCTTCCTAAGGATAGATAAGGATAGTAGTAAGAATTATAGATAATAAGACTCCAAACATAAAGTATATAGAGTTATAGAGAGATTTATGGTTAATTAGATAACCAAAAAAGCAAGGTTTAGTAGAAATAATACATATATTTTAGTCTTGGCCTTTGATTCAATGATGTATAAGATCCAGTAAGATAAAGCTATCAAAGAAGTGTTATCAATTTAAGAAGCTAAGAGCCACCACTACACAATATAATTCTAAAGTTGAAAAGCACTATTCAAGCACCATAATCAAAGGAATATTGTGCAAGTATTTGAGCATTTTCCTAAGCATCATCCAAAGAAGATTATTGGCTAAGTATACTAGCACTATCCCAAGATCACAAGAGGAAGATTGGATAGATATTAAAGCATTTCCCTAATATATTAAGAATTGTCCTAAGTGTAACTAACTAAGAAATTTTAACATAGTTGAGTGCTATCTAAGCACTCCTACTAGAGACAAAGAGTTGAGTGCTATCTAAGTGCACCTATCAAAGATGGACATGAGTTGAGTATCGATAACATAGATATATGAATACAATATAAGTTCCTTCTAAGAATCACTATAAGAGGTATACATTCATAATATAAGTGTCATCTAAGCACCATGAATATGGACTAAATATAAGTGTCATTCACATTAATATATATGTGGAAGAGAAATGCTCTCTGTAGCATTGTATACAGTAGAAATATATGCATGATTGACTGATGACTTGGTTGAAATTAGTCTCCTAGGGATCATAGGTCTATTGTCCTAAGAAATTGCCATACTAAACAAAATTTTCTTCACCAAGAAGAAGGTGAAGATAAAAATACAGAGAACAATGTTTACAGTCCTGAGCAGGAGAATAACATCTATTGTTTTGAGCAAGAGAGTAACATTAGATATCCTAAGCAATGAAAAAGGTGAAGAAGAACATCAATTGTTATTTCTAGAATTTTCTACTTCATTGAAGAGAAATACATTTTGAGAAGGCAGGTACTCAATGGTCATGAAAGAAGTTAGTATTATTAAAATTGATTCATTGCATTACTAATTGACATAAAAATATTCATTGCTAACATTTGAATTATTGAATTTCATGCAAAGTAACAAGTGGAGTTAGGGTTGAGCAGACACATTTTTAAAAGGCTATTTAAAGCTTTAGTTGGAATATTAATATTGTAGAATTCAAATACGTTATCACATCCTAGCAAGGTTGAATAAGCAAGCAAGTGAGGAAGGTTGAAAAGACAAGTCAACAAGGTGATAAAAATAAGGTAAGCTATATTGCTATATTACCTTAATTAAATTAAAGACCTAAGTTAGAGAGTTAGGTACTTTTATAATTGGAGTTAAAAGGCTTATTAATAGTTTATTAGCATTATAAGGTATTTTCTGATTTAATTAATTAGGAGGAATTTATAAGGATTTTCTACTATAGATTGAATTTAATATTTTAAGTGTTTAAGTTTTTGAGTTTTTTAATATTTGTTAAAGTTTGGAGCAATAAGGTTTTCTAATAAGATTTAAGGTTTAATTTTTCTAAAGTTTTTAGATTTTAAATATTGAAGAATTTAAGCTAGAAGATTTATTTTTCAAGCTTTTGAATTTATTAAAGATTTTCTTCAAGTTCTTTAAATTTTGAGAGAATTTGAAATTAGAAGAATTTTTTAAAATTTTGCAAAGTTAATGTATTAGGAATTTAAAAGAATTTCTATATCAAAGGATTAGGAAATTTAACATTTGCAAGTTTCTTATTTATTGCAATTTATCAATTTTTGAGGTATAAGGATTTCAATTTCAAAAGAAACAAGATGGAAAAGTGGCAGAAAGGAACATCACAATATAGGAGATATTATCAAAATACAAGACCATCCTATATGAGAGGAAGGTTTAAAAATAAAAAAATTGTATCAAAAATAATCTTTTGATTTCAAAGAGAAAAATCATAAAATAGTTTTCCAAAATTCTTATCAAAGATGTGAAACAATATCACCTTAATCTCATCAACAAATACAAAGAGAAAAATATGTTTTCTATATATATTCAGGTGCTAGTCATCATATGACTAGAAACTTACATTAGTTTTAATTCTTAGAATGGGACTCTTTGAATGTGGTCAATTATTTAAAAAGCTCCAAAACTCTGGCATGGAAGGTGAAAAACCTAATTGAAGAAGCTCGAAGCCTAATCCTTTACCAACATGAGGTCATTATCCAACATGTCTTTAGGGAAGCTAATGGTGTAGCAGACAAGTTGGCTAACATTAGAGTTTCTACCCCCGAAATGATGACATGGACTGACACCCTTCCTCGCAAAGTTGAATAAATTGCAAGGTCAGAAAAAGTTCAAAATTTTCAAAATGCATAACAATCATTTTTCAATTTCATTGGAATGAAAAGGTTGTTCTCCCTAGATATCAATATTTCAAATGCTTCATATCCTACAAATATCTGCTTCAACAACCCTATCATTTCCATGATGAGATTCAGCTTTTCGAGGTATTCATGGCTCGATACCTTTGGTGCGAGTAGGATTTTTTGGCACATCCTCCTCATGTTTTTCCTAGACCCCATGCTAATTATTCCTGTTAGTGCTTTTGTTTTTAGTTCTAATGCTCCTAATTTTACCATCTTTCATGCAATCTCTCTGGAGTACTCCCTCTTGATCCTTTATCGCAGAGTTCCCTCCATCCATGTGTTGCATTTTCATCCTCACCCACCGCTCTTTATCCTCCCTTATCATTTCTCTCATCTTTTCCTTTCCACATTCTTATCCTTTTCCACTTTTCACCATTTTCCAAAGCCTTCTGCATCCTTCATCTGTGCGAGTCAAGCGGTTTTGTTAAGCTTTATCACCCGATTGGCCAAGAGTTACAAGGTGTGGCACACCTTTCTAATTTTGTGGGAGGTAGTACCCATTGGAATCCTAAGTTTTCTAAAGAATAATCCTCTATTCCTCATGATTTGGTGGATTTTATTTTCCCTAGGATGTGCATATTCACGAGGAGGAGGAATAGATGCTTCCAAAAATTTCTAAACTTGTCCAATGTTTACAAAACCCACCTTGCAGACGAATTATTTATATTTTTTATTTGTATCCCTCGTCCTATAGATGGATTATTTGTATTTTTTATTTGTATCCCTTGTCCCAGTGAGCACTCAGGTATCCTTATTTCTCTTATCCATTTCCTAGCCATCATGAGCTTCATGGAGCCAGAAACACTCAAAATTGAATTGGTGGTGGAAGCTATCCTGAGTGCAAGAGGTTTTTTGCCATTCCTAAAGTGATTTTCCAATTGGTATTGGAATATCAACCTGGATTTTGAATATACATGGGAGAAGGACATCATCATCATCCATGGTGTAGAGTTCTAGGTGGATGTTAATATCCTCATTGAGATTATGAGACAACCGTTGGTTGGAGGAATTGTTCACCAGGATAAGCACAATTGGGATATTGAACTCAACCAATTCGAGCCAAAGTTACCTATGAGAAATATTGTCAAACCAAGGATGGTTCATGAAGACTTACCCACTCCTTGGAAAGAGGTGATGAAACTAGTTATGGAGTACATCATTGTGGATGACCCTAGTTCCCAACTCAGAAGCTTCCACATTGCATTCATGAATCATTTTAGGGAGGTCAAACAGTTGAACATTCCAGAATTCCTATACTTGTCCATGGATTACTCCATTAACGTGACCCACTCGAAGAAGGAGGAAGCTTGGCCCTCTCACCAGGGGCTATTCAAAGTCCTATATGCTCATCTTATGGAGAAATTTCCTAAAGAAAATGTGCTACTGCAAGATCAATAGGTTGATACCATGGAGGAGGATACGTCCTACACTCCTATATCTAAGGTTTGTGGTTCCAAGAGGAATAATATGGATGGTCACTGGGATGCTAATATATCAATAAAAAATAAGGGTAAATCTGAGTCTACTCCGATGACAACTTCTCAACACCTCAAGAACAAGGATGTTCAGAACCAAGAAAAGATGCAGGGTGCGGTCGAGGATGAACCTAACGATCCTGTGGAGAATATTCTCCAAGAATATGTAGTTAAGACCACCACTGCTATGATTTTTCACTTGGAGAATGCTATGACAAAAATTATGGAGGCAATTACTCAATTGAAAGAGCATAGGAATGCTCTAAATCTCTTGTTCTTCTGTGACAACTTCGTAGAAGCTACTCCAACAAAGATCGTTGTCAAAGCCAAACCTGAGGTCAAATATGATGATGTCATGGAAATTACAAAGGACATATTCAAGGACATCCCCAAGGATGTTAAGAAGGATGTCAAGGAGGATGACATCAAGGATACTGTAATTGCCTAGTTGGCTATTTGTCTTGTGGTCTTAGGTTTTTGTCCTGTTAGGGCTTTTTCTAGTTTTATCTTTGGATTTTTGGGTTTGCTCATGTTTTCCTTTATGATTTTAGGTTTTCATGGATGCATTGATGTTTTTTGAGTTTTGTGCATCCTTTTATCCTACTTATGTATCAAGGCATTAGGGAACATTTTAAATGCCCATATTAATATAATTTTTGTTAACTAAAAATTATAGATGATAAGATGTATCAAGTTCAAGTAACTTGAAGAGTAATACCTAGCATATAATTTTTAGAATTTGTACTATAAAATACTTTATATGTTCCTGATTATCAACTAATATTATCTCAATGGCTCAATTAGTTGAAAAAGAAAGAATAATGGAATTTAAATATGCAAATATAATAGAAAATGCATTATCAAGAATAAAAGAAAAACTAAAGCTATAGGATCAATCAAGAATGGAATATTTACCTTTGATACAATGGGATTATCTCAAGAAATTATTGAACATTTACCTCAAGATCAAATTAATGATAAGTTGTTTGATTGTTCAGAAAGACAAGAAATAGAAAATTGGATCAGGCATAGTCCAATATTATATTACAAACATAAACAATGGATAAACCCAAGATTCAATATGATGAAGAAGATTGTAGAAAAATAGAGATTCATGAACAATGCAAGGTCACTTGAATATTGAAGAACAAATATGAAGATAAATATTGAAGACTAAACTCTTCAATAATAAAATAATGTAATACAAGGGGGTATTGAAGAATATTACATTATTTGGTACATGCTAATGTACCCCCATGGTACCTTCATGGTACAAATTTAAATATGTAATAGATTAGGGTTGAGTATTTAGTTTAGGTGAGTGATTTATATTTTCATTTTATGTAAGTGTCAATGTGCAGGAAATGAAAAAGTGTCATGTAAGTAAGAGTGCAAGTGTGTAATGATAGAATTTGCATACGTGTCATGTATGTAAGTGTATAAATATGTAAATTTAGTATGTGCACAAGTATCTTATATTAGGAGTGCATGTAGGAGAGTAAGAGTCATGTAGAAGTGTGCAAGTGTCATAGAGTCAAGTATGCATGTAAGAAGAGAGTGAAGAGTCTAGTATACAAGTGGTAAGATGATAAGCCAAAGGTTATGAGAGTTTTCCTATGAAGAGAAATAGTAAAAAATGTGAAGATTCATATTACTATGTCTATATTATGGAAAAATATCCATACAATGTAACATGAGAAACATGAATGAGAGGAAAAGAGCAAGCATTGATAATAAATCTTGTATAAAATTTTTGAAAAATTCATATTGTAAGTTTTCTTCATGCATGTACATGAATGATATTAGTAATTTTACATTTTGTGGGTGAAATTGTGCATCCTTCACACTTTATTTTATTTTATCAAGATGATGTTCTTCAAAGGATTCGTTAAGTTTTGAAGCATTTGTGTTCGATCAAAAGGTAGAGGTGGCAGTAGCAGTAATGGGTGGTAGAAAGTAGCAGGTAGGTAAAAGTTTGTTCAAGAAGGTAGGAAAAATAATAAAATAGGTGGATGTTTAGGCCTAGATTTTGGGTGGTGATATTCTAAATACCCGTCCACTCATTGGGTGAATGTTCAATTGGCTAGAAAGGGCAGAAATATAAAAAATCCCTGCCCACAAGGAAGATACAAATCTCACTCATTATTGAGTGGGAATTTAAAACACAGATTGGGTGGAGCTTTGGGTAAATACCTACCCTCCTTCATAATATCACTTTGGGTAGAAAGTTGTATTCTAACAAAAACAAGTGAAGCAACCACTCAGCATATGGAATCTTGCCATTACCTAAAAATCCAAATGGGGAGGTAATATTTGCTTTAGCCAACTAGTACCATCCATTCATACATAGATGTGATTGATTTGAAATGCACTCCCTCCAAGACAATTCATTCTAGTCATTCATCACCTGATTGGAATACTGCCAGTTAAATGAAGGGGTAGAGTAGGTAAAAAATTAAAGACTTGGGTAGAAGTGACGAAGAATCAAGGGATCAGATCAACATAGAAGCATCTAACCCCTTCCAGAATATCACAACCATATCGAGGAGTAGAGCACTAGTTGAGCGCTTGTCTACTTCAGTGCTATCTTCCTATCTTATGCCATTAATGCATGTATTTTAAATTTATTATAATATATCTATAAATAATGGAATTCTAGTCATTCCTAAGCATGGCTCTTTGGCCATTATAATTCTCATGTAATACTTATCATTGCTATGTGAATACAATAATACTATTGTTTGGTTTTGAAGAGATAAAAATGCAACACCAAATAACAATATATAAAAATTGAACTCAAAAGACAATATTGCACAATGAATGATTTTATATTAATGGGGGTAGCCTCAAAATTCTATTGTTATAATAAGAATCCTTGAATTCTTTGATACATATTTTACAATAGCTAAGGTTCTCCAAAACCCTAGCAAACAATGGTGGTGGTGTCTCAAAATGCGTCTCTGCTCCTAATAGAAGTGAGTGGGCTTCTCCTCCATATTACTTGGGTAGATGTTAGTCCAGCCCATAAATCCCAGTACCATTGACTTGTCCACACAGGTCAACTTGGTTGTACCTCCTCAAAATATAATATTGTATAATGAATGATTTTATATTAATGGGAGGAGCCTCAAAAATCCATTATTATAATAATAATCCTTGAATTGTTTGATATAAATTTTACAATAGCTAGGGTTCTCTGAAATCCTAGGAAATGATGTTGGTGGTGTATCAAAATGTGTCTCTGCTCCCAATATAAGTGAGTGGGATTCTAGTTATCCAATGATGGACCACTCCAGCTTAAGTAGTTTTCCAATGTTAATGTAACACTTTGATATCTGCACACAACAAAAATAGCAAATGGGTTAGTAGAAACTGTGAGGGCTCCACAATGTGAGGTATCCTATAATCAATACAAAAATCCTAGATATGCAATGTAAATAAATGAACAAAACCTGAAAGTGCATAAAATATAATAATAAATGAGAGATTTACCTTAGTTATATGTTTTTCTTTGATCTGAGGTAGTATGTTGTAGAGGATTGGTGCGATGATACCCTAGAATCGGTCGAGGACTAGGGGGACTACATAAATATAGCATAAAATACCTGCAGATGCTTGGCAGCTACAAGAAATGCTCATGGGTGCTTAGGAATATTAAAGGATACCCAAAGATTCTTGGTGGTATAGGGGAAGTGCTTAGAGGTGCTCAAGAATGATAGGAAGTACCCTAAGGCATTCGGTAGTTGAGGAGAAAGTCTGTAGAAGCAGATATGATTGAGCGAAGGAGGTGGTGGTGGATGCGAGGGCTATGGCAAGCGAGTATGGAAGGGAAAAGCACTTGGATACTCTAGGGAACTCGACATCAAACTTAAAATCTGGATTCAAGGATTACTTAGGCTAGCAAACATTTCACAAAATTACGTAGGGGTTAAGCCATAAAATGACTCCTATTTATAATATCACCTAGGTCACATTAGGGTTTTGACGACATGAATTGTGTGGTCCAGATTAAAATGTGACAGAGGGTGGAGATTAAATTTGGGGTGTGGCATGGATTGATGTGGATGAATGGATAGGATTAAGTGAAATCGGATGGCTGAGATTAATTCACTTATATAAATATATATTTATTAAATATATAAAAAATATAATATATAAAATATTAATATTTAAATATATATAAAATAAATATATATGAATAGTGGGCAAAAATGGTGGGAAAGCATAGATGGAGGACAAGTGGCTAGGTTTTGGTGTCTACAAATACCCCTTTTTGTATTGCATTGCATAAAACACAATGCAATGCAAAAACATGAGACACATGTTTTGGTTAGGTGCAAAAGCAACTTCTCTCTTGGGATGTGAAACATGAGCTTGAAGATAAAAGAATGAAAGAATTTGGATTTTTGTGTAGCTTACCCCCTCAATTGGCGAGTGAGTTTATGGATGAATCTCACGAGCCAATTGAAAAATTTGTGCAAATGAATGATGGACGATATGAATGATGTAAATGCGATACCATTTTTACCCCAATGGTAGGAAGGGGATTGTTGAAAAAAGTGAAGCAATTGCATCTATTTTTGCCCCAACAGATGAAGGGATTTGTGAAAAATATGATGAAAGATGTGTCTATTTTTACCCCAATATAAAGGGATTTTTCCAAGTGTATATGTCATGATCATGTAAGATGTATACCATTGTGGAAAAGTCAAAACCAAATGTGATTACCCCAAATTTGGGGTGATTCGATGCTACTGAAGAATGTGCCTTTCGACGTCATTGATATGCAAGGATGAATATATAAAGAGAAAAGTAGTCAACTTCAGAGGGCCAACTTGTGACTATTAGATAATTCTTATTATTGAAACCAATCATCCTAGCTAAGTCTAGTCACCATGATGACTATCAAGGAGATGATGAAATGTGATTTTTGTCCATGTTTTAAGCCTCATGAACTAGGCCATCAATGATAGCTTTTGTGCAAATTTTTTTGGCAAGGTTTCATGCAAAATGTGAAGTACCAAATGTGATTGTGATTTTCACCAAGGGGATATGGAATGATGAAAATGACCAAATATCCTTATGGTAGGCTCTTCATCTCACCGAATTGCATGGATGCAAATTGCAACAATCACCAAGTATATAGAATAACCTACTAGGTACAAGGTTCACTTGAATGTTGTTTGACCTTGGAAAATATGCAAATTGTGATATGGATGATGTGAAAATGATGTATTAATGATGAGAATGATGATTACAATAATTTTGTGAAGTTTTGGACCATTTTGGAATGCTTTTGTAACTTGTTAGGTGAATTTACGATTTGTGATCGCAAATAAAATTTATGCATCCAAATCAGTTGGAGCCTGCACAAAATCTATTAATATGATGAAATAGATGTGTGGATGTAATATGGAGTGATTTGATAGGAATAAGCCACTATTTTAGAAAAAAATGTCTTTTTGTCAAAATTGAGGCCAAACGCCTGCTGGTGCTTTTGGCATACAAAAATGCCTACATGCGTTTTGATGTTTTGTAAACACCTTGGTGTGCTTCAGTGCACTATAAAATGCCCATGGGCATTTCAAGGTGCTTGAAACATCTATAAATAATTGGCAATATGAGAAATGATACTCATTTGTGCGTCTGTGAGTTTGAGAAGTTGTGTTTGGGAGAGCGGAGTTAAGTGAGATAAAGTGACTTGGGTGTGAAAGCTATGGTAGCAGAAGGAGTAGGTGCAGAGGTTGAGGCTAAGGTTGGAGCATGAGCTACTAAGGTAACTCTATTTTTTTTTTTTGTGTGTTGTGCAATTTTTTTGTGTTTTTGTGATGTTTCTTTTTAAATGTGTAAATGACAAATATTTTGTGTTGTGTTGTAGCTTAGGATTTTGGAGGCTCAACATCAATTCTCATCATACATTATTGGGATGAGGAAGGTGATATCAGATGAGGAGTGGGAGTTTCTAGAGGATGTGGGGCTATTTGAGGTATCATGGGTTGATGTGGTGAGGGTGGATGAGGGGTACCTCTTTGCCTTGGAAGAGAGGTGGGTTCCGGATAGGGGGATATTTTAGCTCCCCATAAGAGAGATGAATCTAACCTTAGAGGATGTATATTACATCCTTAAGGTACTAGTGGAGGGGGAGTACATCAATCTTGGACATGATCAAGGTATAGAGATGAAGAATATGTATGGTGATGATTGATAGGGTGTGAGGGTGGATAGTGAGGGTATTATCTACTTTTCCATGTATGTGTACAAGGAGTTGGATTACCTCTGAGATCTAGTGATGTTTCTGTTGGCTAACATCATGGTCCCGAACAACACTAGGTGTAGGTTCCATTGGAACCTGATAGGGTTAGTGAGTGATATGCTCACTAGGTGACATGTGTATGAATGGGCTCTTGCCATATTGGCGTAGGTGTATTGGGAGCTCTATGAGGTGAGGAGGTGAGGGAGGAAGGGATTATGATGCAGATTGTTGCTATAGTGTTGGTATGGGAGCACTCCAAAAGGGATTGATCAGAGGGCTTACTAGTGGCAAGCTTTGGTAGGGAGGAGCCCTATTCTAGGAGATGGGTAGTGGCCAAGGAGGTGTAATTGAGTTGACCTATGTGGACGAGTCAGTGGTACTGGGATTTGTGGGCTGGACTAACATTTTCCCAAGTGATATGGAGGCCATGGTGGGGCAGTAGGTGGACCAGATATGGAGAGCATATGTGATAGGTGTAGTAGGCTTGGTGGGTGGTTCAGAGATATCATAGTGAGGTTGAGTATTTTTAGTTATCATGAGTACTTTGATAGTTTAACTTGAGGTAGGAGGTCCTAGATGAGCTGGTGTGCTATAGGAGACATTGGGAGGAGATAAGGCTACCATGTGTAGAGCCATGGAGGGTGACCTATGAGGATGACAAGGAGATAGATCTCTTAGATGTGGATGATACGGGGACTACTCCAGTGTACGATATGTGGTTCGCTACACAACCACCATGGGCATTGACTCTAGTAGCAACTGCTGGATATGGGGGTAGGGCTAAGAATTTAGGGACCCATGAGATGCCCAAGTGATAGGTACCTTTGATCAGATAGTTGAAGGATGAGGATTAAGGGTATGGTGAGGTAGGCTATTGAGATTGGAGGAGATGGTGATGATGGGGAAAATATGGAGGAGGCTCTAGATGGACCTCCAAATTGGAGTGAGGAGGATTAGGGAAGGAAAAGCTACTATAGAGGAAGCACAAGTGTAGCTCTAAAATTCTCGCACTCCTTTCCTCCAAGCTAATGGATCTACATCTCAAAGAGGAATGGGAGGATAATAGGTCTACACCTCAAAGGAGAGGCACTTGAAGTCATGCCATCTTTGGTGATTTTTTGATGAATTGGGTGGGTTCACCAAGAAATATTTTATGTCAATTTACATGCCTAGGTTTTGGAGTTTGTTTGATGTATTCTTTTTAGATAGTCTCACATACACCTAGTTTGGCCAATATGCAACTATACTAACCTATATGCAATTTGAATTCACATGCAACCAATAAACAACATAAAGGAAATAAATATTAATGCAATGCTTGATAAGAAATTGGAAAATCTGACCCGGATCCGGATGACTAATTTTTGCAACTTTTATGCTTACTATAGATAGGATCTATCAAAACAAGAACAAATCATGTGGTACAATTTGGTGATCGATTGACTCGATCAACGATCGATCGAGCTGAATAGAGCAAAAACTTGTAGTTCAATAATTTGACACAAAAGATAGCAGATTTAAAAAAAATGTGTATTTTTTAAGGTGGATTATATCAAATGATAAACCTAAAATGATAATGATTGAATGAATGAATACAAATCTAAACTGGACACATGGATATTTATGAAAAAGCAATAAAATATGAGTAGAGGATCTAATATATCAATGGCAATAGATTTTAAATGATCTAAAAAATAATGAATTTGATATAAGACATGAGAAATAGGGAGAGAAAATGAAAATAGTGAGGTCTAGATGCCCCCAAGTAGCTTAGTAGAAAAAATTATTGATGCAGATAAGATCAGGCAGTTTTCTCTAAGATTGGTCGGTCCTATCTAAATATCGGGTGGTATGATCTTGTACATATCCAGCCGATGCACAAATTCAACCTGCAAAAATATAGCAAAGATGTGAAATAAATAGAGTAGAGGTATGCAAATTTTCTATGGAGAATCCAGGACAAGGAGCCTAGATTAAATAGGATGGGATTATTTGAAAGGTTGGGCTAAAAATGAAGAAGGTTACAACTTCCCCTATTCTGGACGAGATCATTGGAGTCGATCACATAAACATCATGCAATTGGCCATGTAAGGACAAAGAAGTTGTAGCCAATTTTATCACCTTTCTAAGCAGGGCAATTTTCAATTTTGGACGAGATCGGGCGATCCGATCTCGTACAAAATTGTACAATCTCGTACAATTGTTAAAAATAAACTTGCAATGGGCACAAAAATTGAGGTAATAAGTTAGAGGACAATTTAATTTTATTTTTTTAATGTTTTAAACTTAGGATTGATTAATGTGGATCAATTTTAACCCACTACATTTTGCCCCCTCTTTGGCGTATTTTTGAAAAAAAAATGTGTTAAAGATAAGATGGCATGCTTTACGAGAAAGCAAAAAATTTATTGCAAATTTTGTTGATGATTCCAAGTTTTATTGTCAAACTATTTTAGGTATGATACCCCCTTCAAGTTTTTACACCAAATTCTAAGTTTGGTGAAAAAATCAAAAGTTGTATTTAGGGTAAATTTTAATATAATTAGATAATTAGGGTAAAACCTAATTTATTTATACTTTACAGTTATTCAGAATTGAGCTCTGAGGAAAATGATAGAAATTCCACACTGAGCTGATTTGGTGCATACGAGAGCTGGAAAAATATGGGTAAGGATCTTAGACTATCTTTCACTTAAATTTTTTGGATTTTTGCTTTTAATTTGGTTGAATTTCGGATTTCTAGGGCACGGTCACCGTCGTGCAGCCATGTTGACAAGATCAGATCGAATTTTGCAAAATTGGTTTTATTTTGGTGATATTGGCTTGTCCGATATCATCAAAATAGGTATGATTTTGATGATATCAGTCTAATTTTGTTGATATTGATCTAATTTTTTTGATATCGATCTAACCAATATCGCACAAAAATGATCGATATTACACAAAATCACCCGATATGAGACAATATCACCCGATATAAAACAAAATTGTTTTATTTAATAAGTTACTGATTAAATTTTTTATTTTTTTTCTATTTTTTTTGTTAATAGAGGAAACCTCTAAAGAACTAGGAGTGGAGGTACAATGGGTTTCAGGCTAACCTGAATGCCCTTTCACCAATAGAGAGGAGGACTCTAGATGCTATTGAGTTGAGACATGTGGCAGAAATACCACAAGTTCCAGTAGACATGCGACTGCTGATCACTTTGGCTAAGCATAGGTACCTGAGTTCTTGTTTTCGACTACCTACAAGTGATATAACCCCTACATTGGAGGAAATCTGGAGGATTCTCAGAGTGCCTATTAGAGGCATGTTCATTTTTTATTTTGGTAATTAGAAGTAGACACTCCAGATATTGATAGGTGATCCTAGCTTCCCTCTTAAGAAGGACGCATTGGGATTGAGCTCTTGAGTCAAAGATATGGGGTTTATCAACTTAAATTTTTGCTCGGTGGGATTGTTGGGGGACTTATTTTGAGCCACTTTAGTGGCTGCCATCTACCATGGACTCAGGCAGAAGTTGTGGCAAACATGAGGGAGCAGAGATACGATTTACATGGGGGTCCTTTATGTTATGCTATTTGTATAGGACTCTTTTCAGGGTCGTATATAAGGGTGGTACAACATTACCCCTTACTTCCTTCCTATAGGTTTGGTTATTGGAGCATATAGCCATGCAGAGTCCAACAGGGCTTCCATTGGTAGGGGTGGTTACAAAGAGGCATAGGGATTTTTATTGGTGTCCACGTAGAGCTCCTGGGAGTCAAATTAATCTTGACATAGCTAGGAGGCTGCTGGACTAGTTGATAGCAGATAATATCACATGGAGACCTTACAAAGATCATCCAAGGTGAGGAGAGGATGGTTATGAGCTAGCTCATGTGAGGTGAGTTATTTGGTTGTTGATGGACTAGGACAATGTGGAGCTGCACGACGTTGATCAAGTTATGCAATAGTTCAAGTTGCAGTAGGACATTCCTAGGACTAGGGATGCCTATTTTTCTAGGGTGACTCAGGATGCTACCACAGTGAGTGGTACTTCCAATATGGCATAGTTTATGGATCCTGAGCTAGATGAGAAGGTGGTCACTATGGATGATGGATATGATGTTGGCATGATAGACGAATACAAATAGTGGTATGTGGAGGACTATGGTAGAGTAGGAAGTTGAGAAGGTCTGGCAATAGCGACACCCAACTATCTAGCAACAATAGTAGAGGACATAAGTACCCTCTAGGAGAGAGGGACCTTGCAATAGGGGTAGGCATCAACATCATCTGAGTAAAAATAGGGTATCTAGGACCAACAAGAGATCCAGGAGTACCAGGGAGGAGAGGAGAGCATCTCCTCAGCAGGAGAGGAGACCTAACTTACCCGATAAGGGCATCATGATAGAGAAGGTGGGAGAGAGCAGTGAGATGGCTACTCTATGGACATAACTCACTAGTCTAAGAGAGTATAATACCTCTTAGAAGAGTAATATTAAGTCTCTAGAGGTGGAGTTAGCACATGTTTGGGCATAGGTGGCTCAAGGAGCTAAAGCTGCAATATCTTTCCAGTCAGGTCGATCAGGGAGGAGTCAATCAGGAGATGAGTTATTATGGATGGTTCAATAGATGACCTTCTATCAGACTATGTACTTCATGGTGGTACCTATAGAGCAGAGAGTTCCCATACCTATTGATATCGTGGGTCCTATTCGCTTAGGGTCATTGTCCCACTCTACATCTAGGGTGACTACTTCTAGGGTGACTACTAAGGTGGGATAGTTTTGACCACCACCACCCCTTGGCAGAGATGATGATGCCCAAAGCTCTAGAGGTTCGAGGGGATAGGGGGTGATCTAGGAGACTATTTTTGCTATATACTTTTAGTGATTGAGTATGCCGATGTTGGAGATTGTGGCATACCAGTTTGACTCTATTTTGTATATAGACTTTCATATATATATATATATATATATATTGATATTCTTGTCTTATGTGACTTTGTATGATTTGATTGCATTTTTTATTGTATTTATTTTATGATGTTTAAATTTATTTATAATCATGCTTTCTATTTTAAATATTTTGATCATGCATAACATAAAATAAAAATGGTTTGATTTTTGGAAAATTATATTTTTGAAGAGGATATTTTTGTATGATGATATAATTGATGGATTAGCAATGAACCTCAAAGGATGTTGTGTTGTTATATGACCGTTGGTGGAGATCAAATGCTCACTAGGTCATGAAGTGAATCCTGTTATGAGGGAGTTTTGTATTGCTAATAATAGAAAAGTTTTTGTGGGGCTCAAGAGTGATCTTGAGGCTTATGATGATTAAAGAAGATGTTGATTTTGTTTTTGAGAAAATTTGATTTTTAAGAAAATATTTTGATAAAAATTTGTGAGAAAATAAAGTGATTTAAGTATGAAAAATTTGGGAAGGATGACTTGCGCTAGGCATAGAATTCCTAGTGTGAGGTTTGATAGAAAATAATTACTAGGAATTATACCATCATCACGAAGTCAAAAATGCAATGCATGATAATATGAAATTATTTGTTCTTAAAATACAAATTGATATGAAGCAAATCATCATACCACATATTTAAGAAGATTGAGAAATATGAAATGATTTAGACCTAAAAAATTGGGAAGGATGACTTGCGCTAGGCATAGAATTCCTAGTATGAAATTTTGGGAAAAATAATTACTAGGAATTATACCATCATCATGAAATAAAAAATGCAATACATGATAAATGATTTTGGGAAATGCAAGTTCTTGGAATAAGTGTTTTTGAATATTTTGAAAATTTTGAGATATCTATGTAATGAATTAATATGAATAATGATAAACTAATGTTGTCCGACAAATTTCAGCAAAATATTTTAAATTATTTCTAAGACAAAGTCAAATTTATCAAGAACCAGTGTGTGATGTGTGAGTTCATTATCCATATTGATTTGTCATAATGATACAAAATCTCTCAAGGATCAAATGTGTGTGCTTGTGAAATTAATTTACCGATTTTGAGTAAGGTAATGATACAAGCAAACTTTTATGAACCAATGTGTGTGCAAGTGAAATGTTTATTAACCATGATTTTGTGCATGCAATTGTACTAAACTACTATGTAAGTCAAGTTACCAAAAGCTAGCTAATCCACAAGTGGACATTGGTCTATACAAAATAAGGTCACTAATGTGACAGACATATCACCATGCGAAAGGCTTACCCAAGGCCAAGCGGGTTGGGCACAAACCACGAGTTATGGGGCTCACCTCATGGCTTTTGAATAACTGAGGAATTCTAGGGATTCAAGCTCATTACCCCCTTCTTTTATTTTTATTTTGGAGTAGGGATTCTTGTCCATTTTTGAACAAGGGGATTTTATTGCTTTTTGTAGTGAAACTACTTTTTCTTTTCTTTTTTTCTTCTTTTTTTTTGCTTTTTTTTTTTTAGGGATACTTGCTCAGATTAGACAAGGAGCAAGGGATTTTATTCGGGTAGGGGGGAGCTTGTCCTTTTTCCAATTCTTAGTATTCTAGACCATGCACATAATAGGATAGCAAGGGAAATTTTTCGCTTAAGGAACTAAGACTACTATGTAGTATCCTTTTTGAATTTGCAACAAATCATTTTTAAGATGTGAGAATGTGTTCTTGGTTCAAGAAGTAGCAAGACCAATTCCCAAAACTCAAAATTTTATTTAGTGAAGTAATAGTGCTTTTTAATACAAGAGAGATTTATAATAAAAGTGACAAAATCAAAATTTAGTAAAGATGTGAATTAAGTGAGTGGTTCAAGATAAATTTTGAGTTTATCCAAAATAAAATAAAATATAACTTGAATTTTTGGAAGACAACAAACAATAATGCAAAATGATAATAACAATTTAAAATGTTTGGAAAATGTTTTTTATTTTTTGGTTGTTTTGTGATTTGACTTTTGATTTTTTTTTTTATGATGGAATTGGTGATATATACAAGATGATATATATACATTATACAAGGTGATTTATGTATAGCATTTCTAAGGTGGCTTCAAAATCAAAGGAGGTTTTGAAGGACAATTTGGTTGTGGTGTAGGTGATTGAAGCTGATTGGTTGATAGTTGAGATTTTTGTGATGAAGAATGATAAGTAGATGTAGATGAAGAAAAGTGATGGACAAAATACGATGATGATAATAAAGAGGAAAATAATAGAGAACTTGATGTGATAACAATAATGAAAGAGAGAATGAAGGATAAAAGGTGATAGACAAAAGGTGGCAATGAAGATAAAGAGGAAAAGAATAGAGAACTTGTTGTAGTGACGATAAAGAAAGAGAGAATAAAGAACAAATATTCCCTATGAATAGGAGAGGTTCGTAAAAGTTCCAAAAGAGATATCTTATGTGGATGATTGTCCCATTGTTGTTGAATGTTGAGGGAGACTTTAGGTTGAGATTTCAACACTAAACATGGGTTTTCTATGCTTGTATCCTCTTTTGGATTATTCTTCAGAACCAAGAGAGGTCTTGAAGGTTGGTTGGATGAAGAATTTATCTCCTGCTTGTCAAGATGATTTAGTTGGGCAAGAACTTGCTTTGTTGTAGTCTCTACTACTAAACTAATAATATCATTGTGATGAGGCACATTATGATATGATAATTGATTATTTTCCTATTGTTGATGATTGGGTAAGGGATTTTGTAATATCCCTATGTCTTGATCAATTGTTTGAGTTTGTGATTGAGAATTTTGATTTTGGGCTTGTTGTCTAGTGATGGCTCCAATAGTACCCACAATGTTATTATTTTGTAAGTGACCAAAGTGAGGTCTAGCATTTACTGTTTGTTCAATTGAAAGTGTTTGTTGAGATGAAGGATCGAGTGGTCATTCTTCTAGGGAATGGTTCTTCTGGAACTAATAAATCTATGATGGGAAGAATTTGATCTAACTCATCTTCAAAACTATTTGAATTATTTGAGGTGATGTCCATTTCACTTTCTATTTCACTTTCTATGTCACTTCTTGTATCTTATGAAGATGAAGATTGAAAATATTGTATTGGTCTAGTTGTGACTACAGATAGAGTAGGTACATAGGAGGTTTGTAAATATTGTTGTGGTAAAAAATTACTAATGGTTCCCACATACCGAGTTGGAGGAGGAATATTATGATGTTCTAATTGATTTACAACCTCTTTACCATGTTTAGGTAAAGGATGTTGAAAAATATCTAGGTTTTGATTTGCATTTTGAGTTGGTTATTTTTGGGTATTATTTTGAGGATTATTATTTGAAGGAAATTGTTGTACTTCCATTTTACCTTTATCAATCAAATCTTGTATCATATGTTTCAACCACTTACAAGAATTAGTTGAATGTCCATCCACTTGATGAAAATTACAATGTAGATCAGCCCTATATCCAGCTACAGTGGTATCCGGTTGTCTTATCTCTAGAAACCGTATTAAACCTTGTTCTAATAATTGAGGCAAAATCATGGTTAAGGGTTGATTTAGTTTTGTGAATTCTCTTGGAGGTTTATCAGGAATTTTCAACAAAAATTTCTTTACAACTTCTGTAGTATTGATGTTTGAGGTATTTCTACTATCAGTGACTCCATCACCTACTACTTGTTTGTTATTATATTGGTTTTTGGAAGTTTTATCCTCATCCTTTTTATTAAATTATCCTCTTCTGATAAGGGCATATTCTACCCTTCTTGCTAAGTCTATAGCTTGATCAAAAGAGGTTACTATAGCTATAGCAAGTTCATAAGATAATTGTTCTTGTAAATTTCCAATGAATATTTCCAACATCTCTCGATGAGGTAAAGCAAAATGTAATTTTCCTAGAAGTTGCCTCCATTTGGCTAGGAATTCTACAAAGCTCTCATATTTCCCTTGTTTCAAGTTGTATAAATCCTTAATAGTGACATGTCTTTCTATGTATGCACTAAATTGGTGGACAAACATTTTTGCTGTCTCTTCAAAGTTTCTCAAAGAATTTGTTGGTAGTTGATAATACCATTCTAAGGCCATGCCTCCGAGACTTTTAGGGAATATTTTTAGTAGCAACAAGTCATCATAAGAAATATCATGACATGCTATCCTAAACATGTGAATATGCTCAATAGGATCTTCAATTCCTTTATATATCGGGAGGACATGCATAGGGAAATGTTTTGGGTAAGGTTGAGCAACCACAATAGGATCCAAGGGTTGACTACACATCTCTCTATAACTGTATGAGGGATGGTAGGGATCCATATGATCTAGATGTGAAGCTAATTGTTTAACCATGGCTTCAAGCCCCTATGGTTGTCCACCAAATTGATTTTGTTGTACCATGTTGTTGTGTCTTTGATAATAGGGTTGTGTTGTCACATAAGGATTTCCAGTTGAAATACTATTGTGTAAAGTGTTTGTGGGAACAGTGTTATGGAGCTTATATGGGATTGTATTTTGTTGAAATTTCTGTTGATGATGATTGGTATTTTGAATTTTCTTAGCTCTTTGTGATGTAGCTATTTGTTGATTAGGAGCTTGAGAAGCATAAGAATGTTGTTTTTGTTTAGAATTTGAATTTGTCACTGGTGGTGGTTTTGCTATGTTTTGATTTAAATTTTTATTTATATTTTGGGATGTACCAACTTGATCTTGATCTGTTCTATTTATGTAAGTTAATGGATTTGCATGTAGTTAGAAAGTAGCTTCTAAAGCAGCCTCTATTGAATAATCTCCCATAGGAAGTTGACCTTCTGTTTGTATCACATGATTAATGACATCTATGTTTTCTTTTAGAAACCCAACAAAGTGTTGGACAAATTTAAAACTGACATTACCTTCATCATCCATATAAGGCTTAGTTGGATCATCTATTTCATCTTCTTTATTATCTTCTTCACCTTGTTCTAAAATTCTATCATCTTCTATTTGAACTCTATCATCAAAGTTTTCTTGATCTTGTTCCTCCATGTAATCAGATTCTAATTGCTTACCACTTCTCAAAATTCTAGGTATTTTTGTTTTTAAGATGTTTTTATCTTACAGATATATATATATATATATGCTCAAGTTCTTGGGGTATATATGTTATATATATACCTATATAAATATGCAAATATGTAAATATATTTTATTTTTGGTTTTTTATGTTTTTGAAAACAAAGCAAAAAATACAATTATAATGTTCTAGATATTATACTTAATCTTCCTGAAAGAGTCTATAGATATCATTGATAGGTTCAAGTTCTTCAGGTGACATATAATGTTCTTCCTCAAATTAAAAATTGGATTTTAAAATCTTGAAAAAATGGGCTATGGTGATACTATCAATTTCAGAGTTTTGCATATAAAAGTATAGTTCGTGAAAATACTCACGATAATGGACTGCCCTAGGAGTTTTGTGAAATCTTCTCTTATTTTCCAAGACTATTTCTTGATCTTCTATGTGTGCTAGAAATCTATGTATTGTTATGGCATTTTCAATGTAATCATCAAAGGTATAAACAATTGAAGAAACACTTGCTCTTTTATCTGTTAACCACCTCTCACATGCCCTTTGAATATCAAAGTAGCAAGAAGCATTATCGGGCTCCAGGATTCTAGCTATGTCAAATATTTTAATTTGGCTAAGTCTTGGTTTGTTGGCTTTTATAATGTCTAATATTTTCTAGAGTTCAGTCCACTATTCTTGAGATGGAATACTAGAATTTTCCACTATTAGAGATATTTCCTGTGTAGATAATAGTGTTCTAATATTTATGCTTATGACTCTTCCTATGTTGAAGTCTAACATCTATGAAATAAATCTAGAACGTGCAAATTTGACTAATGATATTTTTGGTTTTTGTTTTGTTTTTATAGATTTTTATGTTTTTTTATGTTTTACAAATAAAAAATATGCCTATGTTATTCACATCAGGTTCACCAAAGAATGTAGCTCTAAAATTCTCACACTCCTTTCCTCCAAGCTAATGGATCCATGCCTCAAAGGGGAATGGGAGAATAGTAGGTCTACACCTCAGAGGAGAGGCACTTGAAGTCGTGCCCTCTTTGGTGATTTTTTGATGAATTGGGTGGGTTCACCAAGAAATATTTTATGGTAGTTTCCACACCTAGGTTTTGGAGTTTGTTTTATGTATTCTTTTTAGATAGTCTCACATACACCTAGTTTGGCCAATATGCAACTATACTAACCTATATGCGATTTTAATTCACATGCAACCAACAAACAACAAAAAATAGGAAATAAATATTAATGCAATGCTTGAAAAGAAATTTGAAAATCTGAACCAGATCTGGATGACTGATTTCTACAAATTTTATGCTTGTTGTAGATAGGATCGGTAAAAATAGGAAGATATCGGGTGGTACAATCTGGTGATCGGTCGACCCAATCAGGGATCGATCGAGCCGATCAGAGAAAAAACCTACAGTTTGACAGTTCGAAAATTTGACACAGAATATAGTATATTTACAAAATAATGTACATTTATTAAGGTGGATTAGATCAAATGATAAACCTAAAATGATAAATTATTGAATGAATGAATACAAATCTAAACTGGACACATGGATATTCATGAAAAAGTGATAAAATATGAGTGGAAGATCTAATGTATCAATGGAAATGGATTTTAAATGATCTAATAGATAATGAATCTAATCTAAGACATGAGAAATAGGGAGAGAAAATGCAAATAGTGAGGTCTGGATGCCCCCAAGTAGCTTAGCAACAAAAATTGTTGATGTAGACAAGATCGAGCAGTTTTCTCTAAGATCGATTCAATCCTATCAAGAGATCAGGCGGTACAATCCTGTACGTATCCAGTCGATGCACAAATCCAACCTGCAAAAACATAATAAATATGTGAAATAAATAGAGCAGAGGTATGCAAATTTTCTAGGGGGAATCTAGGACGAGGAGCCTAGATTAAATAGGATGGGATTAGTTGAGAGGTTGGGCTAAAAATGAAGAAGGTTACAACTTCCCCTATTATGGACGAGATCATTCGAGTCGATCCCATAACCGTCGTGTAGTTGGCCAAGTAAGGACAAAGAAGTTGCAACCATTTTTTTTGCCTTGCTAAATAGGGCAATTTTTAGTTTTGGATGATATCGGGTGATCCGATCTCATACAAAATCGTACGATCTCATACAACGGTTAAAAAAAACTTGCAATGGGCATGAAAATTGAGGTAGCAAGTTAGAGGATAGTTTAATTTGATTTTTCTAATATTTTTAACTTAGGATTGATTAATGTGGGTAAATTTTAACCCACTACAGCTAGCATAATATCAACACAGCGCACCTTCGGTCTCGGCATAGGTATATCGAGGCATTGGAGGATAGGTTGATGGAGCATCATATTCCACTTCTTGATCCTCCAACCTCATCTGTATCTGAGGCTGCTAGGCATAGCGAGTCTAGGCATAGCTCTAGGTCTAGGGCTCCTTCTAGGTCATAGGGGTCCTCTTGGAGGGCTTAGCTAGTGCTTAGATGCACTTTTTGTATATGAGCCTTGGTGCTCCATTGTATGTAGCCTTTTGGCACTCATTGTACATGTAATATTTATACATATATATATACATGGCTTTTACCTTTTGTGTTATATATTTTTGTGTGAATGCTTTTGTGTGGAATGCTTTTGTGTAATGCATGTGTATATGGATGATTAATGCAAGGTGGAATGTATGGATGATTAATGCAAGGTTGAATGTAGATGTTCTAATGATCATTCATAGTTTAGATCTTGCTTGGCCATGTTTCTAGCATTGTTGTTTAATCAGGGGCACCAAACTTGGTGGTATGTGGGGTGAATGACTCATGAAATGACATGGATGTTGACATGGAAGAAGATATGGATGTTGATATGGAAGAAGATATGGATGTTGATATGGAAACTGACTATTTTATAGAGACTCAGACATACTAGTGGTATCAAACAAACTCACTAAAACTACCTAATCCCTCTAGGACCAAATGTGTGTGCAGTGAATTCATTTACCGAATCAAGAGTATGGTAATGACTCGAGGTAATCAAGAACCAATGTGTGTGCAAGTGAGTTCATTAACTCATCTTGAGTAAATTGGGTAAACCTATTATGGATGAATCCAAGAAGCTAGCTTGTCCGTATGTGTGGTCAGAGGTCTCTTTAAAAGAGATGTGTCACCATGCATGAGCGTACTCCACTACCAGTCAAGCATCTATAGCTCTAGTGGAGGCTAACTCCATAGTCCACGATTTGTGTTTTTGATCTCTTAAGTTTTGGGGATGACTACCTAACCGTCTGACTAGAAATGTAGTACGATCCTTACAACCCAATGATCAGTGGTGTGTGATGTAAAATATTTAGAGTTTTTAGGAATCATATTCTCAACCTAAGTATGATGAGAATTGTACCCTATCCTTACTACTCCATATTTTTTATTTTGAAATAATTGTGATAGTGGTGAAAACCACTATTTTTGTGGACTATGTTGCATGATGGGACTAGCAAGGATGACCCTTTTCACTTTGAGGTTCAAACCAAGTATGGTGTTATCCCTCTTTGACACAAGATGTTTTTTAGATGTGAAATTGTGTTTGGTTCAAGAATGTTTTGGAGTCAATTCCCAAAACTCAAGATTTTCTTAATGTATATGTGTGATGGTCCTAAAAGGAACTTGACATGTATTTTTGGAGGTTGCTTAAAACACTAGGAGTGGCTGAGTGACCGAAAACACCTAGGAATTATGAAAATGTGGTTTTGTGAATGGCAATTTGACTTGGTGGAATTGTGTGGATGATGATGTGAAGGTGCCCCTGATTAAGGCAACATGACTTTATTGGACCAATTAAGATCTTGAACTTAATAAATGATCCTAATATGAAATGTGAAATGTGGATGTGAATGCATGAAATGTAAATTTGAAATGAAATGTTTGTGAAATTTGGAATGCAATATGAAATGTGTGTTAATGCATTGTTTTGGAATACAATGTATATGCAAATGAAATGCAATATTGTGAATGAAATGTATGCAAATATTTTTGTGTATTAGCCATGTATATAATATATATCAAATTATGCATAGAATACTCTCAAGTGTATAACATTAAGTGGTTTGGGTTCTTCCTCTCCCTCTAGACTGGCAAGCCTATAAGTACCGTTACCCACTCTTTGAGTAACAATGTATGGACCTAACCAATTAGCCGTGAATTTATCATGAAGATGCGGTAATGCATTGGTGTTTTGTTGATTCTCTTTAAGGACAAGATCTCCTACTTGGAATTCATGTAGATGAACTTTGGTATTGTAAGCATGCTTTAGGTGGTCTTGATAAACTCGTAAATGCTCTAAAGCATTGACTCACCTCTCATCAAGAAGTGTGAGTTGGTCAAGATGTGCTTGTCTAGAAGTGTCATCATCTATGAATTCCTACAAAGAAATTTGCAAGGAGGGGATCTCGAGCTCAAGAGGCATGATTGCTTCAGCTCCATAGACCAATGAAAATGGTGTTGCCCCTGTAGGCGTGTGGATGCTTGTTCGATAAGCCCATAATGCCAAGGGAATTTGTGTATGCCAATCTCTATGATTTTCTTTAACAAGTTTCTTGAGAATAGCAATTAAGGTCTTGTTGGAAGCTTCAACTTGTCCATTTGCTTGTGGGTAATAAGGAGTCGAGAAACTATGTTGAATGTTATATTTCTTGCAAAGTGCTCGAACATCCTTGTTCTTGAAAGACTTACCATTGTTGGAGATGATTTTTGAGGGGATACCAAAATGACAAATGATATGATGAAGTATAAACTCCATAATTCTAGGTCCTATCGTACTAGTTAGAGGAATTGCCTCAACCCACTTTGTGAAGTATTCAGTGGTTGTGATGATGAATGTATGTTGTCCCGAGGAAGGAGGTGAAATTTTTCCAATTAGATCTAGACCCCATTGTGAAAAGGGCCAAAGGCTTTGAATAGGTTGTAAAGCTTGTGATGGTACATGAGTTAAATTAGCATGTTCTTGACATTTCTTGCAATGTTTAACATAAGTGCAACAATCACATTCCATTGTGGGCCAATAATAACCCATGCATAAGATACGCTTTGCAATGGCCATTCCACTAAAATGACCACCACAAGTACCATCATGGGCTTCAACTATGGCTCTTTGTGCCTCACTAGACTCGAGACAACGAAGGAGGACTCCATCATAACCATGTTTATACAACACGTCCCCCAAGAGAATGAAATGAGCTACCTTTTGCTTGAAAGTGCATTTGGTAGTTCGAGACATGTCAGATGGGAGTGTTCCAAACTTGAGAAAGGCTACTATTTGGCTTGACCAAGGCTCATATGGATCCGACTGGATAAAGCAAACATCCTTTTCATCTTTAGATTCAGCATGGACAATTGCAGATTTAGAGACTATTGAAATTATAAGGGGTTGTACCTCCCCAAAGGAATCTTTTGGAATCAATGATCCAAGGGAGGCCATCGCATCTACAAATCTATTAGTCAAACATGGTAAACTATTGATTTCATACCAATCAAACTTAGAGAGCAATTTCATTGCTACTTCATGATAAAGCTTAATGGTAGGTTCTTTGCATTGGTATTCTCCATTGATTTGCTTAATGACAAGTTGAGAATCACCAAATATCCTAATACGCTTAATGCTCATAGCTATAGCTGATTGAAGACCTAAGATTAAGGCTTCATACTCTACAGTGTTGTTTGTGCATTGGAAGTCAAGTTTGAATGATAAGGGGATAGGTACCCCTTAGGGTGTATGAAACATGACTCCAGCACCTTGACCTTTCATGCACTTAGAGCCATCAAAGAATAGTGTGATATCGATATCTTCCTCTAGAATGACATCTTCTTCTTGTTCAGTGACAACAAATATTGAATCATCTGGGAGCTCAATAATCAAAGGATGATCACTAGGTAGTGGAGCTTCCACAAGTTGATCGACTATTACCTGACCTTTAATGGATTTTTGGCTAATGAATTCCAAGTCGAATTTAGTAAGGAGCATTATCCATTTAGTGGTGTGGGTGTTATTGTAAGTGTGGGACATCATATAACATAGAGGATTTTCTCTAGCTATGACATAAGTTGTGTGACTAAGCATGTAATGTCGAAGTTTCTTAGTGGTAAAAACCACTGCTAAGCACAATTTTTCTACATAAGCGTATCTAGTTTCATAGCTTACCAATGTTTGACTAATGTAGTAGACAACTTGCTCTCGATTTTCTTCATTCTTTTGTGCAAGCATTGTCCCTAATGCAAAGTCTATTGCTAAAATATAAAGATAGAATGGGACCCCCAGATGAGGAGGAGCTAAGACTGGAGGAGAAGCTAGGTATTGCTTAATGTCATCAAAGGCTTTTTGACATTCATCTATCCAAGAAAATGGCACCCCCTTTTGTAGTAGGTGATTGAATGGCCTACATTTGTCAGAAAGTTGCGCAATGAAATGATGGATCGATTGGATCTTTCCTTGTAAACTACGCAATTCCTTTAAGTTAGTTGGGGGAGGCATCTCCATGATGGCCTTGACCTTGTTTGGGTCCACCTCAATGCCTCTTTTGGAGATAATGAATCCTAGAAGTTTGCTCGAGGTAACACCAAAGACACATTTCTTGGGGTTCAACCTTACATTATGCTCTAGAAGTCGGTCAAAAACTTTCTCCAATACACCAATGTGCTCTTGTCGAGTTTTAGATTTAGCCAAGAGATCATCCACATAATCTTCGATAATATTATGCATGTAGTCATGGAAAATGTATGTCATGGCATGTTGATAAGTGGCACCTACATTTTTGAGGCCAAAGGGCATCACCTTGTAACAAAAATTTTCCCAAGGTGTAGTGAATGTTGTTTTGTGTTGGTCATCAGGATTTATTCGAATTTGGTTGTATCCTAAAAAACCATCCATGAGTGAAAGCATTTCATGGCCAGCGCAAGTGTCGACAAGAGTATCAATATTTGGGAGAGGAAATTCATCCTTAGGACACGCTTTGTTAAGATCTCGAAAGTTAGTGCAAACATGTATCACCCCGTTAGGCTTACGAATGGGTACCATATTTGAGAGCCACTCGAGATAATCAATGGGTACGATGAAACCCACATCTAATAGCTTTTGGAGCTCTTCTTTGACCAAGATGGCAATGGTAGGATGCATCCTTCTAAGTTTTTGTTTAACCGGCTTAGCATCGGGATGTAAGGTGAGATTATGGACAACTAGACTAGGGTCAAGACTAGGCATGTCCTTGTAGGACCATGCAAAAATGCCCTTTTTCCTCTTGAGGAGAGCAATTAATTGCTCTTGTTCTTCGAGTGATAAAATTTTTCCAAGCTTGACAATTTGGGGATTGTCTTTGTCTAAACTAAGGTCCACATCGATGGTATCTTCAATGGACATATGGGAACCTTCCTCAAGTTGATGGGGCGTAGGGATCAGATGAATGTCATCTAAGATATCATCAAACTCTTCTAGCTTATCCTCATCTATATCTACTTAGAAAACCTTAGGATTCGAAGGTGAGGGTGAAGGTGAAGGTGGAGGGGATGGAGGAATGTAGTTGGATGAAGCCCTTAACAATTCCTCAGACAAGACAAACTCAAAGAAGGATGGAGGTGAGGAAATCTGATCCATATCAATGAGACTCATGTCAATTGGAATTGGTTTAGCCGGATCATATGGATTATGGAGTGGGGTGAATAAATCAATAGGATTCATGTTGACTTATGGGCAAAGTGGATAAGGTTGGATGGAATGGATGGAACCTAAGAACCGGTGCTAGGAGCTTGGTAAACATGGATAACAGCAAGCAACACAAATAAATGCATTTTAACTAAATGATATATACATGCAATGCTAAAAAAGAAAAATATTGATTTTTTTTTGATTTTTAATTTTTTATTTATTTTTTTTGGTAGTGGTGAAAACCATTATTTTTGTGTTATGTACATATGTTACAAGTTTGGCTTATGAAATGGATTAATGGAATGGAGGTGGTGGTTCACCGGTAGGGTTCGGCTCACTCTTGTGGAAGAAGCAAGTGAAATATGGGCTCATGGATGGGGAACATTTTGAGATAAAACTCATCTTGTTCGGTATGGGGAATGATGGGCTCTGATTCTTCTTCAGATTCATCTAAAATTATCGACATAAGTTTAAATTCTTCATGGATTTCATCATCAAAATCATCGAGATGGAGGGCTTCTTCTCCTGAATTTAGATTAAGCCTTTGGAAGGCTTGTTCAAGAGAAGAGGTGGTGGAAAGTGAATGGTAACCTAGACCTGAATGGTCATGCACTTCTTGATATGGAACATCAATAGGCTGAAGCACTCCCTGTTCATGCAATCCTAGGCCATGACCTTACCAATTAACTATGTGAAAATAGCGAGATGGAAATCCCGACATGTTTGGAATGTTGGCAAGTGTTGGTTCCTTGGGTTCCTCTAGGGGAGCTAGATTTGATGAAGAATCAATCCCCCATACACAAAATTTATGCTATTTGGAGTTGAACCCATGTTATATACTACTCCTATGGATAAAGGTGGGTCACATGGGTGACCAAAATCCTTAGCATTAGGAATGGTGAGTGGTGTGATGGTGATGTCTTGGACCACATATTCACCAATACCAAGATTAGTGAGGTGGACCTCGACTTGGGATGATATGGAAGGACCATGGTTGGATGATGGCTCGGGGAATGGTGATGGTGAAGATGTCTCACAATCTATCAACTCGACTTGTGAAACATTAGGTGATGGAGATGGATTGGATTGGGAAGGTTGTTGAATGGATGATGATGATGAAGTGGATGGCAAGGATGTTGATGATGTGGATTGACTGTGACCACATGTGCATGTAGTCAATGATGAAGATGATGGGGGTATGGGAGCTTGATGGGGATTGGTGATAGGGAGCTCCTCAAGAATGGGAAATTTTGATGAGGAAATTGGTGGAGTGGTAGATGGATTGGCTGATGGTGATAGGAAAAGGTGGGTGGAAGGAAGCATGGACTCATAAGGATTTGAAATGAAATTGCAATACTTGAATGGTTCGACATCTATTGGTATGCAATGTACTTGTCCCTCATGAACATATTTCAAACATTGGTGTAATATTGAAGGAACACATCTCATTTCCCTCATCCAAGGTCTTCCAAGGAGTACATTGTATGCCATGGATCCTTCCAAGATGTGAAACATAGTGTGCAATATTTTGACCCCTACTTCAATGGGTAAAACAATAGTGCCAATTATGGAACACAAAGCATCATTGAATGCTTTTAAGGTGAATGATGACTTGGTTATATGAGATGGAGGAAGATTCAAATGATGAAGGGTAGATGTGGTGATGATATTGATGGAGGAACCGGTATCAATTAGGACTCTTTTAAATGACTTCTTGTCAATTAGAGCCATGATATGCAATGGAGGGTCTACTGAGTCCGATGAGATTGGCTTAATCTCAAAGTCATAGAATGTGATGGAAGGCTCCATGCATGTTTGAATGCTCCCTAAAAATTTGTTGAAGGCATTAGAATCTTGAGATTGTAGTTCAATGGATTTGAGAATATCCATTAATGCCTCATGATGTGGGGGAGATTGTTGAATTAACTCATATATTGATAATTTGGTGGAAGCCATCTTTAGACTTGTGGTTAACTAGCTACTCAATGAGATGACTGGTCATGGTGGATGATTTATGGGTGGAATTGGAGGATTTGATTGGCTAGGAATGTGGATTGGTGATGAAGGATTGGGGGAAATTTGAATGGGTGGTGATGAGGGAGGTTGTGACACACTTGCTTGAGGTTGTTGCCTTGCATTTTGTTGATTATTTCTTTGACCTCTAGTGACCACATGGATGGCCCCTACAAACCCTTGGTATTGTTGGACATGATTGAATTGATTAGGAGGAGTTTTGGTGTTAGCCCCTCCTATATTTGGTTGCACCTCCTCATGATGAGGAAGTGGTGTTTGAAAAATACCAAGGTTTTGATTTTGTTGAGCAAGGGGGTTGTCAAGCTTGATCACCCCCAAGTCAATTAGGTCTTGAACGATGTCTTTGAATGTATGGAAATTATTAATATCATACCCATTTTACCTATGATAAGGACAAAATAAATATTCTCGATAATGTTTTCTATGTTTAGCGGGATCATCTGGTCTAATTTTGGGTAAAGCAAGTTTGTTTGTGTCATACAACCTTTGAAAAAGGGAAGCATATGACTCGGCTAAGGGGGTGTATTGGTGATTCTATTGGATAGACTATCATCGAGGATGGTTTTCTATAGCTGGCACTATGTTTTGCATGGCTTGAGTTACCGAGGGTACCGCATGATAAGCAATTTGTTGTGGTGATTATTGCACTAATTGTTGTTGAGCCATTATCGATTGGCTCATGACCACTTGATTAACGTGATTGGGCTGACTAGTTGGGGTAGCCTATGTGGATTTTGATTGGCTAGAATAGTTGCTTTTATATTGGCCCTTATTTTTCCATTCCTTTTTCTTAGGCTTAAGTATGCCCTCTTGGATTTTTATTTCCTTGATGACACTAGCCTATGCTAGAGCTTCTTCAAATGAATGATAAGTCTATAGTTGAAGCATCCAAGAGATAGGTTTTAAACAACTCTTGGTGAATAATTTGATTAGCTCATCCATTGGCAA
Source organism: Wollemia nobilis (assembly GCA_028583015.1). Taxonomy (NCBI): domain Eukaryota; kingdom Viridiplantae; phylum Streptophyta; class Pinopsida; order Araucariales; family Araucariaceae; genus Wollemia; species Wollemia nobilis. Next base: position 866,810 of record JAQPPZ010005005.1, read on the forward strand.
GGTGAATGGCAACTTGGTGATGACAACCCTCCAATAGTTTCCAAAATCGTAGATAGACTCATCATCATGTTGTCTTAAAGCATAGACATCAGATAATGAGATCTTATTTTTAACATTTAGGATAAAATGCTCAAATAATTGGTCAATCAATTGTTCAAAAGTATAAATACTATGACTAGGCAATTGATTATACCACTCTATGGCATCTCCTCCTAATTTTTGAGGAAATATTCTAAGCATGAGAGCATTGTCATTTTGAATTCTAAAACATGAATGTACAAACATTCTCACATGCTCTTTGGGATCCTCAGTTCCCTTGAATTTTTCAAACTTAGGCACCGTGAAATCTATCGGATATGGCGGTGATGGTACCAAAGGATGAATAGGTTGGTTGATCAATTGACGTAAGGTTGGCTTCTGATTTGTCAAACCAGGAGTATATTGTATCAATTGATCTATCTATTTTTGCATGGCCTTAATTTGAGGGTCTTCTTCAGGAATGTGGAAGCCCTGAATTACCTGATGATTTTGAGGTGAGGTGGAAAAATGTTGTGGGGTGACCAAATGATGATGAGATTGGTGATGATGACTAGGTGAATTTGATGGAAATTGATGAATGGGAGATTGATGATGAAAATATGGAGAATTTTGGAATGGGGTTGATGTATGAGGGTTATGGTTGGGTTGGCCAATGGGAATAGGATGGGTATTGGTATGACTTGGTGGAGGAATAGGGATAGAAACCATAGAAGACTATGGTGTCCATGATGGACCCTAGTTAATGAGGATAGTCTGAGTAGAGTTTGGTAAAGGCTTAGGGTTCACTTGTACTTGTTGTTGAGCATTTTGATGTTGCCTAAGAAATTTGTTCAAGTGTTCCCATGCTTCATTAATCTCTCTATCAGAAGTGGAGGGCATGGAAGTAGATGGTATGGAGGATGTGGTTGGGGGACAAGTTACACTTGGTATGGTAACTTGTGAGGCTGAAACTTGTGAAGCAACATTTACATGTGCTTCATACAAGGGGTTATTGTATGTGGATGTGTATGAAGTGCTAGGAGCACATGAGGGTTGGGGAATGGACATATGAGAGGAAGGTGCAACTGATGCCTCAAAAAGAGGGTTAGTGTACACTTGGGTAAAGTTGGATGGTGGTTGGGAATAAACAAGTTCCTATTATAAAGTAGGATCCTATCTAGGTGAGTTGGGGACTAACTCTAAGACATAGTTAGAAGACTTCATAAGAGCTTCTACTCATGCCATATCTATGTGGGTAATGTGGTGATCAATGGTTGGTGAGGTTGAATCTACTTGGGGAACAACCATATGAAAGGTTGTGGGTGACAAGGAATGTGAGGGACCTACAGATAAATCTACCTATGTCACATTTAGGGAATCTACCATAGAAGTGGTGGGGAAGGTGGATGAAGGTTCCATTGAATTATCTTGATTTAATGCTTTCTTTTATTTTCTAGTTAATACCATAAGCAATTAAACCAAAATATAGATTATACAGTAAAATGAAACACAAAATTTAAATTTCACAAGAAAAATAAACAATCAATGCTAAGTTTGTTTAACACATGTGTCTTACCTCATTCATTGATTATCTCCTTTTAATGTGAATTCATTATTTTAGATTTTGATCTTGTGTGTTTCAAATGTGCTAATCTGAATTAATCAAAGAAAGGTAAAAACTATGGCTAAGTTGGGGCAACGAGATTCTTGTTGGTGATGAAATCCAACAAGTTTGCTTAGGGGTGACCTAAGGTTTCTAAGGGTAGATATTGGTGGATGGAGATGAAAGCCACCATCACCAAATCTCAAGCAATGGTTGGTGATGAAATCCAACCACTACTATTAAATGTGAAGCGTGTAGTGTGTGATTCTTTTTAAAATTTCTGATTTGCTATTGTGTACATACAATGTTAGAAAGATAACTACTTTCGATAGTCTAAATCAGAAGCCAATACCCAGAATACCAATTTTTCCAAAGGATGTAGAGTACACCACTTAAGACCCGCTCTAGACAGTTGGGGGGTTCATCTACTCCTCCATATGGAATCACCCAAGTACGGGGATACTTTTGGTATCTGAATAATGTTCCTACTTAGACCTACAAAAATAGGAATCCCTAACCCTATAATGTAAACTAATTATGCAATTTTTCAATTCACATGAAATCAGAATGCAATATTTTTCAATTTGTGAATACAACAAAAAACCAGAAACTTCAAATAGAAAGTGTGGATGGATGCAAATGACTAATATGAAACCTAATATGCAAGCTAGTATGAATTTTTTTCCTAGATTAATTAATGATGTTCTTTTTAGCTTAAAAATATAAAAAAATATAAGATTTCCAGAATACGTAAACAGAAAAGTTAGGGTTTTAGTAGTAAACTTACAAAATAGCCTATGCTTCTACTCCAACTCTCTGTAAAATACCTTTAGGTATTTTTGAAATACACCTAGGCATTTTTAGAATGCACATAGGCATTTTTGGATGTTCCTCGAGCATCATCGAGCATTCATGCACCTTCTACAACCTTCTACAAGTTTCCAAAAACCCTAAATCCAACAAAAACTATGAAATCTATACTTCTAAAAACCCTACAAGATGATAGAAAATAACAAATAAATTAGCAAAGCAAATCATAAAAATAAACCCTTAGTGGGTCCCACCATGATCACCATTTGAAGAGACAAAAATGCAACACCAAATAACAAGATATAAATTGAACTCAAAAGATAATATTGCACAATGAATGATTTTATATTAATGGGGGAGCCTCAAAACTCCATTGTTACAATAAGGATCTTTGAATCCTTTGATACAAATTTTACAATAGCTAGGGTTCTCCAAAACCCTAGAAAACAATGTTGGTGGTGTCTTCAAAATGCGTTCTTGCTCCCAACAGAAGTGAGTGGGCTTCTGATTATCCGATGTCGGGCCACTCCAGCTTAAGCAACTGTACAATGCTAATGTAACACTTCCAGATCTACACACAAGAAAATAGCAAGTAGGTTAGTAGCAACTATGAGGGCTCCACAATGTGAGACCCTCTATAATCAATACAAAAACCCTAGCTATATGATGTAAATAGCATGAACAGAACTGAAAGTGCATAGAATGAAATAACAATAAAAATATTTACCTTGCTTATCTATCATTCTCTGATCTGATGTAATCTATTGTAGTGGATTGGTGCGATGATGCCCTAGCATCGCCCGAGGGCTAGGAGGGCTGTAGAACTCTGGTGTAAAATACCCGTGGGTGCTTGGCGGCTACAGGAAATACCTGTGGGTGCTCGGGAATAATGGAGGATGCCCAGAGGTGCTTGGTGGTGGAGGGGAAGCACCTAGAGGTGCTCGGGAATGATAGGGAGCACCCGAAGGTGTTCGATGGCTGAAGGAGAAAGTCTACAGAAGTAGATCTGGCTGAGCGAAGGAGGTGGCGATGGATGCGAGGGCTATGGCAAGCGAGGATGGAAGGTGAGAGCACTTGGATACTCTAGGGAACTCGAAGGTAAACTTCAACTCTGGATTCAAGGATTATTAGAAAACTTAGGGATTACTTAGGGGTTGAGCCATCAAAATGGCTCCTATTAATAATCCAACCTAGGGCATGCTAGGGTTTCAATGACACTAATCGTGTGGTCGAGATTAAAATGTATATCGGAGGGTGGATATTAAATCTGGGGTGTGGCATGGATTGATGTGGATGAATGGATAGGATTAAGTGAAATCGGATGGCTGGGATTAATTCACTTATATAAATATATATTTATTAAATATATATAAAATATAATATATAAAATATTAATATTTAAATATATATATAATATATATATAAATATATATGAATAATGGGTGGAAATGGTGGGAAAGCCTAGATGGATGACAAGTGGCTAGGTTTTGGTGTCTACAGGTTTACAATCTTGTTCTTGCATCTTGTGTTATATGTGAATGCTTATTTTTGCTTTGGCTACTAGAGTGATTCTTATTTAATTCTACTAAATTGGATTTCATGGGGTTTACTTGGTAGTTCTAGAATTCGTATTCATAGTCAGGGTTGGGGGTTTATTTTTGCAAAAATTTGGTTCAAACGAGAGTGCTCTAATTTTGAATCCTAGATTTCATGCACCCATATACCAGTCCTATAATTTGATTCCAATCCACTACACCAGCTCCTAAGTAAGAACCTGGTTGGGTGGCTTGATAGGTAGTATGCTTGTGCTCACCATCGATGATGTTAAGGGTGCATGCATCTTAATGCGGTTATAACCCATCCTTGTCAGCTTTGGCTATGACCTCCCTTTCATTTTCTTCTCCCTTTCTCTATTTGCGATGTAGGTAGCTAGGGCCCTGATAAGGAAATTGCCTTCTTTGAAGATCAATTTCCTAGCCTTGGTGGTGGTTGTTAGATGTTGGCATTGGTTTGTACCCCCTCGATGCTGGATTTATGACCAATAATTTTTGGCAACTCTACTAAAGACTCATAAAGTCTTTGTGTTTTAGGAAATTAGAGCTCAATGATGCTTTGGTTTACCCATATACTATAGTATCACTTGGTGAATCCTCTATGCAGTAGATTCAGATCATGATACTAGTTACCTTTTTGTGCTAGAATATTTCCACAGCCTAGAGGAATCAAGGTTTGATGAGTAGCTTGACCTCGCTAGTAGAGATAGTATGTTCATATGGTAACTCTAAATCTAACACAAGAACTAGAGCTTCTAAAGACTGGTGCTAAATTGAATTAGGTGTGTTATCCAAAATGGGATGACCTCGGTCCACTAAACCTCCAATGTTGACATGAGATTCCTAAGGGTGCTCTAAAAACCTAGTAATATATAATGGCACTGAAGAAACTACTCGAGAGCACCTTGAAGATATTACTGCACTAGCACCCCTTCATGGAATATCACATGAAGAAATCATGATCAAACTCCTAGTCTTATCTCTTGAAGGGAAGGTGCTATTATGGTATCGATCCCTTGGGTAGAAATCCTTCTTCTCATAGGTAGATTTTATGGGAGCTCTTATTGACACATTTTATGGCTCCATGGATCCTTTCCAACTCTTTATGCATATATCATTCATCAAGAGAGCCTTTTAGAATCTATCACAGACTTTAACATACAATTCAAAAGGAGATGGGATAGGATTCCATTTGAATACTAGTCGTCCCCTACCCAAGCCCACCTACATTATATTTGAGCTTTTAGTTTAAATATAAGCCTCCTCTTGCATCAATCTAGGAAAAAAATATTCCCTCAAGTATTTTAGGATGTTTTACAAGCTAAGTGACTCCTACTTCAAGCAAGAAATATATCTTCAAGAGATTCCACCCTCCCACCCCATTTTCCATCTATTGTTGTTGCCTTTCAAAATATACAATATCTACTATGGATGCCATATGAAGTTGTGCAGGAGCTAGGGCTACAGTTGTGTAGAACATAAGGGATACATATCTTCTTGAGCTCACATAGAGGAGATGCAAGCATAAGTCATGCAATAAAAAAATTCATTTCTTGGACCTCCTCCCAAAAAATAGAGGACCTAGACCAAATGGGAAAATCCACTTGCAAAAGGGGACACTTTTACACCTTTTTGTATACAAAAGCACACTGAGAAAGAACCAAGCCATATCCAAGAGGTCTTAGCTAATCAAGAAACAAGTATCGAGAGAGTCCTGAACATGGTAGGGCCAATTGACACACCTTGCTATCAAGAGTGTACAAATACATCAAAGGCACACATGGTTTGGATTCGACAACAAATGGATCCCAAGGACTAGCAACACTGGAGCTTATTTCTAGATGAACTAGTACCTGACGATGGCTCCCATGTAGTAAGATTTATTTCCACATTGATCATCGATTACATAATTACTAATATGCATGATGATCTACCAAGTTGTAGGTACATTGTAGCTTAGAAATATTTTGGGTAATATTGATCTAACTACAAAAAATAGCTCAAGTTCAATACAATATGGTTCAGAAATTGCAGATTCACTGGTTAATTTCTAGGATGAATTAGTGGTTACGGTGTGCCACTCGCATCACAATTTTGTGTAAATAGGTTGGAAAATAAATACAATTTTATTCAAGAAGGTAGGGTGGATAATAAAATGGGTGGATGTTTAGGCCCAAATTTCAGGTGATGATATTATAAAGACCTTCCCACTCATTGGATGGATGTTCAACCATCCAAAAAGGGCAAAAATATTGAAAATACCCACCCACAAGGAATATAAAAACCCCACTTATTATTGGGTGGTACTTTGGAGCACAGATTGGGTAGATATTTGGGGAAATAACTTGCCCTTCTTCATAATATCACTTCAAGAAAAAAGTTGTTATTCAAAAAAGACAAGAAAAACAACCACCCAACATTTGGACTCACACCATTGCCTAAAAATTCAAATGGGGAGGTAATAATTGCTTTAGCCAACCAGTACCGATCGTTCCTATGTAGATGTGATTGATTTGAAATGTGATCCCCCAATATAATTAATTCTAGTCATTCATCATCTGAATGGAAGACCACTGGTTGGATGAAGGGGCAAAGTAGGTAAAAAATTAAAGACTTGGGCAGAAGTGATAGAAGAATCAAGGGCTTAGATCAACACATAAGGGTCTACCCCTTCTAGAAGATTTCCACCATCTCGAGGAGTAGAGTAATAGCTGAGTGTCTATCTAATTTAGCACTATCTTCCCACCTTGTGCCATTAATTCTTGTATTTTAAATTTATTGTAATATATCTATAAATAGTGGAATGTTGGTCATTCCCAAGTGTGACTCTTTGGCCATTATAATTCTCATGTAATACTTATCATTGCTATGTGAATACAAGAATACTATTGTTTGGTTTCCAATATTGTTCTTACATTTTGTGTTAAATGTGAATGCTTATTTTTGCTTTGGCTACTTGAGTGATTCTCATTTAATTATGCTAAACTAGATTTTATGGGGTTTACTTGATAGTTTTAGAATTTGTATTCACAGTCGGGGTTGGGGGTTTATTTTTGTAAAAATTTGGATCAGATGGATGTGCTTTAATTCTGAATACTAGATTGCATGCACCCATATGTCGGTCCTACAATTCACTTCCAACTCACTATGCCAATTGCTAAGCAAGAACCTAGTTGGGTGGCCTAAAAGGTAGTATGCTTGTGCTTACCGTTAGTGACATTAAAGGTGCATGCATATTGATGCGGTCATAACCCATCCTTATGAGTTCTGGCTATGACCTCTCTTTCATTTCCTTCTTCCTTTCCCTGTTTGTAGCATAGGTAGATAGGGCATTGATAAGGAACCGACATTCTCTGGAGATCGACCACTTGGTCTTGGTGATGACTGTTTTGTATTGGTATTAGTCCGCGCTCCCTCGATATCGAATTTTCAACCAACCCATTTATATTTGATATTATAAGTGAATGTTATTTTTATTATTATATTGTCTTGATATATATTTGATTTCTTACATATATATTTCTACTCTTGATATTAGTATTTAGACCTTTATTATTGTGGCTTATTTATATTTAAACCTGCGATATTTTGAGATAGTAAGACTTAAAAGCCAATAGTTTTGATCTAGCATTGTTCATAATTTTCAATAAGCATGTGTCCTTATTATATTTGTGCCTCTTGAGCATGCTCAAGTTTTCTCATTATACCTTTTTTTTGTGCCAACTATAAAATTTGTAGAGACCTTTGTTTATGATTAGTGGTAGCCAATGCTATTGTAGGTTTTATGAGACTAGCTATTGCTTTCTTGCAACTATTTCACTCTGGATGGCTAAGAAATATATATATGGTCTATACCTCTAATGCACATGATCTCCTCTAAAAGAGACCTATCCAAGATTCATCTTATTTATTATCATTTGCTATGGGCTATTGCTTTTTGTTGGTGCTTTGGGGACCTAACTAGGGTTTCTTTGAGGTTTTGTTGATGTCATTAATTAGAACTTTGGCCACTTTGAACTCTTGACCAGTCAAGCCTTTGGTAATTAGAATATTTGTCCACCTAGTACCCAACTATTCTACACTCACCCATTCTAAAGTGGTTATATATTTCTACCTTGGTTGAATTTTGGGCTAGTTAAGTTACATTTGGATCTTTGGCCACTCTTGGCATGACAATTACCAAAAATTCCTTATAATTTGAATAGCAATATTTATAGGATCTATCTATGTGGATATTTTTATGGATTCATAGGGACTATTAAGCATGATACATGATCCTTGTATTTAATACACAGTGATATTTTTGGACCCATGAAGCACTATCACTTTCTAGGAATAATTATTTTCTCACATTCATTGATAATTTCTACTAGTATATCTAGTTATACACCATTCATACCAAATATGAGGATTTTTAGAAGTTCAAGGACTTTGAGTCGCTTGTGAAAAATAGTTCAAAAGGAATATCAAGATATTTGAGGACATATGGGTGAGGTAAGTATGCAAGGCATGTCATTGCAAATATTTTGACTCTTTATTATGTTGATTTTCAAAGGATTGTTCATTATATCCTAGAATATAATTGGGAATCTAATAATAATAACAATAATATTATGGATATATATAGATGTAAGCTACATTATAAGCAAATAGAATCCAATTTTTTGGATAAAGTAATGACTTATGCAACACATATCATTAATTGAAAGGTAATTCTAGTCATTTAGGATATGCCTCATCTTGGGAGATTGGTAATGATAAGCTTGATATATATTGTTTGTATATATTTAGATCCACTACATGATATTATAACAAAAAATATACTTAGAAGAAGGTCAATGGGAAGATTTATAATTATATTTTTATTGGAACATTCTCATTCAGATAGATGGAACATTCTCATTCAGATAGATGTGATCTTTGATGAGGTTTTTCTAGCTACATATTTCATATATCTTTTTATTTTTTTGACTAGATATTTTTCCATCACAATTTATCCAATGGTTCCTACTACTTGTTTAAATATTCTTATAGGTACCATTCCAATTACTCTAGCTTCTTATTTGACTTCTTCCTTTGTAGCTTGTTCTCTAACACTTATAGTTTTATGTCCTAGAGCAAATGAGCTTTATCCTGTTATACCTTGTGTAATATTTATGGATATTTAGGTGGGTGGTAAGGTTGGAGTATATTATTTAATATATTTTTCTAGTGATTCCCTTCCATAGGATGTACAACGAACTTCCATGGTTTGTCCAACACCCAAATGGGTTTGAACCCTCCTTCAATATGCTTAGCTAATTCTCTCTTAAGAGTATTATGATGAGGTTTCCATTTAGTCCTTGATATTGATATTTTATAATTTTAGATGCCTTCTCACCTATTCCCAATCCAATGACTATCTAGAATGGGAAAATGCCATGCTTGTTGAGTATAAGTCATTGATGAAGAATTAGACATGGGAGTTGTAGATGCAAATCAAACAACACCAAATAAATAAACTTAAATAGATGAAAAATAAAAGCAAGATAAACACATGTGATTGCATAGAAATAAATTTGCAAGTGGATTCCTGATATTACAACCAAATATACCCCAGATTGAGAATTTTACAATGCTTTATTTCTCAATACAATAATCTTAACATGCTAGGGTTCTTTGAAACCCTAGCCAATAAATCAGGCTCGTGTCTTCATGCTTTATTGATCACAATAGAAATGAGTAGGCTTTAGATATCCTTTGAATGTACTACTCTATCTTAAACAATTGCTCAATGCTTGTATATATCCAAACCTACACACAGGGAATGAAAAAATAGGATTAGTAGTAACTATGAGGGCTCCACTATGTGAGACCCTTAGAAATCAATAAAAATCCTAAATGCCAAGTAGTAAATTACATATAAATGTGGAAATAATAAAATTAGAATAACAATAATAGATTTACCTTGTTGAACTTGTTGTTTTTGATCGATCATCATTGTTGCAGGGAAATGGTGTGTGAATGCCCTAGTGACACCCGAGGGTTCCACTAGTCTTTAGCAATAGGTTCTGAGATGTTTTGGATGCTCGGTAATAGTAGGAAATACCCTTGGATGCTTGGTGATGGTGGAAAGTATCCAATAGTACTTTGCAATGGAAGGAAGCACCCGAAGGTGCTCGATGATGATAGGGAGTTCTTGGAGGCATTCGATGACTGAGGTGAAGATCTACAAAAGCAGATCTAGCTATGCAAAATGGATAGCAATGGATGTGAAGGATTAGAGTGAGAAAGGATGAATGGTAGGAGTTTTTGGATAGACTCAAACTGCTTAGAGCCAAATACTTAGCTAATTACCTAGGGGTTGAGCCATCAAAATGGCTCCTATTAATAATCCACACTAGGGTATGTTAGGATTTAAGCAACATAGATTGCATGGCTAAAATTAAAATATATAGAAAGGTGGATATTAATTATGGGTGTATGGCATGGATCAATGTGGATAGATGACTAGGATTAAGTCAAATTGGATGGCTGGGATTTATTTACATATATAATATTTATATTTATTAAATATATATAAAATATAATATTAAAATATTAATATTAAACATATATTTAACAAATATGCCTAAATATATATAAATAAATGGGTAAAATGGTGGGAATACCTAGATGGACTATAAGTGGCTAGGTTTTGGTATCTACAAATGCCCCTTTTTGTATTGTGTTGCGTGAAACACAATGCAGTGCAAAAACACAAGACACCTGCTTGGGCTAGGCACATAAGCAACTTTATCTTGGGATGGAAAAATGAGCTTGAAGATAAAATAATTAAAAAATTTAGATTTGCTTAGCTTGCCCCCTCAATTAGTGAATGAGTTTGCAAATGAATCTCATGATCCAATTGAAAAATGAGTGTAATTGGTTGTTTAAAATAATTATATGATTATGGATGATATGAATGATGTAAATGTGATACCATTTTTGATCCAATGGGGAGAGGGGATTTGTGGAAAATGTGGAATTATTGCATCTATTTTTACCCCAATAGATGAAGGGTTTTGTGAAACTGTGTCTATTTTTACCCCAAAATATGAAGGGAGTTTTTCCAAGTGTATATGCCATGATCATGTAAGATGTATCCCGTTGTGGGAAATTCAAAACCAAATGTGGTTACCCCAAATTTGGGGTGATTTGATGCTACTAAAGAATGTGCCTTTGGGCGTCATTGATATGCAAGGATGAATATGTAAAAATAAAAAATAGTCAACTTCAGAGGGCCAATTAGTGACTATTGAATAATTCCTATGATCAAAACCAATCACCCTAGCTAAGGCCAGTCACCATGATGAATGTAAAGGAGATGTGGAATGATGAAATGTGATTTTATCCATGTTTTAAGCCCCATGAACTAGGCCATCAATGACCATTTTTGTGCAAATTATTCTTGGTAAGGTTTCACATAAAAATGTGAAGTACCAAATATGATTGTGATTTTGAACAAGGAGATATAGGATGATGAAGATGACCAAGTGTCCTTATGGTGATTTATTCATCTTACCAAATTGCATGGATGCAAATCACTGCAATCGCCAAGTAGATAGAATAAACCACTAGATACGAGGTTCACTTGAATTTTTATTTGAACTTGGAAAATATGCAAATGTTATGATTGGTGAGTGAAAATGATGTGGAAATGAAGTATTGATGATGATAATGATGATTATGGATGTTTTGTGAAAATTTGGACCATTTTGGAATGTTTGGAACCTTTTATGTGATCTTGCGACTTTTTGTCTCAAATAGAAATTATACATCCAAATCTATTGTAACCTTCACAAAACTTGTTAAGATGATGGAAATGATGTATGGATGCAATATGGAGTGATTTGGTAGGGGTAAGCCACTATTTTGAATTGATTTTGCCTTTTGTCAAATTTTGATGCCAAATATCGGTTGGTGTTTTTAGCATGCATAGATGCCTATCAATGTTTGGGTGCTTTGCAAATGCCCTGGTGTGCTTCAATGCACTAGGAAATGCCCATGGGCACTTTAAGGCACTTGAAGCAGCTATAAATAGCTATAAGGATGATAAATGAAGATCATTTATGCATTTGTGAGTTTGAGAAGCTGTGTCTAGGAGAGTTGAGGGAAGTGGAGTGGAGTGAGGTGAAGTAAGGTGGGTGCAGAAGCTATGGTGGAAAAGGGAGTATATGTGGGTACTGGAGCTACATTTTGCTGAGGTAAGTCCTTTTTAAAGCTTACTTTGTTTTATGTGCAAAAAAAATATGTTTTTTTTTGTATTATGAACATGTATTAATTTTTTTTTTTGTGTTGTGATGCAGTTGAGGCTTTTGGAGGCTCGACATCGGTTCTCGCCTCTCATATTGGGGATGCAAAATATGCTAGTGAAGGATGAGTGGGATTTATGGGAGGATATGGGTCTAGTGTAGGTAGCCCATACTTATGTGGTGAGGGAGAATGAGGGTTACCTCTCAACCTTGGTAAGGAGGTGGGATCCAGAGAGGGGTACCTTCCAACTTCCTATTGGAGAGGTTACCATTACATTTGATATAAAGGCTATGGTAGGGTACCAGGTGGATGGGTGATGGAGAGCATCTACAGTGGGTAAGGTAAACTAGGTGGATGGTTGGGAGGTATTAAAGTGAGGCTAAATATTTTTAGTTATCACGGGTACTCTATCAGTTTGGGCTAAGGTAGGGGATTTTGGATGAGTTGGTGCTTTATAGGAGGCATCGAAAGGAGATAGGGCTACCTTGTGCTAAGCCATGGAGGGAGGTGTATGAGGATTATGAGGAGATAGACCTCCCTAAGTAGATGATGTGAGGACTACTCTAAATTATAATACATGGTTCACAACACAACCAATATGGACACCATGGACATAGACCCATGAGGCTCCCAAGCGATAGGGGCACCTTCAATCTATAGTCGAAGGAGGACTAAGGGTGCAGTGAGGTAGGATATTGATAGTGGAGGATATGGCAAATATGGGGATGATATGGATGAGACTCTAGATGGACCACCAGGTCAAAGCGATGAGGATTGGGTGAGGCTAGAGTAGTAGGTGGTAGAGTAGAACATGATGGTGATGGCTCTGGATGAGAGGATCATGAGGCTCTAGGTAGAGCTACTAGAGAGGGAGCAACATAAAAATGTTGATATAGCATGTATTTGATCTCATCATAGGTATACCAAAGCTTTGGAGGATAGGTTTATGGATCATCATATTCCACTTCTTGATCCTCCTACCTCCTTTGTATCTGAGGCTGCTAGGCATAACGAGTCTAGGCATAGCAAGTCTAGGCATAACTCTAGGTCTAGGGATCCTTCTAGGCCATAGGGGTCCTCTTGGAGGGCTTATATAGTGTTTACATGCACTTTTTGTATATGAGCATTGGTGCTCTATTGTATGTAGCCTTTTGGCACTCATTGTATATACGATATTTATACATATATATACATGGATTTTAATTTTATGTTATATATTTTTGTGTGAATTATTTGTGTGGATGTGTGTGTATATGGATTTTTTATGCAAGTGATATGTTATGGATGATTAATACAAGTGTAAATGTATGGATGATTAATGTAAGGTAAAAAATGTACATGTTCTAATAATCATTCTTAGTTTAGATTTTGATTGGCCATGTTTTAGCTTTGTTGTTTAATCAGGGGTACCAACTTGGTGGTATATGGAATGAATGACTCATGAAATGACATGGATGTTGTCATGGAAGAAGATATGGATGTTCATATGGAAGAAGATATGGATTTTGATATAGAAAACTAACTTTTTTGTAGAGAATCAGGCATACTAGTGGCATCAAACAAACTTCCTAAAAATGCCTAATTCTTCTAGGACTAAATGTGTGTATAGTGAGTTCATTTATTGAATCATGAGTATGGTAATAACTCGAGGTAATCAAGAACCAATGTCTGTGCAAGTGAGTTCATTAACTCATCTTGAGTAAATTGGGGGTGACCTGTTATGTATGAAAATAAGAACCTAGCTTGTTTGTATGTGCGGTCAGAGGTCTCTTTAAAAGAGATGTGTTGCCATGCATGAGCATACTCCACTTCTAGTCAAGCATCTATAGCTCTGGTGGAGGCTGACTCCATAGTCTAAGGATTTGATCTCTTAAGTTTTTGGGATGATTACTTAACCATCTGACTAGAAATGTAGTACAATCCTTACAACCCAATGATCAGTGGTGTGTGATGTAAAAGATTTAGAGCTTTGGGGAATCATATTCTCAACCTAAGTGTGATGATAATTGTACCCTATCCTTACTACTATATATTTTGAATTTGGTAGCAATTGTGATAGTGGTGAAAACCATTGTTTTTGTGGACTTTTTTGAATTATGGGACAAGCGAGGATTACCCTTTTCACTTTGAGGTTCAAACCAAGCATGGTGGTATCCATCTTTGACACAAGATGTTCTTGAAATGTGGAATTGTGTTTGGTTCAAGAATGTTTTGGAGTCAATTCCTAGAACTCAAGATTTTTTTAATGAAAATTATGTCTTGGTCCTAAAGAAAAATTGATATGTATTTTGGAGGTTGCTTAAAACACTAGGAGTGGTTGAATGACCGAAAACACCTAGGGATTATGGATATATGGAGGCAAATAACAATTTGACTTGGTGGAATAATATGAAGTTGCCCCTGATTAAGGCAACATGAATTTATTGGACCAATTCCTTAAACTGAATAAATGATCCCTAATATGAAATGTGAAATGGTAATGGAATGTATGAAATGTAAATTTGTGAAATGAAGTTTATACATGCAATTGTTTAGAATGAAATGGTGCAAATGAAGTGCAATGTTTTTGTGTATTAGCCATGTGTATATACATATATATAAATCAAATTAAGCATAGAATGCTCTCAAATGTATAAAATTAAGTGGTTCAAGTTATTCCTCTCCCTCTATACTGTTAGTCTATATGTACTGTTATCCACTTTTTGAGTGATAATATATGGACCCAACCAATTAGCCATGAATTTATCATGAAGATGTGACAATGCATTGGTATTTTGTTGATTCTCTTTAAGTAAAATATCTCCTACTTGGAATTCATGTGGATAAAATTTAGCATTGTAAGCACACTTTAGGTGGTTTTGATAAACTCATAAATGCTTTAAAGCATTGACTCACTTCTAATGAAGATGTGTGAGTTGGTCAAGACGTGCTTGTCTAGCAGTGTCATCATCTATGAATTCTTGCAAAGAAATTTTCAAGGAGGAGATATCAAGCTCGAGAGGCATGATTGCTTTGGCTCCATAGAAAAATGAAAATGGTGTTGCCCTAGTAGGTGTGTGGATTCTTGTTTGATAATACCATAATT
This sequence comes from Wollemia nobilis, assembly GCA_028583015.1. Taxonomy (NCBI): domain Eukaryota; kingdom Viridiplantae; phylum Streptophyta; class Pinopsida; order Araucariales; family Araucariaceae; genus Wollemia; species Wollemia nobilis. Next base: position 882,153 of record JAQPPZ010005005.1, read on the forward strand.
CCAAGGGAATTTTGGTATGCCAATATCTATGATTTTTATTAACGAGTTTCTTGAGAATAGCAATTAAGGTCTTGTTGGTAGCTTCAACTTTTCTATTTGCTTGTGGGTAATAAGGAGTCAAGAAACTATGTTGGATATTATATTTATCACAAAGTGCTTGAACATCCTTGTTATTAAATACTTGCCATTATCAAAGATGATTTTTGAGGGGATACCAAAAAAATATATGATATGGTGAAGTATAAAATCCACAATTCTAGGTCTTGTTGTACTGGTTAGAGGAATTGCCTCAACCCACTTTATGAAGTATTTAGTGGCTATGATGATGAATGTATGTTGTCCCAAGGAAGGAGGTGAAATTTTTCCAATTAGATCAAAGACCCCATTGTGAAAAGGACCAAAGGATTTTAAAACATTGTAAATCTTGTGATAGCACGAGTTATATTAGCATGCTCGTGATATTTCTTACAATGTTTAACATAAGTGCAACAATCATGTTCCATGGTGGGCCAATAATAACCCATGCATAAAATATGCTTTGTGATGATAATCCCACTAAAATGACCACCACAAGTACCATCATGAGATTTTTCTATGGATATTTATGCCTCAAAATATTTGAGACATCAAAGAAGGACACCATCATAATCATGTTTATACAACACACCCCAAAGAGAACAAAACAAGCTACTTTTTTCTTGAAAGTGCATTTAGTAGTTCAAGACATGTTAGATGGGAGTGTTACAAAATTGAGAAAGGCTACTATATGTCTTGACTAAGGCTCATATGGATTCGAATGGATGAAGCAAACATCATTTTCATCCTTATATTTAGCATGGACAATTGCATGTTTAGATAACATTGAAATAATAAGGGGTTGTACCTCTCCTAAGGAATATTTTGAAATCAGTGATCCAGGGGAGGCCATTGTATCTACAAATCTATTAGTCAAACATGGAAAACTATTGATTTCATATCATTCAAAAATAGAGAGAAATTTCATTGCTACTTCATGGTAAAGTTTAATGGTAGGCTCTTTGCATTGGTATTCTCCATTGATTTGCTTGACAACAAGTTGAGAATCATCAAATATCCTAATACACTTAATGCCCATATCTATAGCTGATTGAAGACCTAATATTAAGGCTTTATACTCTACTATTTTGTTTATCCATTAGAAGTCATGTTTGAATGATAAAGGGATAGGTACCCTTTGGGGTGTATGAAATACGACTCCAACATCTTGATATTTATTACACTTAGAGCCATCAAATAATAATGTGATATCGACATCTTCCTTCAAAATGACATCTTCTTATTGTTCAGTGACAATAAATACCGAATCATCTGGGAGCTCACTAATAAAATGATGATCACTAGGTAGTGGAGCTTCTACAAGTTGATAGGCTATGACCTGATCTTTAATAGATTTTTGGCTAATGAATTCCAAGTCGAATTTAGTAAGAAGCATTATCCATTTAGTAGTATGGGTGTTATTGTAAGTGCGAGATATCATATAACATAGAGGATTTTCTCTAGCTATGACATATGTTGTGTGACTAAGCATGTAATGTCAAAGTTTCTTAGTGGAAAAAACCACTGCTAAGCACAAATTTTCTATATAAGTGTATTTGGTTTCATAGCTTACCAATATTCAACTAATGTAATAGATAGCTTGATCTCAATTTTCTTCATTATTTTGTGCAAGCATTGTACCTAATGTAAAGTTCATTGCTGAGACATAAAGATAGAATGGGATCCTTGGATGAGGAGGAGATAATACTGGTAGAGAAGCTAGGTATTGCTTAATATCATCAAAGACTTTTTTTTGGCACTCATCTATCCAAGAAAATGGCACCCCCTTTGTAGCAGGTGATTGAATGGCCTGCATTTATCCAAAATTTGTGCAATGAAATGACAGATTGATTGGATATTTCCTTGTAAACTACGTAATTTCTTTAATTTTTTTTGGGAGGCATCTCTAAGATGATATTGACATTATTTGGATCCACCATAATGCCTCTTTTGGAGATAATGAACCCTAATAATTTTCTAGAGGTAACACCAAAGACACATTTCTTAGGGTTTAACCTTACATTATGTTCTAGTAGTTGATCAAAAACTTTCTCCAATACACCAATGTGCTCTTGTCGAGTTTTAGATTTTACCAAGAGATCATCCACATAGTCTTCGATAATATTATGCATATAGTCATGGAAAATGTATGTCATGGCATGTTGATAAGTGGCACCTACATTTTTAAGGCCAATGTACATCACTTGGTAAAAAAATATTCCCCAAGGTGTAGTAAATATTTTTTTGTGTTGGTCATCAGGATTTATTCAAATTTGGTTGTATCCTAAAAAACCGTCCATGAGAGAAAGCATTTCATGGCTAGCACAAGTGTCAACAAGGGTGTAATGTTTGGAAGATGAAATTTATCCTTAGAATATGCTTTGTTAAGATCTTGAAAATCAATACAAATGCATATCACCCCATTAGTTTTACAAATGGGTACCATATTTGAGAGCCACTCGGGATAATCAATGGGTACAATGAAACCCACATCTAATAGCTTTTGGAGCTCTTATTTGACCAAGAGGGCAATGGTAGGATGCATACTTCTAAGTTTTTATTTGATCGACTTAGCATCAGGATGTAAGGTGAGATTATGGACAACCAAGCTAGGGTCAAGACCAGGCATATCTTTATAGGACCATGCAAAAATGCCCTTCTTCCTCTTGAGGAGAGTAATTAATTACTCTTGTTCATCATTGGATAAGCTTTTGCCAAGCTTGATAATTTAAGCATTGTCTTTGTATGAAATAAGGTCTACATCAATGGTATCTTCAATGGATATATGAGAACCTTCCTCAAGTTGATGGGGCATAGGTATAAGATGAATATCATCTAATATGTCATTAAAATCTTCTAAATTTTCCTCATCTATGTCTGCCTAGAAAACCTTAGGGTTCAAAGGTGAAGGTGAATGTGAAGGTGGAGGGTATGGAGGAATGTAGTTGGTGGAAGCCCTTAATAATTTCTTAGATAAGATAAACTCAGAGAAGGATGGAGGTGAAGAGATCTAGTCCATATCAATAAGACTCATGTCAATTGGAATTGGCTTTGCCAAATTGTATGGATTACAGAGTGGGGTGAATAAGTCAACAAGATTCATGTTGAGTTAAGGGAAAATGGATAAGGTTGGAATGTATGGGATGAATGTATCCTAAGGATTGATGCTAGGAGTTTTGTAAACCTAGAAAACAACAAGAAACACAAATAAATGCATTTAATTTATATATACATGCAATGCAAAAAAAAAATATTTTTGTTTGATTTTTTATTTTATTTTTATTTTTTTTGTAGTGGTGAAAACCACTGTTTATGTTTTATTTTTTTTTGTTATGTACATATATTACAATTTTGGCTAATGATATGTATTAATGAAATGGAGGTGGTGCTTCATCAATAAGGAATGCTCATTCTTGTAAAAGAAGTAAGTAAACTATGGGCTCATGTATGGGGAACATTCTGAGATAAAACTCATATTGTTCGGTGTGGAGAATGATGGGATCTGATTTCTCTTTAGATTCATCAAAAATTATCAACATGAGTTTAAATTGTTCATATATCTCATCGTTAGAGTTATCAGGATGGAGGGCTTCTTCTCATAAATTTAGATTAAGCCTTTGGAAGTCTTGTTCAAGAGAGAGGTGGTGGAAAGTGGAGTGTAACCTAGGCCTAAAAAGTCATGCATTTCTTGATATGGAACATCAATAATGTTGTGCATTCTATGTTTGCACAATCCTAGGTCATGACCCTACCAATTAACTATGTGAAAATAATAGGATGAAAATCTTAAAATATTTTGTATGTTGGAAGGTGCTAGTTCTTTGGATTCTTCTGGAGGAGCTATATTTGATGAAGAATCAATCCTCCCATATAAAAAATTTATATTTTTTGGAGATGAACCCATGTCATATACTGCTCCTATGGATAAAATTGGGTCACGTGAATGATCAAAATCCTTAGTGGTTGGAATGGTGAGTGGTGTGACAGTCATGTCTTGGACCACATACTCACAAATACTAGGATTAATGAGGTGGACCTTGACTTGGTATGATGTGGAAGGACCATGATTGGATAATGGATTTAGGAATAGTGGATATGAAGATATCTCACAATCCATCAACTCGACTTGTGAAATATTGGCTAATGGAGATGAATTAGATTAGGGAGGTTGCTGAAAGGATGATGATGACATGGAAGGCAAATTTGTGGAAGGTAATGATGTTGATGATGTGGATTAACTTTGACCACATGTATATGTAGTCAATGATGAAGATGATGGGTATTTGATGATAAGGGGTTTGGTGATAAGGGTCTCCTTAGGAATGGGAGCCTTTGATGAATAAATGGGTGAAGTTGTAGATGGATTGGCTGATGGTGATAGAAAAATATGGATGGAAGTAAGCATGGATTCATAGGGATTTGAGATGAAATTGTAATACTTAAATGGTTTGACATCTAGTGGTATGCAATGTACTTGTCCTTCATGAACATATTTCAAGCATTGATGTAGAAAGGAAGGGATAAATCTAATTTCCCTCCTCCAAAGCCTTCCAAGGAGTAAGTTGTATACCATGGATCCTTCCAAGATGTGGATTATAGTGTGCAATGTTTTGACCCCCACTTATATGGGAAAAACAATAGTGTAGACTTTGGAACATAAAGCATCATTGAATGCTTTTAAGGTGAAATATGACTTGGTGATATGAGATGGAGAGAGGTTAAGATGATGAAGGACAAACGTGACAATGATATTAATAGAGGATTTGGTATCAATTAGAACTCTTTTAATAGGATTCTTGTCAATTATAGCCATGATACGCTGGAGGATCTACTAATTCTAATGAAATTGGCTTAATCTTAAAGTCATAAAATGTAATTGAAGGCTCTATACATGTTTGAATGCTCCCTACAAATTTGTTGAAGACATTAGCATATTGATATTGTAATTTGATGAGTTTAAGAATATCTATTCATGCCTCACGATGTAGGGGAGATTTTTGAATTAGTTCGTATATTTACAGTTTGGTGAAAACCATCTTTAGGCTTGTGGCTAACCGACTAATCAATGAGATGACTGGTCATGGAGGACAATTAATGGGAGGAATCAAAGGATTTTGTTGGTTAGGAATATGAATTGGCTAGGAAGGATTAAGGGAGATTTGGATGGGAGGTGATGTGGTAGGTTGTGACACACTTTCCTGAGGTTGTTGCCTTGCATTGACCTCTAGTTACCACATTAATGGCACCTACAAAACCTTGGTATTTTTGGACATGGTTAACTTGATTGGGAGGAGTTTTGATGTGAGCCCCTCCCATAGTTGGTTGTATATCCTCATGATGAGGAAGTGGTGTTTGAAAAATACCAAGGTGTTGGTTTTTTTGAGCAAGGGGGTTGTCAAGCTTGATGGATCCCAAGTCAATAAGGTCTTGAATGATGTCTTTGAATACATGGAAATTATTGATATCATACCCATTTTGCCTATGGTAAGGACAAAAAAAATATTCCCAATTATTTTTTCCATGTTTAGCAGGATTATATAGTCTGATTTTGGATAATGGAAGTTTATTTGTGTCATACAACCTTTGAAATATGGAAGCATACAACTCAGCCAAGGGGGTGTATTGGTGATTCTATTGGATAAAATATCACTAGGGATGGTTTTCCATAGTTGGCACTATGCTTTGCATGGATTGAGATACTGAAGGTACCACATGATAAGAAATTTGTTATGGTGATTGTTGCACTAATTTTTGTTGAGCCATTACTAGTTGGCTCATGACTACTTGATTAACATGATTAGGCTAATTGGTCGGAGTGGCATGTGTTGATTTTTATTTTCTAGAATAATTAATTTTGTATTGGAACTTGTTTTACCATTTATTTTTTCTAGGCTTTGTTGGGAACTGAATTGCACCAAGTTTTACTTGATACTGTAGCTGTCTATCTTCCTACTTTCTGTTTAGGCTTGCACCCGATAGCTGTAGCTCAACACTCAACATTGGAAGGACCAAAACTAGGGTTTTCGATCCAACCTCCAGAGTAGGTTGGTTCCTTGTCAACTTAGCAGATTGTTGACACAATTATGCTCAATTAGGGCTTGGAGTTTAGGGTAAGAGAAGGTTAGGGTTAGAGAGATGTAGATATCAGTGGATGGATAGGTTAACAACATTGCATCACCATAAAAAGCTCCCAAAAAACCATATTAAAGACATACATTCAGATCAACCCTTATCCCAAGATAGCTCATTTCAGATATTAAAGCATAACAGAGAAATGTTATAGCAAGCAATTTCAATATCCAAGAAATGATAATCCAAATAGCAGAATTCACCAAAACTAGATTTTACAGAAATGTACTTACTAATAACACAGAACAAACTTCAAAGCAGATTTCAATTACTCATAACAACTAGTAATCCAAGATAGGCACAAACTAACCATCTAAGTATTCATAGAAATACAACTATGAAATCCGAACCTCTGACATCAAGCATGGAAATGCAGCCTTGAGGCGAAGATCAATGTATTGCTCCTTTCATTCAGCTCTTCAAAAATATTTACAATGGTACAGGCAAACACGCTAGAGCCGACCCTTCAAAATGAGGGTTCGACCTCTACTTATAGTTTTTCATATTACAAATCAAGAAACAATACATCAAATCTTGTTACAACAGCTCAACAAAGAACTTAGCTGGCATTAGCTCATTGGTCAAACCTCCGAGAAATCCATTGAAAGGGAAACCGCCATGGCAGCATGGGTTCTCTGCAACTTGTTGGTCGCTCATTAGAACTACAGTTCAGAACATTCTAGATCATGCACTTCCATAGATATTTCTTGGGAGTAGAGCGCCACCATCGATCTGCAACTACCTCTAGTTTGATCTTCTTGGAAACTCTCGATGCTTCATCTTTCGACCAATATGTTATAGTTCTAGTGTAGGAACATCCTTTTAAATGGCCCAGATTTAGCAGACTAACCTCCACCATTGATCTTCTTTATCCCATGGTCCAGATTAGATCCGGTATAAGCTGAGAGCCCATCCGCTGGATGACATCACTTTAATTAGCAGCAGAACATCCAATCCGGATCTTGGAAATTCGAACCTTGAATCCACTCTAGAGCTTTTATCTTTTCTAATCCGCATTAAAAATTGATGACGTCACCTCTTCTTTATAACTTGTGTGGATTCCATTCCGGATAGAATGAGCATCTTCCTTAGTCCGGATCCGGAGTCAAGTTCTTACATCATTCCGCCATTCCGCCTTATCTTCATTCCGGATAGAAAAAGACTCATTTATTCTCCGGATTGTCAATCCACACTTTTCCTCTGCTTACATCATCATCTCCTTGAGACTTTTGCGGATTTGAGGATAACGCTAATCCGGGTGGAGAACCAAAAGAGTTTCCAGAATCGGGTATATGCAAAAGGGCCATTCCGCACTTTTTTCTGCTAACGTCACCACCTTTCACAAAATTTTGTGGATTTTGCAATCCTACTTCAATCCGGACCCGGAATGGAGTTCCCTGAAATCATTTTAAACAAGCAAAACTGCATGACTATTGAGCGGATTCATCTTATCAACCTTGTTCCAGAGCGGAATGGCAGTTTTATCACTTAGTAAAAATTATACAAAATTTTACTAAGTATGTGGCCATTTTGGGCCTACATTCTGGCGCCTCCCAGGTGGATTTGCTCGCAAAGCCAATCGAATCCAGAGTCTTATCCATTGGGCCTTAGGAGTCAAAACAAAACTAATTTTTGAAGATATGTTTTAAGGAATAACTTCCATACAAACCTTACCCTCTGAAAGCCCAAATTCTACTTAGAGGGTAAAGGTTCATATAGAAACCATGCCAAAAACATCATAAAACCCACTTGTTCGGCCATAGACTTGTGTCCATAATATCAATACTATTACTATCTTCCAAAACTATACACAACTCTACCTCCTTTATAAGGCTTTATTTCAAAGAATGCCTTCACACAAAAATGTTGTTCTGTAGACTTCATACCTTTATTGCTTATTTTTGACAATCGTCAGGGTAAAAATAGAAATACAAAACTGATGAATATGTACAAAAAAAATAAAAATGATTTAAGTGTGAGCCCCTCCTGGGCCTGTAAGTGCTCAATATTATCCTTATTCTTCCACACCCCCTTCATCCTCATCTTCTAGAGTTTGTACTCTCTGATTATTCTCACCGGAGGTGTCCCCCAACAACTTGACCATTGATTCCAAATACTGGAGGACATGTTTCCAATCTTCCTCAGAGGGATTTGATGTCTCTTTAAGCTGCTTATAAACATATTGTAGCTTCCCAACATCCTCATAATTAGCAGCATTCCCTTTAATCACCAGATCTTCCATGAGATCTCTTAAATGGGTGTAACTCACAATTAATTTAGTAGCTTGTTCTTGTGATAGTGGCTCTTCTAGTGAATCAATCTCAGCCTCATCCTGCAAGATATCTTTAATGTTCTGCTGAACTTCTTCCATAGATAACAAGTTATGGTCCTCCTTCCAGAGTCCTTCAAAACCAACATGAATCATCTCCTCATTTATGTCAATGATTTCTTTGATTCATCTATCCATCCTGTCACACAACAACCGAGCTCTCTGGACTACCCTATGCTTCTTCACTACTATCCTTGAAGCTACCCCGACTATATTCCACTCCTTACTAGGAATTGGTTTAGCAGCACCATTAAGCCTACTACCAACCAATCTGTATATTTTCTCTATCGAAATCACCATAGACTGTAACTCTCCCATGATTCGATCTAAATCCTTCTGAATGGTGGAGAGCAATTGGCTGGCATCCTTCAGGTAGTCGATTACAAGTTGAAGACCTGAACATTTTCCTTGAATTTTAGAAAGCAACTCCTACTTTATTCTTTTCAAATCATCTTTGGAAAACCTTGAGGATTTGGTTTTCTCAACCTGAAGCTGATGTTTCAAATTTTGAATTTCTCTTGCCTGATCTTCATGCAACTTCCTTTGTTCTTCTAATTGATCCTTCAACTTATTAGCCTTTTGAAATATTTCTTGCCAACTCTTCACCTCTTCTATCAAAGCTTTTTCTACTTCCTTTTTATCATAGAAGCTCTTTCTAAGCTTTTCAACCTATTGTTCCAGCTTATCTACCTTATCTTTAGCTATATCCATCTTCACATAAAAGGTTTCTAAATGAGCCTTGGCCATCCCCAATTCATCTTCAACATGAAGCTTGTCAATATCTTCTATGACTTCTTCTACTCTATAATCCTGAGCAGTCATCTCATTCTTGGGTTTGCTTACCCATGAAATCAAAGACCTTGAAACCCTTTGCCTAGTGATGGGGTTAACATACATACTTTTCCTAGTCACAACCATCCGGTTGGAAGGCTTAGTAAGCTTCTCTACCCAATAATCATTTATGCTCTGAGTGCTTGCCTGCTCTTGGGATATAGCAACAGATCTTGAAACATCAGCCACCAAAAGAGATAATGGCATTAAAAACATAAGGGTGGACTGACTCTTTGTTGGTAGGGGTGAAGACACTTTGACAACAGCTTCTATTACAATGGTGGATTCCATGATTATCGCTATTGTCGACATAGGTAAATTCAGAGAAATAGGGACCAAACTAATAGTGGATGAGATGGATGGATTCAGAATGCAACTTCCCATTGATGGTGATAATGAAGGAGGTGAGGGTGTGACAATGGTGGACATAGGAGTGGGTATCTGAGAAGTGGAAGGTGGGTTCGGAGAAGGTTGTGACACCACAGAACTGATCGACACCTCCATAGCTAATGATAAAGCGAGGGAAGAACTGTAAGGTGGAGGAGGTAAATTTACCACATCTTGACTAGAAAGGGAGGGAAACCCTTTTGGGGATTCATGGGGATGAGAAGGAGAAAAGGGATTAGAAACCATACCTTTGCCTACAGATGTAGGGTGCTCCTTTTCAGCTTCTATTGCCATCTGTTGTTCTTGGTCAACTAACCCTTCTGTAGTAGCAACAACTACCTCTTCAACAATTCCTCCTACACTTATTTTCTACTTCTTGGAGACCTCACTCTCCTCTATTTCCAAGGCCCTCTTAGTCCTTCTATACACTATTTGATAAGTGGCCTTCTCCCCTTCAAAATTTTCCCCCTCTTCATCTCCCTGTTCTACCCTTGAAAGTAGGGACTGCTCAGCTATGGGTCGTAATTCAATTGAGACTATGGGGATAATAGAAAAAGGTGGGGATCTTATTTCAATTAGTGGGATATTGACCGCTATCTCTTTGGAATATTGTGTCTCATTTATCAATTTAGCCTTCTCGAGAAGCTTCTCCACCTGCTCAGAGATAAGTTTGGAGATCTTAGGTATTTCAGCTATGGTCGAAGGAACTTCCCGTACTTCTATCTGAATTCTCTGATGTGTTAGAGGAAGTAGTGATTCAGAATCATTCTAGGGCTTTTCACTTATCAAAACCATATTCCTGACATCCTTCGATCTCCAGGTTTCAAAATTTTTATTATAAATTCTAGAAAATTCCTTATCCATTTTCATTCCAAACTTCGATTTGGGAAAAAGTTTTCCAATTTCGACCCTCATACGCCACCAATATGCAATATTTTTTACCTTCCATGGCCCTTTCTCTACCGGTTTTCCTCTCTACGATATATCTTCTTCAGAAGGAAGGTCTTTCAAATTAGTAGATTCAATTCTTACTTTATCAATCACATATTTTGTAAGCCGATGACTGAGCTCATGTTCTGGATCAAAATCTACCACCTGTTCATAGAAATCCAACCATGGAGGCAACTGACCCATATTTGAAATCTTCCACTCCAAAAAAGTAGTTTCATCATTATTCCTCCCCTGTTCAAATTTAGCCCTGGGCCTTCTTTCAAATTTATAGGCTTTGTCTCCATTGAGGGTTTTATTTCTCATAGTGAAAATACCATCAGGATCATAACTCCACCTTTGAGGAATATAGAACAGACCTAATCTATCAAGGTACTGCTCAATTTGTTGGCCCTACCACTCGGATACAATAATATTATTTTTAGGGTGGTAAGTAATTAGAGACCTCTTCTTCCTTCCAGAACCATAGCTTGCATCAATGTATACCACCTACCTTAGATACTCTAGGGCGAATAGCCTTTCTGTGACAAAGTGAGGTAAGAGAAAGGGTTTACCTATGAAACCGTACAACCTGATTATTGTGCCCTCTGTTAGTAGATACCAATCTCCCTCTTCAGAGTATTCCTTCCTCAGAATCTGCTTAGCTAAGGAAGGCAACCTAGGGCACTCATTGTACATTATTTTAAGGGTAGGTTCCAAAAATTCCAAATTGAATCTGTAATGGGACTTGCTGCTTTTCAAAATATCTATCCAATAATAGACTGGCAAGGGTTCTCCATCACTGGTTTTATCCCTAGCTGGAATCCATGGCATTCTATCTCTGATAGCTACATAGAACATCCATACCAGACTCGAGCAATGCCTAAAACTAGGAGCACCAACACCTTTCTTCATGTTTACCATCTGCTCATGGATTCTTTGAGCAAGAAAAGCTAGCCAGTCAAAGTAAATTACTCTGGTACCCCTCTCTCTCACCCCTTTCTTGTACATCCTCTCATCAGACATACAATATGCCATGATGATTTGCCAACCGTGTACCATCCTGTCAGAGTCCAAACCCTCTATACAAGCCAACATAGAAAATAATTTTGGGTATGCAATTTCATCAATATGAATTGGGACTTCAGGCATCTCGACTTCATTCCTTATCCTTATGAAATTAAAGCGAAGCCATTTTTCTAGTGCCTCCCTTTTCTCTTCTATAGCCATCATGTTATTGTAAGCCCTATCTAGCTCTGCTACGCTAAATGGTCTGAGATTTGATGGTGGTCCTACCCCTACGATGAATAATTCATAGCATGCCTCTCTGGTAATAAAAAATAGGGGAGTGCCCTCAGGGGTTTTGACTGTTCTATTATCAGGATCATAGAACTGAATCATAGCAGAGACCAGTTCGGGATAGTGGTGCACAGAATCACATATATAAGAGAACAAAAAATATTTTATGGCTACCATACCTTGCCATTGCATCGACCTCCCTTCAAAATATGGAAATTCAAAATTAGTCCTGAGGTGGGTCCTCCCTACTCTTGCCATCACCGTATCTGCAACTCGACTGGTGCGATGTGCATGCACCTGCAACCTTGTCGCTATTTTCAATGATTCAGTGGATGATTTCTTGGGTGCCATCTTGACAGTAGCAAGCTTCATCCTCCTGATTTATAGTAAATCCTTCAAGGTATGGTTGTACCTCTTCTACCTTTCTGTAGATGCAAGGGCCTCTAAATGAATTTGGCATATGCTTTTCATTACTTCTCTCTTCTGGAGACCATGTATCTTTCGCCATTAATGCAACTACTTCATGATATCTTTGTAGGCACACTTTCCAATCCATTTCATTATTTAATTTGATGGCTCAAAAAGTGGCGTCTTCCCTTCTCATTGGTCAAATTTTGAAATTGTGTTGCCAACTCATCGCATCCCTTCGGCTACTCTTCAGTCCTCATGCGAGTTTGTTAGAATTGAATGCACGAGCAATATTTAGCCTCCATGTGTCAACTTAGAACTTGTTGTTTGGCTTTACCCTGATTCCACTCCGACTATCTCCAGCTTTGAGAGGTTCCCAGATTAGTGCCATTCTTGTTTCTCTTTTGATGGACCATTCTTGCGGAATCGCCAATCCGGATCCGACCATGCAGTCTTGAGGGTGGAATGTCACTCCGGAGGATTTTTTACAATACAATGTGTGGGATGGAAGATTACCATGAATCTGGCCAATACTTAGTCATTTCTTGCAAAACTTCTTCTCTCTCTCTCTTCTTTTTTTTTTAGCATTTCTCTGAAAAAGAACTAATTACAAAGTGCAGAAAGAAAATGAAATAGAAAGTGCAGAAAGGAGAGGGAAATATTTGTACAATGTATATACATATGTTACAATGAGCTTATTTCTTACATATAGTAAAGCTTAAGGTGGAAACCATTCACCGGAATTGGTTGTATGTTTCCTTCTAAGTCTTTCAACTGAAATACATTAGACTCTTTTGCTTCCATAATTTTGAAAGGACCATCCCAAAAGGAATCAAACTTTTCATGCTTACCCGGCTTTGCTCTATCCACATTCCACCTGAGAACTGAGTCTCCTACTTGAAGTTTTTTGAACCTGGCCTTTTTATCAAACCATGCTTTAATGTCTGATGAATGCTTCTAAAAATGATCATATGCTTGAGTTCTGCTCTCTTCCAATTGTAGCAAGTGTGTCAACCTAATTTTTACTGGATCATCCTCTAATTCTTCTTCTATACTGACAAGCTTAAGTGCTGGAATCTCTAGGTGAATCGGTAATACTGCCTCTTTTCCATATACCAGTGCATAAGGAGAAGTTTTGATAGACTTTTTAATAGTAATCATGTCTGCCCATAGAGCATGGTCGAGCAATAGGTGCCAACTCCTTTTGTTACCTTCCAGAGACTTTCTCAAAATCCTTAATAGGTTCTTGTTGGTAGATTCTGCAAGTCCATTACCTTGTGGGTAATAGTTTGAAGTATTTTTAAGAGTGATGCCATACTTGCTGGAAAACTCAATGTACTTAGCTCCTATAAAAGTAGGGCCATTATCACTCACCAAAGCTTTTGAAACTCCAAATATGGAAATCAAACTCTCCATAAAGTTGATCACAACTTCCTGGTCTACCTTCTTTGTAGGAATAGCCTCTACCCATATGGTAAGATAATCTATAGCTATCAAGATAAACTTGTGCTCTACTAAAGAATTAGGATTTATGACTCCTATGAAATCTAATCCCCATTGTTGAAAAGGCTCCTCAACTTGAATAGGCTTCAGGGGGATGCAACATTTCTAGTCTTTCCAATATACCTTTGACACTTATCACAGACCTGGGTGACTTTAAAAGCATCATTGAACACAGTAGGCCAATAATAGCCTACTCTTATTATCTTCAAAGTTGTAGTCCTACCTGAGCTATGGCCACCTACTGACCCTCCATGGAATTCTTCAATGACTCTTTTTTGTTGGTCCTCCTTCAAACATTTCAGGAGAATACCATCCAAGTTTCTTCTGAACAACCCTTCAGGAAGTAATACATATTTTAGAGCATGAATTCTATACCTCCTTCTTTGAGAAGGATTCAGATCAGGTGGGAAAATTCCCATTTGGAAATACCTGGTCATTTGTTCGATCCAATCAGAATCTGGAGTGTGGACAATCTCTACTTGATCCTCTTCTATTATCTGACAAGTTGTCACTCCAGTCAATGCTGAAGTATCTGTCAATCCTTGGCACAAGGCTCTACCTCTTACCAGCTTGGTGGGGTGTATTTCAATATCGTACTCCTAGATCTTAGTAATCCAACCAGCCCTTTTATCTCCTAGGTCACCTTGTAAGATAAAACTTCTCACATCTGGATGAACCACATACACCAGAGTTTTGCTCTGTACCAGATATTGTCTAAACTTCTTAAGTGACTTCATCACAACAAACACTTGTTTTTCAATAAAGTTATATTTTACTTGATAGTCATGTAAATTATGGCTCCAAAATAATACAGGGTGTTCATCCCCTTGATCATCTCTTTGGGTGAGCACCGAAGCATAACTTTGTTCAGCTCCGTAAGCATAGAGAATAAAATATTTGTTAAAATCAAGATTTATCAAAATTGGGGCTATGGAAATGGATTGCTTGATGATCTCAAAAGCTTGCTTCCTAACCTCAGTCCACTTGAATTCTACCTTTTTCTTGAGTAGTTCAGATATAGGTCTCACCTTCTGTGCAAAATCAGAAATGAACTTCCTGACAAAATTGATCTGACCTAAGAAAGACTGCAACATCTTCTGATTAGTAGGCAATGGAATAGCTAGAATTGCTCTAATTCTATCTGGCTCTATGGCCATACCTTCCTTTGAGACCACATGTCCTAGTAGTTTTCCCTCATGTACTACAAAGAATGACTTCTTAGGATTTAGTGAAATACCAAATTCCCTGCATTTTTGAAAAACCTGTTCCAAATGAGATAGATGATCATTTTTATCATGAGAAAACACAGTCATGTCATCTAGGTAAATCAGAATAACTTTGTTTATAAGTGTACCAAAGGCATAATCCATGGCCCTCTGAAATGTAGCTCCTGCATTAGACAGACCAAAGGGCATCCTCTGATAGGCAAATGTACCCCATTTTGTAGTAAATGTTGTTTTGTATTGATCTTGATCTTTTACCCAAATTTGGTTATATCCAGAATAACCATCCAATAGCGAGAATCTCTCTGCTCCAGCTACCACTTGTAAGATCTGGTCAATCTGAGGAAGGGGATAGTGATCTTTGAGGGAAGCTTGATTCAGATTTCTAAAATCCACACATAGGCGTATATCTCCATTCTTCTTTCTTACGGGTACCAAATTGGCTACCCAAGTGGAATGTTTTATCGGATATATTATCCTAGCCTTTAGCAGCTTTAAAAGTTCTTCTCTCATAATGGCTTCTATCCTTGGATTGACAGGCCTCTATTTTTGCGGGAATGGTTTAGCATCAGGTTCTAACTCAATAGTATGTTGGATAATCCTTTTGTCATAAACTTTAAGGTCCTCATATGACCAAGCCACAGTGTCTTGGTATTTTAAGCACAAAGCTTTGATTTCTTCTGCTTCCTCAGGAGAACATTGGATCCCAATATTTAGCTTCTTTCCTATTCCAACTTCTACCTCCTTATAGATCTTCTCACCAACCTTCATAGCTCCAACCTTCTTCCTATCTTCATTATCGAATAAACTTTCAAGGGTGACCAATCCCCTTGGGATATGATTGTTTCTCAGCTGGATGAAGTCTTGCTGATCTATCTCCTCCAAGTCTTCCTCTTGGATAGTTGTGAGGCATGCTTCTTTTATCATAAAGTCCAGAATCTGTTCATCACTTTCAAAAACCTGCCAGAATATTTGCTTATCCGGCACTGCAGGTCTGAAAACCATTTTAATTCCCTTGGTCTTCTTAGTTCCAAAATCTATAGGAGGATTGAAATTAGCTCCCTTTGTTGCCAATGCATCTGCCAGGTGATTCTCTTCTCTAGGCACAAAATTTAGGTTCAGGGCATCAAATGAATCCATTAGGTCCCATACTCTATTCCTATAAGCCTTTAAGTAATGGTGCTTACTGCTACACTTATTCCTTACCTGATGTACAATTAACTCAGAATCACCATATATGTTCAAAATCTTGATGCCCATGCTTTCAGCTTGCATTAATCCAAGGCACAAAGCCTCGTATTCTATAACATTGTTGGTACATGACCATGTCAGTCTATAAGAAAAATTCTTCATTCCTTCGGACTATGATTGTAAAACCACACCAGCCCCTGCACCATTTCTACATTTAGCATCATCAAAGTGCATAACCCATGTTTCATTATTTCTTAGGGATTGATTAGAAATAGCAGGGAGTTTCTTTTCCAATTCATTTGTGATGTTGTATGTACCCATACCAGTTCCAAATTGATTGTAATCTTCTTTGAAAGGTAACTCATCTTCAATGTCTAGTTCCTCAATGTTTTCTACTAGCTCAAATTCCTCCAAAGGGTTAAGGTTGCACATATCTTCTTCAATTTTTTCAATATGATAAGCAACTAGTTTTTCAGGAGTTATCCTTATCCTCTTTCCCTTGAAAGGTATTACCATGCTAGAATAATCCATATACATACATCCTCCTAGCTTTGCAGTAAATTCTCTTGAGAGACATAACCCAAAATAGGGTTCTAAATCCACCACCACTATTTCATGTACTACTGTCACCTCAGGGGCTCTATGCAACCTCATAAGTACATCTTTAATAACCCCAACTATCTTGATAGGTGTCCCATCTAACTGTAACACTCCAGGACAAGACCGGGTATATTCCATACCCATTTCTTCATAGACTACCTTAGGCATAACTATGGTTGATGCTCCTGAATCAATCATACAATTTTAGACTACCCATCCCTCCATTCTTAGGGATATATAAAAAGGGGGAGGTTTGTTCTTTAGAACAACAGGTGTCATTTCTTTCTTTTCTGATGGTATACTGAGGATGGTAGTGGTTGGTCTATTCTAGGGATTTTTGCTGAGGGAAGCTTTAAGTAGGTCAATCTGGCCCAGGATGAAAAGGGTATCATATAGGCTAGCTTTTGATGGAATCCTTTTCATCTCTTCCACAATGTTATACTCAGACTTGGTTAGGGATAGTCTTTCTAGTCCTCTGTCTAGCTCACCATACCTCCTTTTGTATTGTTGGGTTACCTCTAACCTTTGTATTTTGGTAATAGAGGGGAACCTGAGCCTTTCTTGTTCTTCACCCTTGGATTTCATTCTGTCTCCTTCCATTACTCTTTCCAGATTTTTAGGGAAATTATCAGTTTTCTCCTTTCCCTTGGCTCGAGGAATAGGAAAAGTGTCACTATTTTGAGGAGGGAAGTCAGCCTTCTTTTGAGAAGGGACCTGGAATTGTCCCATCTTCTGAGGGTCTACTTGTAAAGCTTTGTTTCTAGACCTTGTCATAACAACAATTGGGCTTTCTTCCTCCAACTCTTTTCCAACCATGATCTGATCAGGGTGCCATAACATATTAACTCTCCCTTTCTGATTTCTTTCAGCTTGATCCATGGCTTGTTGAACATGGTGTTGATACATCACACAAGACTGTGAGTCATGGGGGTCATTGCATACTAAACACCAGATATTTGCAAGAGTGGTATCTGCAGAACATTTTGGATCTTCATATGTTGCATTCACCCTAACCTCGGTACTGTTACTAGGGCCAGGCCTTTGATATTTGTTTACATATGGGAATCTCCTCTATTGTGACCTTTCCTGATCTCTCTTCTCCATTGAATTCATTATGTTACTCAGAGTTTTCATGGTATTTTGTATGTCCAGAATAGTAGACAATTCTTGAGAAGGTTGAGAAGAAAGAGGGGGAAAAGAGGGTATGGAGGACACAGGTTTAGGTCCAGGAATCAGATTTATCTTAGGATATGGTAAAGAAAGGGGGTCCATGTAGGAAGATTTTGTGGATTGCTCATGGCTACTACTGGTTTCTGAGTTGTAGGGCAACACGGTCTTTGTGGGAATTCTTCCTACATTGATCAGGATATTCTCAGCATGGACGACTGCATTATAAACTTGAGGGAAAGTTTCAATTCTAGATTGTTGTGTTTGTAGACCTAGCTCTGATCCCAGGGCATGGATGTAATACATATAAGCCAAACAAGTAGTTGGTCTAGCAGTAGGGGGAATTCTCTTCCATGTTCTGCTAAATCTCAAATTAAAGTCTGAGATAGTTTCTTGCTGAGTTTTTTGCATGGTTATAAACTGATTCAATAGAGAAAAGGGGTCAGTAGATTCATTAAATTCTTCTATGAATGGCTCAGCCAAATATTTCCATGAAGTGATAGAATTATCTTCCAGAGTTCTAAACCAATGCAATATCTTTCCATGAAAGGACAGGGCTAGAATTCTGACAATAATATTTTCTTCTTTTATGTTGTGGATTGCTACCAGATTCAAGATATCTTGGCAGTGCTCATAAGATATTTTCCCAAATCCATCATATGTGGGGGTTGCCTTAGACACAACCTGAGGAATGGCATCCATTTGTGCTAATCTAAGGGGCCCAGTTGAATCCCAATTAGGGTACTTCTGTAGTGGCTGATTGGGAGCCACATTTTGTGCCATATTTTTGGCTGTAGGTCTTCTTGGGGGAACTATTGGGTTTTCTTCTAGAAGCTCTTCTTCTTCAATAAAATATTGATCTAAACTTCTGATAACAGCAGCCCCTCTCTGAGGTAACTCACAATGAAAGAAAGAATCAGGGTTGTTCCTCTTATAAGACCTAGTATACATGAAAGGGTACTGGTCTACAATACTTTTTTAGGGTCTTCTGACCAGGGAGTCACCAGGTGAACTTTCTTTTCTCCACTAATAAGGTCAAGACAATTCACCAAATCTTGATTCCTTTGGGATGAGATAATATTAACTCTTCTAGATGGGTTTCGTGTTCCTTGTGAACGGTCCCATCGAGCATGCCAAAAATTATTGGGCACTGAATTGCACCAAGTTTTACTTGATACTGTGGTTGTCTATCTTCCTACTTTCTATTTAGGCTTGCACCCGATAGCTGCAGCTCAACACTCAACATTGGAAGGACCAAAATTAGGGTTTCTGATCCAACCTCCAGAGTAGGTTGGTTCCTTGTCAACTTAGCATATTGTTGACACAATTATGCTCAATTAGGGCTTGGAGTTTAGGGTAAGAGAAGGTTAGGGTTAGAGAGATGTAGATATCAGTGGATGGATAGGTTAACAACATTGCATCACCATAAAAAGCTCCCAAAAAACCATATTAAAGACATACATTCAGATCAACCCTTATCCCAAGATAGCTCATTTTAGATATTAAAGCATAACAGAGAAATGTTATAGCAAGCAATTTCAATATCCAAGAAATGATAATCCAAATAGCAGAATTCACCAAAACTAGATTTTACAGAAATGTACTTACTAATAACATAGAACAAACTTCAAAGCAGATTTCAATTACTCATAATAGCTAGTAATCCAAGATAGGCACAAACTAACCATCTAAGTATTCATAGAAATACAACTATGAAATCCGAACCTCTGACATCAAGCATGGAAACGCAGCCTTGAGGTGAAGATCAATGTATTGCTCCTTTCATTCAGCTCTTCAAAAATATTTACAATGGTACAGGCAAACACGCTAGAGCCGACCCTTCAAAATGAGGGTTCGACCTCTACTTATAGTTTTTCATATTACAAATCAAGAAATAATACATCAAATCTTGTTACAACAGCTCAACAAAGAACTTAGCTGGCATTAGCTCATTGGTCAAACCTCCAAGAAATCCGTTGAAAGGGAAACCACCATGGCAGCACGGGTTCTCTACAACTTGTTGGTCGCTCATTAGAACTACAGTTCAGAACATTCCAGATCATGCACTTCCATAGATATTTCTTGGGAGTAGAGCGCCACCATCGATCTGCAACTGCCTCTGGTTTGATCTTCTTGGAAACTCTCGATGCTTCATCTTTCGGCCAATATGTTATAGTTCTGGTGTAGGGACATCCTTTTAAATGGCCCAGATTTAGTAGACTAACCTCCACCATTGATCTTCTTTATCCCATGGTCCAGATTAGATCCGGTATAAGCTGAGAGCCCATCCGTTGGATGACGTCGTTTTACTTAGCAGCAGAACATCCAATCCGGATCTTGGAAATTCGAACCTTGAATCCGCTCTGACCCTTATCTTCTTTTATCTTTTCTAATCCGCATTAAAATATTGATGACGTCACCTCTTCCTTATAACTTTTGTGGATTCCATTCCGGATAGAATGAGCATCTTCCTTAGTCCGGATCCGGAGTCAAGTTCTTACATCATTCCACCATTCCGCCTTATCTTCATTCCGGATAGAAAAAGACTCGTTTATTCTCCGGATTGTCAATCCACACTTTTTCCTTTGCTTACATCATCATCTCCTTGAGACTTTTGTGGATTTGAGGATAACGCTAATCCGGGGTGGAGAACCAAAAGAGTTTTCGGAATCAGGTATATGCAAAAGGGCCATTCCACACTTTTTTCTGCTGACATCACCACCTTTCACAAACTTTTGTGGATTTTGCAATCCTTCTTCAATCCGGACCCGGAATGGAGTTCCCTAGAATCATTTTAAACAAGCAAAACTGCATGACTATTGAGCGGATTCATCTTATCAACCTTGTTCCGGAGCGGAATGGTAGTTTTATCACTTAGTAAAAATTATACAAAATTTTACTAAGTATGTGGCCATTTTGGGCCTACAGGATTAAGTATGCCCTCTTGAATTTTTATCTCCTCGATGATACTAGCCTATGTGAGAGCTTATTCAATTGATCAATATATCTCTAATTGAAGCATCCAAGAGATGGGTTTTAAACAACTCTTGGTGAATAGTTTTATAAGATCTTCCATTGGTAGGGTGAATGGTAATTTGGTAATGACAACCCTCCAATGTTTACCTAAATCATAGATAGACTCATCGTCATGTTGTCTTAAAGCATAAACATTGGACAATGAGACTTTCTTTCTAACATTAAGGATAAAGCATTCAAAGGATTGGTCAACCAATTATTTGAAAGTATAAATACTATGACTAGGCTATTGGTTGTACCACTCTATGGCATCTCCACATAATATATGAGAAAATATTCTAAGTATGAGAGCATTGTCACTTTGGATTCTGAAGCATGAGTGTACAAATATGCTTACAAGATTCTTGAGGTCCTTAGTCCCCTTGAATTTATCAAACTTTGGCACCATGAAATCTATAAGATATGATGATGATGGTACTAAAGGATGAATATATTGGTTAATCAACTACCATAAATTTGACTTCTAGTTTATCATACCATGAGTAAATTGTATCAGCTGATCTATGTGTTGTTGCATAGCCTTGATTCTAGGGTCTTCCCCAAGAATGTGGAAACCCTAAATCATCTGATGATTTTGAGAAGGCATGGTGGAACAATGTTGTGGGGTAACTAGATGGTGATGGGATTGATGATGAGGATTAGGTAAGGTGGATGGAAATTTATGAAGAGGAGATTGAGGATGAATATATGGAGAATGTTGGAATGGGGGCAATGCATGGGGACTATGACTAGGTTGACCTATGGTAATGGCATTGGTATGGTTTATGAGAATGGAATGGGTATTGGTATGGATTGGTGGAGGAGTAGGGATGGAAACCATAGAATATTGTGGTGTCCATGATGGACCTTGGTTAATGAGTATGGTCTAAGTAGAGTTTGGTAGAGGCTTAGGATTCACTTGCACTTACTATTGAGAATTTTGATGCTACTTAAGAAATTTGTTCAAATGTTCCCATGCTTCATGAATTTCTCTATCAAAAATGGAAGGTACAGACATATATGGTATGGAAAATATGATTGGAAAATAAGTTACACTAGGCATGGTAACTTGGGTGGTGGGAACTTGTAAAGCAACATTTACATGTGCTTCATACAAGGGATTAGTGTATGTGGATGTATATGAAGATGGGATAGAAGTGCTAGGAGCACTTGTGTATTAGGAAATGGATACATGAGAGGAGGGTGCAATTGATGCCTCAAAAATAGGGTTAGTGTACACCTAGGTAAATATTGGTGGCTGAGAATAAGCAAGTTCCTATTGTAACGTAGGATATTGACTAGGGGAATCATGGATGGACTCTAAGATATAGTTAACGAATTTGTAGAGAGCCTCTACTTTGGCCATATCTATGTGGGTGATATTGTGGGCAATGGATGGTGAAGATGATTTGGTTTGGGAAAGGGAAGTGTTGTTTTATCTGTATGAAACAATAGTAGTTTGTACAATGTGTGATAGGCATGCAGAAAAATCTATCCATGTCACACTTGAGGAATATACTACAGAAGTGGTGGGGAAGGTGGATGAAGGTTCCATGGAATTGTTTTGATTTAATTCTTTATGTTTATTTCTTGTTAAGACCATAAGAATAAAACCAAATACAAATTTTGTAGTAAAATGAAATGTAGAATTGAAACTTCACATAATCAAATTAAGAAAAATCAATGCGAAGTTTGTTTAAAAAATATGTCTTACCTCATTCATTGATTATCTCATTTTAATGTGAATTTATTTTTAGATTTTTGATTTTGTGTGTTTCAATGTGCTAATCTAAATTATAAATGGGTGAATACTATGGCTAGAATAGGGCAATGAGATTCTTTCTAGTGATAAAATCCAACAAGTTTGCTCAAGGGTAATCTAAGGCATATAGGGGTAAATATTGGTGTATGGAGATGAAATACACCATCACCAAATCTCAAGCAATGGTTGGTGATGAAATCCAACCACTATTTTTTAACATGAAATGAGTGTGTGATTCTTTTTAAAGGTTTCAAATTCTCTATTGTGTACATATAATGTTAAAAAATGATTACTTTTGATAGTCTAGATCAGAATCCAACATCCAAAATACCAATTTTTCCAAAGGATGTAGAGTAAACCACTTAAGACCACTCTCTAAATAGAGGAGGGTTCATCTACTCCTCTCCATAGGGTTTGTCTACTCCTATGTCTAGGTTCGTATACTCTTGACACTATTCCTATTTAGACTTATAAATATAAAAATATCTAACCCTAGGACTAATGAACACAAGCTTATACTGAGAGGGGGGTGAACAGTATAAGGTAAACTTTTACTTTTCTTTCCCAAACAATATTATCCAATGTTATCAATTGCAATATCAATAGTAGTAACAAAGCAATGCATAAATCATCACACACATGAGAGACACAGATTTAACGTGGTTCACCCAATGTGGGTTACATCCATGGAGAAAATATTTCTTATAAATTTTCTCAACAGATCTCTTGGGAACCAATTCCCTATTACAATGTTTATGGACCTCTATCCAAAGGAGACACCAATCCCCTATGCTCAAGTTCGTGGACCTCTATCCATAGGAGACCTCTATCCCCTTGTTAATGTATGGATCTCTATCCATAGGAGACCTCTATCCCCACTACTCTGATTTGTGGATCTCTATCCATAGGAGACCTCTATCCCCACTACTCTTATTTATGGATCTCTATCCATAGGAGAACTCTATCCCCTTTACGTTGGTTCATGGAACTCTATCCATAGGAGACTCCTCCTATTTTATCTAGTTTATGGAACTCTATCCATAGGATACTCCTCTCCTTTGCTCTAGTTCATGGAACTCTATCCACAGGAGAACTCTATCCCCTTTTTGTCTGGTTCATGGAACTCTATCCATAGGAGAACTCTATCCCCTTGTTGGTCTAGTTCGTGGAACTCTATCCACAAGAGACTCCTCTCCTTTACTTTGGTCACTTCCAAAGCTGGTACACACCTCTACTTTGACTCTGCTTCAAGCCTACTCATGAGGCTTACTTAGGTCTACTCACAAATCTATCCAAAACCTATTTCAAGTCTTCTTACAAATATTCTCTCAACACTATCCCAAATTTGCACACATTACATGCACAAATCTATCTTCAAATTTACTTCAAGTCTTCTCATAAGACTTGCTCAAATCTACCTCAAACCTACTTCAAGTCTTCTCACAAGACTTGCTCAAATCTACCTCAAACCTGCTTCAAGTCTTCTCACAAGACTTGCTCAAATCTACCTCAAACCTGCTTCAAGTCTTCTCACAAGACTTGCTCAAATCTGCCATAAATAATTTTACTCTTCTCTACTCTAATACATGCTCAAAACAACTCATAGCACATGCTCAACCAATCCCAAATCTTGCACACAAATGATGTTCAAAATAATGCTTATATCTCTTTCAAAAATGCTTTCTTTAACTAGGCAGTTCAGACATATTCTACCTAGAATTCATTTAACCTATTGAACATATAGAGAATGATATGTACTATCAAATACCCAATATGTTCTTCACATTCACATATCTTGCATTCATCAAATCAGATCTCTACTTCTTGCAAATCCCTTTCAATTCAAATCAAACTAGTGTATAACTTTGCTTCACAAAATTGGTTTATATTCCTTGCAAATTTGCTCTCAAAGATCAAACACAATAATGCACAAATTGCTTCACAAAATTGGTCTCTAACACTTGCCCATTCACATTCAATGTCACTCACATCAATGCCCAAATGCTTCACAAATTCCTTCAACAAGAATGCATAATTTATTCTTAAAAACCCTAGCACAAGTGTTTCCAATTTATTTCAACAAGGATGCACAATTTATCTCACAAACCCTAGCTCAAATAATTCCAACAATGCACATATACAATCCTTATTTCTCCACCTTAATATTCAAAAATATTTTCTCAACTAAACACCTTAAAGAAGGAATAATGTCACCATACCTCTTAGCTTGCTTTGATGAAGATGAGCCCTCAAAACCTATCTCAAAATATTCTATCTATCTTATGCCACTTCAAGGGTTAGTTAGCATAACACTTTTTCAACCATCCACATGAAAACCTCTCCTCAAAAATGTGCACAAAAATATTGCTTTACAACTCCTTTTAATTTCCTAAGACAAGGCTTTTAATCAATGAACAACATCCTTCAAACTTTCTTTCACCATGCAAAAATACACACAATAATTAAACCACAAAACACCTTATAACTCCTACTTGTAAAAGCCACAAATAATTTTCAATGTCATCACCCAAAAACCCTAAGTGCAAAATACATATTTGATTTAACTTTCACACACCTTATTGCTCCTTTATTTCTAAAATTATTTCAACCTTATAAAGCCACAACCAAAATCTGAAATATCATTATGCACACAGAATATTTAATTTCAAAACATCATCCTTATGTCTCCCTAGATCAAGCAATATGCACTCCTTACAAAGCAAAAATTAAACCTTATGTCTCCCTAGATCAAGCACTAACATACCACAAATTTTAATAAAAATTTATGCCCTTACCACGTCTGCCACCACTACCATCAAGAGTCGAACACGAAACCTCACAGAGCCCATGCTCTAGCATGAGCTAGAGTGCCAGCTAGGCTAGCCCACCCACTAGAAATGAATGTGTGCAAAAATAGATTTATCCCTTTCTTCTACCCAAATAAAAATTGCAAAACAAACTACCATGATGATTCGAACTCGAAACCTATCCACTACCAATGCCTTACGCAGGACCCGCCTACCACCTAGGCTAGTTGCCCTATTGGAACAAAGTCATGCACTGTCTCCCCTTTGATTCATTGTCCCTAATTTGAAACATGTGCACTTTGAATTTCCTTCTCCCTCTTCCCTCGATGAATGGCGTTGTCTTCTCCTCACTCTCTTCCCTCAACGAATGGTTGTAAATCGTGCATATATTCTCTAAAAACCTTGCAAAATAATTTTATTTTCCTCCTTAAATATGCATTTGGGATATTTATAAGGAGACATCGATGCTTTTGAAATAATTCAAATATTATTAAGCCCTCCACGATTTCGGTGCCTCCAACCTTTTCAAACTTATATTATAATATTTCAAATATTATAATATTTTTTTAAAACCTTTGGCCTTTGCAAAATAAATATTTCCTTTGATTTATTTTTCTTAATAAATCCTTTTGGCCTAAGTATTATAATATTAAAAATATTATAATATCATCTCTTCTCTCTTAAACCATGGTCTTTATTTTAAACCTTGCCTTTGCATAATTATCCAACCATAGAAGAATGTTTCTGCCATACCAAGCTCTCTTTGACATCAACCTTTGACATCAATCCTTTGACATCAATGACAACTCAATATACTTAATATTTCCAACAATCTCCCCCTTTGTCATTGATGGCAACCCTTTCTAAAAATTTCTTTTCCAACCACTGAATTCCAAATCTGCTCCCCTTGAGAAGCTGCTCCCTCTTACTGATTTCTCTCCCCCTTACTGAAACTCTCCCCCTTTGACATCAATGGCAAAGGGACTCCTTTGGGGCTAAAAAATAAGACTCTTAGCTCAGCCCCCTCACCACCTCCTCTCCTTGAGGTGATTAAATTTGGGGTGGGAGTAAATCTACTCCCAACATACAATGCTCTTTTTCCTTTTCAACCTTCTTTTTCAACACCTTTGTAATCATACCCTTTTGATCCTTTTGAGTGTCCCTGTTCTTGCTTGACTCTAGAAGTTCTAGAAATTCTGTTCTACACCACTTAGCCTTATGCCCAAGATTATTGCAATTGTAACACTTGATGTTGTAGTTCTTGGAAGGTGCAAATGACTTGAAGTTCCTCTTGGTGAAGCCATAATCATTTCTGTCATGAACCCTACAGTGTATAGCTTTATGACCAAAGTGATTACATGAGTAGCAATAGCCTTGAAAGAAATATCCATATTCAAATGAGTTGAAGTTCCTCTTAGTGAAGCCATACTCCTTTCCATGAACCCTGCAATGCATAGCTTTGTGACCAAAACGATTACATGAAAAACAATGCCCTTGGAAGAAATATTCATCTTGTCTTGAAATATCTGGTCTCTTAGTCCTTTCTTTGCCTTCTCTGTGATGGTCCCTGTTTCTTGTTTGTGCATTGTTTTCTTTCTTAGTGAAGCTTCCACTCTTCAACTTATCAACATAGGTCTTAGGTTCTTCTTCAATCTCTTCCTCTAAAACTTCCTTTTCTTTTGAGCTTGAGCTTGACCCTTCTTCTTGTTTCCCTTGTCCTTCTTCAAAACCAAGTCCTGTTTTGATAAATGAAGATCTTTGTGCATTGATAATGTTATCCAAAGCTTTTGAACTTTTCCCAAACCTGTGCAGCTTATCCTTAGAATCTTTCACTTCCATCCTTAGAGAAACCACTTCATGTTCTAACCTTTCACATTCTAATTCCTTTACCTCTAACTTTTCAACCATGACTTCTTTAAATCTCCTTGCCTTAGCTTTTGAGTTTTTGAGATCTTGTAGAAGCTTTTCTTTTATTTCCTCATCTTCTTGAACTTGAGCCTTCAATCTTGAATTCTGCTTTCTAACTCTTTTCAACTCTCTGAGAGCAACAATAAGTTCTTCTTCTAGATCAATTGTGCCTTCTTATTTTTCTGAACCTTTCTCTAGGTCTTCAATTATAGGAGCATCTTCTACTTGGTCTTCAATAGGAGTGTTTTCTTCCTCTTCTATTGCCAAAAATAGAATCTCTTCTTCTTCACTATCTGAGAGTCTTTCATCACTGTCACTTGAAGCACTGCTTGCTCTTTTAACATAGAAACTCTTCTTGTGCCTTTGAAAGAACTTATTTTCATGCTTGCCTTGACCATACCTATTTTTCTTTTCATGCCTGAATTTTCTTTCTTCCTTTTTCTTATAATCCTTTTTCTCTTCACTGCTACTACTTCTAGCTTGTGGATAATTTGATGCATAGTGACCAAAGTCACCACAATTAAAACATTTCATAGTATTTATATCTTTGTGTTTTCTTGAGTCCTTATTTCTTCTCACATAGTTAGCTTCTTCATTACTGCTTGACTCATCACTTGATTCTGGTTTCTTATCTTTTGTCTTCTTTGAAGCTTTGAAAGCTACCTCTTTCTTGGAATTGTGATATTTTTTTGTTCTCATCTCATAAGCTGTGAGAATTCCATGTAACTCATCCATAGTCAACTTATCGAGATCCTTCATCTCTTCTATAGCTGAAACCTTTGCATCATACCTTATAGGGAGTGATCTTAATACTTTTTGAGCAACACTAGAGTCCTCAATTTTGAATCCAAGTCCACGCATGGTATTAACAACTTCATCAACATGAAGTAAGTATCTAGCAATATCTTCCTCATCTTCCATCTTCAACTCTTCAAACCTCCTCCTGTGAGTTTGTAGTTTTGCCAACTTGACCTTGCTATCTCCTTCATATGTTTGCTTCAATTTATCCCATATCTCTTTTGCTGATTTGCATTGCATAACTTTCATAAATTTTGATTCACGTAATCCACTTAAGATTCCATTCATAGCCTTGGCATTATTCACATGTAATTGCTTACCATCCTTATCTATGGGAGGAGTAGTTGTAGGTGTGAACCCATCCTCAACAGATTGCCATGTTTCATATCCTTGTGCCATCAAATAAGTCTTCATCCTCATACTCCAAAAAGCATAATTATTCCCATCAAACAATGGAGCCTTATTTGTTGAAGATCCATTATGAGAAGCCATCTGTGTTCCTATAATATCTTCCTTCAAGCTGTTAGACTTTTTCGAAGGAACCCGCTCTAATACCAATTGAAGAACACAAGATTATACTGAGAGGGGGGTGAACAATATAAGGTAAACTTTTAATTTTCTTTCCCAAACAATATTATCCAATGTTATCAATTGCAATATCAATAGAAGTAATAAAGCAATGCATAAATCATCACACACATGAGAGACACAAATTTAATGTGGTTCACCCAATGTGGGTTACGTCCATAGAGAAAATATTTCTTATAAATTTTCTCAACAGATCTCTTGGGAACCAATTCCCTATTACAATGTTTATGGACCTCTATCC
The DNA here is from genome assembly GCA_028583015.1 of Wollemia nobilis. Classification (NCBI taxonomy): domain Eukaryota; kingdom Viridiplantae; phylum Streptophyta; class Pinopsida; order Araucariales; family Araucariaceae; genus Wollemia; species Wollemia nobilis. Next base: position 911,341 of record JAQPPZ010005005.1, read on the forward strand.
AAAGGAGACACCAATCCCCTATGCTCAAGTTTGTGGACCTCTATCCATAGGAGACCTCTATCCCCACTACTCTAATTTATGGATCTCTATCCATAGGAGAACTCTATCCCCATTTCTCTAATTTGTGGATCTCTATCCATAGGAGACCTCTATCCCCATTGCTCTAATTTATGGATCTCTATCCATAGGAGAACTCTATCCCCTTTATGCTAGTTCATGGAACTCTATCCATAGGAGACTCCTCTCCTTTGCTCTAGTTCATGGAACTCTATCCATAGGAGACTCCTCTCCTTTGCTCTAGTTCATGGAACTCTATCCATAGGAGAACTCTATCCCCTTGTTAGTCTAGTTCATGGAACTCTATCCACAAGAGAACTCTATCCCCTTGATAGTCTAGTTCATGGAACTCTATCCATAGGAGACTCCTCTCCTTTACTCTGGTCACTTCTAAAGCTGGTACACACCTCTAATTTGACTCTACTTCAAGCCTACTCATGAGGCTTACTCATGTCTGCTCACAAATCTATCCAAAACCTATTTCAAGTATTCTTACAAATATTCTCTCAACACTATCCCAAATCTACACACATTACATACACAAATCTATCTTCAAACCTACTTCAAGTATTCTCACAAGACTTGCTCAAATCTACCTCAAACCTACTTCAAGTCTTCTCACAAGACTTGCTCAAATCTACCTCAAACCTACTTCAAGTCTTCTCACAAGACTTGCTCAAATCTACCTCAAACCTACTTCAAGTCTTCTCACAAGACTTTCTCAAATCTACCACAAATAATTTTCTCTACTCTCTCTAATACATGCTCAAAACAACTCATAGCACATGCTCAACCAATCCCAAATCTTGCACATAAATGATGTTCAAAATAATGCTTATATCTCTTTCAAAAATGCTTTCTTTAACTAGGAAGTTCAGACATATTCTACCTAGAATTCATTTAACCTCTTGAACATATAGAGAATGATATGTACTATCAAATACCCAATATGTTCTTCACATTCACATATCTTGCATTCATCAAATCAGATCTCTACTTCTTGCAAATCCCTTTCAATTCAAATCAAACTAGTGTATAACTTTGCTTCACAAAACTAGTTTATATTCCTTGCAAATTTGCTCTCAAATATCAAACACAATAATGCACAAATTGCTTCACAAAATTAGTCTCTAACACTTGCCCATTCACATTCAATGTCACTCACATCAATGCCCAAATGCTTCACAAATTCCTTCAACAAGAATGCACAATTTATTCTTAAAAACCCTAGCACAAGTGTTTCCAATTTCTTTCAACAAGGATGCACAATTTATCTCACAAACCCTAGCTCAAATAATTCCAACAATGCACATATACAATCCTTATTTCTCCACCTTAATATTCAAAAATATTTTCTCAACTAAACACCTTAAAGAAGGAATAATGTCACCATACCTCTTAGCTTTCTTTGATGAAGATGAGCCCTCAAAACCTATCTCAAAATATTCTTTTATGCCACTTCAAGGGTTAGTTAGCATAACACTTTTTCAACCATCCACATGAAAACCTCTCCTCAAAAATGTGCACAAAAATATTGCTTTACAACTATAGACACCTAAAACATGTCATGTTCAGGGAGACTACTCACATAGGCACACTCATAGGTCATGTGACTAAACCTTGGGACCTTCCAAGTGTCAAAAGTGGTTTTTACCACTCATTTGGGGCATTTTCAGCCCATCCAAGCCTGGTCGCTATGGACCAGAGCGGCTATATTCTAGCCGCTGTAGCTCAGAGCGGCCAAACCTTAGCCATTGTAGATGATAATGGCTAAACTTTAAATGCATTTTTCCACCAATCTAGCCTAATCATCGGGTGGAAGTGGTAGTCTACATGCAATAAGGATGAGCGGGGACAACTTTGCATTCCTCCTCACAACCAATCTACATGAAAGACTCAAGTCCAGATTTAGACATCAGTTAACTACCCCTCAAGGGTAGACAAAAGCTCAAATTCTCATGCTAACATCAAGTGCGCATGAGGGATTCAATCCTAGGGTTTGAACATTGACCTAGGGCTTCAAACACTTTATAAGGAGTAAACCTAAAAGCACTAGGGGACCTTATTTTATCAATCAGAGAGAGAGAACATCACATATCAAAATTTTGAATAGGTTGGATCATTGAGGAGAGCTTCTAGAGACTTGGAGAGCTTCCCTTGGAGATCATTTTTATAGTGAAGCCCTATCAGATTGGAGGGCAAATATGAACACATAAGGTAATCATTTTAACATTAGTAGTAAGACTTGAGCCCATAGCCTTTGGATCAATAGAGAGAGATTTCACCTTAGCGGCCATTGTCCTGGATAGTGGCCCGCAACCTAGTCTAGGGTTTAGGTGATAGTTTCTTTTATTCTACTTTCTTCCATGTTTTCATTTCATTAGCATAAGCTTTATTTTAGTTATTTGCATTCATAGTACTAGTTTCATTGCATTTGTTTTCATTATGCTAACAACCTCATCCGGGAGGCAATCTCGGACATCTAAGCGTGTGTTGTTGTTTCATTGATTTCAGGGCTACAGGTTCATCGGACAAATCTACAACATACGAAAGCAAGAGGATCCCTCTAGGAATTAGACCTGGAGAAGGAGGCATCTGTAAGCCCTCATACAGTTCCATGTGCATCATCGAGAAGCCTATAAAGGTGCATCACCCCTTGCTAGGGGATATTTTATACATCTGCTACCCTCTTTGTGTAAAATCATGTATCAAATGAAGGGTATCCCTTAGAGGGATTTATATGTAATCGGATCTTGGAAATATCAATACAAAGCATTCATTCATTTATTTCTTCGCACTTCGGTTATGCATTTATTTTATGCTTTTTCATTTAATATATGTTAAACATTAATAATAATCACAAATAGAGTGAGTGGATGGTGCAGCCGCTTCCCCGAGGTCGCTACAGATGGTGATCATGGTGGGACCCCCACCTAGTTTTTATTTTCTACCACTTTACTGATCCATGTTTTTGTGTGTAGGTCTAGCCCTGTCTACTCTAGTCTACATTACTGTCGACCAGAGCTTGAGTGTAGAAGAAATCAAAATATTGATCCTCTAAGCTGGATTTGAGGTTGGTATAGCTTCTATGATAATTTATGTTCTTTTATCTACTTCTATTTTCCTAAAAATAGTGAACATTAAACCACATTTTAATTTGGAAAATTAAGGAAGGAAAGGAAAGAATTTGCATCTGGTGCATCTTAGAGTTTTTTTAGATTTCCACTAGGCGTTGCTAGGAACAATGACTTATGCTTGTAAATTCTACCCTAGAATCTAGCATGCTAGGAATTATGTGTTGGTTTGCTTGCTTTGAGGCCCTGCTAGAGGCCATATTTGCACAAAGTAGAGTACATTCATGAATCTCATACTAGTTATGCATATTTTATGAAAAGTGAAACATCATTCATATCAGGCATATAGGAAAGAGTCATTTCTGTTGTATGATGCATTTTACTTTATGCAAACTTAAAATGAACCCCACACACATACGCATGTTTTAAACATTGGAGAGTTGGATTTCATCACCAACCTTCAATTCAGTCCGATGACATTGGCATTCATCTCCTTCCACCGGCTTGCCCCCTAGATCTTCTTAGAATGGAATTGGGAACTTCTTCATAGTGGTACTAAGTTACTCATGTTCAAACTATCTCCCACTATTGGAACAATTGGTTCAGAGTGGAAGAGCTAGGTGAACCCCCCACTGGGACTTCAGTGGTGTACCCTAGTCTCTTTTTGAGAAAATCATGTTTGGCATGGGTGTTCTTGATTCCCACTATGGATGAGTCTCCTTATTCTAAATCCAAAACAAGAGCAAGAAACAAGAGCAACAACATATCAAAGACACATCAAATAGTTTAGGGCACACATAAATTGGTAATCAAGATAAACACTTGCTTGATATTGTTTGGCCACATCTAAATTGCAATCCAAAAAACTAATTCACAAGCACAATGGTCAAAACCAGAAGTAAACATCCTTGGTCCAATACCGAGGGAGAATCTGAAGCAACACATACCCATAGGTGAAGTCATAGTAACATTGAACCACATGCTCATAAGACCATGAGACATAGTTCCATGAGTCTATGGGGTGATAATTCAACCCTTGGGGGCTCTCCTCGAGAAACCCCAAATAGGGAGTCAAATCATGGAACTAAATCACAAAAACACAAAGAGGCCTCATGACCATCATCATCAAGGAGACACGAGGAAGCCTCAAGGCCTTCCTCTAAACACACAGAAACTTCTCAAAGACATGAGGAGGCTTCAAGAGCTTCCTCCTCACATGGACATAAGGAGGGTTCTAGACCCCATTCTTCACATAGGGATGATGAGGTTTCCCCATATCCATCCTCATGGAGGGTAGATAGGGCCACAAAGCCCTCATCACCAAAAATACACACAAGAGTCACAACATCTCAAACTTCACATGAGACATTGAGAACAGGTCTACCCACTGAAGGGCAAGAAACTAGAGCTACATCCAATCATAGACATCAAACAGAAGATACCCTTCACACAAGAGGAAGGATTCCAATAGATTATGACCTCATTGGAGAAAATGGTACCCCAAGGGATCAGCCATGGAAAACAAGATAGTTAGATGAGTTGGATCGGTTGCATCCGAGGCCACCTCCCAGAACCATAGTCACAGAAAATTTTGCATCTAGAAGTTCATGAACTGTTACTTCTAAATGCACCTCTCAACCTGGGGATGCTTCAGAATGACTCCACAAGTCTCATGTAGAGTCTGACCATAGAGACACTTATCAACATACAGAATAGATTACAGTAGCTAGCAAGAGCAAAGAAATAATAGAGACCTCTTCGAGGAATCTATGAATCAAAACCACAAGAACAGAATCAGATAAACATGAGTCCTCTTCAACAGTACAATATGACCGCATGCGATGGTTAGAAAATGTGTTGTATAAAGAGTGAGAGCTAGTGGAAGCTCTCAAGCATGACAAACAAAGAGAAAGGCTTTTGCACCAACATGAGCAACGTCTTAGAGAACAAGCTGAGCAACTAGCTCGCATCAATTTACAAGCCAATGACAATGGTCATCAAAGAGATAAATGCACTGACTCACCAAGAGAGGGGTGCAATAGACAACAAGAAATCCCACAACAAAACCACCACTCAAATTATGAACAACATCAAACTGGTGGAGAAAGGGTAGATATGATAAATCAGGATCAAGCACATCCTGAATCCCCTCATAGGAGGGAAGAGAATAGAACAAGTCAAATGCACATAGAGTTACCTCCATTACCACCATGAGGGGGCCTACAAGAAGAGGAACTCCTCACCTCAAAGGCATTCTAGGAACTCACTAAAAATATGAAGTCCTTTGAGAAACAAGAAATGAAGGGAACCAACCAACATTGAGTAAAATACACAACCAACCATTATGCCCATCGGTCCCTAGCCCTACATATCCTAAGCATTTTGAGATGCCTAGGTTAGAAAATTTTAAGGGTGAAGAGGATGCACAAGAGCATATTACCAATTTTATCAATGCATGTTTTCATATTGAAGACAATGATGCTCTTATGCTAAGGACTTTCATTATGACATTTTTGGGCGTTGCCACTCAATGGTTCAACCAACTGCCCAAGCACAACATATCCAATTTTGAACAACTAGCAAACACATTCCTAAAGCATTTCTCCTTTGGTTCTAAAATAAAGGTGAACCTTTTAGACCTGGCCAACCTAAAACATTATGACGATGATCCAGTAATGGAATATGGGGATAGGTGGAGAAAAGTCATGGTAAAGTTATCATTCTCCATCCCCATAGAAGAAATTGTCTGCATGTTCACCAAGAGTTGTTCTAAACATATTTCCCTCTTGCTACAACTTCAACAATATCCTTCATTTGAGGAAGCCTTGGCATAGGCCAAACTCATTGAAGACATAAAAGTAGATGAGGGAACCATCAAGCTCCGAAACAAGGAGTGGAACAAAAATGGCAAAAATGACAAATACAAGCAGAAGCAGGCAAACCCTGCTCTAGTTAATCAAGTAGTATTGGCTGCACCTAAGGATGGGGCTGCGCAGCAACCCTAAAATTATCAAGCACAACCCCCACCAGCCAATTATGATCAAAAGAACAATCAGGGGTGAAACAGAGAATGCAAGCCACCTCGCTATTTTACACCTCTATCAGAGTCAATGCAATCAATTTTCAACCAATTGAGCGAGGCTGGGAAGATCAGATTTCTAGATGTACCTCTTATAGATCCCAACCATCCTAAGCCAAAAGGATATAGGGAAGATCAATTTTACCCTTATCATAGGATACCGAGGCATAATATTGAAGTTTGCATTGGTTTCAAACATCAGGTGCAAAACATGATTGAGGTAGGAGAACTTAAAGTTGACAACCCATTGGCTCTCGATAATAGAGATATGGGCATATACAAAAACCCGTTGCCCAACCATGAGGTCCCTAGAGGGCAAGGTGCCCAAGTCAATCAGGTCCGAATTGATACACCTACCCATGGGTGCATTGGGATGGTTGAAATTGTCAATATAGCTACCAAGACTAGATGATATGGTCAACCACAACCTCCTACAGCTCCTATTAATGTCCCAGCTACACCCAAGTAGAGGCAGGGGTAGAACAACCTTCTAGGTCCACCAACTCGACCTATGGTAACTATTTGGAGTAGACTAGAGCAAAATTTACAAATGACTCCAACTAAGCTATCTATATATGAGCTCATACAATAGTCCCCAAAGCACAGGGAGACTTTGATGGAGATTTTGAGATCAATTGAGCTCCAACCACAAGATCCAAATGCATTCACTTATTTTGTAGGACAAGTACAAGAATGTCAAGAACCTATAATCCGATTTTATGATCATGAAATTAAGATAGTGTCTACTGCCTTACTAGACCCTCCACTGCACATTGTTGCATCAGTCAATGATTTACATTTTAAGAGGGTCTTGGTCGATATGGGTTCTTCAATCAACATCATCACAACAACAACAATAGAACACCTTAAGATCCCCAAGTCAAATATCATTCTGAGAGCCTACACATTAAGAGCTTTCAATGATGCTTTATGCAATACTATGGGAATGATAGTCCTACCCATCAAGGTAGGGCATAAGACCATCCCTATGATGTGTCATGTCTTGGAAGGGGCCATGCAATACAACATCCTCCTAGGGCACCCTTGGATAAGAGATATGAAGTGTGTTCCTTCGATTTTACACCAATGTGTCAAGTACGTGCATGATGACAAAGTCTATGTGGTGTTGGCTGATGAAGAGCCATTCAAATATGTCCATCAAGTGGATTTTCTAGGAGAATTTATAATTCCCTCTACCCACTTGTATGTAGGACCTTCATCTCCAACTACACAACTAGATAACAAAGACAAAGGGGTACATAAAAACCCAGACACATCAACACCTCATCTTGCACCCAAAATGACTAATGCTTCTAAGAGACCATCAACGTCTAAACCAAAAGACAATCAGAAGCTAAAGGTACCCATAGTTGAGGAAGGAAAGCCCAAGGAAGTGCTAACCATAGGCATTGAGAAAATTCCAAGTCCCATGGAAGAAGAAGATCTCCAAGATCAAGCTGAGGAGATACTAGAACCCGCTTCGCCAATGTCTATAGGATCATCCACATCACATGCGACAATACACTTGGCAAGTATAGGGATAGGAGAGTATCTTGTGTAGAACATAACATTTATGCCCATCATAGAGTCTGCACAAGACATGGGATGACCAAAAGACCTAAGACCACCAGTGGGAATAGTGGTTCCACTTGGAATCCCTCCCAACCAGACCAATTTTATCTATGTTAGCCTAGACTACACCCATAAGTCTACAGACATAGAAGAGGACAATGATGAACTATTCACTATTAATGTTCATTACCTCTCTAATCCTGAGTTTGCTCTAACCTATTTTGAACGTTGCCATTGGCATGGTTACGGTCTTGGTATATATGAGCAGGGGCGTAGGCGGCCATTCGAGCCACAATACCAGCTTCCTCTGATAGGTTTGGGTTAGGCTATCACATCAGAGGTCGAGATGACTCTCTAGCAGTAGCCTTGGATAGATTAAGCTTGGGGTTAGGAGAAGACATCAATTTTATTCCTTATCACCCACCAAGTACAAGATATCCGAGCAACAGACAAGTGGTTATGGTAAACATACCACCTCCCAAGACTTATCATCCAAGCTCCACAATTGATGCCATCCCAATAGGTTGCAACTTGTGGGATGAAGAGCGAGAAGGAAATAGATACGAGGCAAATGATGATGAAGCACAGACAAGCTTAGCCTATCATGGGCCTCACTATTTACAAAGCCTTGCCTAGTCCAGCCATAATGAGAGTGGGTACATATCGGATGAAAGTGGCTATGAGTCAGAGGACTCAATAGAGAGAGCCTACCTAGGGGCAAGGCAATGGCCCCATGACTTGGGGCAACATACTAATGCAAATGGCATCTTCATAAGTGATGAAGAATATGAGGATGAGATAGATATGGCCTACTTAAGGCCAAGAGATGTACCCCTTATCTTGGGGCCACATACCAATGCTAATGGTTTTTGGATAAGTGATGATGACTTTGATGATGAGACTGAGATGGCTTATCTTGGGCCTCACCACTTATGGTAAGTCAACATACTGGTAGAAAGAGAAGTGGTACTTCATGCCATAGACCCTAGCTTACAATTTTTGGGGAGACCTATCGACTTAAATGTCATTCATCATATGGTCAATCCCCTTCACCTACATTCAGAGAGCTCTTAGAACCCAATGATCCTATTATCCAGCCTACTCATGGGCCAGATCCAGAGATTCCTTTTCCTCTAGAGCCTCATCATGAGTATGGAGGAGAAACCTCTGAGACAATATTTCACCCATGTGGTCCTAGAGATTTCATTCCATCCATCAATACGATCTCCATTGATTTGACCACTCCACTTCATAACCCAGTGGATCCTACTAAACCACTATGTCTTGATACAGAGGCTATTGATTGGGATCATGTTGATTCACCCATAGAGCCTGAAGACCTTTTCTCTAGCGAAGAGGTGTGGCAACCATTTCATTTTGCATCAGGATGTGCATATGATGTATTCCATGCCGGCTTGGATTCTGAGTCAGTAGGACCTATAAATCCCATCGATGACATTCATTTGATACCCATGCCTCACCAGCTGGAGGATGGGTCACATATGGCTATAGAAGTGACTTTCGAGATGGACATCAGTGATGATCCTACTCAACCAAAGAAAGTCAAGTTCAGAGAAAGTCTATCTCCAGAGGAACAAGCCATCATAATTCCTCTCCTTAAAGAGAGGCCAAATATTTTTCTTGGACTTACAAAGACATGCCAAGGATTGATCCAAAGTTAGTTGTTCACAACCTTTCATTGGATCCCATGAAGAAGCCAATCAAGCAAAAGTTGAGGAAAATGCATCCAACCATCACTTTGATGGTGAAGAACGAGTTACAAAAACTATTGGATGCGATTTTCATAGTTCCCATCGATTATCCCGAATGGGTTTCGAACATGGTGCCCATGGGAAAACCAGATGGAAGAGTCCACATTTGCATAGATTTTAGAGACTTGAATAGGGCAACTCCGAAGGATTCATTCCCATTGCCAAACATAGATGCTCTTGTTGATGCCACTATAGGTCATGAGATGCTCTCCCTAATGGATGGGTTTTCTAGATACAATCAAATCTGAATCAAACCCGAAGACCAACATAAGACTACTTTCATTACTCCATGGGGAACATTCTATTACAAGGTGATGCCATTTGGCCTAAAGAATGTTGGTGCCACGTATCAATGGGCCATGACATACATATTTCATGACTACATGCACACAATCTTAGAAGACTACATGGATGACTTGCTAGCCAAATCTTTAGTATGACAAGAGCACGCTGAGATCCTTACGAAAGTCTTTGATCACCTCATTGAGCACAACGTCAGATTGAACCCTAAGAAGTGTGTGTTTGGCATGACTTATAGTAAGCTCTTAGGTTTCATCATTTCTAAGAGAGGCATTGAAGTCGATCCTACAAAGGTAAAAGCTATAATGGAAATGGCCGCCCCTACCAACATTAGGGAGTTAAGAAGCCTACAAGGCAAGGTAGCATCCATCAAATGGTTCATTGCGCAATTATCAGACAAGTGTCGACCCATGAACCGGTTGCTACGCAAAGATGTCCCATTTCATTGGGATGAAGAGTGCCAACAAGCCTTTGCAGAGATCAAAACTTACCTAGAAACACCACCAGTATTGGCTCCACCAAGGCCAGACGTGCCATTTTTACTATACATATCGGCTACTGATTTTGCTTTGGGCACCATGTTGGCCCAAAAGAATGCACAAGATAAAGAGCAAGTCATATATTACATCAGTCGCACCTTGGTGAGTTATGAGCTAGGATATGCGTATGTAGAAAAGTTGTGTTTAGCAATGGTCTTTGCAACCAGAAAGTTGTGACACTACATGTTGAGCCATACGACTTACGTTATATCAAAACAAAATCCTTTGTAGTATATGATGAACAAGACCTATCATAATACATGTACTACAAAGTGGATCATGCTATTGATAGAATTTGATCTAGAGTTCATAAGCCAAAAGTCCATCAAGGGCCAAGTCATAGCAGATCAATTAGTAGAGGCACCTCTTCAAGATAGCAAGCCTCTCACCATAGAATTGCTGATGATGCGGTCTTCACATTATCAGATCCGCCAAACTCGAAGAGCCTAAAAAGAAAGAGACATGGCATTGTTCTTTGATGGTTCAAAGTGCGAGCAAGGGGGGAGTAGGGATAGTCTTTATCACACCATAGGGTGCTCCATTGCCCTTATCATTCAAGTTAGACTTCCCATGCACAAACAATAACATAGAGTATGAGGCCTTGATCTTGGGACTCCAAACAACCATTGCAATGGGCATTAAAATATTGAATATCTTTGGTGACTCTTTGCTCATAGTTAATCAAGTCAAAGGATTGTTCCAATGTAGGTGCCCACTCCTGAAAGCTTACAAGGAGCTTGTTGACACTTACCTAGCCCGACTAGAATGGTATGACATCGAGGCAATCCCTCATACATCAAATAGATTTGTAGACACCATGGCATCTTTGGGATCCTTAATCCCTCAGAATCTATCTACTGATTTCATAACCATTCATGTCAAAGTGCTCGTATATTCAGCAATACAACGTGAGGTTATTGACAACCTAGAGTCAATCAACATGATCCAGACCGAACCAAATCAGGATTGGTCCTTCAGAGCTAGAGCTTTCTTGCAAATGACACCTTGGGAATCTTTGATCTCTCAAGGTCCTATGGAGTGTGGTACAACCATCCACCATAGGGTGATTTCTCAATCTATGTTCACAACTTCTAGATCACAGGAGGGGCATGTCATTTTATCCATAGAAGTCATGGCTTATCAGGATTGGCTTTCCCAATTATGAGACTTCCTAAAACTTGGAATAGTACCGCAAGGCCTATCGCATGCTGAAATATGAGCATTTAAATAGAAGGTGATGAGATATATCTTGCTAGGAGAGATCCTTTATAGACGAGGCTATGATGGAATGCTCCTTCATTGTCTTGAGCCCCAAGAAGCATCCTGGGCAATTTTGCAAGCTCATGATGGTACATGTGGTGGTCACTTCAGTGGCATGGCCATCGTTAAGCGCATCTTGAGAATGGGTTACTATTGGCCCACTATGGAAAAATACTATTGTGAGTATGTCAAGAAATGTGTTAAGTGCCAGCATCATGCAAACCTCACTCACTTGCCATCACAAGCCTTGCAACCCATCCAGGAAGCATGGCCCTTCTCATAGTGGGGACTAGACTTAGTGGGGAAGATTTCACCCCCATCCTTAGGTCGACACATGTTCATCATAACAACCACTGAGTACTTCACCAAATGGGTCGAAGTGATCCCCTTGACATCGACAACTGGACCAAGGATTGTGGAGTTTATACTCCATAATATCATAAGTCATTTTGGGGTCCCTTCGAAGATAATATCAGATAATGGGCCATATTTCAAGAACAAAAATGTGCATGCTTTAATGAACAAATATCACATTCAACATAATTTTTCAACACCCTATTATCCACAAGCAAATGGGCAAGCAGAAGCCTCAAACAAAACAATAGTCTCCATCTTGAGGAAAATAGTGAAAGATAATCATAAGGACTAGCATTTACAATTGCCTTTGGCATTATGGGCATACAGGACTAGTGTGCGGATGCCCACTAGGGCAACACCATTTTCACTTGTATATGGCACTGAGGCCATCATGCCCCTAGAGTTGGAGATTCCAACCCTACGCATAGCATTGAAAGACTTCATAGATGATGACACCATGCGACAAGGCCACCTTGATCAATTAACACTTCTTGATGAACGTCGAGTCAATGCCTTGGAGCATCTCCATATTTATCAAGATCACCTTGCATGAGCTTACAATAGTAAAGTCCACTTGAGAGAATTCAAATTTGGGGATCTTGTGCTCAAAGAAAACCAGCAAAACTCAAATCTACCACCGCACCTACGAGACAAATTTATGGTAAACTGGATAGGCCCCTACATGATTTCAGAAAGGGTTGGGCCTAGGGCATATCGCCTCACATCATTGGATGGTGTTGAAGAGCCTGAGCCTCTCAATATCATTCATTTGAAGATATTTTATACATAAAATACAAAAACATTCAAATATGTCATAAAATACAAAAACATTCAAATATGTCATAAAATACAAAAACATTCAAATATAATCATAAAATTAAAAAAATAAAAATTAAAAATCAAAAAATTCAAAATTCAAAATCAAAAAATTCAAAAATACATAAAAATCAAAAATGCAACAAATTCAAAACATAGTTCAAAATTCAAAAAATCTCCAAGGGTATCTTCACACCGCTTGGTCAAAATTCAATCAAAAATGCTCCAAGGGTATCTTCACACCGCTTGGTCAAAATTCAAATTCAAAATGCTCCAAGGGTATCTTCACACCGCTTGGTCAAAATTCAAATTCAAAAATGCTCCAAGGGTATCTTCACACCGCTTGGTCAAAATTCAATAAAAAATGCTCCAAATATGGCTTCACACCACTTGGTCAAACTCTAAAATCCCCAAAGGCACAATAAGCCCTTTGGTCAAAATACAATAAAAATACAAAAACAATGCAAAAATAAAAAATACAAAAATAGTTGCATCTCACATCTGCATCCATATAGTTGCATTACATCAAACATGCATATCCATTGCATTTGCATATGTTATGATCACACTCTTACAAATGATGCCACAGTTTGTATCACAACCACAAATACACAAGTCCACCTTCATCCATTCATCCATGTGTGTAACTATGTTTTTCAACACAACCATATCATGTTGCTATAAGGAATAGGCTAAGATTTTTCGATCATTCAACCATATCTAGTGGTCTTATCAATTTTTGTGAGAAGCCATCTTGATTAGTAGAGAGTAAGGTCTAGTCATGAATGCCTCAGATATTCAGGATCCTATCACTAATTAAAAACACTAAAATCCTAGTTGGTACAAGGGAAATATGAAAGTTGCATAAAGTGGTCTAGGTTACCTTAAGTGAAAAGGATCTTCCTTGCTTATCCCCCTATGTGACCGGTTCAAAGGTGCTGAGAATTGGCAAAAGGACAAGTTCTACCCTACCTAGAAATGAGTGATTATCATCACTACATAAATCCCTTGCTTTCATTAAAACAAGCAAAAATCTTGAAACAAAGCACAAATTCAAAATTCCAGTTTCCAAAGTCATAATTCAAAATCCCAAAATCAAGCAACAATCAAAGTCAAAACAAACAAGTGAATTTCATCCTTACATAAATCCCTTGCTCAAGAAAAAAAATCAGTCAAAAATAAATAGTGATTTTCATCACTAAGTATGAGCAAGTATCCCAAATGAAATGAAGAAAAGAAGGGAATGGAACTTGAATCCCTAGAATTCTCAGCATTGCACAAAACCGGAAGGTGATCCCTATTACAGGTTTGGTGTACAACCATGCCTAGCAATGGTGGTATCCTTACGCATGATGATATGTCTATCACAATAGCATTTTGCATTTGTGTAGACCAATGTTTGCATGTGGATGAGCTAGCTTTAAGTAACCCAAAGCCACCTAGTGGTATAATCCAACTAAGTCCAACACAGGATAAGATGAACAATTGAGGATCCACGATCTTAGAAATGGGCTGAAATAATCCCGCCTGACATCGGAGGAAATGCTTGAGTTCTATCTAAATATATTCATTTGCACACATAGGGATAATGAATCCATAGGTCCATGATGAAAGCCTTGCTTCTTCAAAAGTCTAGTATGGTCAGTACACAACTATTGATAGAATAACTAGAGTGTTTGAGTCCCAGGAAAAGCCTCAAAATTCCTACATAGCAACAAGTCATATCATTCATCACATCATCAATTTTATTTCCAAAATTTGTAAATTAAGGGGTATAAACAAAGTAGGCTAGATACCGGATAGATGTTAGAAATAATATCTACATGACCACTGACTATTTTGAACCTTTTAAATAACATAAGCTTTATCAAGAAATTACATACATACACACCAATACATTTCACATATGAATGCCCAAATAATTAGTTCTTGTGATAAGAATGATTATTTACATTCATGATTGTTATACTTTCTATGGTATCACCCATTTAGATTGTTGAAATCATATCATATGCATTCCTTATGTTTTAAGTGATTAAAGCATACAGGTTCATTCACATTAGATTAAGCATCATATAAACAGTGCATGACACATTGCATTTACCATATCATAACATAAGTTAGATGCATACAATTAAATCAAAATTAAACATGCATCTAACAAAAACATTGCATCCATAAATACATAATGTCATAAATCATCCATCCATATATAATATCACATCATTGCATTCACCCATACATAGAATCATAAATCCATCATCAAATCAACTCATGATACATCACATCATGTCACAATAATCAAATCATATAAGCATCTACATAAACACATACATAAGCATCCATCTCAAATCCATATCATCATAAATATCATCTATCATCTAACACATATATCAACTCATCATAATGCCATCATCACATCACATAAATAAAACAAAAACATAAGCAATAAATGACACACATAATGAAGCATAATGCAAAGTCTCATATAAATATGTGTGTCTCAAAAGATGTCTCAGAATGTGTATCTCAAAGTGCATGGATATACAAAATTACCCGAAGGCTACAGTCATAATAGGTCAGCTGACCTCAAAAATAAAATCCTACAACATCATCAATCAAATACTAGGCTGTGCCCCCTACAGCACCACCCCCTATGGATGGATCTCGGGTGGAACGGTGTGAGCCTCTGGCCTCTCTATGTGAGTCCAGGTCCTCTGGCTAGGCCGGATGGAAGACTACCCTGAGGTAGAGCACCCACTAGCCTGTGATCCACCTACATCTATCCTCTCCCTAGGAGTGGCTCCTAGCCTCCTGATCTACATCTCGAGAGAAGCAATATGGCCTACATGACCAACAATCATCACCTCATACTCATCTAGCAAACCTACATCTACCTGATATCTACCCCTAGATCTATCCCTATAGAGCCCTGAGGTGTGGAAGGATCAACAACCACCTACATCCTAGGAGCACCACCCCCAATAGCAACCTATAGAGCCTGTATCTAAGTAGTGAGCTACTCTATAGTAGCATCCCATTGTACTATAGTAGCATCTCTAGGCAATGATAGCATCATACTATTGTACCTAGATCTTGGCCGACTAGAGCTCGACCTCTACATCATGCAACTATACCCTTAGAGGAGAATCTCTCTCCTCAAAATCCAACTCCTCATCCTCCTCCTTAGGAGCCTCCTACTCCTCCACTACCACCTGCTCTATCGAATGGCCCCATACCTCAGTCCTAGCTTAGACTCTATGCCCTACTAGATCTACCCCATCTCTACCATCATCCTCATAGCCCAGACTACCATCACCATGCCACATCCGATCACCCCACCACTACACAAATGCATCTGTAACTCCCCCAACAACTCATGGGTCAACTATTGGGGCATCCTCCTCATCGGCCAACTCTATGATATGTGGGGAGGGAGGTCTCTCTCTGCTTCGATGCACCTATACAAGAATGGGACAAGTGGCACATCCTACTATAAACCATACTAAGAAGAACCCGAGAGTAGAAGAAATACTCCCTGATGCCAACCTTGTGGCCAATGAGCCACCGCTCATACCATATCCTAGCTATAAAGTTGGGTGGATCATCCCAAGTTGGGCACTCATAATATGGGTGCCACATGATGGCTTAGCCTACAACCTAGTGAAAGTAGTAGTATAATGGGAGAGCTCCCCCACATGAGGGTGGCTCTTGCGCTCCTCATGCTCTCGAGCCCACCTGGAAGCATAGCACTACATCCTAGCATCAATAACTATGATCTTAGTGGGGAGTCCTCTGGGATGATCCACGCTGATATGCTCCCATCCCCAGACCTAGAGGAGCAAGCTGCAACCAATGCTGATGTGGCCCCACCGGTGGATGTGATACAACTCATCATAACACTATGCTAGCAGAGACCTACCCCATGCATAGATGATCACCTACTCACTATCCAACAAATCTTGAACCATCATGAGGAGGTTCCATGAGAACCTCAAACCTGAGCAATCCAGAATGAGAATGTTGTTGATGACCATCAGCAATACTACATGCCTCTCCGAGAAGACATGCTCCCTATACCAACGTATAACAGAAACACCACTAGACTTGGTGTCCTCAAAGGCAGCCACTGCATGATCACCGAACACCCTAGAAAAAATTGCATCATGATCATTGGTGGCCGAAGAGATGATGGCCACTCCATCAAAGGGGATCCAAAAAATCTTGTATACATCCTCCGGTGTGATAGTCATCTCACCGGTAGGAATATGGAAAGTATTCATCCTAGGGTCCCATCGATGAACCAGGGTAGTAAGGTAGGCCTGGTCCGACATGATCTGGGGTAGCCGAATGACATACTAGAGGTCATGAGCCTTAAACCAGGCCCAATCCATAGCATCAAGGAGTGGGATAAGGTCATTAAGGAGTTTTGGGTCCCGAGCCCGAGTAGTGAGAATCTAAGAGCAAAAATCAAAGGTATAACTACAATGCATCTAAGGCATGAATCACAAATAAAACATGAAAAATCATGCACATAATGATAAACTATCCTAAGTCTGAGTAAAAGAGGAATAAATGCACCTAATCATGTAGCACAATGCAAGAAAGCAGCTCAAAATTTCAAAAAAATTAGCATAATCACCTTGCAAAATCCAAAAATTACAAAATTTAACTAAGGCATTTGGTCGTTGTCACCTACAAGGCCAGAAACTGGCCACTGAGGACAGCAACAACCAAACCCCAATGGTCAAATTTTTGACCATTGGGATTCAAATCTAGTCGCTCTGAGCGACAGGCCAAACCACAGGCCAAGCTAGCCGCTCTGAGTAGCAGCCGATGGGCGACATTGCAGACATGTGCACCCTAGGCCAAAAATGACAAAAAATTGAAAAATTAACAAATGGGGGCAAGCCCACCAAAGAAAAACAAAATCTAAACCTATCTACGGATTCAGTTCATTGCCAACAAGTTTAGTGAGGTTCATTTACCAGTTAATTAGTGAGGTTCAATTTTACCCAAAAAAAGTAGGGTCAAGGTTTGAGAGAATACCCGAGAAGCTCCAGCTCCTCCACTTGCAGATGTCTCTCCCTATGCAGCCATAGTCTCCAATGCAACAACACTCCAAGACGCAAATGTCACTTTCTCGTCAGAGCTCTAGAAAGCAAAATGATAGCTATAAAAATGAAAATTCAAAACCCTAGATTCCTTTTGTACTCCTCAAGTCACGCTTTGGCCATTGCTAACATCAATGACCCAAACTTCATGGCCGCTCAGGGTGAGAGTGGCCATAGGCTGGGACTTAGTGGCCATTAGACCTGACAACGGTTGGAGGCACAGGGAAAACCAGGCAGATTCCTTCCAGGAGGAATAGTAAAAAAATCAAATAAGCATATTTTGATGGTCCCTGATCATCAAAATGATCAAAATAACAAAAAAATCACATAAAAACAAATCTCGAGTAAGCTTCATATTCAGTTACTTACTCTATCAACTCGATGGTTGCAACGATTTGCACTCCATGCAACTTGGTGAGATGAGTAAGTTACCATAGAGCTACTCGGGGAAAATTATTCATTTTGGAATTACGATGCATCACCTCAACCCCGAAGAAGATCAAGATGGTCGGACTGCTCCATGGGTACGATGGAATCATCCTAATTCTCTTATGACACCAAAAACACTGAGCCAAGTGATGCAATACAAGCATAAATAGAATCACTCATCCTAACTCCCTAAGAAGGCTATTTGTGGTCGGACCGCTCCTCGAGATAGGGATGAGTGATCATCATAAACAATTGAAATCACACTTGGATGGGGGTTTGCCCATTAAAAGAACAAACAACTAGAAAGGAACCAAAGCTAGTCAAAGTGGTCAAGCGACTTGTCGCTTCATTCATTGCCTTTCCCTCACCAATTCATTTGTGTGAGGGGGTAGTTCAAATCTTCAAATAATCATAATCAAAGTCAACCAAAGATCACTCGATCATATCAAAATTGTGTTCATCCTACGAATCATTGCATACAACTCTTACAAAACTTTCCCCCATTTGTTGGGTTCATAAGCAAATATGACATCTTCAATTTGTAGCTCTCCTCCGATCGGATCACATTGTAGTGACATAAGCTACCCGATTGTGTTTGAGGAATGAGTGCAAGTGGACATGTGCAAGCCCTATGCTAAATTAAGCCTTCAATCAGGTTGAAGCAATGATTCAAGGATGCGTGTCATCTTGCATGATTGGGCCATCCAACATTGATCAGATCAATGATCATCATACACCCTACAAACATAGCAGTCTACGTTTTTGCTCTGCGTTGTGTCTTTCACTCAGTGCATCACAAAAAGGGGCATCTGTAGACACCTAAAACATGTCATGTTCAGGGAGACTACTCACATAGGCACACTCATAGGTCATGTGACTAAACCTTGGGACCTTCCAAGTATCAAAAGTGGTTTTTACCACTCATTTGGGGCATTTTCAGCCCATCCAAGCCTGGCCGCTATGGACCAGAGTGGCTGGATTCTAGCCGCTATAGCTCAGAGTGGCCAAACCTTAGCCACTGCAGATGACAGTGGCTAAACTTTAAATGCATTTTTCCACCCATCTAGCCTAATCACGGGTGGAAGTGGTAGTCTGCATGCAATAAGGATGAGCGGGGACAACTTTGCATTCCTCCTCACAGCCAGTCTACATGAAAGACTCAAGTCCAGATTTAGACATCAGTTAACTACCCCTCAAGGGTAGACAAAAGCTCAAATTCTCATGCTAACATCAAGTGCGCATGAGGGATTCAGTCCTAGGGTTTGAACATTGACCTAGGGCTTCAAACACTTTATAAGGAGTAAACCTAAAAGCACTAGGGGACCTTCTTTTATCAATCAGAGAGAGAGAGAACATCACACATCAAAATTTTGAACAGGTTGGATCATTGAGGAGAGCTTCTAGAGACTTGGAGAGCTTCCCTTGGAGATCGATTTTTGTAGCGAAGCCCTGTCGGATTGGAGGGCAAATATGAACACATAAGGTAATCATTTTAACATTAGTAGCAGACTTGAGCCCATAGCCTTTGGATCAATAGAGAGAGATTTCACCTTAGCGGTCGTTGTCCTGGATAGTGGCCCGCAACCTAGTCTAGGGTTTTAGGTGATAGTTTCTTTTATTCTACTTTCTCTTTCATTTCATTAGCATAAGCTTTATTTTAGTTATTTGCATTCATAGTACTAGTTTCATTGCATTTGTTTTCATTAAGCTTATTCATTGCTAACAACCTCATCCAGGGAGGCAATCTCGGACATCTAAGCGTGTGTTGTTGTTTCATTGATTTTAGGGCTACAGGTTCATCGGACAAATCCACAACATACGAAAGCAAGAGGATCCCTCTAGGAATCAGACCTGGAGAAGGAGGCATCTGTAAGCCCTCATACAGTTTCGTGTGCATCATCGAGAAGCCTGTAAAGGTGCATCACCCCTTGCTAGGGGATATTTTATACATCTGCTACCCTCTTTGTGTAAAATCATGTATCAAATGAAGGGTATCCCTTAGAGGGATTTATATGTAACCGGATCTTGGAAATATCAATACAAAGCATTCATTCGTTTATTTCTTCGCACTTCGGTTATGCCTTTATTTTATGCTTTTTCATTTAATATATGTTAAACATTAATAATAATCGCAAATAGAGTGAGTGGACGGTGCAGCCGCTTCCCCGGGGTCGCTACAACAACTCCTTTTAATTTCCTAAGACAAGGCTTTTAATAAATGAACAACATCTTTCAAAATTTATTTCACCATGCAAAAATACACACAATAATTAAACCACAAAACACCTTATAAATCCTACTTGTAAAAGCCCTAAATGTCATCACCCAAAACCCTAAGTGCAAAATACATATTTGATTTAACTTTCACACATCTTATTGTTCCTTTATTTATAAAATTATTTCAACCTTATAAATCCACAACCAAAATTTGAAATATCATTATGCGCACATAATATTTAATTTTAAAACATCATCCTTATGTATCTCTAGATCAAGAAATATGCACTCCCTACAAAGAAAAAAATCAACCTTATGTCTATCTAGATCAAGTGCTAACATACCACAAATTTAATCAAAATTTATGCCCTTACCACGTCTGTAACTTCCATCGCCATCGAGAATTGAACATGAAACCTTACAAAGTCCACGCTCTAGCATGATCTAGAGTGCTAGCTAGGCTGGCCCACCCACTGGAAATGAATGTGCATAAAAATAGATTTATTTCTTTGTTCTACCCAAATAAAAATTGCAAAACAAACTATTGTAGTGATTCAAACTCGAAATCTATCCACTGCCAACACCTTATGCAGGACCTACATGCTACCTGGGCTAGTTGCTCTGTTGGAACAAAGTCATGCACTATCTTCCCTTTGATTTTTTATCCCTACTTTAAAAAGCATTTACTTTGACTTTCCTTCTCCCTCTTCCCTCAATGAATGGCACTATATTCTCCTCAGTCTCTACCCTCAATGAATGGTTGTGAATCGTACATATATTATCTAAAACCTTGCAAAATAATTTTACTTTCCTCCTTAAAAATGCATTTGGGAGATTTATAAGGAGACGTTGATGCTTTTGAAATAATTAAAATATAATTAAGGCCTCCATGATTTTTGCATCTCCAACCTTTTCAAACTTATATTATAATATTTCAAATATTATAATATTGTTTTTAAAACAAATAAATATTTCCTTTGATTTATTTTTCTTAATAAATCCTTTTGGCCCAAGTATTATAATATTAAAAATATTATAATATCATCTATTCTCTCTTAAACCATGGTATTTATTTTAAACCTTGCCTTTACATAATTATCCAACCATAGAAGAATATTTCTGCCATACCAAGCTCTCTTTGACATCAACCTTTGACATCAATCCTTTGACATCAATGAAAACTCAATATATTTAATATTTCCAACAAGGATGCGAACTAATGTTTGAGCTTGACAGTTCAAATGCAAACAATAATGCAGCACACCAAAAAATTAAGAAATATTTAAGCAAAAATGTGTATTGTGCAACTACAGATGGATGCAACCACTACTCTAATGCCTAAATGCATACTAAGATGATTGTTTTTACCAGATTTATTAGTGATGTTCTTTTTAATCCAAAAATCTAAGAAAAAACATAAAATGCCAAAATACGTAAAAACAAAAAGTTAGGGTTTGATAGTAAACTTACAAAGAAGCCTATGTTTTTGCTTTAACTCTTTGTAAAACACCTCTGGGTATTTTTGAAACACCCCTAGGCATTTTTGGATGACCCTCAAGCACCACAGGGCGTTCCTACACCTTCTACAACCTCCTACGAACCTTCAGAAATCCTAATCTAAGAAAAATCGTGCAAACATGCTTCTGAAAATCTTGTAAAATAAGATAGAAAATAACAAGTTAGTCAATAAAGTAAATCAGAATGAGAAACCCTTAGGGGATCCCACCGTGATCACCATTTGTAGATGCAAATTGAATAACACCAAATAACTAAACTTAAACATATGTAAAATAAAAGCAAGATAAACACGTGATTGCACATAAATAAATTTAATTTTATTATTGTTGGGCGGATTCCTGATATTACAACCAAATATGCCCTAGATTGGGGTTTTTACAATGTTTTATTGCTCAATACAATAATCTTAATATGCTAGGGTTATCCAAAACCCTATCCAACAAATCAAGGTGGTTTCTTCATGCTCGATCGATCCCAATAGAAGTGAGTGGGATTTAGATATCCTTTGTATAGACCACTCCAGCCTAAACAACTGCTTAATTCTTGTGTATCTCCAAACCTGCACATAGAGAATGATAGAATAGGATTAGTAGTAACTGTGAGGGCTCCACTGTGTGAGACCCTCAAAAATCAATAAAAACCCTAAATGCAAGTAGTAAACTGCATAAAAATGTGTAAATAATGAAAGTATAATAAAAATAATACATTTACCTTGTTGAACTTGTCATTTTTTGATCTATCATTATTGTTGTAGGGAAATGTTATGTTGATGCCCTAACGACACCTGAGGGTTTCGCTAGTCTTTAGTAGCAGGTTCTGAGACGCCCGTGGGTGCTCAACAACAATAAGAAATTCTCGTGGGTGCTTGGGGATGGTGGAAAGCACCCATCGATGCTTGGTGATGGAAGGAAGCACCCAGAGGCACTCGATGGTAAAAAGGAGCACTTGGAGATGTTTGAGGATTGAGGTGAAGATCTATAGAAGCAAATATGGCTACATGAAATGGATAGTGATGGATGCAAAGGCTTAGAGAGAACGAGGAAGAATTATAGGAGGGTTTGGATAGACTCAAACTACTTAGGGCCAAAGACTTAGCGAATTACTCAAGGTTTGAGCCATAAAAATAGCTCCTATTAATAATCCACACTAGGGTATGTTAGGGTTTAAGCGACACAAATTGTATGGCTCAGATTAAAACATATCGAAGGGTGGATATTAATTCTAGGTGTATGGCATGGATCAATGTGGATGGATGGCTAGGATTAAGTCAAATTAGATGGCTAGGATTTATTTACATATATAATATTTATATTTATTAAATATATATAAAATATAATATTAAAATATTAATATTAAACATATATTTAACAAATATGCCTAAATATATATAAATAAATAAGTAAAATGGTGAGAAGACCTGGATGAATGACAAGTGGCTAGGTTTTGGTGTCTATAGTAGTTTATTCCTATCCCAAAAGGGAAGAATATTTTTTATTGTAAATGGGTCTATAAGACCAAGTGCACTTTTTATGGTCACTTTAATAAGCACAAAGTTTGATCTCTTTTTCTAAGAAGTTATCTTAGAAGAAGAGAGACTAGTTGGAGACCTATTGCCAAGATGGGCTCTATTCAAATGAATTTTTATATAGTTTTCTCCTTGGATGGAAGGTATAATAGACAAGTGTCAATATTGTCTTTATTCAAGGTGAGATTCAAGAGGAGATCTATATATGGTAAATACATGATTTTGATCTTGATAGACCTACTTCTTAGGTATGTTGTCTAAAGAGGTCCTTGTATGGGCTTAAGTAGGCTCCTTATGATTGGTATGAGTAAATCCATTCCTTATTTCCTAATTATAGGTTTTGCTTTTATGAGATAAAGCATGATGTCTACTTCAAGCATTAGTATGATCACACCTTAGGGATTGTATTATACATTGATGATATTCTTATTATAGGAAGTTCCATATATTTGTTCTAGGGATGCCATAACTTCATGACACTTTGAGATGACAAATTTGTATCTTTATGGGGATTCAATTTAGTTATTCACCCTCTATGATCATCATTTATCATCCCACATATGCCTTGGATATTCTATAGTGATTTAGGATGGATGATTACAAGACTACTTATCCCCTCTTTTCTCTAGTTTTAAGAGTCAATCATATTGCACTATGCCTTTGGTGGATGCTACTTTATATCAATTGCATATTAGGGACCTTTATCTTACCCACACTTAATTAGATATTATAGTTACTATTATTAATTATTCCAAATACACGTAGACACCCTATGAGATTCATTAGATAGAAATCAAATATATTCTTTGGTACATCATACGTACATACCAAATGGGTATTCACTATTTATGTAGAGGACTTACATTTTTAGTAGAAATCTTTGATTCAAGTGATTTAGACTAGTGATACTCCATCATAGGGTTTGTATTCTATCTTGGATTTGCCTCAATATCGTATTATTGTAGATGACAATCCATTACATCTCTATCTTATATAGAAGTTGAATAATATGCTTCTATTGAGTCCACCAAGCATCTTTGATGCATGCTCATGATTCTTAATTAGGTGGGTATTAATTAGTAGTTTTTAATCACCTTCTACTATGACAATTAGAATTTTTTTAAGCTTATTTATAGCCTAGTATTTTATTAGTAGAACAATAATATTAGGATATGGTTGTACTATATATGATGGATTCATGTCCATAGGATGCTTAATCCAATATATGTGCAATCAATAAAGTAGAAAATAAATATATTTCCCAAGGTCATATGTGAGATGCCTTTCATTTAATTGTGGGAGCATTTGTAGACACCTAAAACATGTCATGTTTAGGAAACCACTCATATGAGCACATCTGAAGACCATATGTCCAATTTTGGACCTTTCCAAGAGAAAGCAATGGTCCTAACCACTCAAAATGGTAGTTTTAGCCCATTTAAGCTTAGTTGTTGTAGACTAGAGCGCCACCAACACAAAAGCCACTATAGGCTAGAGCCACCACATTAGCTACTCTATAGACTAGAGTGGCTAAAAATTTTGGCCGCTATAGGCTAGAGCAGCCAATACTTAGCTGATGCAGGCAGATGACAACGACTAAACATTAAATAGCAATTTGCCAATAAATTGGCCCAATCATGGGTGGAAGTGGCAGTCTGCATGCAATAAAGGTGAGCGGGAGTAACTTTGCATTCCCCTTCATGACAACTTCACATAGGAGACTTGAGTGTGCATTCATAATTTAGTTAACTAGCCTTCAAACATAGACAAATACAAAGCTTATCATGCTAACGACCAGTTTGCATAGGAGACTCAAGTTTGCAGTTAGATTTCAGTTAACTGGCCTTCAAACATAGACAAAAGACAAAAGCTTCTCATGCTAACATTCACTACGCATGAGGAATTCAATCCTAGGGTTTTGAACATAGACCTAGGGTTTCACACTTTAAAAGGTGCAAGCCTAAGAGCACCAAGGGATCCATAATCATCAATTCTGAGACCAGGGATGATCTTTTAGCAGACTTCTTTGAGAGAGATTTTTCTTGGAGAGCATACGTAGTGAAGCCTTGTCAGATCGGAGAGCATATAGGAGCACCTTTGAGGAGCGACGAAGTGCTAGCCAACTGAGAGGTGATCATCCATACACACACGGTAATAATTTAACATTAGTAGAAACTTAAGCCCATAGTCTTTGGGTCAATAGAGAGGGATTTCATCTTAGCGATCGTTGTCCTGGACAGTGGCCCGCAAACCTAGTCTAGGGTTTAGGTGTTAAGTTTCTCTTATTCTACTTTCTTTATATTTCATATCATTAGCATAAGATCCAATTTACTTCATTTATTCACATTCATAGAACTAGTTTCATTGCATTGGTTTTCATTAAGCATACTTGTTACTAACAACCTCATTCGGGGAGGCAATCTCGGATATCTAAGCGTGTGTTGTTATTTCATTGCTTACAGGGCCACAGGTTCACTGGATAAATCTACAACATACAAGAGCAAGAGGATCCCTCTAGGAAATAGACCTGGAGAAGGAGGCATCTGTAAGCCCTCATACATTTCTGTGTGCAGAACCGGGAAGCCTTTAAAAGCGCACCACCCCTTGCGAGGGGACATTTTACCCACTTGTAATTCATTGTATCAAAATGGGTATCCCTTAGAGGGACCGACATGTAACCGGGTTTCAATATCAATAAAAGGATATATCTTTGTTATTTCCATGTTATATGCATTTCATGGTCTTTCATTTTCATTTTGGTATAATATTGCAAGTAGATAGTAAGCGGTGCATGCATCTCGAGGTCGCTACAGATGGCGATCACGGTGGGACCCTCGCCAAGTTTTTAATTTTTCTGACTTACTAATTTAGGTTTTTTGTGTGCAGGTTTGGCCGCTCTGGTCTACAGTGGCCAAAAATCAGCCGCTCCTACTGACAATGGCCAAACAACAGCCGCTCTAATCTAACAACGGCCATAAATCAGCCGCTCTGGTCAATAGTGGCCAACAGAGAAGTGTAGCAGAGGGCATAATTTCTATCATCTGAGTGGGATTCAAGGTTGGTACCCCTTCCCTGTATTTATTTGATTTTCTATCTGCATTTTATTTCCAGAAATAGCAAGCATAAACATAGATTAATTAGGGAAAATAAAAGAAAAAGAAATAAAAACTGCATTTTGCATTTCCTAGGTTTCTTTTAGATTTCCTCTAGGTGCTGCTAGGAATAGTGGACCTCTACCTGTAAGGTCCACCCTAGTCTCTAGCGTGCTAGGCCATTGTGTTTTGGTTTGCTTGCATGTGGCCCAATCAGTGGCTATTTTCATCACAAAATAGGAGAGTGCATTAAAATCATATAGACTAGTTATAGATGCATTTGTCTGAAAATGAAATGTTCTTTTTAGGCATTGTAGGAAAATAGTCATGAATGTTGGTTGATGCATTGCTTTCTATTTTTAAATCTAAAAATAACCCCACACACTTGCACGTATCATATAAACATTGGGGAGTTGGATTTCATCACCAACCCTCAATTCAGTCCGGTGACGTTGGAATTCACCTCCTTCCATCGGCTTGCCCCCTAGATATCCTAGATGGAATAGGGAACTCCTTCAAGGAGGTGCTGGTCTCTTATGTTCAAACTATCTCCCACTATTGGAACAATTATTGGTTCATAGTGGAAGAGCTAGGCGAACCCCCCACTGGGATTTAAGCGGTGTACCCTAGACTCTTTTGAGAAATCATGTTTGGCACTAGTGTTCCTAATCACCACTATGATTGAGTTCTTTTATTCTAAGTCCAAATCAAGAGCAACAACACATCTGAAACACACTAAAACAAGTTCTTAGGATACATATTTAATCCTTAAAAAGAGATAATCATATTGTCTGCTTGGTGTGTTTCTTCATTGCTGGGGTAATCAACCTAACCCTAATTTTTCAAAGAAATATATGACACCCACAACCTTTTTGAAAGTCAAAAATTTTATAACAAAAATTATGGCCAGGAGACCTCCCATGGTGAGCGAGACCTCCAATCTAGAGAGGGAATCAGGTTCCATACCCACCACATCTCATTACACTGAGAGTTCAAATCAACCCAATGAGGGGTAAGATAGAGGGAAGAGAGTTTCCAACCTTGTTGCACAATTCGAAATAGGCAAGAACCCTCACATGGAGTTGTAGAGTCATAGGCCCAACACAACAAACTAATCAAATCAATCACATGGGTCACATGCAATTCGGAGAGAACAAATGCTCCAAGATCAATTGGATGAGTGGGATCAAATTTATTCAAGACCGACTTCCAGAACCATAGCCATAGAATATTCTACATCTGGAAGCTCACGAAGCATGACTACTAAATGCACCACTCAACCTAGGGATGCTTCAAAGAAACCCCACAAATATCATATAGATTCTGATCACAGAGACAATTATCAACATATAGAATACACTAAACAAGTTACCTTAGCTAGTAAGAGCAAAGAAATAGTTGAAACCTCTTTGAGGAATCTATGAGTCAAAACTACTAGAATAAGATCAGATAAGCATGAGTCTTCTATGACCATGTAAGTTAACCACATGCGATGGTTAGAAAATACCTTGCACAAAGAGTGAGAGCTTGTAGAAGCTCTCAAACATGATAAACAAAGAGAATGGTTGTTGCACCAACATGAGCAATATTTAAGGGAGCAAGCTGAGTAGCTAGCTCATAGCAACCAACAAGAAAATAGAAATTATCATCAAAGAGATCAACGCGCTGACTCACCCAGAGAGAAGCACACTAGAAAAGAAGGAAACCCACAACAAAATCACATTCCAAATCATGAGCAAAATCCAACTGGTGGGGAAAGGGTAAACATGATAAATCAAGATCAGACACATCTTGAATCCCCTCATAGGAGGGAGGAGAATAGAACAAGATAAGTGGATAGAGGTTTATCTCCATTATCACCATGAGTGGGTCTGCAAGAAAAGGAGCTCCTTGCCTCAAAGGCATTCCAGGAACTCACTGAGAAGATAAAATTATTTGAAAAGCAAGATGCGGCTGGGCACCAACCAACACTGAGTAAGATACACAACCAACCATTGTGCCCATCAGTTCCTAGCCCTGCATATCCTAAGCACTTTGAGATGCCTAGGTTGGAAAAATTCAAGGGTGAAGAGGATGCACAAGAACATGTCACCAACTTTATCAATGCATGCTTTCATCTAGAAGAGAGTAATGCCCTTATGCTGAGAACTTTCATTATGACATTTTTGGGGGCTGCCACCCAATGGTTCAACCAGCTTCCCAAGCACAACATATCCACATTTGAACAACTAGTGAATGCATTCTTAAAATATTTCTCTTTTGGTGCTAAGAAGAAGGTGAACCTCTCAGACCTGGCCAACCTAAAGCAATATGATGATGAGCCAGTCATGTATTATGGGGATAGATGGAGAAAAATCATGGCAAAGTTATCATTTTCCATCCCGATCGAAGAGCTAATCTGAATGTTCACAAAAAGTTGTGCCAAGCACATCTCGTTACTATTGCAACTACAATAGTATGATACATTCGAAGAAGCCTTGGCTCAAGCCAAGCTTATTGAAGATATAAAGCTAGAAGAAGGATACCTAAAGCTCCATAGCAAGAAAGAATGGAACGAGAGCATGCAACATCAACCACAATAGACCGAACCTATGCACGTCAACCAGATTGTGTTAAATATTCCAAAAGTAGCACAGAGCCAACAACAAGAGAACTATCAGGCTCAACCTCCTACTATGCATTACAACCAGTGCAACAAGAATCAAGGTAGGGGCAAACAAAAACAACCCCCTCACAACTATACACCATTGCTTGAATCCTTGGCATCAATTTTCAACCACCTTCATGAGGCCAAGGTTTTAAACTTGCCTAAGGAGCGCATCTTGGATCCTAATTACCCCAAACCTAAGGGGTATAGGGAAGATCTCTATTGTGTTTACCATCGAAAAAATGGCCATGATATCCAGGATTGTGTTGCATTCAAGAATATAGTGCAGGATATGTTGGATAAGAATGAATTACAAAACATCAACATATTCAAAAATCTTCCCCCCAACCATGGGGCCAACAACAATCAAGTTGAGCACGTCAATGAGGTGCACATAGCCCCACCTGAGGAGGGTTTTATTGGTGTGATCAATACTACAATAAGAAGCAAAAGATGCCTTGATCAGCCCAACATACCGAAAAATTCAACTAAAGCTGATAATCTATCACAATCCATACCAAAAATAAGTTCAATGCACTTACAAAAGGACCCTGTGATTGCCTTTCATAGGCAGGAGATTAAGACAATCTCTCAGGATGAACCTGATCCTCCACTCCACATCATAGTAAGCATCAATCAAATTCCATACAAGAGAGTCTTGATTGACACTGGGTCATCCATCAACATCATCACAACTACAACTTTGAAGTATTTAAATCTGCCACCTTCACGCATTAAGGACACAACATTTACATTGAGGGCCTTCAATGATGCTACTTCCCCAACAATTGGCACAATAATCCTACCTATACAAGTTGGGATAAATATGATACCTACATTGTGCCATATCTTGGAAGGTGAGAGGCAGTACAACATATTGCTAGGTAGACCATGGATAAGAGATATGGAATGCATACCTTCCATAGTGCACCAAAACCTAAAATTCATACATCAAGGACAAGTGTATGTGGTCCCCCATGATCCTGAGCCATTCAAGTATTACAAGAAGGTCGATGAGACACAAGAAAAAGTGCCTTCTCAAGAGTTTGTGGCAATGGTCAATAGTGAGATAGAGGACCAAGTGACTCTAAAGCAGATAAAACAAGATGTGGTGCAATCAGATGTTGCTTCCCCATTGAAGGGATCAAAACCATTGGCATTAGTCACCCCTAACTCACTTCTCATGGTGCCTCCTCAAGAACAAGAACAACTGTTCCCCCCACATCAGATAGGGGGTATCAAAGCTAGTACAATGTAACACTACGAAGTGAAACAAAAACATGAACTAAGTCATAAACATGAGCATGTGGATACCACTAACAAAGTGGATCATCATGAAGCATCCACATCAACTCAAATAAAGGAAATGGGTGAGTTACAGTTACCTAGTGTATCTTTAGCACCTACTTTATCACCTCCTTCAATAGACAATGGTATTTCAAACCAATCGCTAGAAATACACATGAAAGTCATATCAGTCTTGGAGCATATGCAAAATCACCTCTATAATATAGAGGCACAAATGGAGAAACAAAATGAGGCATTGCACTTTATCATGAACCAACTTGAGAGACAAAAGCAACCTTTATCTAAGGTCAAATTGTCTCCTGGGCAGCCACAAGAGAAGCCTCAACAAGAGCCCCCTAAGCCAACAAGTGACATACCTAGGGCTCAACCTGGTCCTCATACCAGGCCTAAGCATGCTAAACAATCAAAGCAACAACAACGCATTTGGACTCCTTTAAATGAGTCTATGTCAGATATTTTTCAAAAGCTATAGGAAGATAAGGTCATCACCTTACCTGACATAAAGCCTCTATACCCAAACAGAGCTAAACCCAAGGGTTATAGGGAGGACCATTACTGCATCTACCACCGAATAGAGGGGCATGGCATTTGCAATTGCAAAGGATTCAGACATGTAGTTCAAGACCTCATAGATAGTGGGGCATTTCCCATAGATGGTTCATTCATTTCATCTCATCAAGACAGGGGCACCCTGCAGAGGTCTATGCCCCAATTGGGAGAGCTAATTTTTGTCACTCTTCCTAAGCAAGATGACTACATTATAGTAGGAAACATGCACACTGGGGGCACCTAAGGTATCATACCTTCCCCCTGTAACACCAAAAAAATATCAAAAACATTTAGATAACTTCAAAATATTCAAAAACAATAGAAATCATAAAAGTCCAAACAAATAAGAAAATAGTAAAATAAAAAATGAAAGGCACCAGGGGCATCTCTAAGCTGCTTGGTCAAATCTTAACCAAAAATGCTCCAAGGGTATCTTCATGCCACTTGGTCAAATTAATCAAAAATGCTCCAAGGGTGTCTCTAAGTCACTTGGTCAACTTAATCAAAATGCTCCAAGGGTATCTTTATGTTGCTTGGTCAAATTAATCAAAAATGCTCCAAGGGTATCCATGCCACTTGGTCAAAATTCCATAAAAATGCTCCAAATGCATCTTAAATCCCTTTGGTCAAGTCACATCACAAAATGCTCCAAAGGCATCTTAAAGCCCTTTGGTCAAATCAAATCACAAAAGGCCCCAAAGGCATCTTAAAGCCCTTTGGTCAAATCAAATCACAAAATGCCCCAAAGGCATCTTGAAGCCCTTTGGTCAAATCAAATCACAAAAAGCTCCAAAGGCATCTTAAAGCCCTTTGGTCAAAAGCAAAACATAAAAGCATAAAAAATTAATCAAAAGTCAAAAATACAAATAATCAAAAGCCAAAAACAATTGAAAGCAAAAATCAAAAATACAAAAACATTTGCATTTTGCATTTGCATTCATATAGTTGCATTGCATACAGTCATTTGCATCCATTGCATTTATATAGATCATATATGTTCACAATCTTGCAAATGATGCCACATTTGTATCACAATCATTGCAATCATCAAGTCCATCTTCATCCATTCCCCCATGTATGTAACTATGTTTTTCAACACAACCATTTCGTGTTGCTATAAGAAATATACTAAGGTTTCCTAGTCATTCAACCATATCTAGTGGTCTTATCATATTTTGTAGAAAGCCACCTTGATTAGTAGAGGGTAAGGTCTAGTTGTGATAGTACCTTGGATATTCAGGATCCCATCACTAATTGAAACACTAAAATCCTAGCTGGTACAAGGGAAATATGAAAGCTACAAAAGTGGTCTAGGTTACCTTAAGCGAAAAGGATTTTCCTTGCTTATCCCCCTGTGCGACCGGTTTAAAGGTGTTGAGAATTGGAAAAAGGACAAGCTTCGCCCTACCCAATTAAATCCCTTGCTTTAATCAAAATGAGCAAAAATCCCGAAACAAAGTGCAAATTCAAAATTCCCCAGCACAAATTCAAGATCCCAAATAAATTCAAAGTACTCAAAAAACAAAAACAAAGTGAATAGTGATTATCATCACTACAAGAATCCCTTGCTCAAAGAAAAAGAAAAAAAAAAAATCAATAAAAAATAAACAGTGATTTTCATCACTAAACATGAGCAAGTATCCCAAATAAAATGAAGAAAAGAAGGGAATGGAGCTTGAATCCCTAGAATTCTCAGCATTATACAAAACTGGAAGGAGATATCCTTACGCATGATGATATGTCTATCACAATAGCTTTGGCATTTGTATAGACCAATGTTTGCATGTGGATGAGCTAGCTTTGGGTAACCCAATACTGCCTAGTGGTATAGTCCAACTAAGTCCAACATAAGGATGAGATGAACACTTGAGGATCCCTGATCTTAGCAATGGGCTGAAAGAATCCCGCCTGACATCGGAGGAAATGCTTGAGTTCTATCTAAATATATATTCATTTGCACACACAGAGATAATGAATATCCAGGTACAGAGTGAAAGCCTTGCTTTTCAAAAGTCTTGTATGGTCAGTACATAGCTGTTGATAGGGTAACTAGAGTGTTTGAAGTCTCAGGAAAAACCTCAAAAATTCCTACATAGCAACAAATCATTCCATCAAATCATACATACATATCACATCATCTCACCCCACATTTGATGTTTAAATGATTAATTCTTATTATAAGAATTATTGTTTATTCATGATTTTTATACATTCTGTGGTGTCGCCCATTAGATTGTTAAACTCATATCACATGCATACCTTATATTTTAAGTGATTAAAGCATATAGGTTCATGTACATTAGATCACCATCATAATGCATTTCACACATTTCATTTATCATATCATAACAATACAAGTTAAGATGCGTACAATTAAATCAAAATTAAACATGCATTTAACAATAAGCACTGCATCCATAAATGCATACATCATAAGTAGTCCATCTACATCTAAGTCATACCATCTAAAGCATACATCCATCATCTAGCTAGCACATGTCACCAATACATTGCATACATATAGCATAATCAAATCATTATCTAGGCATAGCATCCATCATGGCATCCATAGCATAAAATCAAAACAAAAACATTTCTAAACATCAACTGGGGCAATATTGGTATCATACCTCCCCTAGTAAAAAAATTAAATAGTTAAGCAATCAATGTACAAATGCCCCAAAGGACACAAGCCCTTTGGTCAACTTAACAAAAGCCCCAAAGGTATCACAAGCCCTTTGGTCAAAAACAAATGCCCCAAAGGATGCAAGCCCTTTGGTCAACTTAACAAATGCCCCAAAGGACGCAAGCCCTTTGGTCAACTTAACAAATGCCCCAAAGGATGCAAGCCCTTTGGTC
This sequence comes from Wollemia nobilis, assembly GCA_028583015.1. Classification (NCBI taxonomy): domain Eukaryota; kingdom Viridiplantae; phylum Streptophyta; class Pinopsida; order Araucariales; family Araucariaceae; genus Wollemia; species Wollemia nobilis. The sequence continues at coordinate 945,425 of JAQPPZ010005005.1, forward strand.
AACTTAAAAAATGCCCCAAAGGATGCAAGCCCTTTGGTCAACTTAACAAATGCCCCAAAGGACGCAAGCCCTTTGGTCAACTTAACAAATGCCCCAAAGGACACAAGCCCTTTGGTCAACTTAACAAATGCCCCAAAGGACGTAAGCCCTTTGGTCAAATTAAAAAATGCCCCAAAGGACGTAAGCCCTTTGGTCAACTTAACAAATGCCCCAAAGGATGCAAGCCCTTTGGTCAACTTAACAAATGCCCCAAAGGACATAAGCCCTTTGGTCAACTTAACAAAATCCCCAAAGGTATCACAAACCCTTTGGTCAAAAAAAATGCCCCAAAGGACGCAAGCCCTTTGGTCAACTTAAAAAATGCCCCAAAGGACACAAGCCCTTTGGTCAAATTAAAAAATGCCCCAAAGGACACAAGCCCTTTGGTCAACTTAACAAATGCCCCAAAGGACACAAGCCCTTTGGTCAACTTAACAAATGCCCCAAAGGATGCAAGTCCTTTGGTAAAAAACAAATGCCCCAAAGGATGCAAGCCCTTTGGTCAACTTAACAAATGCCCCAAAGGACGTAAGCCCTTTGGTCAACTTAACAAATGCCCCAAAGGATCACAAGCCCTTTGGTCAAATCACAATGCAAACATAGCAATCTACATTTTTGCTCAGCGTTGTGTTTTTCCACATAACGCATCACAAAAAGGGGCATCTATAGACACCTAAAATATGTCATGTTTAGGAAACCACTCATATGAGCACATCTGAAGACCATATGTCCAATTTTGGACCTTTACAAGAGCAAGCAATGGTCCTAACCACTCAAAATGGTAGTTTTAGCCCATTTAAGCTTAGCTACTGTAGGCTAGAGCGGCCATTAGCACTATAGGCTAGAATAGCACTATGACATACTAAACACTAAATATATAATTTGTTGATAAATAGGCCCAATCAGGGGTGAAAGTGGTAGTATGCATGCAATAAAGGTGAGTGAGAGTAACTTTGCATTCCCCTTTCATGATCAGTTCACATAGGAGACTTGATTTTGAATTTAGACTTTAGTTAACTGGCCTTCAAACATAGACAAAGACAAATCTTATCATGCTAACGACCAGTTTGCATAGGAGACTCAAGTTTGCAGTTAGATTTTAGTTAACTGGCCTTCAAACATAGATAAAAGACAAAAGCTTCTCATGCTAACATTCACTACGCATGAGGAATTCAATCCTAGGATTTTGAACATAGACCTAGGGTTTCACACTTTATAAGGTGCAAGCCTAAGAGCACCAAGGGATCAATAATCATCAATTCTGAGACCAGGGATGATATTTTAGCAGACTTATTTGAGAGAGCTTTTTCTTGGAGAGCATACGCAATGAAGCCTTATCGAATCGGAGAGCATATAGGAGCACCTTTGAGGAGCGACGAAGTGCTAGCCAACTGAGAGGTGATCATCCATACACACACGGTAATCATTTAACATTAGTAGAAACTTAAGCCCATAGTCTTTGGGTCAATAGAGAGGGATTTCATCTTAGCGGTCATTGTCTTGGACAATGGCCCACAAACCTAGTCTAGGGTTTAGGTGTTAAGTTTCTCTTATTCTGCTTTCTTTATATTTCATATCATTAGCATAGAATTTACTTCATTCATTTGTATTCATAGAACTAGCTTCATTGCATTGGTTTTCATTAAGCATACTTGTTACTAACAACCTCATTCGGGGAGGCAATCTCGGACATCTAAGCGTGTGTTGTTATTTCATTGCTTACAGGGCCACAGGTTCATCGGATAAATCTACAACATACGAGAGCAAGAGGATCCCTCTAGGAAACAGACTTGGAGAAGGAGGCATCTATAAGCCCTCATACATTTTCGTGTGTGGAACTAGGAAGCCTTTAAAAGTGCACCACCCCTTGCGAGGGGACATTTTACTCACTTGTAATTCATTGTATCAAAATGGGTATCCCTAAGAGGGACCGACATGTAACCGGGTTTCAATATAAATAAAAGGATCTCTCTTTGTTATTTCTATGTTATATGCATTTCATGGTCTTTCATTTTCATTTTGGTATAATATTGCAAGTAGAGTAAAGTGGTGCGTGCTCCTCGGGGTCGCTACAAAATCTTAGAGTAGGACGATATATATTGAGGGGGATGACTAATAAGTATCTCACTTTGTGTGTACCATTCAAACTAAAGGGTTATTTTAGAATGTAGGTGTCAAGCTTCACTTTAGGTCATAATTAAATTATATATTATATTTATTGTATATCCTTATGGGCCTTTGTAAACCTTGTATAGGTGGGTTTATTGAAATATTTTATCAAGCATGAAAGATTTTTAGCCTTGATATAAAGGTCACTTGTGTTTGGTTATTTATACCTATTGAGACCAACCATTTTATTATTAGTTGGAGTCTAATTATTTTGGTGTTGTATAAACCCTTTATATTACATGTATGAGCTCTTTCTACTTTTATGGATAATGTGTTAATTACATTGATTTTTAAAATTATTATGAAATCAACAAAACCCTCCCAAAATATATCAAGAACATAATAAAAAAGTGACCATGGAAATCAAAATCAATAACAAAAGCCTATTTAAAACTAGAATCAATAATAATATATTAATAATTAATATCAAAAATAAAATTACAAATAAATCAATAAAATATATGCCCAACCTAAGGGTGATAATGGAGAACATGTTTGCATTAATATTGTATTGTAAAAGTATAATAACATAGTGGAGATTCAATGTGAGACTATATAATCCCTAAAACAAAGATTGTTGCTATTATTAGGGTATATCATTGTATAAGAAAAAGCAACTAACTAGAGAAAAAAATGAAAGGAAATATAAAGAGAACTATAAACACCCTCCAAAAGTAAAACCTAATCTAGATATGGATGAGTTGGGAACGATAGAAAGATATTTTGTGGGAGCAGCGATGAGCGGGAAGGTAGCGGCGGGAGGGCACGGGAGCGGGAGCGCCAGCACTGTGAACCTGGGCACCGACAAGTTGGAGGGCCGCAGCAAGGCGGAGGGAGGGCAGTCAGAGAATGGAGGCTCGACGGAGTTACCCGAAGATGGAGGCAGACGCGGGAAGGATCCGCCTGACAAAGGGAGAGACTGCCAACAAAAATCGTATGCAGAGGCAGCGGCTTCTGAAACCCCAAATGGTATTTTCACTAAGGACCTCTTTCCGTCCGGGGATGAACTGGACATCCCGGAGGAAATCCTATCAAGTTTCGTCGAATTTGAAAAATTTACCCTAATCGGGAAGTTTATTGGAGGGCGTCCCGATATGGAGACCATCCGTAGGTGGGCGGCAGGAAAATGGCGGACCTCGGGTCATATGGAGCTGGCTGCCCTATCCCGAGGTTTTTTCGCAATTAGGCTGAATAATGCGGAGGATTACTGTAAAATTTTGGCTGGGGGCCCTTGGTTTCTGGGACGCAGGAGTCTCTTTCTCAAGAAGTGGGGGATGGATTTTAACCCCGAAACCTAGAGTATTAATATTGCCCCAATATGGGTTAGGCTGCCGAACCTTCCCCTTTTCTGCTGGCATGAAAATGTTATCAGGGGTATCGCCTGTTCCATTGGTGAGTTGGTCACCATTGACCCTCCCACTCGGGCCCGAACCAGATTTGTCCAAGCTCGCTTCTGTGTCCTAGCGGATTTGGAGGCGAACCTTCCATCCTCCATCACTCTTCGGTCTGGAGGCTCCGTTCTTCATAAGCAAGTCATTAACTACGAAAATAGATCGGCCTTTTGCCCTCGATGCAGTTCCCAGGGGCATCTTCAGTCAAATTGTCCTCTTCAAAAGCCGGGGATGAAGGGTGGGGCTTCTGGCAACCCCCCGGAGCAAGAAGGAAAACAACCGAAACACCCTGTAGCGACAGTGCCTGAGTCTCCAGATCCTTCTGGGGTTCTCCCCGAGTCGGACGTCGTTCTGTGCAATGCAAGTTCCCAACCAGAACCTCAAGTGGAAAAGGATCAGTCTCCTTCCCGTATGTCTGCTCAGGCTGATTCCCCTATTTGTCAAAACCAAAAACCTCCCGAGTCCCTGCTGGAAGAGTATCTGCTGGGCAAGAGGGACGAACAACATGGCAACATTAGTCCGTGAAACACTAGAAGCCGGAAGCAAGGGGTGGATTTCGGCTGTGAAAGAAAACAGGGGCGACCTCCTAACAAAGAAAGAAGGGATAAGGAAACGGCAACAGACATTGCAAATGGATCCCAACGGTTGCTTTTTCAAGAAGATTCCGACTCCCTGGTGGGTGATTCGCCTGTCCCAAAACCTCCCATCCAGCAGGGAAAGGGAGGCAAGAAAGTCTTTAAAATGTCCAGATGAAAATCCTCTCATGGAATGTGAGAGGTCTTAACGGAGCGGCCAAACGTAGGGTGGTGGCCGATCTCCGAAAGAAGTCTAACCCATCCATCCTCATTTTGCAGGAGACTAAGTCTGATGCCTCTGCCTCTGTCAAGGTTGCCAGGGCCATTTGGGCCAAGGCCAAATTCCTTTCCAGCCCTGCAATAGGTTCTGCAGCGGTCTCATGGTGCTGTGGGACTCTGACAAGGTCGAGGGTAGTCTTCTATCGGCTTCCAGCAGGACTATCAATGTCCTGTTTCACTCCAAGGTTGATAATTTTTCATGGATTTTGACCAATGTTTACGCCTCGAACTCTGCTTCGGAGCGAGCTGAGTTGTGGAAAACCATCTCTCTGATGAGGGAAAGTTTTAGTGACTTCCCGTGGGTTGTGGGAGGGGATTTCAATTGCCCTCTTCATCCCTCTAAAAAGAAGGGAGGCGCTGAGCTGGCCAGCCGTAGCATGGAGGATTTCAGAGATTTTGTTTCATCCAATAATCTGCTAGACATCGAACTTAAGGGGGCGTCCTTCACCTGGAGCAACAGGAGGATTGGGAGCAATCTCATCCAGGTCAAGCTCGACCGGTTCCTCATTTCCCACGAAGCTATTCCCTTCCTCGACGCTGCAACTCTCTCACTTTGCCAAGAATCGGGTCGGACCATAATCCCATTCTGTTAGAGGCCACTGGCGGGCCTAGGTTTAAGATCCCTTTCAGATTTGAGTCCATGTGGATTTCCCACAAGGATTTCAAATAGTTGGTTTCGGAATGGTGGCAGGTGACGGTGGTTGGTTCAGTGTCCAAAAGACTGGCCCTAAAACTTAAGATGATTAAAAAGAACTTAAAGGCATGGAATAAGGAGGTTTTTGGCAACATTTTTGAGTCTAAAAGGTCCATCTCTGAGCGCTTGAAGAGTTTAGAGGAAAATATGGAGGTCGAAGGGTATTCTGAAGGCCTCAGAGAGGAGGAACGGAGCCTCCTGGTGGACTATCATTCCATTCTTGCCAATGAGGAAACGTTTTGGCGTCAGAAGTCCAGGGATCTCTGGTGAAGAGCGGTGATTCAAATTCAAAGTTTTTCCACGCGTCTACCATGAGACACAGGGGGGCCAACAAGATCAGACAGGTGTTGTGTAAGGATGGGCGCACTACCAGGGAGATTGAGGAAATTCGAAGCGAAGCAGTCGATTTCTTCCAAGATTTGTTGGGTGCTCCTCCTGATAGCGTCCTCCAAGTTCAAAAATCCTTGCTTGCTAATTTCCCTACCAAAGTCCCCCATGAGGCAAGTATTAAACTCCTGGAACCTTTTTCCCATTCCGAGATTAAGGATGCTCTTTTTTCCATGCAACCAGATAAGGCCCTCGGGCCTGATGGGTTCCCCCCGATTCTTTCAAGTTATGTGGGATGTTGTGGGGCCTGATGTCTACGAGGCTATCTTAGAAATCCAAGCATCAAGATCCATCCATCCGAAGCTCAACTCTACCTTCCTAGCTCTCATTCCTAAGTCGCCCGCCTGCAAAAGTTTTTCTGACTATCGTCCCATAAGCCTCTGCAATGTTTTCTACAAGATTCTTACCAAGACCATTGCCAATCGTCTGAGATCCCTCCTCCCCTCTTTGGTAGGTTCAGCTCAAGGGAGCACCGTTAAGGGTAGAAACATCCTTGACGACATCATTACTATTCATGAAACCCTCCATACTGCCCAATGTTCCAAGAATGCTGCGCTTTTCCTTAAACTAGACATGAATAAAGCTTTTGACAGAGTGGACAGGAGGTTCCTCCTGTGCTGTCCTTTGCAAGTTGGGCTTCCATCATCACCGGATTGACCTTGTGAACAGTTGCATTTCCACTCCGTCCTTTTCTGTGCTGATCAACGGGTCCCCCGCTGGATTCTTCCGGAGTGCTCGCGGCCTCGACAAGGTGATCCTCTGTCTCCTATTTTATTCATTCTTTTGGCAGAGGTCCTTAGCTGGTCTTTGAATGAAGCCCTCCTTCGAAGCAAGATTTTTGGCATTCTCGCCTACTTCCGAGAGTTGATCCTGTCACTCACCAACAGTTTGTGGATGACACGCTCATATCCACTGGAGCGTCTGTCACTCAGGCCAAATCTATCAAGCGCATTCTGTCCCGGTATGAGAAGGCTTCTGGCCAAAAAGTTAATTATTTGAAGAGCAAAATTTATTTTGTTAATACCCCTCTGCGTAGGCAAATTCGCATTGCCGTAATCCTCGAATGCACTATTGATTCCCTGCCTGCAACTTATTTGGGGTTGCCGCTAGTTTGCAATGGGCGAGGCGGTGGGAACATCTGGAATTCGATTTTGGAACGGCTTCATAAGAAACTCAAGCACTTGGAAAGGCAAATTGCTATCTCAAGCCTGGAAGGCAACCCTCACCAAAGCCTGTCTTCAAGGAATTCCCACCTATTTCATGTCTGTTTTCATGCTTCCCGTGTTTATCCATTCCAAAATCGAGCAGATTCAAAGGAATTTTCTCTGGTCCGACAACGAAGAAAAATCCAGAATTCCTCTGGTGGCATGGGATAAGGTTTGCCTTCGAAAGGACCAAGGGGGCATGGGATTGAGAAGATCCAAGCTCATGAACACTGCCTTAATTGCCAAACATGCTTGGAGAATTCTTATTAATGCACCGACGGAATGGGTCAATATAGTTAAAAGAAAGTATCTTGGGGAAAATTCTCTCCTGGAAGCTGAGTCTCCTCATGAAGCTTCGGCTTTCTGGAAGACGGTGCTTCAGGGCCGTTCGATGATTAACAGGGGTGCTCGTTGGATCTTGGGGGATGGATCCACGATCCTTTTTTGGAGAGACAGGTGGGCTACAGATGAAGCTCTCGATGTAAATCAGAACTTGGCTGGCTTGAGGGCCCAGATTGATCCAAACAGTCATCTCAAGGTTTCGGATTGCATTGACCGGAGTTCCCTTCCCCCTCGGTGGAAACTTTCGATGGTGGATGGGTTTGATAATGAGGTGAATTTCTTGTACAGTGTCCTCCAATCGATGTTAATTCCTTCGGTCATAAGAGACGACAGAATTATTTGGAGCAACACGCAGGATGGGCGGTTTTCTGTTAAGTCCGCTTATGATCTTCTGTCGTGTGAGGCTGCTGTGGACCCCCGATGGAAAGCAATTTGGAGGAAAGGGATTATTCCTAAGATAAATTACTTTGCTTGGATTGCCTTTTATAACAAAGCCCTTACCATAGACAATCTCCACAAGAGAGGCCTTGCAATTCCCAACAGGTGCTATCTTTGCTTAGCTGACCGTGAAACATCAGATCACTTATTTTTGCATTGCCCCTTTTCCCATTCGGTCCTAAGTTGTGTGTTGTCTTCCTTCCAAGTACTCGGTGCTCCCCTCGCTCCCTTAAAGACGCCTTCCTCCAATGGCCCAAGCCCTTTAAGAATTCTAAGCTCCGATTCCTTTGTGAGGTTGCCTTTCACCATTCCATCTGGCAAATTTGGCTGGAGCGTAATGCTAGAGTCTTCGGCAAGATCCCTAGAATGGCTCCCTCTGTTGCCCAGCGGGCCTTATCCTTTGCTGTCGAGAATTCAAAAACTATTCCCAGCTCCCGCCCTCACAATCCTTGGGAGGCAATTATTTTCAAAAGATTGGACCTTGGCTCCTCTTCCAGAGTTGACTCAGTGAATGGCCGCAGGGAGGTCACTTGGACCAAACCTCCTTTGGGGTGGATCAAACTTAATTTTGACGGGGCTGCTAAAGGCAACCCGGGGCCCGCTGGTTCCGGGGGCTTGTCAGGGACCATAATGGGAAGCCGATCTTGGCCTACTCGTTGAAAATCTGGGCCCTCAGACCAATCATTTTGCCGAAGCCCGTGGTGTGTTGAAAGGGTTGCAGGTCATATCGAATGATCCTAGGCCTTTAATTATTGAAGGCGATTCTCTAAACATTATCAACTACCTTCGTGGCTCCAAAGACCCGTCGTGGCGGGTCCTGAATATCATCCTCGAGGCTAGGATGCTCCTCTCTCGGCGCGCCAAGTGGGAGGCGGGGCACATCTACAGAGAAGGTAACCGGGTGGCGGATCACTTGGCCAACAAAGGACTGATGACCACGTGCCCGGTTGTTTGGCGTTCTCGTTTCCCAACCGAGGTGGACAGCTTGGCCAAGGCAGATATTCCCTCATGATGAAGAATTTGTATCATAGGTCTTCTCCCAAAGTTTGTTGATATATTGTCTTCGGCTATTATTCTGTTTTAATGTATTTCAAGATCAAGATTTCCAGGATTGTCCGCGTCTTCTGGGGCCCTCGGGCATTTTGTATTTCCCTGTATTTTTTACGAATTGCTCTATTTACCCAGCCATCCGGCATGAAATATCTTTTAGCAAGGCTGATTTTGTACATAAGGTTTTGGGATCCTTTATAAAAACCCACAATTAATCTATTATTATAATTACCAAAAAAAAAAAAAAAACCTAATCTAGATATTAGTGATACTATTCCCAACCCTCCTTTGGTTTATAGAAATATCCTTTAAGTCTAAAAATCTTGAACAATCTAATCTTGAATCCACCAATAAACCCACTACACATTTTCCTTTATGAAAGAACTACTTAAAGTGGTGATTTCATCAAAAATATTTGAAATATAGAGGGATCACCTATATCATAAACATTTTGTACTTCAACCTATAATGAGGAATATGAAATCATGGGATATTATAGAAGATATATGTACAACCCCTTGGAATATTCCCTATCATGAATTACTTAGAATCTCTTCTTATTAGATACAAATATTAAGAGATTTTTTGGATGAAATTGAAATGTCCAATCTAGGATCCATGACTATATACCTACTATTACATACTCTTATGAACTTAGTACATATAGTCTATAAGGAAAAACCTTTATATAGATACTCATACTCCTCCATACTTGGTCATAATATTTCCATTGAAATTTATTATTATTTCTAATTATTTTTGTAGGTTTGATGATCCAACTCTAATTATCATAGCAATTTACAAGGATATGACCATTAGTAGGTGTTTTATAGATGAAAAAATGGAACATGTATAATTCATGTCTTTAATAGACAAATAATATATTCTCCATGATTATATTATTTATACTAAGAATAATTTTTTCCTATAATGGTCATCCTAGAACCCTATACATTGCATTTGAATTCCCATTGTAGTAGAACCCAAGGAAATAAGAGTAAATTTTATGGTCTTTGACTTAGGAGTAGATATCACATGATTCAAGGAAGATATTGGATAAATAAATTGAGGGTAGTTGTTTATTTATTCTATTAAATAATCAAGTTTTCTTGATATTTCTAAAGCATATTTTTAAGAATAATTACCCTAATATGGAAGTAATTAATCTTCTGCCTAAACATTTTTTTGATCATCACCCATCTTTGCTAAAACCCAATACTAGTTAAAATCATATTCCATTCTATCAAAGATTATCCAAATTGCTTAAAAAATGCATGGATGTAGACAAAATAAAACAAATCAATTGATTTTATGATTATGATGGCATGGGTGAGGAAAATTATGGTGAATACTAAGGAAATAAAACCTGCACCAATTTTCATATTAATACATGTGATGTTGATAAAATTCATTATGAAATTTGTAAAATTATTGTATAATGCAAAATAATGAATGTATTATATACAAAACATCATTAGAAAATAAAATGGATCTTGACATTTTTATTGTTTTCATAGTTTAAAATATATTTAATGATATAGAAACAAAAGTGATGATATTATCAAAATAAATAACACTATCTAAGAAATTTTATGATCTAAAAATATTACTTAGATGATGGATTTGACTACCCACTTAAACTTGAGTCTTCTTCTCTAACTATTTAGACCCATGTTGTTTATAATTTTATAGAAATCTAACCTAATACATTATCCCCACTTAAAGTGATGATTTAATTAGAAGCAATTTTTTCTCATAGATTTATTATTTAAACTACTAATATTTTTAAAGAAAACATGATTAAAAAAGTTTCCTAGGTTCTTTCCAATTTGTCAAAATCTATAACCGATTAAAAGTATCCCAATTTCAATAGTCTTATCTACATGTTTTATGCCACTAAATATAGTCTAAATTATCCTAGATAATTCTATATTGGACCAAGGTATTATTAGCCCCATCTAATACCCCTCTCACATAGAAAATGTTTTTTTACTCTTTCAATAGAAGTACCTATTAACATGATGATATATAAAATAGTGTTCAAACTCAAGTATAACTAGTCCATAACATCATTATCTCTAAATGTTTCTTTTAACTCATTTTGAGACATTTTTATGCTTTGATGTTATTTCTAATAGTTGGAAAAATATTTTTGTTGATCCTAATCCCTATTTCCTAGTAATAAATCTTATTGTAACTAAATTTTATCTTATTTTTAAATCCAACTGGATTCTCTCCTCTCTAAATAGGATATCCAAGGTTCAAATCCTATTAGGAGTAGATTTGTATACCACGCTTCAATAATTGGAGTATGGTTGGACAACATGTACACAACTTCCTCAATGAAGATTATCCTAAATAAAATATTGCCTCAAGAAAATTAGAAACTACTTTATCTCATAAAATTCTATAGAAACTCAAACCCCTTTCTATTAAAGACATTCCTATCTTTGCATGTTATCAAAATTATTTCAAAGCTTTGCCTAGATTAAAAGGTAGTGTATAAGAAGATAACCCTAGTATTGATATATATAATAATATTATTTTCATCCTTTCCCTACTTAATTATGAAGCAAACAAGAATTCTTGTATACCAAATAAGAATGGATCTATAGGCATCATCATAAGAAATATTTTATTAAAGAAGCAAACGTTAAATGGGGCTAACATAAGTGGTGTGATTATATTTTTCAAGTGGATATCAATCCCAAATTAGAACCTTATGCCTATCCTTTATTATTTCAAATAAATACCATCAGTATTGAACCTACTATACATGTCTATATAGGCACTACGAACTTTCCATGGATAGTGAAAATTGAGGTAACTTCATCACCTATATAATTAACTACCTATGCTAATAAACTTAGAAAGTACATTGATATATTTGCATGGGACTATTTTGATATGCATGTCATATATGAATATGTTATGGTCCATAATATTATCACATATGAGGATGTGATACAAATCTGACAAAACAAAGAAGATTATCTCCCTTATATAATGCTTATGCAAGATAGAATTCCAAAAGTTGTTAGATGTCAATTTTGTTAGGTCTATTTATTATTGAATATGTATGTTTATTTTAGTCCTTATTAAGAAAAATGAAAATAGTTTCATCCAAATTATTATGACTTTTATAATAAGAAAACTTATCCTAAGGATGAATTTCCTCCATCTTAAATAGATCCTATTATGGGGTATGAATTGTTGTCCTTCATGGATAGTTACTCTAACTATAATAAAATTTATATTTCTACTAAATATTATAATTAAAACACCTTAATTTATCCCTAGGGAATATTCTATTATATTTTTATACCTTTAGGATTAAATAATGTTAGGGATGGCTACTAAAGATCCATTATATACATCTTCCATGACCTTAAAGTAAAGATAGTAGAATACTATATGGATGATCTTTTATAAAATCCTAAGATAAAGTTTGACCATCCATATGGTGTAAGGACTCTATTTAATAGATTGCATCATAACAAGATTTGTTGTAATCCAAATAAATGTTACTTTGGTGTTACTAGTGGAAAACTATTAGGATTTATGGTGTCATAGAGAGGAATAGATATGGTTCATAATAATATTAAAGTTTTAGCAGCTATGTACCCTTGCCAATTGATAAAGGAAATTAAATTACTTTTAGGAAAATTTGAGGTAGTTCATAGGTTTACAAATTCTAAATTCTTTGGGATGTAAGGGGTTAGCCTTGAAGGCACATTTAAAGATATTAAAATTATTTGGGATGTAAGTTGTCATAAATTCTTTTACAAATTCAATATGTTTTGTTTTGACCTATAATATTAAGGTTTCTTAATCCTCATAATCCATTAATATTATATATTTCAAGTATGCATATGTCCTTGGGAGATACTTTACTTCAACAAGATGATAATAATTAGAGATATATAATTTATTAAATTAACTAAATAATTTTTCCAATAGAAACCATAGAATACCATGGAAAAAGACTATTTAGCTATCTATTTTGCATGTAAAAAATTGAGACACATGTTATATCAAACAAATCATGTAATCATCAAAGTTGATCCTCTTACAAACCTTTTATAAAATTTATATATCCTTAGTGAAACCTAATATGACACCATGATGAAAGAATTTTATATCCACATAATGAACCAAAGAGTTATTATGAACTAGGATATTGTCGATCAACACATTATAACACTTGAGCCTTCTTAGACTTTAAAGGAATATTTGAGAGATGAGGATCTTATGGTTATGTCTTGTTCTCTTCATGAATCTATAATTTTTCCTTACTTCATTGATTCTATTATGATCCAAGAATTAAATACTTATATGCTTATCAATTAGGGAAAATATATCTATTAATATCACAAAACCCCTAACCCTCAACATAAATATAAGCCAAAAAAATAATAAGCCTAATATCATAGATAAACCAAATCTTGATGAGAAATTACATTCTAAAATATGGATCCTTCACTTTGATAAATCCAAAATGGTCATCATAGGAGTCAAAGTGTTTCTAGAGAAACCTTTTGGTGTTTCCATCTCTATAGATCTATACTTAAATTTATATTGTACTAAAAATATGGTGGAATATGAATTTCTAGATTGGTAATTGCATAGAAAATGAATACCTATAATGTCATATTCCTAGGTGATTCCCAAATAGTCATCAAGTAATTCACATATGAATATAAGGTCAAGGATAAACATTTTATTCCTTATAATTAGTAACTAAACATCTCATCAATTCCTTTCATCCATTTAGCATCTATCACTCTTCAAGAGAAGAGAATTTAGAGTTTCAATAATTAGCTATATTTGCTACTAGGATGATGCCTTATAAGAATATCACTAAAATAAAAGTTATTAAAATTCATGATGAACCTATTGCTTTTGTTATATAAAATATAAAAAGGAAAAAAATTCTTTAGTATAATAGATTGTTAGATTTCCCTTGATATCCCTTGGTATGGAGACATTCTCTCATTTATAGATAATCAAATTTATCTATCAAATATTAATGCTAAAAAAATATCTAGAATACATAGGAGTCATCAAGTATGGGTTACTTGTAGGAATATTATATATAGATACCCTAAAGGTGTCTTGTTGTATTTTCTTACAAAACTATAGTTCTCTAAATCCTTATTTAAGCTCTATTTGGATATTATGGGCGGTATTTTGGTGATAACTTCAGTACCTATAGAATTTTATAGATAAGATATTTTGGCACACCATAGAAATAGATGTTAACATATTTGTCAAAAAATATGTTAAATATGGATTCCATATAAATGATATTGATAAGGATTAATATTATATTCTCTAATATTATCCCTTTTCATGGATCATGATGTGCATTTAATACTCACATGGATCATATGTATTAAATGTCGGCTTGTAAAGGCAAACATGCCTATAAATATTTTTTTGATTAATGCAATTCTCAATTTTCATTTGTACCATTTTGTATTGCCTTTTAAGAGTGTTTTCCACATCAGTGGTATTAGAGCAAGATGTAAAGGTTTAGAAATTATCCTCTTCCTAAGACCAGATTGGTTCATAAAGGAATGAGAAAACCAACCCATGGATCTTGAGTGGTGAAAGTTATTTTTCTTTCTTGAACACCTCGAGCACTCCATTTTTGAAAAATTTTAGCTGGGGTCCCTCTGACTCCTAACTTTCAACCAACTAGGGTTCCTCTAACTCTCGATCCTCGAATCTTGATATTATTTTGGATAAGTTTTTTAGTGCATCTAGTCACTCTCATCGTTGATTTTGCATTCATGAGCCCTTGTTTTTTATGATTCTGCACATCGCTCGCTCTGTCGATGAGTTATCTCATCTTTTTTCAGCCTACTTGGTGCAAAGTCCACCTACCACCGATGCTCGTAGTATTTTCCACTTCTATATTGGCCTCTTGGTTTAAATAACATCTACTGTCGATACTCGTAGCCTCTACCACTTATACAAAATCACAAAAAATAACACGTCACTATTAGTTTTCTTGATCTCATCAGTTTGCAAGCAAAAATATAACGGTTTCAATGTTCCTGGCCTAGATCTATTTTTGAAAAGCATCATGGTGACCCATTACCTTATTGATTTTTTTATCATCCATTTGATGTATTTGACAACTTTGGATACCTTTGCGACTGTTCTCTATACTTTAAAGAAGACAAAAACCAGATCATGGGCATATTCAACCATTTTTTGATAATCAAATATTATTCGATGGAGCTCTAATGCATGTATCTAGTGATAATAGTAGCTTTGATGTCTCTAACATGCTAATTTGGTGACTAAGAACTCATTGATCCAGTGACAAAAATACCTCTACATGCAACAACTATGACATCCAACACCAAATTATTTTTTCAATGAGGACAACCAAAAATCGATGGCCAAATTCTAAGGTTAACCTAAAGTTTTATTTTTGCATTAATTTTTTGGTATCATCATTTTGTTTTCTAGTCTAATATGCATTGTTATTTTGTAAAAATAATAGTGGGTTTATCCTACATTCACTAAGGCACATTCCCTTTTATGTTATTTGTATCCCCACCCTTCCATAAGTTGATAGCCAGCTTACGCTAGCTACCTTCCCTTCAAGATTTGCCAATTTTGTCCACTTGTCTATCATTTGCATCAATCCACCCTTGGTTTTCATGTATTTCATTGGTCAGTCCTTGATTTACCCTTAGTATTCATGTTGTTCTCAAAATTCTATCACTATTAGTTCATGAGTTGACCCTTGTTTTTTACGCTATCTCATGGGTTATCCATGTTGTTCTCAAAATTTTGTGTCACTGTTAGTTCATGAGTCATCCCTTACCCATTGGCCCTTGTGCTTGCCTTACTCTCTGAGTGTGCACATTAATAGTCTTCCATTGTTCTTCGAGCTAATTATTGGTAATAGTATTTTATTGTTCTCTGAGCTAATTGTTGGTAACATTGTGGTTCAATTCAATTCCTTGGCTAGTCGTTGGTTCGAGTGTGCAAATAAAAAATTATGGTCCAGATTCCTTATGTGCAAATCCAAAATTGTGGTCAAAATTCCTTGGTGCCAATCAAAGAGGGAGGGCCCACTAAAAAGTTGAAAACACAAATTTTGCTTGCCTAGTGCACTAGCTTCTCGTAAAAAAATGAATGCCAACATGGCTATTGCAGAGACATTGGTCGAAATCACTACCAAGTTGCAAGAAATCACTTCTTCCTCCTCCCAACCTCCTCATCCAAGGTGTGAAGTAAAAATATATGAAGGCTCTCGAGACCTTGATGTCCTATACAGTTGGATCCTTGACATGGAGATTTGGTTTGAATATACTCACACCCCTGATGATGAAAAAGTCCCCTTTGTAAAGCTCAAAATTTCCAACATCACCAAAGTCCTCATTTCAAATAACCACCACCCAATTTGTACATGGGAGGATATGGTACAAGTTTTGAAGGCCTCATTTTACCCATACAATTATGAGGACTTACTGAATCAATGGCTATACCTTTGTCAAGGAAAAAGGAAATTTGTACATGATTCCATTCATCATTTCAACTGCCTTTGAGTTTTACTTGGCATTTTAGATCTTTATGATATCTTGATTGCCAAATTCAAAAGTCGTCTCCTTGCACACTTTTCAATATTAAAAGGTAACACGAAATGACACAAATGAAAACTAAGAATTGCATTAATAAAAAATATATTTATAGGTATGTCGGCCTTTACAAGTTAGCATTTAATACACACGATCCATGTGAGTATTAAATGCAATACATCATGATCCATGAAAAGGGATAATATTAGATAATATGATATTAATTCTTATCATTCCTCCCCACCATAGAAGCATTGGTCTCTAATACACTCGAAAGAGGAGAAATTTTTTTAGCCATATAAGTGTGAGCCTAATGCAAAAATTTGTGCAAATTTATGGAAGGCAACTGCTGAGGAGGGACTACCAACGATTGAGATGCTTACAAGGTTGAAGATGCAGGATGCTGAGTAGTGATCACTAGATCTGGAGCTATAGTGGAATCTAGAACTAGAGTAGGAGGAGGAGGAGGATCAAGATTAGCAATATGAATTATTGTAGGTGCCACATAGATAGGTATTGATACAATAGGAATAAATGTTGGTACAAAATGAATTGCAAGAACAAGGGTAGGTACCATAGGAAAAAATGTTGGTATAAACTGAATAATAGGAACCAATGTTGGTACAAACTAAACTGGTGGAGGTGTAGTACGGATATGTGTGTGATGAACCTAGCTCTGATACCATTGATGTGGGAAACACTCTTAAAAGGCAACACAAAATGGTACAAATAAAAATTAAGAATTACATTAATCAAAAATATATTTATAGGCATGTTTGTCTTTATAAGTTGGTGTTTAATACACAAATCCATGTGATCATTAAATGCAATACATAATGATCCATAAAAAAGGATAATATTAGAGAATATAATATTAATCCTTATCAGATATTCATGCCTATACATAGTTTCTCCAATATATTGAGTCTCCTTAGCCTTTCTCTACTTGGGGTATTAACATCATTGGTCCTATCACTCACATCCACTAATTACCACTAAATACTTCACTAAGTGGGTTAAGTTTTCCTTGACCAATCAAAATATCAATATTATATCCAAATTTAACTTTAATTAATTTGTGTGTCATTTTGACAAACCTTCAATAATCGTATCTGATGATGGAGCATCATTTAATAACAACAAAATGAGAAAACATGATGAATTGAAAATCCAACACAAATTTTCCATACTCTACTATCCAAAATGAAATGGTCAAGCTAAGGCAATTTATAAAATTTTCATCAATATTTTTATAAAAAAACTATTAAATATTCTAACAAATATTGGAACTTAAAGCTATATTCAACATTTGGGGCATATTACACCAATACTTAAATATCCACAAGGGCCACTCTTTTTCACTTGACTATGGTACTATAGTAGTTTTTTTGCTTGAAATTATAATTCATTCTCTCTGTATTTCTTTTAAAATTATTTGATTCATGATGAATATCATTAGGACTATTTTAATTCTCATAATTTTGAACTCAACATACTTGATGAGCGTCTTTGTGTCCTTGAGAACAATAGAGTCTTAAAAAAATCATATTTCCACATAATACAATATGAAATTCAAGCACAATGATTTTGAAGATGGGGACAATGGTGAATTTTCTCTACATGTACAAGAAGACCTTAGAAAGGCAGCCCTAGTTGAGAAAGAAGTAGGCAAGAAGCCAAAAATAAAGAGTAAAAAAAAGCATAGACAAAAGCTCCTAGAAATAAGAAAATTAGAAGGTAAGAAGTCCAGAAAGGTGTAAACCTAAAAATTGAAACTTTGTAAAAGATCTAATCCAACAAGGAAAGCAAAAGTCTTGACACATGAAATATCAAGGTCAGATGGTAAAAAAAGTTTTGAGATCAAAAGATGATAAGAAAAGCTTTGATGTCATATGGTGATACACATTTTGAATGCTAGAAACACCTATGCTTCAAAAATAAAGAAGATGGATTATGATGAGGTGTATAGTCTTCTAGGGATTACATTTCTTTATTGCAAAATATCACAATATATCTCACCAAAAGGGTGGATTAAATGTAGCATCATGAGAGCCACAAAAAAATCAATCCCAAAATATAGAGCATTAATGGCTTAAATATCTTGCATCGAGGCTTTAGAAATCACTAGGAAGAGTATATGATAATAATGGTAATAGATGCTCATCCAAAGGCCCAAAACCATTTTACATTTATGATTCTATATTCAAAGACCTTTGAGGAACAAACAACTTAAATAAAGAAATGATTTGACACCCAAAGCAACAGACATCTTTAAATATTTACATGATTTTTTGGAAGGAAAACCTCCTCTTTATAGTCTATAAATAGTAGAAGTGTAGATAGTGTAAATTATCAAAGATTTGTATAATTTTTCCTTCATTTTCCTTTGTATAGCAATACATACATTTTTGGGTGGTCTTGCGAGCAACCCAAACCTCAACTTCTAGCATAATATCTATTTACTTTTATATATATACTTTGGAAGCATATGCATCTATTTGGTTCCATTTATTTGTTTCTCATGCCCTGACCTATCTCCTTTATGTGTATGCTTGTAGTTCAATCTATTCTTATATATTTCAAGGAGAATAAGTATTCACATTGATGCATTATGATTAGAGCTACTATTCAAGGGGGTCTTATTTGATCTTTGGTGCATTACCTCTTGTTAGCTTAGGTTTTTAATTTCTACTATCTTTAATT
Source organism: Wollemia nobilis (assembly GCA_028583015.1). Lineage (NCBI taxonomy): Eukaryota > Viridiplantae > Streptophyta > Pinopsida > Araucariales > Araucariaceae > Wollemia > Wollemia nobilis. The sequence continues at coordinate 964,298 of JAQPPZ010005005.1, forward strand.
TTTCTTTCTCTAACCCTTTTCCCCCCAAGTTATTAGATTAGGAACTATGCATCCAAGATCACATCTTATAAAGGAGATGGCCTTTGCAAAAAATATTAAAGACCCCCAACTGAGTTGAACCTATGCTATCAATACCAGCCCTACTATATCACTCCATATGAGGCATGATAGCCCCAACCACCTAGTCTACACCTTGTCCAATGACCAAGATAATTAGAGAGAACAATATTTTAATGGCATGACTAGTGATACCCCATTGATTTATCTTTGGTCCTTTAATAAAACAAGATAGACTTAGACACTAATGAGGTTCTCTACCTATTTCTACTTGTTGAAGCATCTCAAACTCACCTAGTGATTTTGTTCAATAACAAACTTCTAAAAGAACCACTTGAAGGACACCAAATTGAGGTTTCAATGAAGGCCTTAGTCTATCTACTCTAAGAGCAAATGTAGTATTCACTTGCTCAAACCAAAGAATACAAAGGACTATGAGATGCCTATTACTAGATCCACATGTGAAAGCATAGATGCTTCCTTCCTCTATATTTTTCATCATGGACCAATATAAGCCCCTTGTGACCTATAGTACTATTAGATGTATGGAAAAATATTCTAATACCAATACTTGAATCTTTATCATATTATAATTTGAAATGATTATTGATCTCATGGGAACATCTGCAAGACATGGTATTCTTGTACCAACTACATAATATTACAAAGTGGAATATGGATTCAATATTGCTCATGATGTCATTTAAAGGCAAAGCTCATGAGGGGAATGACTCTCTTTCTCCACACTCGATTGTTGAATAGGACCAGTTGACTACTCTATTCATAGATAGATTTAGATAAAGAGAGCAATTGGCTCTAGATATTCAACTTATTACTCCTTAGCCTTATCCTATGTAAAAACCTATTGCTTTTGACTAGATTATGACAATCTGGGACAAGGAAAAAGAGTATGTGTAGGTAGATAAAGTATCATCGAAGTAGCCATAAAGTTGAGCCAAAAATAAAATGGACCATTGGATAACATAGGTAGTGGATTCACCTCCCTATAAAGTGTGCAGAGAACCAAAGCATGAGTACTTCTCTAAGCTAAGAGGAAGGGTTTTTTCCCATCTAGGGACATAAAAGAGAAATAATTTGAGCTGGCTATGGAAGATGTATACAAATAGGGTTAAATGAAAATAAGTTAGCACTAGTATAGTCCTATTTTCACTTAGAAAATTACTCACCCTTGGTACAAATCTACTTGATCCAAATAAGTTACTTGGAAACCAAGTTCTATGATGGTAAAGGTAATCCACCCAAGGAACTAAAAAAAGAGGAAGAAGCAACAAAACACTCAAGTACCAAGTGTGGGCCTCTTTTGACTCCATGCCCAGTGAATGAGGCCATCCACTCAACCCTTGTATATATGTAATATAGGTAAGTAATCCTAGTCTTATAAAACTATAAAATCCTTAACAACTATAGAGACCTAAAGGTATAGACTGACTACTTAAATTTCCCCCTCCACTTCCTTTCCAAATGTAGGTTCTTCTCCTAAATCCATTCCCAATGGACTATTGGATTTTTAGATAGATTATCTTAGTTCCTAATATTCAAGATCTTGAGTAGACTCAAATATAAGAGCAATTAATATATTAAATGAACAAAATCAATGAACATAATATTCATGAAAATAACAATAATATGAATAAAATAGCCAATATCAATGATAATATGCATAAGATAAACTTACAATATAATTGCTCAAAATATTGCATACAAGCTTTAGAATTCTCTAATGAGTCTTCTATTGTTATAATATTATTTTCTTCATATGCATACATGCAGGTTTATCTCCATTGTATAAACTCACAAAGGCGACTCTTCAATACTTGACTTTACACTCTTCACATTTCTAGGAGATGCAACCTTTCCTATTCCATACATAACAAAAATCTCACATGTCCCTTGGATTCACATCTTACCACTTGTATACATGACTCTTGACTCTATTTATTTGCACACTTTACTCTATGACACTTGCACACTCCTACATGCACACTTACACTATGATACTTGCACACTTTCTCACTCTACATAATTACATGACACTTGTGCACATCTTGCACATTGACACATACATAAAGGGAAATATAAATCACACTCCTAAACTTTAGACTCAAACCCTATTCTAATATTTACATTGTACGATAGGACTTATAATGTACCAAATAATGTAATATTCTTCAACATCCCTCTATCATAAATTCTTTGGTTATTGAAGACTTTAGTCTTCAATATTTATCTTCATCTTGTACCTTGTGTTCATCCACTACCTTTATCTATTATTTGTGCTATAAAACCTTGGAATGTGCTCAATCTATATTCTTGTTTTCTATATTTTGGAGAAATTAAATAATTTATCATTGATCCTTTCTTGAGACAAAAGATGATTTAATATTTATTTTTCTTTGGTTTTTCCATTTCTCATTATTTTGGCGTTCACTTATTCTTCTTCTCCCCTATCTTGATTTTGATATTGATCTTTTTCAATTTTGGTATGTATTTTTGAAATGGACCATTCTACTTCACTTTTGATGACTCTTGGAATTGTTTTAAAAATGAGACTTTGAAGAAGTTTGTCCAATATCTTTTCTAATTTTTCATTATACTTGTTTTCCTTATACCAACAAAATGTTAAGAAATGATTATTTCTTCCAAATAATTTACATGGATAAAGATTCAAACATATCATTTCTTCATGTCCAATTCTATTACAACTATTACATTTCATTTGATCACAATATCCATTATTCAATTTATTTTTCATTCCTTGTTTCCATATCAAGGCTTTGTAATCATTAATATTCTTGAGAAAGCAATGCAAACAATGATGCAATATTAAAGACATTCTATCTTTATTTTCCTCATAAATAAATTGCATATTCTTTGTGTTTTTTTCAACTTGAGCACTCATTACATCCATAGTTTTTTTTTAATATTCCTTTAAAGTAAAAATCCTTATTACTCCAAAGTTTAAACAAATTTGCAAATAAAAAAATTTTAAACTTCAAAATTGCAATTTTAATTCTTTATGTATAATAAAATAATTAAATTTTCAAATCCTTTTCAAAGTCTTCAATCAAATATAAAATTTTTATAATTCAATAACCAAATAATCAAATCTTAAATCTTGCAAATTAATTTTCTCAAAAAAAATCTAAAATTTGATAATTCAATAATTAAAATTTTCATTTTAATTTTTCAAAGTAGAAAACCTTTTGTCTCCCAAATTTTAATCAATTTATCAAATTTACAAATTCTTCAATTGATAAAATTCTTCAAATTTATTTTGGAGTAGAAATCCTTTTCTCTCCAAAATTTAATAAATCTATCAATTTCTCAAAAATCAAGTTTTTGAAATCAAATTGCAAATATCAATTTACAAATATAAATTTTTTAATATTTTGAAAAAAATTTAATTTTTTTCAAAAAAAATTTGGATTTGAATTCCTTTTGACTCCCTAATTAATCGATAAATGACTTTTCACTTTAATTTTTCAAAAAATTTAGTGTTTTTATAAGAAATTCAAAAGGGGAGATGGTAGGAACTTACTCAGAGAATTATGGGACCCAAACTAGTCATTTGGTTGACGCTAAGGTAATGAAAACTGGTATCAAGCTCTTGGATTAGCTTGGAATTCCTAATATAGTAGTGGAGAGGGACTCCCTTAACATCATTAACTATTTTCTTGGAAAGGGAGAACCAAGCTAGACCATGGAAGGAATCATAAGGGATAGTAAAATATTGCTTCAATATTTTCAAGAGGTGAAAATCATGCATACTTTTAGGGAAGGAAATAAAGTTTTTGATTATTTGGCTAATATAGGAGTAAACAACTATGAAGAAGACATATGGGTGGACATGTATCCACCTCATGTGCTTTCAGTTTTAGGCCTAGATAATCAATTTAGCTCTGATAATGTGAGAATTTAATGAGAAGAGGATGGACATTTAGGAGGAACTAAATATATTGATTCAAATAAAGAAGGACAAAAACATGGAAGTTGTTGTTATCCTATCCAAAATGAAGTAGAACAATCAAGATCATCCAACCTCTTGATTTTGAATGTCGTTTCTCTGAGTTGTAACTTCCACACTAAAGTTTTTGTTGTTTCTTATGTTATTTTTATGTTGTATCTTCTAGTGGTTTAGATAAAGAAGGATGAAGACATGGAAGTTGTTGTTATCCTATCCAAAATGAAGCAGAGCAATCAGGATCATCCAACCTCTTGATTTTGAATGTAGTTTCTCTGAGTTGTAACTTTTGTACTAATTTTTTTGTTGTTTCATGTTGTTTTTATGTTGTATCTTCTAGTGGTTTAGATAAAGAAGAAGGATGAAGACATGGAAGTTGTTATCCTATCCAAAATAAATTAGAACAATAAGGATCATTCAACCTCTTAATGTTGAATGTAGTTCCTCTAAGTTGTAACTTCTATACTAAATTTTTATTGTTTCTTATGTTATTTTTATGTTGTATCTTTTAAGTTTGTTGTATTTTGTTTCCCTTGGGCTTATATTTTCCACTTTGCTTGAGGGATTTGGTTTCTTGTATAAAGGTTTGGGGCCCTTTCAAAAACCCCTATTTTTACCTCTAATAAAAAAAAATTCTTTTCACTCTAATTATTTTAATTCCAAATATATTCAACTTTAATTTTTAAATAAAGTCAAATTTTTGTGCTCATGAATTGAAATATTAAATAAAGGTAATAATGTACCTTTAACCTAGGTTCTTTTACTTTGGATTGAATCCACATGGAATATGAATGTGGATAAATATTATGTTTATCTTTAATCATTTTATCTTCCTTGCATGCAATTAATGGCTCATCCATGTAATATTCCTCAACTATAGGCAGAATACGTTACCTTTTCATAATGCTCTAGAAGATTTTTTTAAACACTTGGATTTTCTACTATAAAAATTTTACTTCTCTTTTTTGAATGCATAGTTGTTGCTCTATTTGGATTTTCTTTGCTCATGGTCTAAAACCAAAATATTTTCATGTTCTCACAAGTGTAGCTTCGATTCTTATCTCTATTTGGATTTGCTTGGATCATAGTCCAAAGCAATATTTTTTCATGTTATCTTAGGCATTGCTTCAATTTGTATCTCTACACACAAACTTAAGCAAATATTCCTAGTACTTCTTTCATACCTTGGTGTTGATGTCTGCTTCTTATTTTTACTCAGGCTTAAAAAAACACTCTTATCTTTGTTGCTATCCATGTCTTGATAATCAATAAATTATCCAATCCTTTTTTAACCTCTTATCTTATGCTTTGAGAAGCACTTAATATGTTTTGACATCTCCTTATCATGGGATATTCTCTTATCTTTTTCCTTTGGTGGAAATTAATATATTTATGTTCTCCTAGAGTGTATCTTATAATCCTTTCTACTTTAGGCAAGGTATTTTTGGAGATTATATAGCTCAAGTGGCACCTTTGACCACCTTTCTTATCGTAAATATCAAATAAGATGAAGGTAATATCATACCCAAACTTTGGCCTATATTTACTTCATGTGGCTCCTCTAAATTCAATATTTAATTCACACTAAAGACTTCTTCTAATGCTTGATTCAAACCTAGAACTTATCACTCTATATTCTTTTATATATTCACACCAAAAGTTTTTTGATGATACTGCTCAAAGTGGCTCTGATACCATCATTGGCATTTTAGCCATATTATCTCCAGTAGACTCAAATATAAGAGTAGTTAATATATTAAATTGTCAAAAATAACGAAATTAACATTAATATTAATGGTAAAGGAGATAGATGTGATGGATGCAATCTATGGTATTTTTGACACTCAATGGAATTTTGAATCTAAGGTGGGCAAGAACCTACTTTCTAGTGAAGGCAATGGCGATCGAGGTGACCCTACTTTTTATGGTGATGTTGTGGGACCTATAGGAGTCTCAGGTGGTGGATATAGACCCCCCCAGACCCTAAACCTAACCCACCTCTAAGCCAAATGAAAGCCTCTTTTATGGAGAAGGTTCGTAAAAGTGTAAGTTTTTCTTCTCTAGTTATTTTGTCTATCCCTTCAGTTGCCTCATATCCTCTTGTTTAGAACCAAGGAGTTTTAGAAATCCTAGAGCCTTTCATGAATTTCTTTATCTCCATAGAATCACTTTCTCTCATTGGCAAGTTTTTCAACTCCTGTTCTGACATGGAGTCAATATAAAATTGGGTTACTTCCAAATGGCTTCCTTAAGAAAATATGTAGCTCATAGCCCTCCCTAGGGTTTCTTTTAGATTAGACTAAACAATCCTTCTGATACAAGCTATATTATTGCTAAGGGTCCATGGATCTATGATAGGAGAAGCATTTTCTTAAGAATATGAGGCATTGATTTTGACCTAAAAACCTAAATTATTAACTATGCAGTAATCTAGGTGATATTGTCAGGTCTCCCTAGTCATTTTTAGCATAAGGAAGTGTTGTGGGACATCACTTGAGGTATTAGATACCCGGTCATGTTTGATCTAGCTACTAAATACAGAATAAGAATGATATATGCTTTTATGTGCATCATGTCCAATCTTGAATCTAAGTTGTTTACTTCAATGGGTTAGTCTCAGACTCATGCATTAGGCACCAAGTTATTGATTATGAGAACAAACCCATATTTTATTTATAATGTAAAACTCAGGGTCATCTCAAATACCTATTCCCATATTTGAAGTAGATGGAAGTGGCCCCTAGAGCCCCTAGAAGAGAATGTGGTGGCCTAATAAAATTTCCTGCTAGCTCGATGAAGTCTCCTCCTCAAAGGACTATTTCTATCAAAAATTCTCATGCTACAACTATTGTTTCAAAAGGCAATGGAGTCATGTTAGACCCTTCACCTAATGATCCTCCTTAAGTATGTTCATTGGTACCAAACCCAAATTATTTTTATTGCTTGCCTTAAGAGTATTCTGAGATCCCTACAAACTAGAATTCTTCTCTTTCTCCTCTATCCAAGTTGGGTTTCCTTCCTTTATCTTTAGGATCTCTATATTTCCTAGGTTTTAATTCCACTTCTAAAGAGAAGGCTTTCCCATATCCTAAATATTTACCTTTACCCACACCTCCTAAAAAATTTTTTAGAGTACCTTGTGGCCTTTAACCTTTCCTTACCTCTCTTTCCTCAGGAACTTCCCCTTATAACATCATTTTCCTCTCTTTAATTATTAGGGCTTATTCCTCTTGCAAGGCTTCCCCTTATAGATCCCTAACGTTTAGCCCCCCAAAGGTGTCACTCATAACCAAAATAATTTTTTTACAAATGTGGGAGGTGGTAGGAAAAAGGGATGCCCTTCCTCCCAAGATCTAAGAAAAAATGAATTCAATGAGGAAATTACCAAAAAGTCCCAATCCATGTTATGTCCAACCTTCCAAGAGGAGGTCCCCATTGAGTCTCATGAGGAGATAGATAATAGAACCAAACCTCCCCTATCACACAAAAGGAGGAAAATCATCTCTTAAAATATCTAAATAAAGATTATTTCATGGAATATAAGAGGTCTTAATGGCCTCTCAAAGCAAAGGTTGGTTGCAACCATGAGAAAATATCATAAACCCTCAATCCTCCTTCTTCAAGAAATAAAAATTAAAGAAATAAATCTTGAAAATGTCTCTAAATTTATTTGGAAAAGAGAATAAATTTTGGCCAATCCTGTTATTGGTCCTTCTGGAGGCCTCTTATGCCTATGGGAACCTTTCCAGGTCAAAGGAATATTGCTGTCTAATTCTAATAGGTTCATCAATATTCTATTTTTTATATGGTACCCATACAAAATGGGTGTTTTACATATATGCTCGAAATACTCCTTTAGAAAGAGCTCTACTATGAAATTCGTTAAGTCAAGTAAGGAGAATTTTCTCCAATGAGGCTTGAATTATAGCTGGAGATTTTAATTCTCCTCTACTTTTTTCTAAAAAAAAAGGGGGGGCCCCAATTTCATCATCAAGTATGCAATATTTTTCAAAAAAAATCAATGATAATAAGCTCATGGACATCACACTCATATGTTGTAAATTCACTTGGAGCAATATAAGGATTGGGAATAACGTCATCTAGATAAAACTTGACAATTTTTTTCTTTTCCAAGAAGCTGTCACTTTGTTTGGGGATGTCATCCTTTGGAATCTCCCTAAGATTGGTTCTAATAACAATCCATTCATGTTTTAATGGCTCCAAATTTACCCTTTTAAGACTCCCTTTAGATTTGAATCAATGTGGCTCCAACACCCAAATATTCAAAAACTCATTTTTGAATGGTGGAGCAAGAAAATTTTAGGTTCCATCATTTCTTAAATAGAAAATAAGAAAAGGTACATCAAGTCCAACCCAAATTTATGGAACAAGGAGGTGTTTAGAGATTTTTTTTTAAAAGAAGAATATTTAGAACCATCTTCTACAAATTGAGGCTTACATCTAAAATGGAGAAGATTCTAAGTCTCTCATGTACTGTGAAAGATAATTGTTGTCTAAATTTCATAACATACTTACCATGGAAGAAGCATTCTGGCACCAAAAATTGAGGGCTATCTAGTTAAATTTAGATGACTCTAATACGAAATTCTTTCATATTTCTACTCTTCAACACCATAATTTCAACAAAATTAGTGAGTTATTGAGAGCTTATGGTTCAATTTTAAGAGACATCCATGAAATCAGATCCCTAGTTGTTAGTCACTTTGAGAATCTTATGCTTCAAGATCCTTGCCCCCTGTAGGTCCTAATCAGATGTTTCTAACATACCAAACCTAGTCACTGATGATGTTAATGATTAACTTCTTAGATCTTTCTTTGATGAAGAAATCAGAAAGGATGTCTTTCTAATGAAGGAAGATAAAGTATTTGGCCCCAATGGCTTTCCTCCACACTTCTTCCAAGCCTTTTGGAACATTATGGGACCAAATATTTGCAAATCCATCCAAATATATCAATTTCATTCCAAAATATGTAAATTCTACTTTCTTAGCTCTAATTCCCAAAACCTCAGCAGGGAAGTCCATATCTGATTACCAACTAATAAGCCTATGCAATATGTTATATAAAATATTACCCAATTCCATTACCACCCAGCTAAGTTGTATCCTCCCTCTTATCATTGAATCATGTTAGGGAATCTCTATCAAAGGGAGGAAAATAACTTATGGTAATATAATTATTCATGAGATCATTCATTTAATCTAGAAAAGTAAAATAGCTAGCTTTCTCTTTACATTGGATATGAATAAATCTTTCAATCAGGTATCTTAGAATTTTTTATCACTATTATTCACAAGTTTTGCTTTCACAAGAAGTGGATAAATCTAATCAAGCAATTCATTTCTTCTGCAAGATTTTCTATACTTGTAAATGGAGTTCCAACATTTGCAGCTCAAGGGGGCTATGCCAAGGCAGTCCTCTTTCACCCCTCCTTTTCATTATCTTATCTGAAGCCCTTGGTAGAAATTTAAATATAGCTTGTTCCAATGGTCTTATTTTTGACATCAAGGTGTCCTTTTCTTCTGCCCTAGTTACTCATCAATAATTTGTGGATGACACCATTTTAGCTAATGCCTCCTTAATTCCTATTGGTAGTTTTGCAACTTTACCATATTGCAATTTTGTTGAATGATAATTGTAAAATTTTGATGAATTTAATAAAGGAAGGTGCTATAGTTTTTATGCTTATTTTACTATATTTTTACCTCTTTTAAATAATATTTCATTACTGTAAATAAAATGGAAATTATGAATGCAATGGAGAATTTTGTTTAAAAATATCTAAGCAACAAAAGCGTCAACAAGGAATCAATTTTGAAGGAAGAAGTGCCTCAAAAATAAAAGGTAATGAAGATCGTGATTTAATTTGAAAGTAAGTTGAAGGGAAGAAGAGGAGAAGTTTCACCCCAATTGAGGGGTAAAAATCCCTTTCACCCCTCTTGGAGGTAAAACATAATTTAAAAGGAGTTGATTCACTTGATGAATCAAAAGGAGTGAAAGTCTCAAGTTGAAAATGGAGGAGTAGAATGCTTTCGGCCCAATTGAGGGGTGAAAACCCTTATCACCCTCTTTGGGCTAAAATTTATTTTAAAGTGCAAGTGGCCATGTTCAAGTTAAAAATTGAAGGCACTTTCACCCTAAGAGGGAGGCACAATTCCATTTTGCCCTTTTTTGGAGTGAATCAAAATTTAAAAGAAACTTAGAAGAGGTGCTTTGTGAGTCGAGTGCCAACTAAATTGAAGAATATTTTTAAAGTGCTTTCACCCTAAGAGAGGGGTAAAAGTCATTGTTTCACCTATTTGGTATGAAACATATCGTAAAATAAAGTATAAAGTTGCACTATGTGGGCTGAGCACCAATGAATCAAGGTAGGATTTTAAAAGTAGTTTCACCCCATGAGAGAGGCAAAATTCCCTATCACCCCTCTTTGGGGTGAAACACGTCTTGAAAAGGGTTTTAAAAAAAGTAACGTGGCATGGGCTCAATGTGAATACATTACAGTAAATTTAGAGAGTGTTGTCGCCCCAAGTGAAGAGCGAAACTCATTATCACCCCTCTTTGGGGTGAAAGGGTATTTTAAATATTTTTCAAAGGTGAAATAAATATGTTGGATGATTTCATCCACAACTAAGGTAGAAATAAAAGGAAAATATTCAATGTAAAGTTGGGGCACAATCAAATTGAAGTCACCCCTATTGAGAGGTGTCATGTGGGTGAATGATATTTTTAAAACTCAGTTTCGCATAGAAGAGTTGCACCACACAATACGTTGAAGAAGAAAATAGTTAAGGATGATGTCGCCTCCCCAAGGGGGTGAAAGTCTTTGTCACCCTCCTATGAGGGAAAAGCAAAGAAGATGATTATGAGGGAAAGTAATTAATGGGAAATTTTTTTTAAAATATCACATCAAGCTATGTTGTCATCCATTGCTACCCCAAAAATATTGTTTCACCTCGCTCTTGGGTGAAATCAATTCTTTGATATAAAATTTATAGAGACGTTGCTTCTAAAGGCAAGATTTCATAGATTTTATTGGAAAGAGGTGAAGAAAGATAAAATTTAATTCTTGAAGCAACACAAGCAATGCTTCCAAGACTTTTGCTTCAATTTTATAGGATCACGGGAAATTCTTGTCTATTTCCAATGCACTGCCTATCAACCTTGCTAGTTTTCAAAGAAGATTTACTGCTCAGTGGAATTTTTTTGTGAAAGTGTATTTCCAAGGTGCAAAGGCAAAGAAAATTCAATGAAAAAGCACCTGATTTACAATAAATTTTATTGCATTCCAATGCACCGACAATCAAGGCTACTTCTTAGCATGTAATCATGCTAATTTCTCTTTGTGATTCTCCCACCAAAGTCAAATCATGGTTTCCTTGCAGAATATATTGACCAGAACATCACTGATGCCGAGGAGAAAATTATTCTTGCTCATTTTTTATCTACCAACATTTTTTTTGTCAGTGCATTAACTGAAAGAGGTGCAACCTCTATAAATACTAATCATTTTTCATTGTAAAATAAGGATGTACACTCTACATAAAAAAACTTTACATTTTTTGCATCAATAGAAACAATTTAGCTTTTGGTTCTTTGAATAGTTTTGCACTTGATAATTCTTTGTGTGTCATTTTTGAATGCTTCCATTTCCATTACTTGCTATGTTTTAAATTCTGCTTCTAAATTTATTTTTATTGGTAAGGAAATGAACACTAAGATGCTCTTCAAAGGTTGTCGCTACATAGCTACTAGAAGTTTCTGTGCTTGTTTTTTTGTTATATGCTGCTAATTGTTAGTTTTTGGAATTTTGGCTATTATTCTATCCCCATCTTGTACTACCGGCTTATAGCCATATTTCCCTATTTCTTTCCTATTTCTATAAGCTTTCAACCAAAGTAGAGTATTAAGGGAGCCAACCCTCTGTGGAGATTGGCTTATGAGACATCTCTTTCTTCCAGCCTTTCAATGTTGGTTAGGTCTAGGGTGCATAAGGCATAGACTTTATAACTATGGAGATTCGTGACCAACAGTTTTTGGCACACCCGATGGGACTCTCAAAATGTTCCACTTTTAACAGTATTAAGGTTTGATGTTCACCTAGTACTGTATGATTAGAACATTTGGTGACTCAAATCTAACCAGAAGCCTTCAAACATGAAGTGAGTGAGAGATTTCTTCATGATTACAAGATTGAAGGCCAAAAATTTTGAAGAGCCTGTTGAGTTCTATGAACTTGTCATCCAAGAGCTAGTAGAACACCCTAGGTTAGTTACTCTAGCTGCCCCATCAAGTACAAAATCTTCTTAGTTAGTGTTGGTCATCAAATCTGCCCAGGAAAGGATTTGGGTAAGTGTATGCGCCCTAGACCTGGACCAACATTGAAAGGCCGAAGGGAAGAGATGCCCCTCGTGCCAATCTCCGGAGAAAGGCCGGCTCCTATACTAAACTACTTTGATGTTTAAGATAAGGGTGCAGGAAAGAGATAAACAGAGTAAGGGTGCAGGAAAGAAATAAAAGAGTAAGGGAAGAAATCTCAGTAGTTTAATGGTGGGAAAGAACTGGAAGCACGATCACTAGCCAATAGCTTGAAAGAGCAGCAAAGAACACCAAGAATAATGAAATGAACGCGATATTAATCCTCCTATGTATCCTCTGGATGAGTTCCAGGATTCTCCCTCCCCTTTCATCGAAATTTAGAGTTCAGAGTAACGACGATTAGGAAAAAGTGAATATAATAGAAACACTACCCACAGGCGGCATACAAGAAAACTAATATGGTGTTTTCCTCCCCTATGTATCCTTTGGGAAAATTTTAGGGTTCCACCCCCAATCACACACCTAAATCCAGAGTTCAGAATTACAGTATGCAAATGAAGAAAAGATGAAAGAAATAAATGTAGAAGGCAGCATACAAGAGAGAAATCAAGCCCAAAGAACTTTAGTATTAAATACAGGGATTCAAGTTACAATAGCTTTCTAGCAGAAAGTTCCCCCCCTTTACATTACAATGCCTGGGTTTTTATAGAGGACCCGACCCTCTGAGCCATAAATGCACAAAATGGAGGAGTACACCCTCGAAACCTGAGAAGTCGGCTCTTCGCAGCCCTCGTGACTGAGCTCTCAAATATGTTACCAAAATTGGCAACTACGACCGGGTCAGCCATGGAAACAAGCATTAATGAGCCGTCTGAGCGTCCTTGGCTTTTGGGTACAGTGCTCGAGTGGCCGCCATGCTCGTCGGGCTCTTCTTCTGGGACTGATACTTCATTTCCAATTGCTAAAAATGAGCAACGAGCTTATCGGGCACGTAAAAATGCATTTATGAGGCACTTGATCACCTCGAGAAAATACCCGGCTTGGAGCGCGTGCCCTTGAAGCGCTTCGCTGAATTTTCGTCCGCAACTCCGCTTCGCAATGGACTTGTGCCGAAGCGGATCCTCCTTCTTGATTTGTACTTCGCATGGTGGAGCTTCGCAAAACTACTTCGGGGATGGTGGGTGTCGAAGCATATTTCCTTCGCAAGATGGGCTCTTCACTTCTCATTGCTTCGCTGGAGAGACGTGCCAAAACTGCTTCGTTGATGAACTGTTAAAATGCTTCACCGTGATCTTCCTTCAAAATTATGGTTCGGGAGGATTTTGGCCGAAGCGCATTCTTGCCTTCAAAAATGCTTTGACTGCTTCCACTTCGGGTGAAAGTACTTCGCACGAAGGTTTGCCGAAGCAGATGCTTCGCAATGACTTTCGGCGAAGTAGAAATGGTTCGTTGGCGGGGAGGCCCGAAGTGGGTGCTTCGACGGTTTTTCGGTGAAGTATTTTCAATGTTGTGCTCCTTCAAATCCCGCTTCGCAAGTTTCTTGTCCGAAGTAGCCTTTTGAAATGCTTCGGGTGCGAAGTAGTTTTCATTCTTCTTCCCTTGTATTTTTTCTTCGGCAACACCGCTTCACAAAATTCTCGCCCAAAGTAGTTGTTTGAAGTGCTTCGGGCGAAGTAGTTTTCTCTGCCTTAGCAAATTCGGACCATGATTTTCTTCGATGAAGCTATTCTTTTGAAATGCCGCTTGAATCCGCTTCGCAAAACTTTCACCAAGTAGCTACTAGAATTGCTTCGGGTGCAAAGCTCTTTTTTATGCCTTCTTTGAATTCCTTCTTTGGCAACGCCGCTTCGCAAGATTTTCGCCCGAAGTAGCTGTTTGAGGGACTTCGGGCCCGAAGTAGTTTTCATCTTTCATTTCTTCCCTTGAGGCTATCTTCCTTAGCTTGTTCATCAGTGAAGCTCTTTCATCTTCATTTTATGTACAAGGGGGAATGGCAGGGAAAGCCAAAATTGCTGCAACACTTGAAAATGTTGTTTCTAAAAGCAAGGGAACAAATTCATGAAATTGAAAGAAATACTTTACAAAAAATTTGATTTTTCTACCCCATTGTGCAATGTGACAAAATTGTCAACATTCTTGGCGGCTCATGGGGCAACGAGCTCGTCTCGGTGGGAGAACCCTCAGCCTTGATCCATTGGGCCAGAGTTACCTCCAGACCCTTCTCCCTTTTCTATCTCCGGGGGTGCTTCCACGGCTTGCTCTTCTTCTTCTTCCTCTTCTTCTTCTACTTCCTCTAGCGTGGCTTCCTGCTGTGGTGATGGGGCAAGGCGATCGCGGATGCGCTTCATGGTTCGACGAACATGAGCCCAGGCACCCTTCGAGAAAGGCTCTTGATCTTGCAATGCCTTAACCAAAATGTGGAACCGATCAATCTGCTCGATATCAGCATGTTTGGCTCTGATGTACAGATCGTTTAGGCAGGCTGCAATCTTGCAGTGTCTCAGAATGAAATCTGTGACCTGCCCTTCTGTTATCGGCTCCGCCCATTCGTCTATCTCCGAGACGTCACCTTCAAAATGAAGCCATGTCGGCTTAAGCTCTTCCTTGGTCAGAAGGTTCCCATCATCATCCGTGAAGCTCGAGAAACCTAAGGAAGAGAGATCCTAGAAATAGCCTAGCGATGCACGCTGCTCATTCTCAAACACATCCAGGAGGTCCTTCACCTTTTGTGCCTTCCTCACCTTGGAAAAGAAGGCACGAACTATGGCTTGGGCCGTGGACCAATCCCTAGTCGTTCGACTCATTGCAACAACCTGCAAGTCCTGATATTTAGTGCTTTGGACATCAAAGGCTAATTTGAGTCGGCCTCTAGCTTTTTGAGTGACCTCATCTATGATTGGTCCTCCTTCGATAGTGGCACGTTGTGCTTCGGTGATATAGGTTAAAATTGATAGGGCACTGGAGGCCCGAGACCTAAAATTCCTGAGCAAGTGCGAGCGGATTTCTTTGATTCTACCTCTGTCAAACAGTTCCAGGCTTTCTTTTTCGTGCAACTACTGCTGCAACTGCAAGATCTTGCTTTCAACTTCCTTGGCCTTCAGATCATTTTTGGCCTGTCTCTGTGCTTGGTGCTCAGTTGTGCACTGCAGTTGTAGTATTTGTTGTTTCAGGGCATGTGCTTCCTTTTTCATCAGCTTACACTGCTCCTCTGAATCCTCCAGCTTGGAGCGGATTCTAGCTAGCTCTTCTTCCAACTTGATGTTGGCATTCTCTGCTTCAAACCTACGCTGATTGGCGATGTTTGCATGTGCTCGAAAAGTTTCAATCTTGATGTGCATAGATGCAGATTCATTATCTACATTTAGATGCTCCAGGTCCTTGGATTTATCTTGGTAGTCGTAGTCCGTTGGAGTCATTTCATCCAGGGGCTTTTGGACCTTGGGGATATTTTTTACCTTATGCAACTTTTCGGCCTTCAAATCGAAGACAACGCATTTTTCAACTTGAGCCAGAGAGCGCCCTCTCTTCTTCCTCGCCTCCTTCAGTATTTTCTCTGTGTTTTGTCGAGCTAGGAGTAGCTTCTCGGCTAGAGGGCATTCCTTAATTAAGGACATCTCTGATTCAAATGAGGTTGGATCTCCAGCCAAAGGGGTGAACAAGTATAAAGAATGAACAGGGGATGCCTCACCAGTAGGTTCGGCGACGGGTGTAGCAGGAGCTTCGGCGAGAGGAACTATGCTGTGTGTGATAGGGGAGCAAGGAATGGGGCTCGACGTTGGGGTACTACCTTCGCCCTACCTAGGAACTGAGGGAATGGTGGCATAGGTGGGCGAAGTAGTGTCAACAGACTTGTCCCGGCCTGATGACTCGAGTGGAGTGGGGCTAACGGGATCATGGGGCAGATTCGAGGTGGCAAGGGGCAACGCGTGAAGAGGTGATTGACTTTGTGAGGGAGGGAGAGACTGATGAGAATATTTGGCCGGGACCACAGTGGACATGTGAGAGACCAAGGCAAAGGGTGGAGAGTGCGTACCTACGTGCCCTTCTGGTAGAGCGGCCATGGTGACTTCTTGTGTAATAGGCTCCTGCTCTTTTTGGACTTCGGCACTCCCGACTTCCATGACTTCTACTTCGGGGTCTCCCTCTTGTTGGAGGAGTTCCTCCACATCAATGATGTCTATACCTAGGACTATCTCGGCACTTGGTGGCACCGCATCTTCAACATTTGCTTCGATCGGGCCTGATGCAGGTTGTCCAGAAGGAGCACTTGGGAGCTTCGTGCGGGGTCACTTTGGGTGGCTCGGAGGCACTTGAATTTGCTCTTGCCTCTTTCTTTTCTTCCTCTCCAATGGTTGCTCCGACTCTTCGGCACTTGTGTCATGGCATTTCGAAGGTCCCTATGGTAGTGCCTCTGGTGTAGCTTCGGCTTCTTCCTCTTCTTCCTATTTCGAGGCATCGTCAGTTCTTCTTGGGCTTTCGCCCGATCCTGGGGTAGCTGGAGGAACAAAGTCGATGAAGGATATGGGCTTCCAAGTCCCAACATTGGCTTCATAAACAATTGCGAAGTCTTTATCCATTGTCAAGAGTCCATAGGAATTCATATTTTGGTGATGGACTCTCATTATCCACCACTCCCTTAGTTGTTCCTCGCCCCAATTCTTCAATTCCTCCTTCAAATCATCTTTCGCATTTCTCCAAAACGTGGAGTCTAGAGTTGGGAAGGGATGCTGTTCAAGGTCAAACTCGACCTCCATAGGGTAAAATTCATGCCAGGGAGGCAATGTCCTCATCCTCTCTAAATGCCACTCTAGATCCTTCCCATTGGGATTATTTCTTTGCTCCACAATTTTAGGGTGGGGGCAGATATGAAAGTTCTTGAATTTTAAGTGATCCCTCATCACTCCCAAGGGATCATAGAGCCATTGTTGAGGAATTTGGAGTAGGCCAAAATTGGCAAGCTTTTCCTCCAGGAATATGTTCTGCTTCAAGGCAAATACTTCAATTACCCCCATCTTGAAGGGGAAGTCACAGGTATGTGCCCATTTCTGACCATGGCCATAGACGACGTTTGTTATATCGCTCTGTCGAGCGACCTCCAATGCGAATTGGTACTCGAAGGGGAAAATAGGCAGTAGGAAGGGCTTTCCTATGAAGCCGAACAGGCGAATCACCAGCCCTTGTGTCAATTGAAAGACGTCCCCCTTCTTCTCCATTACCACTCTATCTCTCAAACTGAGGGGCACCCGAGGGCAAGAGCCCTTCAACAAATGCATAGCAGGTCCCAAGAACTATTGATTAAAAGAATAATAAGACTTTGTCCTCAATAGGAGGGGAGTCCACTGGTACATAAGCAGAGGATTTCCATCCTTGCCGCTCGAAGAAATGGCAATGTGGGGGAATTGCTTATGTACATGGTAGAAAAACAACCAAACAAGGAAAGAACAGGGTGCGAAGTACTGGCCCGTCATCGAATTCTTCATGCTGGTGAGCCGCGTGTGCAAGGTTCGGGCCACCCATTCTGCCCAATCGAAGAAAACTGGGTTGGTGTTTGGTCTTGAAGCATCAAGGGCATAGAATTCCCCTCTCAAAATACATTCGGCCAAAGACACCTGCCAGGGTTGCACCGAAGCATCTGTCGACAGGCCCGCCACCCATGCAATGATAGAGAAAATATCGATGTTCTTGAAGGCCACCAAGGGTAAGGGCATTTGGGGCAGCTTGCCTGAAGGGAGCCCACTTTTGAGGTTTTCATGCAAGAATTTCAATATGTAGTTGTTGGAGGTGAACCTCTCCATCTGTTCGCTCAGAATGACGTTGCGAACCGAATAGCCCTTGGGCGGCCCTTGCTGTGGCGCGAAGGCTGCTTGCACATCTTCCTTCAAAATTGAAAACAACTTATGGCCCGCAACATCCAACACTTGCCTGGAGGTGGGCTGGTAGTTCTACGCGATAGCACAGATTAATTCGGGACAGTGGTGAGCGGGCGGGGTCAAATACCAATAAATTTGAGAGTAATATGCAGCAGCTCTCTTGTTCTCTGGGGTGAGTCTGCTTGTCATAAATTCAATAGTGCATCGGAGGTCAGCCACACCCTTTGAGAGCTCTGTGTCTCTAATTTTCTCCCACCCATCAATTGGTGGTTCTTCAAGTTGTTCGTCCTCAGAATCTTCTCTCTCTTCTACGACTTGCTTTTCTGGGTGGAGGTTCAGGTTAACCTTCTTCGGTTTCTACTTTTTCTCCTCCTTGCCCTTCTTTGTTTTTTTGGGGCCGGCTACTTCTGGTTCCTTTCCTTTCTCTTTGGAGTTTTTCTTCCCCATGTTGGATGTCTTACGGTAGAAGCAGGGCTTACAGCACGAGAGGACTTTGGCACCAAGAATTTCAATGCAAAGGGCGTAAGACTTGCAGATTAACAGCGAAGGCTCTTAGTCTTGCATGAACTGATGAATGAATAACCTTCTCACTGCTAGGGTCTTGCATTTTATAGCCCTAAAAGGCAACTACCTCAATTTATGGCACCTACCATAATTAAATTTTCAACTCGGATGAGGAAGGTTGTCGTGCCCTTTGATTGGTTTCACGATGGCGTAGTACGTGGGGCCACATGCTTCGATGATTATGCCTTGCATTGGGAACGCGACCTGCTGCCACCTCGTACCTCAGAGTGGGCTTTTCTCCTAACTGAATCCTCTTGGGATGTGTTCTGCCACCTTTGCATTAAAATCGCTTGCCCCGAACAATCCCCTAGGTTGTCGTCGATGTGTCCCCCAAGACACGTTTTAAATGCTCCTTGTCCATTGGGTGGGCGAAATGATGTCGGTGCTAAAACTACTTCGCAATGAACCTCCGGCATGGATCGATCTTCTATGCTTCGGGCCCGAAGTAATTCTCCCTTGCTGCATCGCTACTTTGCTTCATGGAAGGCTAGCCTCCCCCGAAGCTTGTCTTCTTTGGAAAATGCTTCGCTAGGCTTCTTTTGAAATCTGCTTCGCAAGACTCCTGCCCGAAGTAGCTGCTTGAAATGCTTCGGGTGCGAAGCTCTTTTCGTTCCTACTTTTCCCTTTTGATAATGCCTTCGGTCTTTCGAAGACCTTTTGGAAGCCAAAGTGCTTCGCTAAAGCATCTCGCTCTTCTTCCACTAAAATTTCCAAGTTTGTTCCTCTTGGAAAACGTTCCGGATTTTCTTTGAAAACTGCTTCGCTCATACTCCTTTTGCGAAGCATTTCTTAGCCTTGTTTCTTTCGAGGACTCCTTCCAAGCCAAAGTGCTTCACTGTGAAGCATATCACATCAGTTACTTCGCACACAAAATCCCCGAAGGAGATCCTTGCTAGGTCCAGTGAAGCTAGAATTTGTCTCCTTGTAATCTTGGAACAGAGTATATACAAAGATACAATTTTACATACAAAAGTAAAACTTGAAACACATTTTTTTTTTTTGCCTCAGTGATGAAAAGTCTTCAGATGAAGACCATTGATAGAAATTGGTAATACCTGGCCATCTGCATCCTTGAGGATGAAAGAGTTGGCCGAGTTCACCTTTACGATTTCGAATGGCCCATCCTAGAAAGCATCCAACTTGTCATGATTCCCAGGCTTGGCCTTCCAAGAGTCCCACTTCCATACCAGATCTCCCACTTTGAATGTGCGATCGGATGATTTCTTCTTGAACCAATCTCGGGTGACCTGAGCATGCTTAGCGAAGCTCTGATAGGCTTTCTCATGATCTTCCTCTAGCTGTAACAATTGAGCCGATCTATTTTCCATAGGATTGACTCATTCTCCTTCTAACAGTTGTAATGCAGGGATCTCTACGTGGGTAGGTAAGATGGCCTCCTTGCCGTAGACCAGGGCATAAGGTGAAGTCTTGATTGACTTCTTGACAGAAATTTGATCGGCCCACAAGGCACGATCTAGAAGGAGATGCCAAGTCCTTTTGTTCATCTCTATGAGCTTTCTTAGCACCCTTAACAAGGTCTTGTTGGTGGATTCTGCCAATCCATTGCCCTGTGGATAGTAGTTGGAGGATACTTTATGATATATCCCATATTTGTAAAGGAATTCATTGATTTTGGTGCCTGCGAAGCCAGGACCATTGTCCATGATGATTGCTTCTGGAATGCCGAACCGGGTGATCAATCCCTCTAGGAAAGCGATGATGGTCTCCTGATCAGCATTCTTCATGGGAACTGCTTCGGCCCATCTGGTAAAGTAATCAGTTGTGGTCAGGATGAACTTATGCCCAACGGAGGAGTTCGATGATATGACCCCTATGAAATCCAACCCCCATTGTTGAAAGGGCTTCTCTACTTGTATCGGTTGGAGAGGCATTGAAGCATTTCTGCTTCGGCCGATGAACTTCTGACACTGCTCGCATTTGCGACAAACTGTGAAGGCATCAACGAAGAGTGTGGGCCAATAATAACCTACCTTGATTATTTTTAGTGTCGTTGTTCTCCCTGCGAAGTGACCTCCAGATAATCCTGAATGGAATTCTCCCAGGACTCTCCTTTTATCATCATATTTTATACACCTGAGAAGGATGCCATCAATGTTTCTAAAAAATAGGCCTTCGGGGCGCAAGGTATATCGGGAGGACCGCATCCTAAAATGCCTTCGTTGTGAAGCATTTAGATGTGAAGGACATCTGCCAGTGTTGAAGTATTCGACTATTTCACTGACCCAGTCTTTCTCATCCTCTTCCTGGTTTGCGAAGCATTCTTCTATTGGTGAGTCATCCCACTGAGATTCTATAGCTTCGGCCGCTACGCTCTTCACCAGTTCTTGACACAATGCATGACCGTGAACCAGTTTTGTAGGTTTGATCTCGATGTCGAATTCTTGTATCTTGCTGACCCAACCGGCTCTTTTACTACCCAATTCTCCTTGGATGATGAAATTGCGCACATCGGGGTGAATGACAAATACTGTAACCCGACTTTGGGAGATGAATTGCTTGAATTTCCTAAGAGACTTCATTACTGCATGCACTTGCATTTCTATGAAATTATATTTTTCTTCATGGGGGTTTATCACTTGGCTTAGAAACGCGATGGGGCGCTCTTCGCCATCTTCCCCCTTTTGTGTCAGGACCGCAACATAGCTCTCAGGTTCTCCTATAGCATATAGGATGAAGTCCCGATTGTAGTCAGGGTTGGTCAGGACCGGTGCTTGAGCAATTTGGGCTTTTATTTCTTTGAATGCTTCTTTTCTCTCCTTCGTCCAGATGAATTCTGCACCTTTCTTCAAAATTTTGGACATCGGCTTGATGACTTGGGCAAAATCTGGGACAAACTTCCTCACGAAGTTGATCTGGCCGAAGAAATATTGAAGTCCTTTCTTGTCTACTGGGAGTGGGAGCTTCATTAGAGCCTCAGCTCTGTCAGGATCTACAATGAGACCCTTCTCTGATATCGCATGTCCCAACAACTTCCCTTCGTTGACTGCGAATATGGACTTCTTCGGATTGATTGAAATGCCAAATTCTCGACATTTTTTGAAAATTTGTTGTAAGTGTAAGGGGTGATCCTCCCTTCTTCGAGAGAAGATGGTCATGTCATCTAGATAGATAACAATAACCTTATTCAAGAGTTCACCAAAAGCTAAATCCATTGCCCTCTGAAAAGTGGCACCCGCATTCGAAAGGCCGAATGGCATTCATTGGTAAGCAAATGTTCCCCACTTGGTAGTGAATGCGGTTTTGTGCTGGTCTTCGTCCCTGACCCAGATTTGATTGTATCCAGAGAAACCATCGAGTAGGGAGAAGCGTTGAGCCCTAGCCACCGAATGCAAGATTTGATCGATCTACGGGAGAGGGTAGTGATCTCTGAGAGAAGCCTGGTTCAGGTTGCGAAAGTCCATGCACAATCGTATATCTCCGTTCTTCTTTCTAACTGGGACTAGATTCGCTACCCAAGAAGAATGCTTGATGGGATAAATTATCTTTGCCTCGAGCATTTTTAGGAGTTCGGCCTTCATCAAGACTTCGATCTTTGGATTGATAGGCCTTTGCTTCTACTGGAAAGGTTTGATCCCTTCCTGCAACTCAATTGTATGCTGGATCAGTTGCCGATCATATCCCTTTAGATCTTGATAAGACCAAGCCACTGTGTCGGGATACTTTCTGCATAGAGATCGGATCTGCTCTAGCTCTTTCGAAGTGCAATCTGTTCCAACTTTTATTGCTTTCCCAGGTTCAAGTTCTAAATCTTGATACTTGCTTTGCATTAACTTTGATCCTGTGAGAAACTGCTCGATCATTCTGATCAAAGAGGCTTTCAAGAGTAATTAATCCCTTGGGAACATGATTATTCTTCAATTGAACTAGCCCTTCATATTCTTCTTCATCAGGGCTTCTGCTCTCAACTGTGGCTACTTCTTGAATCATGAAATTCACAATCTGCTCATCATTATCAAAAACTTGCCAATGCAGATCTCTGTCTGGGACAGAGGGCCTGTAAATCATCCTCATAGCTTTAGGCTTATGCACCATGTCTTCTACTGGAGAATACTTGGCTGCGATGGATGCTAAAACATCGGCATGTCGGTTCTTTTCTCTTGGAATAGACTGTAGATTGAGAGATTCAAACTGGTCGAACAAGTCCCATACCCTATTTTGGTATGACTTGAGATAGTGCTTCTTTGAAGTGCACTTGTTTGTGACTTGATTGCATACCAATTCAGAATCTCCAAAGATTTGGAGATGCTTTATGCCTAACTTTTCTGCTTTCTTGAGTCCTAGGCATAATGCTTCATATTCTACTGCATTGTTGGTGCAACTCCACACCAACCGGTAACAATATTCCTTCTGCTCTCCAGAAGGTGATACTAAAAGAATCCCCACCCCGACACCATTTTTGCATCGGGCGCCATCGAAGAATAATTTCCATAATTCCTTGGGCGAAGACCTTATCTTCTGACTTGATGTGTTTCTCAGGCTTGGCGATGGCATAACATCCCATCTCGGTTTCTATCATGGCATTAAAGTCTGCTAATGAAAACTCATCTTCACAACTTAACTGTGCGAGGGACTCCTCGACCAGGTCCACTTGCTCTATCCCTTCCACTATCGCATGCACAGGATCACTGCTCTCTCCTTCGGACATCTTTTCTACGAGGAAGGTAGAAGGCTTCTCATTGTAGATTTTTATCTTCTTCCCTTTGAATGGAATCTCCAAGTGTGAGTAATCCATAGATAGATACCCTCCCAACTTCATCGTAAATTCTCTCGACAAGCACATACTGAAGTAGGGCTCAAGGTCAACGACTACCACCTCTTGTATAACCGTGATCTGAGGCATTTTGTGTAGTCGGATAGGAATATCTTTAATCACTCCTACAGTCTTCATAGGAGTACCATCCAACTGTAGCACGCCATGACTACTTCACGTATATTCCATCCCTATCTCTTCGCACACTGCTTTGGGCATGACTGTTGTCGCGGCCCCAGAGTCAATCATACAGTTATGTACAACATACCCTTCCATCTGTAGAGACATGTAGAACGGTGGTGGCCTATTCTTCCCCATAATGGATGTGGATAGGGTCTGCACTAGGGCAAGCGGTGTTGCCTTTCTTGCTTTGGTTATCTTCAATGATTCTTGCAACAGGTCCACTTGTCCGGGTAGTTGCAGTGCATCGTACAGACTGATTTTGGCTGGAATCCTCTTCAGCTCATCTACAATGTTGTACGCCAGGGAATTGGGCACCTCAGGTTCCTTTCTTGGTTCATATCTGGTGTGATACTATTTCGTAGCTTTGACCCTTTATCGCTTGGTCAGCGAAGGAAGCTTGAGCTTCTCTCTAGCCTATTCCTTAGTTTCCACCTACGATGGATTTGCAGGGGCCTATTGGGCCTTCTCTTTGATTGGTGTAGGCTGTCGAGCTTCATTCGGGGCTGGAGGAGGTTGTTGTCCTTTCTCATGATGAGCATGCACCTTTAAGGGAGCCATTTGAGTAGCATCCACCTCTATCGACCTCTTTCCTCCTCTGGTAAGGACTGCAACTGGCTCTTCTTCACCAATTACCAGGTTCTGATCCAATTGCTTGATGACGTTGACTTGACCGCCATGACTACTTGCTCACCAACGTTTGTACATAGTGTTGGTGCAGCATGCAAGTATTCTCTTCATGAGGGTCATTACACGTGGAGCACCAATGTATATAATCGAAAGTGCTCGGGGCTTCGTCTATTGCAGCATTTCTTGTCGAAGCTCTTCCTTGCTGGACCGCTTGATCTTTAGTAAGCGCAGGTGTAGGATAAGATCTTCTCGGTAGAAACTCTTGTTGTGCTTGCTTCTTCTTCATAATGGTCATGTCATTAGACAGGGTCTGCACTATGGAGTTCAGGGACTGAACTTCTTGCAATATTTTGGCTTGCATGTCATCGATTTTAGGAATAGGTGGCAATGGAGCCATTGTTGGTATTGGAGGTAGGGCGGGGTGTTGAAGTGGTGTTGGCAGTACAGGGAATGCCGAAGTGACCATGGGCTACGAAGTCAAAAAGGTGGGAAAATGAATTTGTGGAGCGGTGATTTGGGATACAATGGGATTCGGGTTCCAAGATGAGATCGGGTATGCAGGGGTTGCAGAGATCTGCGAAGCGGTTGCGCTCGCATACTAGGATTGATGGAAATCAAGAAGTATGGGCATCGACATCCTTTGGGGAAGCTTACCCATAGCTATTAGATCCATCTTCGCTTTTTGGGCTAACTCATATAACTCTGGGAAGGTATTGATATTCGAATACCTCACCATGACGTTGATATCAGGATTGAAAGCTCGAAGGAAATAGTATGTTGTAGCTTCATCAGTTGGTCGAAGTCCAACTGGTATTCTTTGCCAGGTTCGAGTGAACCTAACATTGAAGTCTATGATCTCTTCTTGTGGATGTCTCTGGATCATTGTGAACTGATGCAGGAGAGAGGTCGGATCGACGGACTCATTGAAGCTTCGCATCAACTGTCCGGCTAACTGGTCCCATCCTGTAATAGTACCGGGTGGTAAAGATCTATACCAGTAGAGGAGTTTTCCTCTAAGAGATAGAACCAGAAGCTTTACCATAACCCGCTCTTCTATGATGTCATGGATCATCGCCAGAGAAACTATATCCTGGATGTGCTCCAGGGCAGTCTTCCCAGTTCCATCGAACGTTGGGATCTTCTTTATAGCAACAAGCGACACTTGCCCTTGTCCCGCTAGATTTAGCGGTCCTGAAGAATTCCATGCTGGGAATAATCTAGGTGGCGGTTGCTTACTGCATTTGTTGTTGTTGTTGTTGTTGTGCCATATTTACTCTTGGATTTTGAGAAACAAGAATTCTCGAAGCTCCTCCTTGATTGCTAATAGGATGACCAATAGGAATGGAGGCACTAGGATGCTTCGGTGAGTTGGGAGGATTAGGAGGAAAGCTAGCCACTGTGCTATCAGAAGTTAGGCCTTGTTCATCAATAGTAGCCTCTTGCGAGGATGTTCCACGTAACAAAGACTCAGGGGTGACCAACCTAGATCGTTCCCCAAAGGCATCAATATCTAGCTCAAAGAACTCAGTTTCCTCTCCTCTATTCCTAACTCTCCATCTTGTTTGCATGAAGACACAGACTTTGGTATCGGTCTTTATGACTTAAATATTCTTGGGTAAGATAGAGTCGCCAGATGCTAAGAGTCTTTCGGTAATGAGAGCATCGGTTCTCACTACTACTCACAAGGTGAGACTGACCGGGTCCCACCGGGCGTGCCAAAAACTATTGGTCATCAAATCTACCCAGGAAAGGATTTGGGTAAGTGTATGCACCCTAGACCTGGACCAACATTGAAAGGCCGAAGGGAAGAGATGCCCCTCATGCCAATCTTCGGAGAAAGGTCGGCTCCTATACTAAACTACTTTGATGTTTAAGATAAGGGTGCAGGAAAGAGATAAATAGAGTAAGGGTGCAGGAAAGAAATAAAAGAGTAGGGAAGAAATCTTAGTAGTTTAATGGTGGGAAAGAACTGGAAGCATGATCACTAGCCAATAGCTTGAAAGAGCAGCAAAAAACACCAAGAATAATGAAATGAACACGATATTAATCCTCCTATGTATCCTCTGGATGAGTTCCAGGATTCTCCCTCCCCTTTCATCGAAATTTAGAGTTCAGAGTAACGACGATTAGGAAAAAGTGAATATAATAGAAACACTACCCACAGGCGGCATACAAGAAAACTAATATGGTGTTTTCCTCCCCTATGTATCCTTCGAGAAAATTTTAGGGTTCAGCCCCCAATCACATACCTAAATCCAGGATTTAGAATTACAGTATGCAAATGAAGAAAGATGAAAGAAATAAACGTAGAAGGCAGCATACAAGAGAGAAATCAAGCCCAAAGAACTTTAGTATTAAATACAGGGATTCAAGTTACAGTAGCTTTCTAGCAGAAAGTTCCCCCCCTTTACATTACAATGCCTGGGTTTTTATAGAGGACCCGACCCTCTGAGCCATAAATGCACAAAATGGAGGAGTACACCCTCGAAACCTGAGAAGTCGGCTCTTCGCAGCCCTCATGACTGAGCTCTCAAATCTGTTACCAAAAATGGCAACTACGATCGGGTCAACCATGGAAACAAGCATTAATGAGCCATCTGAGCATCCTTGGCTTCTGGGTATAGTGCTCGAGTGGTCGCCATGCTCGTCGGGCTCTTCTTCTGGGACTGATACTTCATTTCCAATTGCTAAAAATGAGCAACGAGCTTATCGGGCACGTAAAAATGCATTTATGAGGCACTTGATCACCTCGAGAAAATACCCGGCTTGGAGCGCGTGCCCTTGAAGCGCTTCGCTAAATTTTGTCTGCAACTCCGCTTCGCAATGGACTTGTGCCGAAGCGGATCCTCCTTCTTGATTTGTACTTCGCATGGTGGAGCTTCGCAAAACTGCTTCGGGGATGGTGGGTGCCGAAGCATATTTCCTTCGCAAGATGGGCTCTTCACTTCTCGCTGCTTTGCTGGAGAGACGTGCCAAAACTGCTTCGTTGATGAACTGTTAAAATGCTTCGCCGTGATCTTCCTTCAAAATTGTGGTTCGGGAGGATTTTGGCCGAAGCGCATTCTTGCCTTCAAAAATGCTTTGACTGCTTCCACTTCGGGTGAAAGTACTTCGCACGAAGGTTTGCCGAAGCAGATGCTTCGCAACGACTTTCGATGAAGTAGAAATGGTTCACTGGTGGGGAGGCCCGAAGTGGGTGCTTCGGCGGTTTTTTGGTGAAGTATTTTCAACGTTGCGCTCCTTCAAATCCCGCTTCGCAAGTTTCTTGCCCGAAGTAGCCTTTTGAAATGCTTCGGGTGCGAAGTAGTTTTCATTCTTCTTCCCTTGTATTTTTCTTCGGCAACACCGCTTCGCAAAATTCTCCCCGAAGTAGTTTTTTCTATGCCTTAGCAAATTTGGACCATGATTTTCTTCGATGAAGCTATTCTTTTGAAATGCCACTTGAATGCCGCTTCACAAAACTTTCCGAAGTAGCTATGAATTGCTTCGGTGCGAAGCTCTTTTTTGCCTTCTTTGAATTCCTTCTTCAACCCGCTTCGCAAGATTTTTGCCCGAAGTAGCTGTTTGAGGGACTTCGGGCCCAAAGTAGTTTTCATCTTTCATTTCTTCCCTTGAGGCTATCTTCCTTAGCTTGTTCGTCAGTGAAGCTCTTTCATCTTCATTTTATGTACAAGGGGGAATGGCAGGGAAAGCCAAAATTGCTGCAACACTTGAAAATGTTGTTTCTAAAAGCAAGGGAACAAATTCATGAAATTGAAAGAAATACTTTACAAAAAATTTGATTTTTCTACCCCATTGTGCAATGTGACAAAATTGTCAACAGTTAGCTAGTGTGTTTTCCATTCCTTCGAGTCCTACTAGTACAACAACTATTTTTCCACCTCCCCAACCACACACACCAGTCCACATGGCTCAAAATGTACCACTACCATAGCCACCACCAAGGAAGTTTCTAGTATGGAACCATTCTGGACCTCTAAATCTACAAGCTCAAAACCCAATCCTGCAAGCAACGATGAAGGCTTTGCCAAATTATGATGGTACGGGAAAGATAACTTATGAGCATGTTCAAGATGTAGCTACTTTTACGATGATTCATGGCATCACAGAAGAATATATAATGGTGATATTACTTGTTCTCTCTTTTAGGAAATTTGCTTTATTGGTACTGATCATTACAACCTACAACCATCACTACCTAGGACCAGTTAGCTAAACTATTGATTAAAGGGTTCAATGAACAAGTGGATCCTTACTACATTAGTTTACTAATATTCATTTGCATCTGCAAGAAGAAATCATGGACTTTAATGTCATGTTTGCCCAAAATTGTCATAGAGTTCTCGATGATCTTCGATCAATTCCCAAACAAGCTACCTTTTACTACCTTTGAGCCTTCAACTATGACATCAATATGGTGATTTGATAGTCCAATGCTAATACATTCCTTGAGTTTTATTCTACAGTACAAAAAACTAAATCTAATATGATCGCTCTCGATAAGCTTTCACCAAAAATGGCAATGCCTATTGATCTTCCATAGTATTTGTATGCTAACGAATCTTCTCATCCCTGGCCCATGTCACCCATGTACCTAATTCCTTCATGGAACCTGAGTACATCCCAAACCACAATAATAGTTTTTTCTCTGTAATTACCTATTCCAATCATTTCGTAATTACCCACCCCTCCTTCTATCCAAACATTGCCTTCTATGTAAATACCTTTACCTTTTCCAGTACCTCCAGTACCCTTAGATCTTAATTCACAAATGAAATTATTACAAGAGATGCAATAACTTAACTCAATAGTGAGGATGATGTCAAATGAAATCATATCCATAAAGAAGTAAGCTAAAGTTGAATTCCAATCAAGAAGATTTCAAATGCCATTGATTACTAGAGAGCAAGCAGCTTTGACTAGAAAATATACTAAGATAAATACAACCGTATTGGTCAATGAAGAAGTTGGTACATCAAAGTGAACATATTGGTACTCTACCTATAATGAACCTCATGGAAAAGATACCTACATGGTTCATTTGAACTATGTACAAATATTTATGGAAAGCACTTCTAGTGGTAAAGTTAACATGATCACAAAAATTGATCATAACTTCATGGTCCCATATATTGAGTAAGTATCAGTTCTCACAAGATCTAGGAAGAAACCTATCACTATTGATCTGGTATAGATGGAGCCACTGAGAGTACCTACTGAATAGAAGGTGAAGAATGAAAATAAGCAGTCTCAAGAGAAAGCGCCTGCACCAGCATCTAAAGAAGATGAACCTTTCTTGCTAAAGGATATTTTGCCTACCCCAATAAATGATAGAATGCAAGCAAAAGCATCTACTTTACAACCTTCGGTTGCACAAGCACAAACAAAAATGAGATAATAGGTGAAGGAGAAGCTCAAGTACCCATATTTGACCAAGCATCAGAGAGTAGAAGCTACCTAGTAGTACCAAAGAAAATATGAAGTTGTTGGTGAATCAAAGGAGCCTAATGCATAGCCATATAATATCATTGAAGAACTAAAGAATATTCCTAACAAGGTGTGTCTCTATGATACACTACAATTACCTGGACAAGTTAATCTATTGCAGGAATCATTGAAATTTATGAAGGATAAGAAGAAAAAACCTACGTAGATGATGTTGGATCAAATGTTACTCACTTTTTCTATGGGAAAATATAGACCTCATCCATTCTATCTATCTCTCAGGATGGAGGGTTGGATTGTATATAATTGTATGATTGATTCTAGTGTAGTGACAACTGTCATGCCAAAGGCAGTATACGAAATTATGGGTATGGAATATACAAGAAGTAGCCCATGCATCTTGAATTTAGATGGCACTCCTATAAAAATGGTGGGGGTGATCAAGGATATCCCAATTGTATTACAAAGTATGCCCCAAATTACTATCATTCAAGAAGTTGTGGTAGTATACTTGGAACCATACTTTAGTATGTGTTTATCTAGAGAGTTCAGAGATAAGTTAGGATGCTACTTGTCTCTGGACTATTCTCACCTGGATATTCCATTCAAAGGTAGGAGAATATGCATTTATAATGAGAAGCCCTCCACATATTATATCAAAAAAATTGAGGAAGAAGAAAAAGTTGTAGACTCGGTCAACATGGTGACTGAAGAGTTCAAGGAGATGAACCTAATGGAGGAATATTTGTATGAGCTTTGGTTAGAGGATGATTTTTATATGCTTTATTTCAATGCAATGATGGAGATTGAGATTGGATGATATACCATAATTAATCTTGATAAGGGTGAAGAGAAGGTGCATGATGATCTAGGTTCTACCTTCGATCAAATTTGGAAAATGTACTTCAATGACACTAGATGTAAGAATTATGCCGAAGCTGGAGTAGTATTCATCTCTCATTTAGGAACCCAAAAAACATACTCATACTAGTTGACCTGGAGTTGTACAAATAATGCCATTGAATACGAAGCATTGTGCTTGAGCCTAAAGAAAGCGAAAAAGCTTACGATTAAATAATTGTAAATTTTTGTATATTTTGAGTTCATTATCAACCAAGTGACTAGCAAGTGCATTTCAAAGTAGCACTACCTAAATGTATAGTGCAACAAGGTATGGAATTTGTTCGAATCATTTAATGCATTGAATGTTCAAGCAATTTTGTGAGAATGAAATAAGCATGCATATATCCTAACATCCCTTGGTGTGAACTTCTCTCCTATTGAGAGTGTGGTGTGAAGGCCCAAGATTGTAAGGATGATTTATAGACCTTCAGTCCCAGATAATAACATATACTGGAATTTTTTTTATAATTATGAATAGATTGTAAACTTTTTTATTAAAGAAGTCGATAGTGTGGAGGGAAAGACATTGGATGAATATGAAGAAGAAGTTTTGATTTAGCTCCGAAATAATCACATCCTAAAAGGATTTATTACATTAGAGAGCCTCTTTGATCAGAGTGATAGAGTATAAAATCATAAGATCAAGGTGAACAAAAAAGAATATATTGAGCTGAATTTGGGACCTAACAAGATCATCAAAGTCAGGATAGATTGCTCTCCAAAAGAGCTCAAGGAAATTAAGAATCTGTGCTCTAAATTCCATGACATTGTTGCATGGAGTTATCATGATTTGAAAGGGTATGACAAAAATGTGATTTAGCACACCATCAAATTACAAGAAGGGGTGAAACCTTTTTAGTAGAAGCAGTGGTCTGTTAATCCAAAGATCGAGGTTCTTATGAAAGCCGACTTGCTGAAAATGCTAGAGGTAAAAATCATTTACCTTATCAAACACTCGACTTGGATGGTGAACTTGGTTCCAGTATGAAAAAATAACGGAGATATTTTCCTATGCATAGATTTTTGCAATCTAAAACAGGCATATTTTAAGGACCATTATCCCCTACCATAAATTGATTAGATCCTCCATGTTGTTAGAGCACAAATATTTTCATTGCTTGACGGTTTCTCCAACTATAACCAGATCTGGGTAAAGAATGAGGACCAGAAAAAAATGATATTTACTACCAAGTGGGCACTTTCACCTATCAAAGAATACCTTTCGTTATTTCCAATGCTGGCACCACTTTTAAAATAGTAATGGACATCATTTTTGGTGAGTTGCTGAACCGAATAATTATGATATACCTTGATGATATGACTATTTTATCACATCGTAGGGAAGAGCATGAATCTCATTTGAGATAAATGTTTGAAAAGTATCAAGAATTTGGTATCTCCATCAACCCAAAGAAATATATCTTTACTGTCAAGGAGATGAAGATCTTGGGACATGTGATTTCAAATGAAAATTAGGTTTATGTGGTTATGAAGTCCTTGAAGAAATTTCAATATTTCATCTCACAAAGTAAGACAATTATCTATTTTATTCATCTAGATATTAGGAATTTTATCATCTAGGGAGAACTTGAGGATAAAATAGTAGGATGGGTCTCCAAGATTCAAGAGTATGATGTAGATATTTGACCAACCAAATTGGTTCACGATCGGGCGCTTTATCAAGATTTGGCTAGAAGTGTAGCTTCTCAATCATCGGTGCCATTACATGATGAAGTTATTAGCGAGAGTAATCTTGCTAACCAAGTAGTATGTTATCATGACTGGACAAAGGACCTTGTTAATTTTTTGACATCCGAAAGGTGTCCATATCACCTCAATTCCTCATAGAGGCAAATATTTAGGCTACAGGCCCTCAGATACATTTTATTTTCAAGTGGTTTTTTCTAGAAGAACATAGATGGAGTACTCCTCAGGTGCATCAAAGATTCTAAGAAATAGAAATTTTTGGAGGAGTTCCACTTTTGCTTGTCTGGTGTACACTATGCAGGGAGGCCTATGGCCTTGAAAATCATCTGAACTAGATACTTTTGGCCCACTCTTTTTTAGATACACATAAAGTGAGTCAAAGTTGTGATAGCTATTACTGATATATCAATAGAGTAAGAAGGTATCCTTTCCTCTGCATCCAATCTAGGTAGAAGCTTCGTTTCAATAGTGGTATTTAGACTTTATTGGGGTCATTGATCCCCATTCTTCTATTGAACATAAATATATTTTGATAGCAACTGACTACTTTACTCGGTGGGCTGAAGCCATCCCAATAAATAAAGTAGACCAAGTGATAGTCATATCTTTCCTTGAAGGGTTGATTACTCATTTCAATGTACCAAATGCCATCATTACTAATAATGGGACTCCCTTCATTAGATCAAAGATTACAAAAATTTCAATCAGGTATGGAATTTACCTCAACGCATATTCTAATTATTACCTATAGGGAAATGGTTTAGCTGAGTCCACAAAAAATCTCTTTAGGTGGATCGCATACCAGTCAAGAAGTTCATTAAGACTTATCCCTATTCCTTGGTGTATTGCAAGGAAGCAGTATTGTCTACCCACATTGAACTTCTAGTCCTCCAGAATTTGTAGTTGCTTAGTGATGAAGGCGATGAAATTTATCCTATGAGTGCGAGACTAGCACAATTCTTGTAGCTCGAAGAAAGGAAAACAACTTATAACACTTTCATGGAGCACACTAGAACAACGCATAAGTGGTTTGAAAAAAATACGTTCGAAAGCGCATTTAAAGTCGATGACTTGGTGCTTAAATGGAATTCAGATAAAGTAAAACCTGACAAACATCATAAGTTCAAGGCTATATAGGAGGGTTCATTCTAGATTTCAGGAGAAAATTCAATTAATGCTTATTATCTTCAGGACATGGATGATCGAGAGATGTCGATTCTGATAAATGGTCTTCATCTGAAGGCCTACTATCACTAAAACTTTTGGACACAAGTATGTATATATGTACAATTTTTTTATTTTATTTTTCAAATATGTTATACTCATATGTATGTAAAGAAAAAAAAGATTAAAAAAAAGAAGGAAGAAAATGGTCTTATTTTACCCCAAGCAAGTAGATTCACTCGGAAGCACATCTTTAGGGTAAAATTGATTTTGCCCTAAAAAAAGGTTTTCGTGATTTTTATTTTTTGGGCAAATAGCTTTGAAAAGACCAACTTCAGTGAATTTTTTTGATGACGTGATTAGGGAAAATAGACAAAAGAGAAAAAAATATAGATATATATATATATATATATATATAATATAAAAAAAAAGCAAAAAATAAATAAAAAAAACACATTCGCCCCAAGTTAGGGGCGAAAGTCACATTTGCCTCTTTTAAAGGCAAAAAGGAAAAAATAAAAATAAAAAAAATGAAGGTGACGAATATTTTTTAAAGTCTCACCTAAATATTTCTACCATGCAAATTTTAGAAAGTAGGGGCAAAAATCTAATTTTAAAGTGCAACTTCTAAAAGCAGAAATAAAAAGAAAGGAAAATATCATGCAGAGAAAAAAGCTTCAGTTAAAAGAGTTATTTTCGATAGAAGGGTGAAATAGACTTATTTTGCTTTTTTGGAAAAGCAATTGAGTTCAAAGATTGATTTTATTAAAAAAAAAAACACTTTAAGGGGGAAATCAAGGAAGAGAAAGTTATTTTAAAAGGCATTCAATCAATGATTTCGCTAAAGCAAAGGAAATGACGATTTCGGGATCGTATATCATTGGAGGAAGCTCAAGTTGTAAACCATTTTCACCCAAAGAAGAAGGAAGTGTGCCTATTGGAGGTTTTCCCAATAGGAATGATTTTTGAGCACCTTTGACGTCATAAAAAAAATTAAATGCGCTCAAGAAATGTTGAATTTCTTTCAATTTTTCCTAGAAGGATGTTTTGAAGCTTTTAAGCAGTCGAATTAATTTGTTTTCATCCCGAGGTATGCCATTTATTGACACTTGGAAGTTTTCATCTTAGAGCTAACTGTTGAGATTCATGGGGCACTTTTCAAGACTGGAGGTGGTAGAAGCACAAGAATCAAGAAATATTTTGGGTGAATGGAGGTTGAAGATAGTAAAAAAATTATTAAAAATCATACCTGACACAAAGTTTGAAATGCACGTTCGCCCAAATTATTTGAAAATTAGCATGTGTATTTAATCCAATTGATGAAGGTGCAATTATAAATTTGGTGCACCTGCAAAGAGGAGGTAATTTTTATTTTTATTTTTTGAAGCATTTCTATGTTAGGTTGAAATAAGTGTAAGAATTACATGCGCTTGAGTATTATTGAATATGGGTAAAAGATTACTGCATCGATAAGAAATGAAGATCCAATGCAAGTACATAAGAAGATTGAGGGAGGCAAGAAGTTGAAGAAATCTAGGGGCCATAAAAATGTCAACTTGGACCCGTATTATAATACGCTAGCTCAAGTGGGAGA
The DNA here is from genome assembly GCA_028583015.1 of Wollemia nobilis. Taxonomy (NCBI): domain Eukaryota; kingdom Viridiplantae; phylum Streptophyta; class Pinopsida; order Araucariales; family Araucariaceae; genus Wollemia; species Wollemia nobilis. Next base: position 999,502 of record JAQPPZ010005005.1, read on the forward strand.
TTGTGTTATTATGAATAAGGGCATTGAGAAATTGCACCAATATGTAGATGTTGTAGTCTGACAGGGTTTAACACTGAAGATTCCTCTCACCATTGCATACCATGCTCATATTTTCTAGTTTTTGTGCACACCAGTTCACTATTACTCAGAGTTGGTGGAAGCTATTTCAAAGTTTTATAATCCTAACACCAGGGCAATGAAGAATGTCAAAGGGGACGTGTTGTTCAACATTTCATCTAAAGATGTCTGGGAGGCATTCGCTTATGGAATTACTCCTCCCTCAAAATTAATTTTCAAGAAATTACATATTCATGAGAAGGAAGAAAAATATCAGTCCATGATGATGTTGCACCGATTTATGGAGACACAATTGATTAAAATACCCCAGCATGGTGAACTGTCAATGTTGCCAAAGCCATTGATGCATTTTAAGAGACCAGATTTATTTTCTATAGTATCATGGATGGTTTGTATTCCATAAGATTCTACAATGCATAAGTGGTAGGCTACGTTGGTGCAGTGCATCTCTCAGGTGGAATTCTATACCCCCACTGCAATGACCTCAAATATGAATCCCATTTTCTTTGACTAGGCTGACTATATTACTAGAAGAATGCACACCCAGTTGGAGAATATGTAGAGAGAAGGAAAAAAGGTATTCAGGCACACATCCTTTTTCATTTGGTATTTCTTCTTTCACCTACACAAGAAATTTTATTTCATTGCAAGTAGGCATTTTGACAAGAAGAATAAAAAACCGCCAGTATATTTGTGGACCTCACCTTATCAAGGCAAGAGTCCTTTTATAATTTTAGTCGTATGTTTGTGGGTCCTACCTTGGAGTTAATTTTCTATAAGAGTGAGAGGGTACCAAGGGCAATGAGAGAAGAAATCATCTCAAGGCAAAGAGGTGATATTTTTTTTGATGCAGGGTGTTGTGTTACGTATTTTTGGCTATACTGGTGTAGTAATCCAGGATGCATACACCTAAGCTAATAATAACTGAGAATCACACAAAGCATAAAAGAATGAATGAATTTGCAAATAACCATAAATAAATGCTTTTTTTATTATATTTTCATCAAAATGTGGTTACAATTCCATCCCTATTAGGGATACCCAATGCGATACAATTATTACAATCATAGAAAATCCCCATGCAAGGGTAGGTGTAATCCCCAGGATTTCTAGGTTGACACGAACTGCTCCAAGGCAAATGTAGTCTTCTTCTCCATGATTAGAGGCATTTTTTTCTTTGAATGACAAGACCCTATTAACCATGCATTCAAGAAACAACAAGAAGCAATTAAAAGCAAAGGCGGCCTCTCTTAATGAGGCTTTTAGAGGAAATTATACAAAATATTGTCATGAAATCTTGAAATCAAGAAAATATATAAAGCATAGTACTTTACTTTAACCATTATAATTTGCCATCAATAAATTTAAAGGAAACATAGATCAATCTATCTAGTTTTCTAATTAAACAATTAGAAACATGAAAACATGAAAATAGCTACAACTAATCTAGCTACCAAATGACAAGAAATGAAGGAAACAAATCTTAAATCCCTATTTCTACTGCACAATTGTCTCTAATAAAGCAAATCTAGATTGAATGCATCTAATCTACTACAAATAAAATGTAAACTACTGCTAAAACCAAGGGAAACAAGAAATTGAACCTAACCGTGGGTCTGTGGTGTAGCTAGCACTGTTAGCCGTAGTTGAGCTGAAAATAAAGTTGCTCTCAAATGTCGATCTTAGATCTCTATTTCTCTTGATGAATTGATGATCAAGGGTCACCACTATGTACTTTGATATATTTGGTAGTTGAATTACTCAAATTGGTGATGGAATGGGCTCAATTGCATTTCTTTATTCCTCCTGGCCCTCCATAGCCTTCTTGATTCTAAGTGCCATATGATCTCTAATTAGGCATCAAAGGTATTCCCCTCAAGAAGGGACAGTTGGGGCAGTTGGATGGAAAATTTTGGAACTTTTTGCTCTCTAACTTCTTAGATCCTCAACCAATTGGCCGTTATAATCGATTTTGGATTGGTTGAGGTCCAACTAATTTTGAAGGCTAACCACGACTCTAAGGTGCGGTCAGACCTATTAACTGTGGGTGTCAGTTGCGACCAACACTGATTAGGTCAAAATGCTTAAATGAGTGGTTAGAACCATTGCTTCACCTTGGAATCTATCCAAGATCTTTTATATGGTCTTCTAGCTTGTCCCATATGAGTAGTCACCTTGACATAACATATTTTAGGTGTCTATAGATGTCCCTTTTAAGATGCATTGTGAGATCAAACAACGCTAAGAAAAAATAGACCTCCTAAAATGATGTCATAGGTTAGATGATGATCATTAGTCTGATTAACATTTGATGCCCAAGGTCCAGAAAAAGGATGCACATCCTAGAATTATTGCTTCTAATTGGATGGAAGGCTTAAATTGAAAAATCTTGCACTCATCATCAGATATTTGGGTAGCTTCAGTGCTACTATAGGTTTTTTAGCCTATGTATCAAAAAGGAGGAGAGCTACAAACTAAACTATCATATTTGCTTTTTTCCCCAACAAAGGGTAAGCTTATGATAGTTGTTGGCAATGATTCATAAGACAAACACAATTTTGACAAGATCAATGGATCTTCTATTAACTTTGATTATGATTATAATTTTATGACTACCCCCTCATGTGATGAGGGTAATGAAAATTAAAAGAAGTGATGAATCGCTTTACCACTATGAATGACTTGAACAATTTAAGATTTAGTACCTGATACTTGATTAGGCCTAATCAGCTATAATTGCAACTGTTAATAGTAATTGTACATATCTATCCCATGGAGCGGTCTAGCCATGAAGGCCTTCTTAGGGAATCAAAATTATAACAATTCTAATTAGGCTTGTGTTGAATCATATTATCGATAATCTACTAAAAATATTATAGAATAATTGACATGATTGCTTCGTTCCCATGGAGCGGTCCAGCGTCAAAGGCCTTCTTTGGGATTGAAATGAAGCATATCAATTCAACGATAACAAATTTACCCCAAATTTCCTTATGGTAATTTACTCATATTGTTGGATTGCATGGAGCACAAGTCACTGCAACCGCCAAGTGTATAGGATAAATAACTAGATATGAGGTACATTTGGCTTTTGAATTATCTATTTTTTTTATTATTTTTAATATTTTGAAGGTTCTGGCCCATTAGATATTTTTAATTTTACCTTTTGAAACTCCTCACGGTTGGATTTTTGGAGCATTTATTGTAGGTTGCTAGCCGTGGGTGTAAAATGTAGCTAATTTTTCAAATTTCCTTAGCCGCAGCTTCGACCTACGATTAGAAAACCCTAATTCTATGTCCGCAAGTGTTAGCCATGGTCAAGAGCAAAATGGAAAATATTTAAGAAAAATATATCATTTTCGATGTTATTTTCCAATTTGATAGCTTTGCAAACTTGAGTGCTCTGAGAGGTGAGTTACCAAATTTGACACAAAGCACTACTACAAACTCGACCTCACTACCACCTGTATTGATGGCAGACCAACCTGGAGGAGCTAGTGCTACTAAGGTAGAAGCACACAAACCCTCATTTTCAATTACCGGATAAAATTAAACCTTATTAAGTAATGGGTTAAATTAACATCACTAAAATATCGGTAATGAACCTCACCCTAGATAGTTTTAGCATAGGTTAGATTTAGGGGAGGGTTTTGTTTTTTTTCTCTTTTTTATTTTTTGGGGGGCCTCGGGATGGTAAATGACCTCAAAAAGGTCATCCCTCTTAGCCACGGTTGGTAGGCGTGGTTCCCAATTGGAAAATTGGGGGTCATGACTATCATCCGTGATGAGATTCAAATCCCAACGATCATAAAATTGACCACCATCCCAACTGTGGATCTGAACCGTGGTTGGACAACCTTAGAATTTTTTTTAATTTTTTCAATTTTTTTTTAATTTTAAAAGGAATTAATTAATTTTTTTGACTTTTTTTGAAGTGCTTTGTCCATTTTTTTTAATTTTTGAGTGTATTTTTCTGTGTATGTGCTTTTGAAGTTTTTGTAATTCTATTTGATTTTTTTGAGTTGTTTTTTGATTTTTTTGGTTGATTGTTAATCATTTTTGCCTTATTATTCTACTTTCGACCAGACTCTACGAAGGTGAGAGAATCAGAGATCCTTCACAACCTACACGGTGCCCTAATATAGGTAGAGTAGGATTGGTTCAGGTTTGTGGGCTTTGGCTATGTCTTATACCTCCCCACTATCCAGGATGATTAGGCCTACATGACTGCACTGGCCCAACATTGGGATGCGTAAACCAATACCTTTCACCTACTAACAAGTGAGATGACTGTGATACTAGAGGATGTATACCACATCTTTTGAATCCCTTTGTATTGTGAGGCCATCACATCTTCACCAACTGAGGTGAAGAAGGTAGTCTTCAATAAGATCTTTGGCCTCCGTAGTGACATAGCTCAGCAACATTCAGACCACAGAGGGGTCCACATTGAGCAGGTCTTCTCTCGATGAATGGTTTTCTTCATGCACTTGATTGTGTAGATCATTCTCCTTTATAATTTTGGAGTGAGGTTCCCTTGGAACCTCTTGGATAGGATGCAATATGTCTCAATGAGCCCTACTGAGTAGTATCTGATCCTATCCTAGAGAGTGCCTTGCTAGAATAACTCTATAATGAGTTGTATCAGATCACTCAGAGGAGAAGCATGGGCATTGGTTGTAGCTTTCTTCTTCAAATCTGGGGATGGAATAACATCAAGATTGAGCACCCTACTGGCTTGCAAATAAATATTAGAGACATTGAGGATGAGGATTGTTAGTACTATGCAGTGTGTTGGCCCAAAGATCAGGAGGGCTTTTGGATCAGGTATCATGTAGGGTCCCTAGGCTAATACATAGAGCAGTTTGCACAACTACAGGTGGATCAGATTGAGTGATACCCCTATATATATTGCCCTCCATAGAGAGAGGCTAACGAGCACCTGCAATGGGCATGCAGATATAGATGGCTCCTTAGACGTAAGTCTAAAGTATGGGAGTTCTTCTACTTCTCTCGCATCACCAAATAGTTTGGTATCAAGCAATACATCCTAGAGTTGCTTACCATATAATGTCATCTCATTCTAGAGAGACTTGACATGGCCCAATGTGACTCCATTGGGCAATGAGGACAATAATTTTTAGGAGTCAAGTCTAGTAGACATAGGGACTAATCTTGACTATGACACTTGGTGGATGACCAGGGTATGGTAGGGCATGGAGGGCCTCTTGGGTAGGATAGTAGATGAGGTTGTAGTAGAGGGTGTAGAAGGAGTTGAGGTTGATCCTCATGGGCACCGATTCTATTAGAGGATTGAGGATGGATGGGGTGAGGGAGTAGTTGTAGAGGAGACCCCAAGATTGAGGTAAAGGATGAGGCTCTAGAGAAGGGTGAGGCACCTCCTAATAGTGATATTTGATAGCTTAGGGATCAGGTGTCTAGCCTATAAACTCAGATAGGTACACTCTAGATGTAGATTCTAGGGAGATACACCTCCATAGCTACCTTATAGGCATAGGTTAGTGACTTGTAGTCACAACTCATAGTAGGGTAGTCTTAGTAGTACGAGTATACAGAGAAGAATACTGCTCTCTAGGCACAAATTACCATAGCACATATAGAGATCTAGAGGGTAACAGGTTAACACATCCTCCTATAGTCTTAGCTAGATTCTATGATCGTAGATCATGACTAAATTAGGCTAGCAAGGGGAGACCCCTTAGCTTCATAGGTTGTTCTAGTGGCTTTGGTTGCTCCAGTAGTTCCAAAAGTACCAGTAGTACCAGTAGTGCAGGGACTAGCAGTGGCAGACCAAATGGCATAGATCAGGAGAATACAGTGTCTGGTGCAACAGAACATTAGTGAGATATCATCATATGCTACCTACATATCTACCTTGAGGGGAGATATCAAGCTACTCGAGGGTGAGGTTCTTGAGAGGTTCATAGCTCTAGGATCTCAGAGAACTCAGACCAGGGAGACAGGTCAGTCCTTAGCTCACTCCAGTCATAGGTCACATAGGACTGAGAGGACTTCAGGTGCTAGTTCCAGATGGACTCATAGGGAGGGTGGAGGTGATGGTAGATTCTCAAATATGGGGTAAAAATGCTACTTAGTACATATCTATGCTAGATGTTGTACCATTTTTGAGTGTAAGGTCGAGGACCTACACAATTGTAGCCTACGGGTATTTTTGACATATGTTGATGTACTCTTTATTTTTGATACACACATATCTATATGATCTGACATTTGAGACTTATTATATGTACAATTTTTTTTTTTTTTAATGTTTATGAGATGCATATGGATGCAATTCTGATGTGTTATGTTTATTTTATGCTATATGATGTGATGTATGTATGACATGTGTTAGATAGCTATATGATGTATGATTAGATGCAGTGATATACATGTGTATATGGAAAAATTATGATGAATGTATATGCAATGTTTATGTTAAATGCATGTTTAATTTATAGTTCTTGTATGCATTTAATTTATGATGTTATGACATGCTTCATACTATGTATTTATTGCATAATTTTTATGATGATGATTTTTTGTAAATGGACATATATGCTTTAATCACTTAAAACATAATGTATAAATGCAATGTGAGTTTGAAAATATAATGGATCACACCACAAAATATATAACAATCATGAACTATAATTGATGTGTCTTATCTTAAGAATATAACAATTAAACACCCATGTGTACTATGAAATGATACATTTTTTTGTTCATAAGCTTTTGTAAATTAAAATAATATGGATAACATAGTCAGTGGATGTTTAAATATCATTTTTGACATCCATCCGATATCTAACCTATATTATGAACAATTATAATAAACAAATTCTCATAAAACCTAACTCGAACCTATCAGTTGGAAACTGATACGATGGTTCATAAGGCCTCCTACGCCCCTACTCGAATAATCCAATACTATAACCATACCAATGGTAACACTTTAAATATCATCAAGCATATTTCAAGTTAGAGAGATAATAAACATTCATAGCGAATGGTTCATCATCGTCCTCATCCATGATAGTGTGAGATGCAAGCTGGTCGAGTCCTCCATAGATGAAATTGGTTTTACTAGGAGGTACCCCCAATGGTACCACCATCCCTACAAAAAGGTGATGGGCTTGTGGTCGGTCCATATCCTGTGTAGTCTTGATGATTGACATAAATTTCACATTTTGAATAATTTATTCCCCTAATCTAGGATTAATAAAATGAATGGTCACTTATGATGCAGATGACCCTACTGAAGATGTAGGTGAAGCAAGTTGAGGTGCCTCCTTGACTTCTCCTTGAGTATTCTCTACTTACATGGGAGTAGGGACCTCAATGATAATTGGTTTGGGTGCTTGCTTTATCTATTTTTCACCCATATTTACCTTAAGCTTCCTATCATTCTAACACATTATGGATGCAGATAGTTTAGTAGAAGCAGTTGTCGTGTGATCTAATAATTGAGATACGAGTGTTGTAGGTTTTGCACACACTTATTTTATTTTACCTCCTAGATATTTGATCGGTGATACTTGTCGTATGTCCAAGTACATTGAGGGGAGCATAAAGTCCTCCAATAAATCTACTAAATTCATGTATTTAAATGGTTCTTCATCTAAAGGTACCACATGAACCTCTCCCTCATGCACGTATTTAATACACTGATGGAGAATGGAAAGGACACAATGCATTTCTCTTATCCAAGGCCTACCTAGAAGTATATTATACTGCATAGCACCTTCAATTATATGATACATCACCAGGATGATATTTAGTCCCACCTTAATAGGTAAGACTATCATGCCAATAGTTGAGCATAATGCATCGTTAAAGCTCTCAAAATGAAGGTATAAGGTATGATATGCATCTTTGAAAACTTTAGGTATGTTAATACCTTCGTCATGATTATATTGATTGATGATTTTGTATCAATTAAAACCTGCTTGAAAGGTTTATGATTTACACATGCAATGATGTGGAGCGGCGGGTCCGCTGTGACAGTGGAAACCATATTGATTTCATGATTATAAAATTGTATCATCAGTTCTTGACACTATTGCACGTGTTCTACGAAGTGTGTGAATGCTTTAGGATCTTGGGACTACACTTCTATGGACATTAGAATGTCCATAAGTGTCTCTCTGTGCTTGGGAGATTGTTGAATCAGCTCATAAATGGATAACTTTTCTAGAGTCATCTGTAGATTTTGAACTAACCTACTCTTGATTATCACCATCAGTCTAGTTGGTGGGCCTGGCACATTTTGGGCTAGCCTTGGAGGAGGTGCATCTTGGACCCTAATAGGCAATGGAGGTTGATTTGGTCTTTCATACCTCGCATGTCTTGTGATGAAGTTAACCATTCCTATGAAATCATGGTTTGGTGGTTCGAGGCATACTTGATTGACTTAGCCAACATTTTTTCTTGGCACCTCATGGTTGGGTAGAGGATTTTTGTAAATCCTAATATTTTGATTATCTGGCGCTTGCAGGTTGTCCATAAGAAGCATATCTCTTTCGATTATAATTTGCACTAAATGTTTGAAATATCAACATACCTCTATGCCATGACATTTTGTTTGATGAAATATGCAATATTGATCATCCTTATATCCATTAGGCTTGGGTTGATTAGGGTCCACTAATTTGATTTTTGGTAAGTTTATTGCCTTTGACTTGCACAATTTATGGAAAATCAATTTCAATGATTCTGATAATTGATTGAATATGCGAGGAGGGCATATTTCTTTTTCCTTACCATTATGGTTGTTGTTGTGTTACTCATACTATGTAGGATGAGGTTGGGATTGATAGTTTTGTTGCTGCTACCCCTTATCCCATTTCTAAAGGTTTAGAACCACCTGATTAACATGGGCTAGCTTGGCTTGTTGTTTCTTAGTGCTCTTCTTGTTCCATTCCTTATTTCTTCTTAATTTCAAGTTACCCTCTTGTAACTTGATATACTCTATCACTTTGGCTTGTGCCAAAGTCTCCTCAAATGTTAGATATTGCTGCAAATATAATAATAATTAAATGTGCTTTGCATAACTTTTTGTAAACATTCAAGTTAATTCAAAATTAGGGATGGAGAATGGTAGCTTCACCATCATATTTCTCCATTGTTTCTCGTAATCCATAACCGACTCATCATCATGTTGCATTAAAACAACCATATTAGATAAGTTCACATTTTTATTGACATCGAAGAAAAAGTGTTCAAGAAATGCATCGGCCAATTGCTCAAAGTTGGTGATGTTGTGCCTTTTGATTTGATTAAACCATTCCCAGGCTGGACCTAAGAGGGTTGTAATGAAGGTCTACATGAGCAAAGAATAATTGCTCTTGATATGAAAGCACATGTCTAGAAAACTCATGATGTGCTCCTGAGCATCTTCCTCTCCTTTAAACTTTTCTAGCCTAGGCATCTCAAAATGCTCAGGATAGGCTGGAATAAGCACTAATGGGCATAAAGGTTTGTTATGAATATTTTTTAAGGTTGGCTTTTTATAAGCCATTCCTTGCTTCTCGATAGCTTTAAAATTTTATTCCAATGCCTTATAATATAATAACTCCTCTTCTCTGGATTACCTTTGAGGAACCTTTGGAGGCACATTCCTCTTTGGTCTAGGTGGAGGACTAGGCTCATCATCCACTTTGACTTGGTATATTATAGGATACTCTTGATCTAATTTATCTCCCACTTCTTCTTCATACTATCTATGCCCATGATGTTTGGATGTGGGATGCCAATCTTTGTGTTGGACAATATGGTTAGTATGGGTGTCTATATGGTTAGAGTGCAACTCGGGTTGCAAAGTAGCTCATCTATTAATGCTCACCCTATACTCACTATGGGGAGGTAAATTGGTATTAGCCAATTGGTCCTCCCTCTCAGCATGCTCCTTTTGATCAAGGATGTGTTACTCATGCATGCACTATTCATATAAGCATTGTCTTATGAACCTTTGCCTTTGAGTATCCTCATTTTTGAGGTAATATCGCTCTGTATGAACATATTCTAACTAGTCTTGGAGGATCTGACATCTCTACTCTAACATTAGCTTGTGATATCTATCTATGTGATCAGTCGTATGAGGCCTCTAGTGTGTGTGCTCTGTTCGAGCGGCTTTGTGGGTGTGTCCCCCAATAGACTGATTTGCTACACTCTTGTCCTTGTCTATGAAGATGGCATTTGTGTCCAGTTGTTGCCTATACTCTGTGCTTGCATGGAATACATGGGTATACATATCATAAGAATACTTGGAGCATTCTCCAGGTTCTCTAACTATCCTAATTGTACTTTTGCTATGCACACTCACATAACGAGAAGGCATCAATGAAGGCTTATAATCTAGCTATCCTAAGACTCTATATAGACCATCTAACTATATACTATGCCATGGATCATGAGGTGGCATACCATTTGCTCCCACTTTAGACATGTCTATGGTGATCCTACAAGGTTCACTTATGTTAGGATTTTGCATGGACCTACGTTCGGAAGTGGCCCTCTTTGTTTACCCCTGAATGGGTGGATCTTAAGCATGTCTATACTAATATGGTGGAGGCCTTAAGCCTCCTTAGATATAGGTTGAAGGGGTACCAGTATGGATCCCTCTATGACAAACTCTTCAGTAGATACCATGGATGCACATGGAGTGTGATCATTGTAAATGCTACCATGTTCGGGACCCCAATGCTAGGAATTCCCCTACTCTAATCTATGTCTCAAGGAGTGTCTAGTGATTCCTTGAATTGGGATATTCTCAATAGGATCCCCGTGTATAGAGTTATCCCTTCTAATACTCATTGAATTAATTTTAGGAGGATTCTATGGTTGAGGTTTCTATGCATCTTATTGTGCATTAGGTGGAGCTTCGGTCTTGACCTTGGGTCTGTGCTCGAATCAGCCTCTTCATGTTCACACCATGATATTATATTATATTGTATGTAAATTTTAAGGCAAACAAATTAAACAATGATGATTATCTCTTTTTAAAAATTTATTTGTGAACCCTAAACTATTTTGATGTGTTTTGATATTTTTTGTATAAAAAATTAGCTCATCATGTTTTCAATAAGTTGATGATATACTCAATTGTTCAATTGTTTTCACCTATATACTCGTAGCTCGACAACTTGGCAATGAACTCTAGGCCATGTAATCCCACCTATAATATGTGGTAATGAAGTCCACACATGGTCAGGGAGCACAGGTCCTCCCGATCCTCACCATGTTCACCTGCAGTCAGTGATATACCTCTCCAAAGAGAGATATGTGCAAATTTTCCATGGGCTATGATGACATCTTGGATCCGATATTGGTCCAACGAATGGAAATCACTATCACCATCATTGAACCCTACTAGTGGTTGGATGTGACTTCCAACTCACTATTTTTTACAATGTGTCATGGTGTGTGTGGTTCTTTTTACTTTGCATGAAAATAAAATGCATATAACAACATTCACATGATCCTTCTTACATGATTTTCAAAAGAACATTTGATTTTAAGAGAATGCACGACTATGCTAGATGATTTTTTAGAGAATGCAATTATCTATGAATAAAATGGCCACTAATTGGGCCTCATACATGTAAAATCAAAATATAGAATGGCCTAGACCACTGGAGACTAGGGCGGACTACAATCAGAGATCCGCTATTCCTAGTAGCGACTAGTAGAAAACTAAAAATGAACTAGGATTTTCCCATTTCTACTTTTCATTAAGTTTTCTAATTAATCTAACATTTTGCATTTTGGAAAATAAAAACACAGACAGATAGAAAAAACATAGTAAAATGAAGCCTACCTCAAATCCAAGTCTAATGAAGTTTTGTATGCCTACTATATTTTCTATTCTCTGTTGACTGCATATGTCAGGAACAGCTGCAACTGTTGCCCATAGCTCTATGGTGTGGCTATAACTGTTAATCATGGTTGTCAACCATGGCTAAGGCTTGTCATCACAAAATATAGTAAGTTAATATCTTGTGGCATCAAATGCGGGGTTCCACCATGATCGCCTTCTGTAGCAATCCATGATGCATACACCTAAGCTAATAATAATTGAGAATCACACAAATCATAAAAGCATGAACGAATTTGAAAATAACCACAAATAAAGACTTATTTTATTATATTTTCATAAAAATATGGTTACAAATCCATCCCTCTTAGGGATACCCAATGTGATACAATTATTAAAATCATAGAAAATCCCCATGCAAGGGTAGGTGTAATCCACAGGCTTCCTAGGTTGACACGAACTACTCCAAGGTAAATGTAGTCTTCTTCTCCATGATTAGAGGTATTTTTTGCTTTGAATGACAAGACCCTATTAACCATGCATTCAAGAAACAACAAGAAGTAATTAAAAGCAAAGGAGGCCTCTCTTAATGAGGCTTTTAGAGGAAATTATACAAAAGAATATCATGAAAGCTTGAAATAAATAAAATGTATAAAGCATAGTAATATACTTTAAACATGATAATTAGCCATCAAGAAATGTAAAGGAAACATAGATCAATCTATCTATTGTTCTAATTAAACAATTAGAATCATGAAAACATGAAAAATAGCTACAACTAATCTAGCTATCAAATGATAAGAAATTAAGGAAACAAATATTAAATTCCTATTTCTATCGCATAATTATCTCTAATAAAGTAAATCTAGATTGAATGCATCTAATATACTACAAATAAAATGTAAAATACTGCTAAAACCAAGGGAAATAGGAAATTGAACCTGACCATGGGTCTACGGTGCAACTAGCACTATTAGCCATGGCTGACAACCATGACTGAGCTAAAAATAAAGTTGCTCTCAAATGTTGGTCTCATATCTCCAATTCCCCTTGATGAATTGATGATCAAGGGTTGCCATGATGTCCTCTAACAGATTTGGTGGTTGAATTGCTTAGATTGGTGATGGAATGGGCTCAATTGCATTTCTTTATTCCTTCTAGCCCTACATAGCCTTCTTTATTCTAATTGCCATATGATCTCCAATTAGGTAGCAAAGGTATTCCCCTCAATGGATACAAGTGAGTATGTAATTTGATAGGGCTTCACTGCTCTTCAACTCGAGATACTTCCAAAATTTTCCCCAATTAGGAGGGGGATTTTATAGCACTTGACAAGGCCATGTCTTATCTTCATGGAGAATTCAAGATCAAGAAGGGATAGCTGGGATAGTTGTATGGAAACCTCTAGAACTTTTCACTCTCTAAATGCTTGGATCCTCAACCAATTTGCCGTTATAACCAATTTTGGGTTGGTCGAGGTCCAACTAATTTTGAAGCCTAATCATGAATCTGAGGTGTAGTTAGACCTATTAATCATGGGTGTTAGCCGCAACCAATACTGATTAGGCCAAAATTTCTAAATGAGTGATTAGAACCACTACTTCATCTTGGAATCTATCCAAGATATTTTATATGGTCTTATAACATATCCCATATGAGTAGTCACCTTAACATGATGTGTTTTAGGTGTATACAACTGGTAAGCCAATTATGATCCCATATTTTACCACAGGGCACTTGTTTGCTTTGGAGTTTGTTTGGCAACATGATTTTATTAGTGATGTGTATGGGGTATGGTATGGAAATAAAACCACATGCATGATTGTAGGTAGCAAATCCACCTCCCAGAAGAAGAAAAGGTGATTTGCTAAATTTTGACAGTTTTGGGATGATTTGCTCAAGTTTTGGGAAACCATACAGTGGGAGAAAATCATACAGGGGATCATACAACTGAAGTGGCAAACCATACAGAGTAGTGGCAAATCATACAGGGCGCACCAAAATTCACTCAGATGCAAAGGAAATGTAATTTCGGGATGAAATGTCGCATGGATTTGCTAACCTAAGGTGTAAACTTAGGAAATTGCCAAAATAATGTATTCAGTTGTAGATGGGCAGTTGTGAATAATGGATTGTCTCAGGAACCACTTTGGAACGGCCTGGGCAATGTTATATAAGGCCCCATTTTTGAATTTGTAGGTCTGGCTACTAGTTTACTGGTTATTAGTTGCTAGAGTAGAGAGATAGACATATTTCTGAGTTATTGCAATTACTATGAGAGAGTTTTCCACATTGTAACTGAGTTGATAACCATTAATGAGAATAATAGACATTGTGGATGATAGTGTATGATCCTGTTGTGTATGGTTGATGCATTGTGGATGATCATTGTGTAATTGAGTTTCTTCCTTACTGTTATATGTTAGTTGTAGGCTTTGTTGCAGATTGTGAGCAGATTGTTACTGGTGGAATCATGGAGAATGATCTAGGAGTATGAGGATGTTGGCAAAGATGTACTGAAGTAGACTGTATGATTTTTGGGTGTAATTGCTTGGATGGAATCTCTCACTAGTCCAGATTGGATGTTTTGCTTGTGAATGAAACTATCTTGTTTAGGCTATTAAACCTTTACAAAACATCCCAGAGAGAGATTGGAGTAGAAGAGTATATTAATTAATATCTTGTTGTACCTTTGGATCGTACATATCATACATCGTACATCGTACAAATCGTACAAAGAGTTATTACCCGATTTGGTAAAATAGGTGATTGATAAGAACTTACCCGATTTGGCAGTTTTGGTAAGTCGGCTTGAACGATTACAAAACTATGTATGACAGCCTCCAAAATAGCATCTATCAGTTTTTTTGAGTGCAATATCATACCATATTGGTCACTGTATGATCTGAGATCGTACAGTGTATGTATTTGAGGTCCGTACAAGCAATTGATAGATCGTACAAGGGTCATTCGGGGAATTAGAAGACTATTCAATTTGGTAGATTCAACCTAGGGATCATTATTACCTCTGGAGAACACCTCCCCACTAGGAATACTCCACCACTATGTTACATTTGGCACCATTGCCTTATCGAATCTAGCATTTTTGTTAAAATGGGTCGAATTTGACTAAAAAATTGGAGGTGATTTTTATGATGGACACCAGTACACGAAGTCGTGGGAGAAGAGAACCATGAGAGAACATTCTAGTAAGAAGGAGCATAAGGATTTCTCAAAGAGGAAACATGAGTAACTCAGATCAAAGTACGCATGAACTAGAGATAGAGCAAGTTTGGACATCCGAAGAGGGAGACTTCGAGACGTTGATTGAGACAGAAGACGAGGAGGAAGACCCACCGATCATAGAGGAGACGGGTGACAAAGAGAAAGTGCATGATGATGGAGAGTGGATGGTAAGACCTGAGGAAGTGGCAATGAGGTTGTGAGAGGGTGCAGAGGATGGGAGTCAGACACCAAGGCAACAGGACATGGGGACTCAGGAGGATAGACCAAGATAATCTCCATCGCACTAGCGAAGAAGGTCGTAGAGTGAGGATGCATGAGAATTTGGTCATCGAGTGATGGGACAGAATAAGATACCTCAAATTGATACTTTTGATGACAATAGAAGTAGGACACCCCCAAGGAGGAATCTGATAGAGATTCCATGGGACACCTCAAGTGAGAGCGATGACTCTCCTAAGATGGCTAACAGAGCAACCAAACAAAGATGTCCACCATTTTTAGGTGAGGGTAAGGAAGACCCCACATGGCACGTAGGAACTTGCATAACCATTTGGAGAGAAAATGGTGTAGACAGACTAGAGGATTGGGTAGTCCTATTTCCTACCACCTTGAGGGGATTGGCAATAGACTGGTACCTAAAGAGAGAAAATAATGTTGATTTTCAGACTTGGAATCAGATAAAGGAGAAATTCATTGAGGAATTTTGACCTTTGAAAGATGATGGAGACATAGTCACCGAGATTTGCATAACAAAATAGAAAGTATATGAGGATATAAAATCCTACAACCATCGACTAAAGTAGTTAGTCGATAAGATGCAGATGCCCTTGGCAGATGTGTTGATAAAATGATGGTTCGTAGATGGGTTACTACCAAAATATAAGAAAAATATGAAGGGAGTACCATCTGACACATATGAAGAAGCATTGAAACATGCAAAGACCTTTGAAAGTGAATCAAAATAGATGTACATGGGAATCTTATCTCATCCCAAGTCGAAATATTTAGATAGTGAAGAAGAAGACACTATCCAGAGGACGGTAGCATCATTTCACAAGGAGTTTGATAAAATGGTTAAGGAGCAAAAGATCAAACTGGATAGGAATGAGTTGTGGTGCACAGAATGCAAGAGTGAGGGACATACAAATATGAAGTGTCCGAAGAATGACTATTGCCATATTTGTAATGTGATGGGGCATGAGGTAATGCTCTGTCCCTACAATGCAAGAACCCATCCATAGGTACTATCAATCCAGGAGCAGGAACAAAAACCACAGGCCCAAGGGAGTGGCCAACAAGCAATGAGTGGTGGTTACAAAAATAGTAGAAGAGGTGGCAGACAGAATCAAGGTAATCGACAAGGAGGACAAAGTCACTTACAATATGACTCGGAAGGTAGACCGATCATACAATGTCGCAATTGCCAAGAGTGGGGGCATTTTGCGAAGAATTGTCCTGCACCTCCGATGCAAGGAGCACCACAAACAAGCACTACACACATGTGTAGATGGTGTGGTCCGGGGAACCACAAGGAGGAGAATTGTCCAAAGCAGGCGAGTTCGAGCAACCCATAGAATGTGAGTTATTTGGACATCAAAATTCCTCAAGTTAAAGAGGAAACTCAGGAAGTGTTAGCCATGATGAGGAATCAAGCTAAAAAGGATAAGTATCCAGAGCCAACAAAAGAGAAGCAACACTGGCAAGCAGCAAAGAAAATATTGCAAGAAGAAACTGAGAAAACTAAGCAAGGAGAGTCGAGCATTCGAAGGGAATTATGAAAACCATCAGAATAGGAGATAGTTGTGTAGAGCCTGGTAGCACAGGTGTTGGATACCATAGTGGAACTTAAAGTATCTGACTTATTCGAAGCTATCCCAGAATTGTAGAAAGCAATTGTGGAGGAAATGCAACCACAGAAGGTGATGGAAGTAGAGAGCCAACCAATTTTAGAGGAAGGATGAAAAGACCAATTTATGGATCCTACTATATTAATGATTGATGTGGGAAAGAAGCCTGCATTAATGCATATGGAGATTTTGGGGCACAAATTGACACAAGTGATCATGGACGGAGGTTCCAGTGTTAATGTGCTACCAGAAAGAACTTGGCTAGAACTAGGTGCTCCATCCCTATGGGCACCGAGATTTCGACTGTATGGGGCTGACCAGAATGATATTAACATCAAAGGAGTTTTGACTGCACAACAAGTTATGATAGCTGAGCAAGAATTTGTCTTGGACTTTGTTGTGATTTCAATGCAGAAACCTGCATACGATGCTCTCTTAGGGAGAGGATGGCTACGAGTGGCCAAAGTTAATCACAATTGGGGAAAGAATCAGATCACCTTCAAGAAAGGACAACATAAATACATGATCAATTTAGCTAATCAAAGAGTTAGTGAGGATGTAGCTACAACTGATGAATCAAAAAACTCATCAGGGGATGAAGGACATGAACCTGATGGAGAGGGAATGTTGTACATAGATGAATGTAGCGAGGATGAAGCTCAATCTGATAGTGGACTTCTTCATTGGAAAATGGAGGATTACGAGATGTTTCAGCCCAATTGCCTCTGTATTGAGTCAGAAGAGATCAAGGAAAAGCAAGACAAACCGAAAGTCAGTAAAGAAACTAAGAAGGAAACAGAAGAGAAGTGGACGTTTCCAAAAAGCTTTGCGGAGTATACAGTAGGAGATGCAGAGATTGATACAAGACCGACACATCCAGAGAACGTAATGAAAGCTACGAGTGAGCCAAAAAATATCAAGTATGAAGGACCTAAGATAGTGGATATCAATCTAGGAATGGAGGAAGAACCTAGGATAGTCCACTGTGGCGATGATTGGAATCCCGTATTGAAGGCAGCAACTTTCAAGATATTCTTGGAGTACAAGGATGTCTTCGCATGGACGTATAAGGATTTGAAAGGAATCCCACCCGAGTTATGTGTCCATAAGATTACACTAATGCCTGGTGCTCAACCTGTTAGGAGGAGGCCATATAGAATGAATCCCAAGTATGCGGCATTGGTGAATACGGAGATAGAAAAGATGTTGGAAGCAGGAATTATATTCAGGGTGATGAACAGTGAATGGGTTTCACCTATAGTAATCACCTTGAAAAAGGAAGTCGATAAGATAAGGATATGCGTAGACTTTAGGAGTCTAAACATAGTGACCATTAAGGATCCCTTTCCTATTCCATTCATAGATTCTATCTTGGAAGAAGTTGTAGGACATGAGATCTATTCATTTTTGGATGGATTCTCAGGATACAATCAGATCAGCATCACTGAGGAGGATAAGCTGAAGACCACATTTGTTGTGGAGAATGGCATCTACGCATATAATCGAATGCCATTTGGGCTCTGTAATGCCCCAACTACATTTCAGTGCATCATACTGTATATATTTGACCAATTGGCGATGGGGAATTTCAAAGCATTTTTGGATGATTGGTCCATTTATGGGAAGATCAAGGAGCATCTTCCAGCTCTTAGTGAATGTATGAGCAGGTGCAGAAATGCACAGATATCATTGAACCCAACAAAGTGTTTTCTATTGGTACCATATGGAAAATTGTTAGGACACATTGTGTGCAGTGAAGGATTGAAGACAGATCCGGATAAAATTTGGGTAATATTATACATGGAAGAACCCTTTGATGTGAGTTCACTCAAAACCTTCCTTGGGTCAACAGGATATTACCGAAGGTTTATCAAAAATTATGCACATGTAGCCTACCCGTTAGATTCTTTGATGAAAAAGAATATTCCTTTCAGATGGACAGAGGAGCACCAGGGAGCCTTTGAGGAGTTGAAGGCTAAGTTGGTAAGCAGTTCGATTTTGGTGTTTCCAAGTTGGGATAAGGAATTCCATGTCCACGTCGATACCTCAAACTTTGCAATTGGATGTGCGTTGGCACAAGAAGGACAATTTAAGTTGGATCAACCGATTTTCTTTGCTAGTCACCTGTTGTCAAGGCCGAAAAGAAATTATAGTACAATAGAAAGGGAAGCCTTGGGGATGGTATATGCAGTTCAAAATTTTAGGCATTACCTATTGGCGAACCCCTTTGCATTTTATGTCGATCATCAGGCATTGTTGTACTTAATAAACAAACCAGTAATACAAGGATGAGTTAGTAGGTGGCTCGTTACGCTCCAAGAGTTCGTATTCCGAGTTGTGGTGAGACCTAGCAAGAAGCATGTGATTGCAGACCAGTTGTCTCGAATACGATCAAGGGAGCCAGCAGGAACAAGAGTTCCTGATGAATTTCTAGATGCACAGTTATTTGCCATCAATGTTGTGCCATCATGGTACAAGTTGGTTGGCCAATACCTATCCACAGGGGAGTTGCCACAAGAGATGATGACAACCAAAAAGAAGAGAATAATCATGAAGTCAACACCTTTCTAGATAATAGCAGGATTGCTATACAAGATAGGAAGTGATGGTATCTTGAGGAGATGTGTAATGGAGGAAGAAGTTAAGATGGCATTGAAGGAAGCCCATGCAGGCTTAGTAGGGGGACACATGGGACCAGATGCGACTGCATAAAAAATATTGTTAGCAGGTCTATGGTGGCCCACATTGTACAATGATGCAAAAGAACACGTGAAAGCTTGTGATACTTGCCAAAGAGCAGGTAAACCAATGAAGGACTTTATGCCCTTACACCCATCGCAGCCATAGGAGTTGTTCGAACGTTGGGGCTTAGACTTCGTAGGACCATTTAAGACATCTCAAAGATGGAAATGCAGATATATCGTAGTGGCAATGGAATACCTCACAAAATGGGTAGAAGCAAGAGCATTACCTGATAATTCTGCCAAAAGTACAACATGATTTTTGTACGAGCAGGTAATCACAAGATTCGGTATTCCACTACGTATAACGAGTGATCATGGAGGACACTTCGTTAATGAGATTATCAAGATGTTGATGATAGAGTTTAAGATTTTACACTCCCTATCCAGTATGTACTACCCGAGAGCGAATGGGCAGGCAGAAGCGACTAATAAAGTCTTAGTATCAACTCTATATAAGACCTATGGGATAGAAGGAGCAGACTGGGAGGAAAGGTTACCATCCATTTTGTGGGCATATAGAACAAATTTTAAACCAACAATGGAACATACCCCTTTCCAATTGATGTATGGTCAAGAAGCGGTGGTGCCAGTCGAGTTTTTGATACCAAGTTTGAGAGTTGCAGTAGAGCATCGCTTGGGAGATCAAGAAATTTTGGAGGAATGACTGATGATGCTGATCAAACTAGATGAAAGAAGAGTCATGGCATAGTGGGTGATTGAGATAGCCCAGAAGAGATGAAAGTTGTGGCATGACAAGCATTTGAGGAAGTTGGAACTTAGTCCAGGGGACTTGGTTCTCAAATTTAATGGGAAGCGGGAGATCAAGCTAGGTAAACTGAAGATGTTATGGCTTGGCCCTTATAAAGTGATTGAAGTATTGGATAATGGAGTGGTCAGGTTGTAGAACCTGAATGGGATGGAGGTACCCAACACTGTAAATGGCTCAAAGTTGAAGCCTTACAAAGTACAATGTTTATTCATTGCTTCAAAAGAGATTGAATGAAGAAGAAGAGCAGACGCTCAAAATAAGGCTCATCATGAGCCAGGTCTACCATAGGAGGAGCCGGATATGGGACTCGCAAGACTATTTACCAAAATGGAGGAGAGGCAGCCAATAATTGAACAACAAGAGTTGGCACCTAGACCCGATGAAAGAAGAAGGGTGTGAGTACATATCAGATGGGCTGACGAGACCGTAAGAGAGGGAGAAGAGTGGATCCCTCCAACCATAGAAGGCTATCAAGAGAGAGCACTATTACCAAGAGCTTCGAATAGGAGGTACCCATAGATAGAGCATAGGGAACTACCTCAACAGCTGGAAGGACGAAGAAGGGTAAGGCTGATAGTGCGCAACGAAGATAGAGTGGACACATTTGAGATGGAAATTCTAGAGGATGCTAGGGAGGAAATAATAGAAGAAGAACTAGCAAAACTTTCCCCATTGGCTCAGATAGGGCTATTACAGTAGAGGATGAGAATGCAAACTCAACAATTGTAGGAAGAGTATCAAACACTACGAGGTCACAATGCGAGATTGAGAGTGCAAGTAATCCAAGAATTGGATGGTACCATACAAATATTGGATGAACAGAGGGCAGTTAGATTACAAGAGATTGGAAGTGAACCTGAGGAGGTTGAAGACTTAACTCCAAGAAATGGTGGAGGAAACGAAGGTGCAAGCACAAGTTCGCCACCTCCACCAAGCGAGCAACCTACGATAAACGAGGGCGTAGGAGTACTTTGGTGAGATATAGAGGAGACCACCACATCACCTGAATTACACCATAATATAGTAGGTATGATAGATTCTAGTGATGAAGGAATGTCATGGTTGGTAAGAGAGCCTAGTACAGATGAGGATGAACCGAAGAATCCTCATAATCCTTAGAGGGATCGAAGTATTCCACTTAGAGCATTGAGACCAAGGCAAGTCGAGGGAGTTCAACAGGATAGACCCGAGAATGATACACAGGCATATGCAATAGCTCACCAGCAGCTGAGAAGACAAAGGAGGGAAGTTCATCGATTGGAGAGATTGATGAATTTGCCAATCGACTGGGCAGAACAGAGAGAAGAGGGTCGGACTGACTCTAGCTCTGAAACAGACTTTTTGGATGATTATAGAGCAGTATTGGCATCTTCATCCCCCTAGAGATCCTTTGAGGAAAGAATATGGAGGCATCACTTGGTACGAGCTGATAGAAGAGTTAGAACCTTATGAAAATTGTCACCAAACCGAAGTCCACTAGCTAATATCGAGTTGGTAGATATTACTCCTGATGACCGAAGAATAAGAGGAAGAATTGGACAAGGACCTCTAAGAGGAAGAGGAAGAGGTAGATGACCAGAACATGATGGGAATCTGAGTGATGTTGCAATTAGAGGAGGTAGAGGATGAGGAATATTTTGACCCCCTACTCCTAGATGGCCAGGAGATAACCCGCTAGCATGTTTGAATTGGGTAAGGAACCCACAACACATACTACGACTAAGAGGCATGTTACGAAATGTGGTTGGAAGACGCACGGGGGTGACCACCCCTGAACCGACAAGGACCCCAATGGGAAGTAGGTAATTGGTAGTTACCCCGAGTAAGAGAAGAGTCATCAATAGTATAGGGAGGTTTCATGCCTAGAAGAAGTGGAAGGGGGAGATACCCACGTGGTCGAAACCTTGCTGGTAGAGGAAGGGTACACTTCATAGATGGTGGAAACCTAGGCCAACAAAGGACCCGATCACCAAGTTTGGAGCCAAAAATGATCCATGGAGATAGGCGAAGAAGTCACTCAAACAATAGTAGAGTGGTGAGGACACCACCACCATAGGATCAACTACCTGGATGGTGAGAAGAAAGCCTACCAAGGGACGAGACTCCAATTTGTTGATGTACAATACCGAACTGTACACATTGTAGGAGGGCAAATGAATGGGCAACAACATCATAGGCAGAGACCAGTCAAGCAGAGGTACAAGAGGATACCACTAATCGGAATGTTATGGTCGAACCTCGAGGCCAAGAGTGGGATGGGGTCGTACAGGTGAATGTCACTGTACGATTACCCAGGAGGTAAGTATAATTAGACTAGGATTGAAAAAAAAAGAAAAGAAAAAAAAATGAAAAAAAAAATTGTGCCTTAGTTGTGAAAATCCCTCGGGACGCAATTAAGAAGGGCGAGGTTGAAAACCGGAAATGATGACCTTTCTAGAGGAAAGAAAGCAAAAATTCCTCTAAGTAATGAAATCGTACAATGAAAAGAGAGAATCGTACAAAGTAAGACTGACATGCAAATCATACAAGAGGTCATATGGTACGATTTAGATCGTACGATGTACGATTTTCCAACTAACCCATTTAATGCGGCATGCGACAAAGCAACGATTGGAGGAAAAGAAGGGGGAAAAGACAAAATTTTGAAACCAACTTTGAGTTGTCAATCATCTAGCAGTGGAGATGGAAAAAGCATGCAACATGGCACCTATTTTTAAAATTTAGGGTTTTATTAGGGTTTTTGAAAACTTGCTTTAAAAGGAAAGGGACTTAACCATTTTTTCACCAAGAAGAAAAATCAATTTTTTAGGATATTGAAGGGGAAAAATACATACGTAACAGAAAACTACATGGGTGAGAATTTTTCACCGGTACTCTAAAGATTGCAGACCCATTACTAAATTTGTACCAAGGAGTTCTTTTCCACTTCAAAGAATTAACTGGGAGAGAGAAATTGAGGGTTTTTCTCCATAAAGGGGGAAATTCAAAAATTTTCAAGATATTACAGCCAAAGACATCAGAATACATCATCGTACAGATTTTGAATGGAGAAATTGTTGATTAAAGCTAGAGGAAGTAGAGATTGGTGGTGGAAATTGGAGAAAGTGCAAGGAAATGGAGGATTGAAACCCTAAAAAGCTAAGAAATCTAGCAAAGGTGAGCTAGGAGACGTGAGGAGGGAAAATACAGACCGTACAACTGTACAGTGCAACTAGAATTTTGTCAAAGTAAAGAAAATTGTGCCAAGAGTGAAAGAGTGGAAGATTTATTGAGAAAAAGCATGGAAGGATAGATCGGGCCAATCCGACAACTGGGTCGATGGCAGAATTGGGAAAGGAGACCAAAAATCTAATATTTTTTAGCAGTGAGGGTTAGCAAAGATGTATTGTATGATTTGAGGGCAGATTGTACGATTTCTAGGCAAAAGGGTGCAAGTTGAAGGGGTTTTTTGCCATTTTTGGTAGTTTTTAAGAGATCGTACGAAAGCATACGAAATCATACAAATTTTAAATGGGAGGGCAGCCATAGATAGTAGCGTATAAAGTACTAGCAGCTCATATGATTTTAGACCATCGTTGTATGATTTGACAAAAAATTGACCATTTGAAGAATTGATGGGGTAAAAAGGAAGAACTGCTAAAAGTGTGTACGATCTGGAAGAAAAGAGGATGATAAAACCATACACAGGACTTAGAACCATACATTGTATGCTTTTACTAAGCTTGTATGATTTTTGGTACATTTTTAATTATGAAGGAGGAAGTTGAGTAATCGACGAGATGTTGGAGGAATGATCTCAACAGAAGAGTTTGGACGTCGATTGAGGTGGATTGCAACACATAGGGTGGAGAGATCACCAGGTCCACTACACGAGAGAGAGGCATACTCATGGTAGCACCTAGGTATCAATTTTAGTCCCATGAAAGGTATGGTAATCATCCATGGAGGAGAGGAGGATATAGGTCATGGAGGAGACAGAGCCATTGGTGGGCACACCTAGATAGAACACCACCGAGGCACAGAGAGGCAAGAATGGCCCAAGACACTACCTCACAGAGGGAATTGAGGAGTGAAGTGCATGTACAGTAGTAGGAAGAACACCTGAGCAGTGGGCAGGAGGAATGCCAGGTGGAATTGTCAAATATTACATTCATACAGCATGGAGCGGAAGCATGCAGGAAATGGTGGAATGATGAGAAGAATAAGTCTCATCCCTGGAAGAAAACATTTGAGAATGCGCAAGTGTCAGTCATTGCATAGATCCCACTATTTCATCGAACATTCTTCTAGAACTATCTTCTACAGATAGTTCAAGCATATAATGCGGTGACGAGGACAACCTACGTCAATGTGGGCAAGAGGTCAGTGAAGGTGGAAGTTTCGATGGAAGCATTCAGAAGAACATTTGGGCTACCGACGGAGGGCATGGAGATAGTTAAGAAATTGGTAGACCCAATTGAAGCACACCGCCTGGTGACCACCATGACCACTATTAAATCACTGACAGAGGCAAATATTTTTGGTGCAGGAACGCACGAAATAAAATAGAGCCAGTTGCAAAATGACCATTGGGCATGTGCAATGAATACAGTCATGGCTCGACTGTCAAGTGATATAAGGACAATAGAGATGCCAATGTGGATGGCCCAGTATGCAGAAGGTATTACCCAGGGGATTCCATATGATTGGGGTACCTATCTAGAAAGAAGAATGCATGAAGCATTGATGAAGAGACCAAAGAATTTTGGGATGGCCTTTCAAGCTATAGGATTACTTTTGAATGTAGTCACAGAAGTGGGAATGCAGTTCCTAGGGTTGACGCCACCTAGAGAAATTAGGGGCCAACCAACAATATTGAGATGGGTAAAGGTTGTACCCATAGCTAAGATTACTCTAGAGAAACCATGCACAAGGAGTGAGCGACACAGGAGTGAAGCTCAGGAAGATACTTCTCCGAAAGAGGATGTCGATGTACATCATCGAAGAAAGCATTCTAGATGGTTGGAGCCAGAACTAGAACAACAAGTACCTGCACAAAGGTAGTAGGAGCAGCCTCTCGAGCAAGAAAGGGAGAGTAGTCCTATATAGATAAGGATGAGGAGGCAGCGAGAAAGAATGGTAGGGAGACCAGCTCCAGAAGTACAGAGAATGGAATAGTCAGATTCAGAAGCGACGGAGCTGGATGAGTTGTGTTGGGCGGAGGTAGAGAAAATAGTACGCTCTCTAGATATTTTTGATCATTTTGAGAGGATGGATGCCTCTAAATTCTTTGGAGGAATTGTGGTAGGGCATGATGGAGTAGCCACTACCCAGGAAGAAGTGGGAGTTGGACCAAGTACCTAGAAGAGAGCCCAAGAAGAAGACTCGATACAAAATTGTATCAGGAGGCTCTAGCAAGCAAGAAGTCCCAAAAGATATAGAAGTGCCACAAGAAGGAGAAGCACTTGTTGCTCAATAGGTCATAGTTGGGGATGCACAACAAACTCAAGAAGAAAGGGTGATAGAGGAACAACAAGTGGATGGTAGGGACAAGGAAGTAGCTCAGGAAAACATAGAGGAGCCATAGGGAGGCTCAACCAAAGCAGGAAAGGCTCAGGAACAAGTTGAGCAGTGATCTCAAGAAGAGATCATAAATATTATGGATAACGAGGGGGAGGAGAAAGAGAAACAATCTCCACCTCAAGAAAATATAGATACCGAGAGAGCACTTAGAGAGCTTGGAGGAAGCTCTAGCCACCTTAGAGAAGAAGAAGAATTCAGGTCTCCCATAGAAGAAGAACGGTGGGGATTGCAATCCAGTTATCTCTTGGAGATACCATGGTTCGAGAGAATCACAATGGAAGAGGAGGCACGTGGAATAGAGGATAAGGTGGAACACTTCTTCGCTCAGTTAGGCCACATGATAAATAGTGCCAGATTGGAATTCTGTATTGGCCATGTAGGAGAACTGAAGCTATGGGAGCAACAAGTATCTCTCGAGTTGGAGCGGATAACAGAATGGGTGAATAGTGTGGAGCGAACAAAGAAGATAGTAGATATCCACGCATAGAATCCATGGAGGTTACCCAGGGAAGAGGTAACAATGATGTTGGGAAGAGAAGACTTGCCAGAAGGGATGGTCACAAACTACAAGAAGGACCCAAGGATTTATTTGGATCGAGTGAGTCATCCAACCTACCCAACCAATACGATAGAAGTGGAATATAGAAGGGTCACTACAGGAGTGTCCATTACCCTATGAAAGTTGAACTTCCTAACACACTAGATAGAGTGGTTGAGCATTGGGTTGGTAGAAATCCATCGACTCAAGGAGGCACAGGTAGAAGAGACCGCAACCACTCAAAAGGAATTGGCCGCAATGGAAGATGAACTATAAAAAAGAACTATGGCAGAGGAGAAAATAAAGAAGTTGGAGGAGGATCTATCAGGCCTTAGAGTAGAGTCTGAAGCCAAGATTGCAATGCTTGAAGAAGAGAAGTGATAGATTTTCCAGATGGTAGAAGATAGGATTAAGGAGTTGGAGGCACAACTCAAAGTGAAGGATGAGCAGATGACAGCTCAGTTGGCCAAAAAGAATGAGAAAATGGCTACACAGGCCAAGTAGATAGAGGAGCTGACAAGAGACAACAAGAAGCTCAATGAGATGGTCATTGAGAAGCAAGCTCAAGTCAGGACCAAAGAAGACCAGGTTCGAGCTCTAGAAGCTGACATCAAACACCACTTGGAGACCATTGATGAGAAGAATGAGGAACTCCAAGCGGCGGCTCGAGAAGAAGCTCATTGGAAGGAGAAGTTGACAAAGAGTGCCTCCGAATGAGAAAAGCAGATGATGGACTTCGTGAAAGTTGTCGAGGAAAAGGCTAACCTTCACGGAGCCAAAGCCGTCGAGATGGGGAGCTATGCAGCCAAGCTAAAGAATGAACAGGAAATGTACAAGACCCAAGTCAAGGACTTGGAGGCTGAGGTAGCTCGACTGGAAGCCCAACAAAAGAAGTAGAATGAGTCATCGAGGATGCCGACTAAAATAAAGGGGAGGGCAGATGTAGGCAGCAAATCCACCTCCCAGAAGAAGAAAAGGTGATTTGCTAAATTTTGATAGTTTTGGGATGATTTGCTCAAGTTTTGGGAAACCGTACAGTGGGAGAAAATCATACAGGGGATCATACAACTGAAGTGGAAAATCATACAGGGTGCACCGAAATTCACTCAGATGCAAAGGAAATGTAATTTCGGGATGAAATGTCGCATGGATTTGCTAACCTAAGGTGTAAACTTAGGAAATTGCCAAAATAATGTATTCAGTTGTAGATGGGTAGTTGTGAATAATGGATTGTCTCAGGAACCACTTTGGAACGGCCTGGGCAACGTTATATAAGGCCCCATTTTTGAATTTGTAGGTCTGGCTACTAGTTTACTGGTTATTAGTTGCTAGAGTAGAGAGATAGACATATTTCTGAGTTATTGCAATTACTATGAGAGAGTTTTCCACATTGTAACTGAGTTGATAACCATTAATGAGAATAACAGACGTTGTGGATGATAGTGTATGATCCTGTTGTGTATGGTTGATGCATTGTGGATGATCATTGTGTAATTGAGTTTCTTCCTTATTGTTATATGTTAGTTGTAGGCTTTGTTGCAGATTGTGAGCAGATTGTTACTGGTGGAATCATGGAGAATGATCTAGGAGTATGAGGATGTTGGCAAAGATGTATTGAAGTAGACTGTATGATTTTTGGGCGTAATTGCTTGGATGGAATCTCTCACTAGTCCAGATTGGATGTTTTTCTTGTGAATGAAACTATCTTGTTTAGGTTGTTAAACCTTTACAAAACATCCCGGAGAGAGATTGGAGTAGAAGAGTATATTAATTAACATCTTGTTGTACCTTTGGATCATACATATCGTACATCGTACAAATCGTACAAAGAGTTATTACCCGATTTGGTAAAATAGGCGATTGACAAGAACTTACCCGATTTGGCAGTTTTGGTAAGTCGGCTTGAACGATTACAAAACTGTGTACGACAGCCTCCAAAATAGCATCTGTCAGTTTTTTTGAGTGCAATATCATACCATCTTGGTCACTGTATGATCTGAGATCGTACAGTGTATGTATTTGAGGTTCGTACAAGCAATTGATAGATCGTACAAGGGTCATTCGGGGAATTAGAAGACTGTTCGATTTGGTAGATTCAACCTAGGTATCATTCTTACCTCTGGAGAACACCTCCCCACCGGGAATACTCCACCATTGTGTTACAATGATTCCTTTCCACTTTGGGGGTATTGAAGTGAGCCAGGTGGGCCAAAATTATTTAATAACTGAGACCTTTTATGACATTGGAATGGTGGAGTTGTTGCAGTAATGGAAGTACAATCCTTTGGATCTCTTTGCTAAACAAATCAAGGTCAAAATTTTTTATTGTTTTCCAAGTTCAGATATTTAGAAGTGTCAAAACAATTTAGAGGGGCATGACTTAGAGTGGTACGTAGAGAACATGATGTCGCTCACACCATGGCAAGATTTCTATGATATGGAGGTCAAGTATAACCCTATAGTACATAGGGTTATTTAGTCAAATGAAATAATAGCTTTTAGGTTGGTCAGAGGAAAAAATTACAAACTAGTGGATTATGAGGGCTCATCAAAGAAAAATGGGTCACCATATGGCCTAGTTATGGATGAAGTATTTTGGATACTTATGATGACTTCTACACTAGTTATCATCCAATCACTTTTGTTGTTATTGTACCTTGAAGTTTACAAAAATATAGAAGTGAGGAGAGCGTGGCCAAAAAATAGCACCCAATGACTCAGTTTGCACCACTTATAGAAGAAGAAGAGCAAGTGCTAGAGGAGCCATTGCAGTGTAAGGCAAAAAGTAAGTAGGAAAAGCTATCGATTATTAAAATCTCAAAGAAGTAAAGAACTAGCACAGTTTCATAAAACCCTCCACTCATGGTTTCGATTGAACAGACAAAGTATTAGAAGTCATTCCCCTGGTTCAGATGGAGCCATTGGTCCAAAGTACAAAATTTATAGATCTTGAAGAAGACATTGTGGTCAAGCCAAAGGATCAGGTTTAGAGGGAGCTAGTAGTGCAACCACCTTCATCCTCATCATCTCAACTGGTGTCAGAGCCTGAAGGTACGTTTCTTCCTCCTCTTATTCTCGAGCAGTTGGTGATGGTTACTTCCTCCCCCCTAGTTTCCAATTTGCCATCACCTTCATTTGGCATGCCCCCAACTTATGTTTCACTTTCTATTTCTCAACCACTGCTCACCAACACTCCCTCCTTTTCTCTTTCTACTTCTTCTACTTAACCTTCTTTCAGTTCTTTTGCATCCATCCCAAATCCATTTTTACTTCCTGTATCATTCGCCTCTATCACTGTTGTAAGTACACAAGCTCTTCCTCAAGTGAGTGTGACTATGGTTGAACCCCTTACATCTATTTTTACCACCATTTCCATTCCCACCATCATTTCCACTATACCAATTTCTACTTTCCTTGATCTGAATCCATAATAGGATCATTTCCCTTTCACCCCATTTTTGGAGCTACAAGTGTTACCTAAGTCAGATATAGTGGCTATACTAGAATAACCCATTACAACAAATATCATCCAGGCTAACCTGAGTTCATTGCAATGGTTGAAGAGTCAAAAAAGAAGAGAGGCTCTAGCTCCAACAAGACCACTGAAGAAGGTATATTTTGATCCCAACGCCATGGAGTCCCATACGATGAAGATGTTTTCTTATGTTCAAAATCCTCAAGGGAAGATGACTCAGGATGATTATACTTATGATATTATCACTAATGATCTAAAAAATCTCATAGTGTTGAAGGGTCAAATTTAAAAATTACAAGTTCAACTGGCTATAAAAGCAACGTAGGAAATTATTCTGATGAAAGAAAAATTCAAGGAGGTGCGTAGCAAGTTGCTTTTTGATTGTAAGACCATGGAAAAAAAGGCTACATACGTCCTCATGTACCTTCAAGAGATACAAACCATAATATCATATGGTCGACACATAGTGGAGTATGGTGAGGATCACTTGGATACTCTCTTGGTAAAGGCAACACAAATGCAGACATTGAGTAGAATGGATCCTAGATTTCACCCCATGAGAGACATGGCTCATGCTTGGTAAGTGCTAAGGTTATATTGCACCAATATTTTTCAAATATGGACCAAGATAAAGAGGCTCATAAGCTACTAGATGCGTTCAAATAGGAAATAAGAGCTTTAGAGCTCTACTTCAATACAATAGCTAAAAATGGTTTTCCCAGCTTCATTTATGATCAGGGGAACATTCTATCAAAGGAGGACCTGGAAGTAGTTTGGGTGATTTTAATTGATGATGTGTCTGAAGTTGATGATTGGGATGAGCCTCTCACCAAAGATCATGTGTTACCTCTGATTAGAAAATTGGCACGCATCGAATTTGGTTTTATGGAGCTCTGTAAGGAAGCAAGTTACATTGATATGGAACAAGTGGATATCTTCAGGTACCTTGTAGATTTTCTCAATGGTCCAGAGTTGATCAGTGTGGATGATTGGTCTAAAGCTATAGCAGTGTATGAAGCTACAGTTGCTCATATTTTAGAGCTACAAGAAGAAGATGCAGTGAAGGAGGTCGAGGAAAAAAATGTTGGAGCAGGAAGTAAGCAGCTTGATGCATCTAATGGAGCTGACTCTTAAGCCCAATGGATGAAGGCCTGGGTTCGATTGCATTAATTCTATCTGGATACCCCGCGAGTCACCAATAATATTGGCAATTTTACAATTTTTCCACATTACAATTTTATTGAATGTTAATTGTAAAATTTTGATGAATTTACTAAAGGAAGGTGCTACAGTTTTGATGCTTATTTTATTGTATTTTTACCTCTTTAAAATAATATTTCATTACTATAAATAAAATGGAAATTATGAATGCAACAAATAATTTTGTTTAAAAATGTCTAAGCAGCAAAAACATCGGCAAGGAACCAATTTTGAAGGAATAAGTGCCTCAGAAAGAAAAGGCAATGAAATCGGGTGATTTTGCCATAAGCTATGCTTCCTAAGGACTTTCACCAAAGAAAAATGCAATGAAAATCATGATTTAATTTGAAAGTAATTCGAAGGGAAAAATATGAGAAGTTTTTCCCCAATTGAGGGGCAAAAATTCCTTTCGCCCCTCTTAGAGGTAAAACATAATTTAAAAGGAGTGAATTCATCCAAAGGAGCAAAAGGAGCAAAAGTCTCTAGTTGAAAATGGAGGAGTAGAATGCATTCACCCCAATTGAGGGGTGAAACCCTTGTCGTCTCTCTTTGGGGTGAAAGTTATTTTAAAGTGTAAGTGGCTACATTGAAGTTAAAAAATTGAAGGTGTTTTTGCCCTGAGAGAGAGGCGCAACTCCTTATCACCCTTTTTGGGGTGAAATGAAATTTAAAATAAACTTAGAAGAGGCACTTCATGAGATGAGCGTAAACTAAATTGAAGAATATTTTTAAAGTACTTTTTCCCCAAGAGAGGGGCAAAAGTCATTGTTGCCCTTATTTGGGGTTAACCATATCATAAAAGAAGTGTTAAGTGGCACTACGTGGATCGGGTGCCAATGAATCAAGGTAGGATTTTAAGTGGTTTCATCCCATGAGAGAGGAAAAATTCTCCATCACCCCTCTTTGGGGTGAAACACATCTTGAAAAGGGTTTAAAAAAAAGTAATGTGGCGTGGGCTCAATTTTAACATGTTTCAAAAAATTTAGAGAGCGTTGTCACCCCAAGTGAAGAGTGAAACTCATTATCGCCCCTCTTTATGGTGAAAGGGAATTTTAAATGTTTTTCAAAGGTAGAATAAATATGTTGGATGATTACATCCATGACTAAGATAGAAATAAAAGGAAAATTTTCAATGCAAAATTTGGGTGCAATCAAATTGAAGTTGGCCCTATTAAGAGGCACCATGTGGGAGAATGAGGTTTTTAAAACTTGATTTTGCGTAGAAGAGTTGCACCACGCAAGACGTTGAAGAATAAAATAGTTAAGGATGATGTCGCCTCCCCAAGGAGGTGACAGTCTTTGTCACCCTCCTCTGAGGTAAAAGTGAAGAAGATGATTATGAGGGAAAGTAATTAATGGGTAAAATTATTGAAAAAGTCAAACCAAGTTGCGTTGTCGCCCATTGCTACCTCAAAAATATTTTTTTACCTCGCTCTTGGGAAAAATCAATTCTTTGATATTAAATTCACAAAGATGTTGCTTCCAAAGGTGCGATTTCATAGATTTTCTTGGAAAGAGGTGAAGAAAGATAAAATTTAATTCTTGGAGCAATGCAAGCAACGCTTCCAAGACTTCCATTTCAATTTTGGAGGATCAAGGGCAATTCTTGTCTATTTACAATGCATCACCTATCAACCTTACCAATTTTCAAAGCAAATTTACTACTCGATGGAATTTTTTAGTGAAAGTGTATTTCCAAGGTGCAAAGGCAAAGTGAATTCAATGACCAAGCGCTTGATTTCCAAATGATTTTTTTCCATTCCAATGCATCAACAATCAAGGCTACTTCTTAGCATTTAATCATGTTGATTTCTTTATGTGATTCTCCCACCAAAGCTGAATCATGGTTTCCTTGCAGAATATATTGACCAGAACATCATTTATACTGAGGAAATTATTCTCACTGGTTTTTGATCTACTAGCATTTTGTTTGTCAATGCATTAAATGAAATATATGCAACCCTCTATAAATACTAAGCATTTTTCATTGTGAAATAAGGATGGACACTTTGCAGAAAACACTTTAATTTTTTGCATCAATAGAAACAATTCGGCTTATGGTTCTTCGTATAGTCTTGTGCTTGATAATTATCTATGTGTGTTATTTATAAATGCTTCCATTTCCATTACTTATTGTGTTTTAAATTATATTTCTGAATTTAGTTTTTCTGGTAAGGAAATGAACACTGAGATGCTCTTTAGAGGTTTTCACTACATAGCTGCTAGAAGTTTTTGTGCTTATTTTTTTGTTGTATGTTGCTAATTGTTACTTGGTGGAATTTTGGTTGTTAGTCTATTCCCATCCTGTACTACTGGCTTATAGCCATATTTACCTATTTTTTTCCTGTTTCCCTAAGCTTTCAACCAAAGTAGAGTAGGAAGGAATCCAACCCTCTCTAGAGATTGGCCTGGGAGACATCTCTTTCTTCCAGCATTTCAATGTTTTTTGGTTCTAGGATGCACAAGGCATAGACTTTATGACTAGGCAGATTCGTGACCAAAAATTCCTCAAGCAAATTCAATTAAGTCTATTATTTCATTGTTTGATATGTTTGTTGGCTACAAAATCAATTTTATTAAGAGTGTCCTTTATTTTTTTAACACCCTGATTAGAAGGTAGCTCAAAATAGACCAAATCCTGGGATGCCCCATATCTAATTTACCATCTACTTACCTTGGTATTCCTTTATTTTACAGGCCTCCCAAATATAATATGTGGAACCCTATCCTTGAAATAATTTAGAGAAAACTTAATGGTTGGAAGGGAGCCTTACTGAGCTAGGCTAGTAAGTTGACCCTAGTTCATGCTTACCTCCAAAGTATCTTATTTATTTCTTATCTAATTTTAAAATTCTTGCATCCATTTGCCATAAAATCAAACAAATCCAAATAAAATTCTTTGGTATGGTTCTGAAAACAAGCATAGGTTCCACTTAGTATCTTGGGAGGAAGTTTATCCCAAAAAGACCCAAGGAGGATTGGATCTTAGAAGAGTAAACCAAATGAATCTAGCTCTTCTTGCCAAATTGGGATGGAGATTGATTTATGAAAAATATGTTATCTAGGTAGATATCCTCCAAAGAAAGTACCTTCACCACAATGCATTTCTTTGTAATGAAATACTCCCATATGGTTTTGTCATCTAGAACTCAATTATGAAAAGCAGGCATATTGTTAAAGTAGAAATTGGTTGGAAACTTTAGAAAGGTAATAGCATTGATTTTTAGAATGACGTTTTTCTTTATGATACCTCGTTGAGTTAGGACCAAGCCCTAATTCTAATAAAGCCAATAACTGATCAAATTTTTAGTCATAGGATATCTGACTTCATAAATGGTGATGGCCATAGACGTAGTGGAAGCTTATCCATGTTCAAGGCCTCACAAGATATCAAATCCAGGTTACCAAATCCTTATCCAATATTGTTAGAATGCATTTTATACATGTTCCTCTTGATGATAAAGTTATTTGGAAACCAAACCAAAGTGATCTATTTAGTGTCAAATATGCCTACTTTGTTAGTGACCACCATCATGTGCATGGTTTCCCTGCTAAAGAATTCTATGTTAGACATGTCATTCACAAAATTACAATCTTCTATTGGCTTGTTATTCAGAATAGAATTCTAACTCTTGACAATATTCAAGTCAAAGGTCTTGTTATACCTAATTGTTTTATTAATGCAAGTGTAATCTTGAGACCGTTCAACACCTATTTTTAGAGTGCCATTACTCCTTAGCTATTCTCCATTTTATTTTCCCTTTTTTAATATCAGTTGGGTCCAACCTTGCTCCATCCTTGACCTCTAACTCTAATGGTCTGCTCCTTTTGCTTATTCAGGGTAAAAAGTTATTTTATCTTTCATACTTCCCCACTATATTTGGGCCATCTAGAATGAAAGAAATAATAGAGTTTTCCATAATTCCTCCAAATATGTTTCTTTCATTGGGAATCTCATCTTGTATTTTTCCTCAGAAAACTCTTCTATTGTGCCCCAAAATGACGCTCCCATATTGAAGAGTGAAGTGGATCTTTTATCATCTTAGGTCATCTTCCCCCTTGAGATCCTTTCCTCAGAACTTTGATGAATAGATTTCAAATTTATTTGGAGCCTTCTCCTTCAAGTTGGATCAAATTTAATTTTTATGGAGTAGTGAAATGGAATTTGAGAAGAGTGGGAGTATGAGGTCTTTTTCGTGATCACATGGGCAACACATTATTGGCAAGAGCACTTTTTATTTAAAATATAGGAATCAAAACAAGAAATTTCGTAGAGGCAAGAATACTTTTTCAAGGTCTTAACCTTTTCAATAATTACCCCTGCTCAAATTTAATCATAGAAGAGGACTCCCTTAATATTATTAATCAACTCAAAAAGGAGATCCAGTCCAATTGGAGGACCCAGAACCTCATTGAATAATCCAATAGACTCATACAAAGGAGGAGCATAATCTTGATTTATCATATCTATCGCAAAGATAATGGTTGCTAACTTGTTGGTCAATATTGGGGTCTCTTAGGAAGACATTTTAGTGTGGCATTCCAACTTCCCTCATGATCTCATTCTTTCTCATGTGGAAGACATCAAATCCAATCAGTAATTTGGTTCTTGATTTAATCAATGCCCTATCTAATACCATATTTCTTTATTGTCAGGTCATGTTGTTCTTGGTTTTGTTGTGTTAGTCAATTTCTTAATTTTGGTCCCTATAGCTTAGTGGGCTCTAATTTCTTCCAGTATGTTGTATTTATAGCAGTGGTATTGGAATTTGGTTTATTTATTTTCTTTGCAGGTGTGTGTCTATGTTTCTCTTCTGGTGGAGTAGATTGTCTCCCAAATTTTGCTTTGTAAATATTATATTTTGAGACTATCTCTTTTGTTCTAATTTTGCTTTGTAACAGGTTTGGGGAACCTTCTCAAAACCTCTTCGTTTCTCTATCACTAAAAAAATATTAATATTAATGATTACATTTTATCTGATCATAATATTCATTCTTAAATTTATTTTTCATTCCTTGTTTCCATATCAAGGTTTTGTAATAATTAAGATTCTTGAGAAAGCAATGCAAACAATGAGGCAATATTAAAGACATTCTATCTTTATCTTCCTCATAAATAAGTTGCATATTATCTATGTTTTTTTCAACTTGAGCACTCATTTCATTCATATTTTTTATTTTTTAATATTCATTTGAAGTAAAAATCTTTATTACTCTAAAGTTTAAACAAATTTGCAAATAAAAAAAATTTGAACTTTAAATTTGCAATTTTAATTATTTACATCAAATTTTAAAATCCTTTTCAAATTCTTAAATTTGTAAATTCCATAATTAAATATTAAAATATGCAAATTAAATTTCTCAAATAATTTCTAAAATTTGTAAATTCAATAATTAAAGTTTTTAGTTTAATTTTTTAAAATTGAAAACCTTTTGTCTTCCAAATTTTAATCAATTTATCAAATTTACAAATTCTTCAATTAATAAAATTCTTCAAATTTGGGGGTGACTTCCCGCTCTAGGTGGGAGATCACCTCTTTGCATTCTCGCTCCCTCCTTGGATCCTCTGAGGGCTCTCATATGGATCTCCTACTGTGTTGTGGAATTCTAGGAAGATATCCTTGTTTTCCTAGGGTTTTCGACCCTTCCTATCACTGCCTAGTGCTTGGAGGGTCTCCATGGTCATTTATGCTTCTTCTTGTGGTGTTCTAGGAAAGAGGAGGTAGATCTATTTTTCTTTTGGCAAATCCATAGTGTGCTCAAGATATGGATCGATGTGGGAGCAAGAGACCTCCCGCTATGGGTGGGAGGTCACCTCTTCATCTTCTTGCTCCCTCTTTGGCTCTTCCTTGGGCTACCTAGTGGACATCTGGCTTGTTATGATTTTCCAGGTAGATCTCCTATTTCTCCGAGGGTTTACCGCCCTTCCTACCATTGCTTGGTTCCTAGAGCATATCTGATGAGCACCATAAATGCTCATATTTTGTACATATTTCTTTGATAAATATGCGGCTGTATAATAAGGATTGCGTACTTTTATGAATGATTATATAGATATTTTATATAATTATGCGTGTTATCTAATTTGTGTGTTTTTAGTATGTTTTGTGGAATTGCAGTTGATTTAGTTAGATTTGGAATGGTCGAGGTCCTTTTGATGGACCTGGAACTTTATTTCATCGGGGGTCAATGTAGAGAACATAGGCGCCTCCCTGCAACCGGAAGGCACCAAGGGAACAAGCGCCTCCCTGCAATCGGAAGGTGCCAAACCAAAGACGAGCACCTCCCTACAGTCGAAAGGTGCCAACTAAATACGATTGCCTCCCTACAGCCGAAAGGCACCAACTAAATGCGAGTGCCTCCTTGCAGTCAGAAGGTGCCAACTAAATGTGAGCGCCTCCCTGCAACCGGAAGGCACCAACCAAATACAAGCACCTCCCCATAATCGAAAGGTGCCAACAGAAAGAAAGTGCCTCCCCACAGCCAAAAGGCACTAATAGAAGGCAAGCGCCTCCCTACAACTGGAAGGCGCCACTGATTCTTTATCCGTTGACCAGATCTAAACGACGTGGATGGTAGCGGCTGGTGCAGTTCCAGCTCTGCATCATGCAGAGCTAAATTGGAGATAGCACCAACGTATCAAAATGTCTTACTGATTCCAGGTAAAGCACGAACTAAAACAAACATGCCACCATCAAAAAAGAATGCTAGAAATTGGTTGCATTTTCCAGACTGTTCTAATTTAGTCTGGGAAGAATCGACTGTTGTAACCA
The DNA here is from genome assembly GCA_028583015.1 of Wollemia nobilis. NCBI lineage: Eukaryota > Viridiplantae > Streptophyta > Pinopsida > Araucariales > Araucariaceae > Wollemia > Wollemia nobilis. Next base: position 1,037,570 of record JAQPPZ010005005.1, read on the forward strand.
CTTCTGTAACAGAAGTTCTACGGGTGTGTTATATAAACACACGCAGATCGTTCTGAGAAATATATAGAAATAATTAATAAAGATCCATTTAGAGTTACGAGAAGATAGATTGTAATACGTTGATAAATATATTACAGTTCCAAAAGTTCTAAGCGCGTGTTCGATCGGGAAGAAGCTGCTGGAGCCTGGGCCCACTCAAGCCAGTATTTCTTCCCCATTTCCTTTTTGTTTATTTATTTTAATTACTTTATTGCTTTCAAAAGAATGTTCATTAGTTTGCTAGTTCTAGTATTTGTAGTAGATTTATTTTTAGGAATATGTACATGATTTATTTCTGTAGATTTTTTGTTCTTCTTACGTAATTCATTGAGGAGTGCGGGAATGATTGACAACCATTTCAAGAACACCCCCTCAAACGTAGGATTAGCAGATTTACCTCCAGTGGTATTGTAGTAACCTAATTCTGACTCTTCACAAGTTTACGAAGCTCCCTAGGTTGATAATTAAATACACGGGCATGTGACAAAAATAGGAAACCATTCACCTTATTTGGCCTGCAACAGTATCCAAGCCCTTTCTACATCTTCCTAAGGTGTTCCAGGTAAGAGGAGGCATATCTTATTTTCTTTTGGTATATTCAAAGCGCACTTAGGATATGCCTCGATGCGAGAGGAAAAGACCTCCCATTATGGATGGGAGATCACTTTTTTTTCTTCTCACTCCCTCATCGGCTCTTCCTAGGATTATCTAATGGATCTATTATTGTGATGTGGTTTCCAAGTAGATCTCCTAGTTCTCCTAGGGTTTCTTGCCCTTCCTACCACTACTTGGTTCCTTGAGGGTCTCCAAGGATTTCTTTGTTTCTTCCTGAGGTGTTCCAAGAATTCTTCTTGGGTGGAGCTACGTTGTCAAACAAATATGGTTGGTGGTATCAGTGTGGTGGTTGGCTTTGTTTCAGAGTGGGATCTAGTTTTTTTTCATTTCACTTCTTGGGAGGGTCATTCACTGGTTTCTAGGCTTTGGGGGAGGCCTTGATTATTCTCATTTGATTTGTTCTCATGGTTTGCATTTTGTGGCTAGTAGCTTAGGGTTTCTAGTGGCTTTGTTTTGCTTGTTCTACTTACCAAGATGGCCTTTCACTGATTTATAGGCTTGGAGGAGGTCATTTTTTTTCCTAGATGAGAGTTCCCCATTGTTCACAATTTGTGGTTGGCATTTCGGGGTTTCCAAAAAATGTGTTTCTTTGTTCTGCTTCCTAGGGTGGTCATTTTCTACCTTCTCAAGGCTTGGGAAGGCCGTAGATTCATAGTTGAGTATTTTTTGTGGTTGGCATTTCAAGACTCGTGTCCAGGGATTTATGCTGGATTCCTTCTCATATTTTTTTGGTCTTGGGGGTACCATGTATGGCAAAAGGATTTCATGGTTTCTTCATTGGTGTTAGGGTTACAATATCTTGCTAATCTAGGCATCCTCCTTCTATGGTTTGTCTTCGACTGTGCTTCACCTTCTTCTTTGGGAGTTTGCATGGGGGATTTTGTGGATGGTTCAATTTATTTTATGGATGGACCTGGACTATTTTGCGGATGGCCCTATGTTGGTTTTTGGATGGTCCCTATTCCATTGTGGATGGTCCTATTTCATTTGTGGATGGTCCTATATGGTTTTTGGTTGCTCTTGATTCCATTGCGGATGGTCCTATTTTGGTTGGTGGATGGTCCTATTTCATCTTTGTGGGTGGTCTTGTTTCATTTGTGGATAATTTTGATTTAGTTACGAATGGCATTCTAAGTCTAAGGTTTTCTCCTATGTGGGAAAACCCTTTTCTTTTGGGTGTGAGGTTTTTTCCTTTATGGAAAAACCCTTTTTATTTTTGTGTTTACCTTTGAGGTTTTCCCTGCTGCCCCTATGAGGGCTTCTCTTCTCAGCTGGTTTGGATTTCTCTCTTGCTCTTGTGTGGGATTCTCTTTATTTTTTTCAATTTTTTTTCTCCAATAGCCCACAGAGTCTATTTCTTCAGCTATTTTATGGTTGGGATCTCTTCTCCCAACCTTCTCCTCTTGTAAAAGGTTACGGGATCCTTTCAAAATCCCTCATTACCAATAAAAAAAAAAAATTCAAATTTGTTTTTGAGTAGAAATCCTTCTCTCTCCAAACTTTAATAGATCTATCAATTTTAAAAAATCATAAATTTGAAATCAAGTTGCAAAAATCAATTTGCAAATATAAAACATTCAATTTTCAGTATTTTAAAAAAAATTCAATTCTTTAAAAATATTTTTGGAGTTGAATTTATTTTGACTTCATAATTAATAAATAAATGTTTTTTATTTTAGTTTTTTAAAAAAATTTGAATTCAAATTCCTTTTCACTCCAACTATTTTAATTCCAAATATATTCATAATTTTCAAATAAAGTTAAATTTTTGTGTGCATGAATTGAAATATTAAATAAATGTAATATTGTACCTTTAACCTAGGTGCTCTTGCTTTGGCTTGACTCGATGTGGCATATGCATGCAATACTAGAGAAATTTATGTTTCCCTTTTAATCTTTGCCCTTCCTCGCATGAAAAAAATAACTTATCCAAGTAATATTCTTCAGGTGCAAGAAGACTATGATACTACTTCATAATGCTCTTGAAGATTCTTTGAAACAATTGGATTTTCTTCTATCAACATTTATCTTCTCTTTGTTGAATGCATAGGTGCTACTCTATTTGTATTTACTTGGCTCATAGTCTAAAACCAAAATATTTTTCATGTCCTCACAAATGTGTTGCTTCGATTCTTATCTCTATTTGGCTCTACTTGGCTCATAGTCCAAAGCCAAAATATTTTCACATTCTCTTAGTCATTGCTTCAATTATTATCTTTGATTATAGACTTAAGCAAATGCTCCTATTACTTGATGTTTGCATCTTATTTCTACTCATAGACTTAAATAGATGCTCTTATCTCTGTTGCTATCCATTCCTTTTTGGACCTCTTATCTTGTGCTTTGAGAAGCACATAATATCTTTTGACATATCCTTATCTTTGGACATTATTTGGTGGCACTTAATATATCCATATTATTCTATAATGTATCTTGCAATCCCTTATGCTCTAGGAAGGATATTATTGGAGATTCTCCAACTTAGGTGGCATCTTTGACCACCATTTTTTATGTTTTTTTTGTTGGTTCTATTTAATTAAAAATATTAAATAATATCAAGGTAATAGAATACCCAAAATTTGGCCTACATTTCCTTTATGTGGCTCCTCTATATTGAATCTTCAATTCACATTGAATACTTCCTTTGATTCTTGCTTAAAACTTGGAACTTATCACTCCATATTCCTTTATATATTCACACCTAAAAAAATTTGATGCTACCTTTAGAGAGTACTCGAAATGGCTCTAATGCCATTGTTGAATTTTTGGCTAGATTATCTCAAGTTCCAATATTCAAGATCTCAAGTAGACTCAAATATAAGAGCAATTAATATATTAAATGGCCAAAATCAATGAACATAACATTCATGAAAATAACAATAATATGAATAAAATGGCCAATATCAATGACAATATGCATAAGATAAACTTACAATATAATTGCTCAAAATATTGCATACAAGCTTCAATATTCTCTGATGAGTCTTCTATTACAATATTATTTTCTTCATATGCATACATGGAGCTTTGTCTCCATTATATAACCTTAGAAAAGTGACTCTTCAATACTTGACTATTGCACTCCTCACATATCTAGGAGATGCAACCTTTCCTATTCCATACATAAAACAATCTCACATGTCCCTTGGATTCACATCTTGCCACTTGTATACATGACTTTTGATTCTCTATTTATTTGCACATGTTAACTATATGGCACTTGCACACTTGCACACTTTACTATATGACACTTTCACACTTCTACATGCACACATACCCTATGATACTTGCACACTTTCTCACTCTACATAGTTACATGATAAATATGCACATCCTACACATTGACACATATATAAAGAAAAATATAAATCACACTCCTAAATTATAGACTCAAACCCTATTCTAATATTTGCATTGTACCATAAGTACCATGGGGATACATTAGCATATACCAAATAATGTAATATTCTCCAACTTACCCCTATATTACATTAATTTTTTATTGAAGAATTTAGTCTTCAATATTTATCTTCATATTGTACCTTGTGTTCATCCACTACCTTTGTCTATTGTCTATGCTAGACAATATTGGATTGTGCTCAATCCATCTTCTTGTTTCCTGTGTTTTGGATAAATCAAACAATTTATCATTAATACTTTCTTGAGATAAAATATGATTTACTATTTATTTTTCTCTAGTTCTAGCATTGCTTACAATTCTGACATTCACTTGTTCTTCTTCTCCCCTATCTTGATCTTGATTTTGATATTGTTATTTTTTAATTTTGATCTGTATTTTGAAATGGACCATTTTGCTTCATTGTTGATGACTCTTGGAATTGTTTTAAAAATAATACTTTGAAGAATTTTGTCCAATATTTTTTCTAATTTTTCATTGTACTTGTTTTCCTTATGCCAACAAAATATTGAGGAATGATTATTTCTTCCACAAATTTTTCTTGGATAAAGATTCCAACATCTCGATTCTTCATGTCTAATTCTATTACAACTATTACATTTCATTTGATCATAATATCTATTCTTCAATTTATTTTGTAGTCATGTTTCCATATTAAGGCTTTGTAATCATTAATATTCTCGAGAAAGCAATGCAAACAATGATGCAATATTAAAGACATTCTATTTTTATTTTCCTCATAAATAAGTTGCATATTCTTTGTGTTGTTTTCAACTTGAAAACTCATTTCATCCATAGTTTTTTTTAATATTCCTTTAAAGTAAAAATCCTTATTACTTCAAATTTTAAACAAATTTGCAAATCAAAACATTTTAAGCTAAAATTTGCAATTTTAATTCTTTATGTAAAATCAAGTAAATCAAAATTTCAAATCCTTTTCAAATTCTTCAATCGAATTCTTAAATTTGTAAATTCAATAATCAAATCTTCAAATTTGTAAATTAAATTTCTCAAATAAATTCTAAAATTTGCAAATTCAATAATTTAATTATTCAATTTAATTTTTTGAAATAGAAAAACTTTTGTCTCCCAAATTTAAAATTAATTTATCAAATTTACAAATTCTTCAATCAATAAAATTCTTCAAATTTGTTTTGGAGTAATTCTTATCTCTCTAAAATTTAGTAAATCTATCAATTTTTCAAAAATAAAATTTTTGAAATCAAATTACAAAAATCAATTTGCAAATATAAAACTTTTAGTTTTCAATATTTAAAAAAAAAATCAATTCTTCAAAAAAATTGGAGTTGAATTCCTCTCGAATCACTAATTAATCAATAAATAAATTTTCAATTTAATTTTTAAAAACTTATAAATTCAAATTCCTTTTCACTCTAATTATTTTAATTCCAAATATATCCAGATTTAATTTTCAAATAAATTCAAATTTTCGCATGCATGAATTGAAATATTAAAAAAGGTAATATTGTACCTTTAACCCAAGAACTCTTGCTTTCGATTGAATCCACATGGCATATGCATGCAGCATTGGATACACGTTATGTTTTCCTTTTAATCTTTTGCCCTTCCTCACATGTAGCAAATGGCTCATCCATGTAATATTCCAAGTAAAATTTATTCATAACTGACTCAACACTTAATCAATCAAGAAAACTATGGATCTTATGTAATGAGGCTATAAACCATGTATGACATCAAGTTGAATGAAACTAACAACTACATGCATGTCACATGCTCTTATGCATAGTGTTCATCTTATTTTTACCTCTTCTTTTTGGATTTTTGTGTTTTTGTTTCTTGTTGCTTCTATTTGTCTAATTTGTAGCTTTATGTTTGTTTTTCATATGTGATATTCCTATGACACATCTATATAGACATTTTTTTGCTGATAATATTCTTTGGGTGTTATCACCACTTTAAATGGTGATTTCATCAAAAATATGGTAATTTATGGCAATTTCATCAAAATCCCCTAAGACATCCATGTTTGTTTATAAACTAAGTCACATCATTATTTTGTTTAATTTTGCACTTGATATTACTTGTTTCTACATTCTAGTTTATTTTTCATAAACTTTATTGGGTTATTACTTTTGGTTTATATTGATTTCTTACTTCCTCCATGTCATTACTACATCCTAATGGGCATTTTGTGCTCTTTTTATTACCAGTTTGGATCTTATTTATATTTGTTTTGGTTTTCTTCTTCATATTTTTATGTTAATACCATTTTTACTAAGTGTCATAATATAACCTTCCTACATCCATGCTCATACCATCCCCATATAATATTCTAGCATGGGCACTTAGGCAATATTTTAAAATATTTCCAGAAAAAAAAGGTAGGTGTTGACTTCATGATAGTAGTAGTAATTGTGGAGTAGACCATTAAATTTAAGGGCCCCTAGTATGTGCAATTAGGAATTTGATTCTATAATATTACTAGCATAGGTGCTTGGTAGTATTGGGGAACTTGTGGATATTACATCTATAGTAGATATTATTTTGACCTTGAGGTAGGGGTACATATGCCTAAGGTGGTAACATATACTAGATCATATGTTGTTGTGGAAAAACCTTAGGGATTTTGAGGTATAGCATAATGCTATGGTTGAACTTGAGGGTTTAGAATTTAGATTCATATTGTGTACATATTAAATATTAAGCATAGATGGTAGATTTTGTAAATCATGTTGAGGGTTTTGCTAGTTATATGGGGGAATAAACTACTACACATTTTTTATAGACTAATTTAATGGGGATAACATCAAATTTTGAATAATGAGTTGAATTTCTGGTATTCCCATTTGACCAGGTGATGTTTCCCAATTTTTTTTAGTGTCTTAGCTTGACATTGGTGGGTTTACTTGTCCTATAATATTGTTAACATTGGGATTGACTAGATTGACTTGACCCTAGACATGGGTTGGCTTAGATATGTGGCTATGTTTATAATCGTGTTTACTTGAATTGGGTAATTATCGACTATATTTTATGAGGTTGATGGTTGACTTACCTCTCTTTATGCATTGGATCCTATTTGTATAGGGTACTAGTTTGGAGATTTATCACATTATTGAACTACCCTATTGGAGACCCCAATTGACTAGAGGATTATGGTGTGTATGGTAAGCCTTGAACCATTTGTGGAATTTCATACAAAGTACTTGTAGTCATATTTAGAATGGTATATCTAGAGTAGGTCCAATATTGAGTAGCACTAGGTAGAGTAAGATCATAAATTGGGATATAATCAAAGAAACTATTTTTGTTGACCAAAAGGAAGATGGGGGTGTGGATGAAATTCTTTCCCCTTGTTTGGTTGCATTTGCCATAGTTTCTTTCACTTTTAATATTTTCATAATTTGTTTATCAACTTTGCATATTCAAATGACAAATGACTTCTTCTTTACCTTTATTTTTATCCTTTGGTAGTGAATGAGTTTGATAAAACAAATTTATTTGCCTAATTGTTATATCTTTGATCATGTATTCCTAAGCATGGAATATGTCTTAGTCATACCTAAATCAACACAATTTTAGGGTTAGCGAAAATCAATTTTTTTAGAAAAGGGATGAAATACTTAGGAAAAGGGTTGGTAAATTTATGATTTGCTAGGAAAATACTTGAGAAATTTTTTGAGAAAATGAAATGGATCAAATCACTATTTTTCTAGGGCGAGTGATTCATTTTTTAAAAATGGATGATTCACTACTTCAATACTTAGAGAAATTTCTTGAAAAATTAGAAAAATTGCTTTACTAAAAGAGTTAATCACCCATTTTATGGAAACTTTACAAAATTTCTTGAAAACTGGTGAATCGCTTATTGTTAATGAAAATATCAATATTAAGCCAAAAATGAAGTGACTTATCAATTTTGGTAAAATTTTGCTTTTACTTTGCAAAAAAAAAATATAATTATTCAATTGAATCATAGATCTATTGGAATTTTTCTGAGTTCATAATAGAGTTGGTATTCCATAAAGCACTTGTATCTCATAACAATTCTAAAATATATTTTTGGATTAAAGGTGAAAAAGTAGGTTTTTGAAAGGTCCCAAAACCTTACACATTAGAGGAGGAAAAAGAAAGACCAAAATAATAGGAAACAAAAACCCAATAGCCACCGAAGAGAATAAAATATAAATATAACACCATGATATAACATAGACCAACCCACCATCCAATAGGGCTTACAAAGAGAATTTATATTTCAAATTTATTTTAGAGGCATGAAAGTTCTTGCTCCATTTTTGTATTCGATTAGAAGTTCAATAAATACATCATGGTAAAAAATTGAATTTACATATTTTATGAGACCTAAGGTAGGATAGCTCATACACAAGAATGGAAAAAACCATAATACTCCACCCCTTCCTCCATACAGCATGTAAAAACTAATACAAGTGAGATATATCATAAAGATAATAGATGCATCAGGTTAAGGCCTTTATGAAGAATCTCATGGAAAAAGAAATGCACCCCACTAACTACCCTAAAGGGAGAATAAAAAGGTAAAATATTGCCTCTCAACCCCCCATAGAGCCTAAGGAAACTAAAATATGCAACAAAGATAACATAGAAAGATGCAGCGAAGATGATGCACATAACAAGTTAGAGCCCTTAGAGAAAAAATTGGAAAAAGAAACACATCCACCATACCCCCTCTAAAAGGATAAGGTTATGGAAAAAATATTTCCCCTTGACCAACCCCATATCTTGAGAAAAATACAAGATACAACCAAGATGAAGCAACCTATATAATAAGGCCATAAGGGGAAATGATCAACAAAACCAAAGGATCGCTTTGAAGAAAAATGGGTAAATAAACCAAGAAATGAAGAGAGCCAACTAACATAACAAAACATCAATTCCAAAGAACAAGAGTGATGCCAAGACACCAAGCATATTCCTTGATAATGGAAATTACCAAGGAGCAAAAAGACCAACCCCCATAAAATATCCCTTAGAGAGAGGATCAATACAACACAAAGGAGATCTCATCCAAGTAGAAAGACTTGATTAAAAAATATAGGTTCAATTATATTCAAAAAATTTACTAAGGTACTAGACTTTATTTCAATAAGAAAATCAAGCATTTTGCCCCATTAGGCATGCCAAAATCCTATTGAATTCCAAAAAAGTCCAACTTCTAATGCACCTCACAAATCCATTTTAGCAGTTGCAAGAAGGAGAAGCATGCATCCTTTGTTAGAGTATATTACATCATTTGGGTCATGTAAATGTACCACCTTTGGTACATAGTTAGATTAGGAGATTACTTTAGAGCTATTTACTTCAAGTAATGTAATAAATGCACAAGTGTCAATGTGCAAGGTGTCCCCTTGTACAACTAGGTAGAGTGTTGGTCAAGGAACCCATCTTCCTATATAAAAAGTGCCTCATCGTAAGTGATTGAATATCATAGTATGTAGTAGTAGTGTAGAGAGTAAAATCTGTTGGTGATGGAGTATAATGTAGTCCTTTAGCATATATTCATGGAGTGTTCATTTTCTCCATAGTTGCATTGTATTATTTTCATCATTTCTATTTATAGTATACTTCAATCATATTATAGAATTACTTTACTTCATATTTTCTACATCTTTTGATTGCCATATCCCATAGCATACTTCATAAAAAGCTAATAGTGGTATCAAAGCCATCATATAGGAATAGGGATATCCATTAGGTATCACCATTACTACTATTGAGCCTACGTTTTTATAAACTGGACTCACCATAATTCATCACCAACTGCAAAAATTACCATAAGTGACTGGTTTTTAGAAAGAGCCATAGTAGATCAATAGGATTAAGGAGAGTCATAAGCACTGGAATAATTCTTAGTTCCAAAAATACTAATATCACAATTGGATAGATTCTTTCCACAAAGTTGCAAAAAAACTTGTGAAGACCAGGACTCAACATTCATTCCATTAGATTAACGAATCAACTAGTGAAGACTAATTAGAGATCTACATTTTTTATGTTAACTATTATCTAAAGTTTTTTGTTATAGAAAATTAAATCTCATAAGTTGGGACACTTCCTAAAATAGATAGAGAAGGATTTCACCTTCATTGCCTAAAATTCTATGTGCTTTCCTTGTGCAGAGATTAGTTTTTATTGCAAAAAAATAAACATTGCAAAAGAGACTCTAGGAGAAGAGTATTAGTGAAGTTTGGAGATTTAAGATATCCATTACTAGATTGAAAACTTTGCATTGTAGAAGAAAATTCCATAGAAGCCTTGATCCAGAAGAAAATGCCACAGAATCCTTAATCCAGAAGCAGAGGCCACAAAAGCCTTAATCCTGAAGAAGAATCTAGAGAAGAGTATTTGATATATAAGAAGACTCTGGAAAAGAGTCTATGAGATAGGATATTAAAAATATCTCTTGCTGATTGAATATTTATTTCATAATAAGCTGAAGATATCCATAGAAGATCTCATTGAAAAATTCCAATCTTGGAAGAGATAAAGAGGGACTAGCAAAGTCTTGTTCTTGATCTTAGAAGCAACAAAAATCAGAGATCTAAGAAGAATATATCATCACTAAAAATTCCATAAGGAGAAGGTTGAAGAAAAGGTCTCATTTAGAAGACCAGAGCAACTATACGATTGAAGACCTTGGAGAGGTCTCTAGGAGAAACAAGGAAAAGTCTTGGAGAGCCTTGTTGCAGAACTTATAGAAGCATCATCAAAGTAGTTCCTAGAAGAAATCATTGGATAAATCCACTACCAAGAAGAATCTCCTAATAATTAAGAACTTGGGATAATTTTTACTATCTGACAACAAGTCCAAGAGAGAAGGAAGAATCCAGTGAAGACCTCAAGATATTTAGAATCTTGAGAAGAAGATCATGTTTAAAGTTAGAATTCAATAAGAAGATTGAAGGAGGATTCATACAAAAGAAATCTACCAAATCCAAGTGATTTGGATATTACCTCTCACATGCAAGAAGGCACATTTTAGAGATAAGAGTTTTCTAAATCTACAATAGAAAACAGATTTTTCATGACCTAGAAGTACCCTTTCACATGATGAATTATGGCCTAATACCTAGTTTTGTAATATTTTGTAACAAAAAAAAAAGGAAATTTGTGAGGATTTGGGAAGTCAAATAATACTTTTGGAAAAGATTAATTGGTGGGTTATCCTTTTTTAAAAATATATTTATCTTTAGAAAGGATTAAATTAGGGTAATTCAAATGATTAATTAGGATAAATTAACCTAATTAAATATAATTAGGTGTCTAAGTAGTATTTGACAAAAAAGAGCACTTTCCCCATTTGAATAAAATATTAATTTGTCAAATTGACCCCACTCCAAATGGAGGGAGGAGGATTGGCATCTTTGTTGGTGGCAATATTAAATTAATTTAATAGACATTTTACTATTTAAATAGTAGGCCTTTTAAATTTAGTTAAATGGCCAAATTAAGGGGAAGACAAATTGGCTAGGATATCCTCCAAAATTAATTAAATAATAAGCCACAAAGATGCTTCACATGGGTTTGTATTAGAAGGCATATTTTATAATGTTTTAAAATTAGGTCACTATTTGGCTCATGAAATAGGAGGAAGGAAATCCTATAAAAGAGAGGCCTTGGTTAGCATGAAAAGGAGAATGTAGAGGAAGGGAAGTAATCAAAGGAAGTAGAGGAGATACTTGGAGCTTGTAGGATTCCTATGTTAGAGGTCTCTTAACTATTCTTTGATTTGCATAAAATGTTTAAAAAATACACTTGCTTTTCCCTCAATATTCATACTCAATGCAGGTGTTAGAATAAGAGTACATTTGTTGCTTTTTTGCTTTGGTCATTATATTAAGACACGTCTAAGTGGTGGCATAAGATCTATACTTATATTGTAATCTTTGTAACTTTAGTATATTAATATATGGAATGCTGATTTATCTCATCGACAATTGGCTTATTAACAAGTTTGAACTACCTTTTATGGCATTCAAGTCATAAGCGTCGAAGGTTATATTGACTATTATGCCTAATTGACTTGGAAATTTGACTTCCTTTAGATAAAAATTTTCAATACCTTGGGTATTGGTTTGAAATGCATCAAATAAGGTAGGGGAGCAAAAACCAAGTTTGTCACCTTTGGGTGCACTGGTTTGATTTGTGAAAAATAAATATAGTTCATTAAGGTTATGTATGGATTACAGGATGCTTAATAAGGCTAAAATCAAGAACCGATACCCTTTACCTAGAATCAAAAAAAAATTGACCAACTAAGGGATGTCATGGTATTAATGAAGATTGATTTGAAATTAGGGTACCATAAATTAAGAATGCGTAAGGAGGACACTCACAAAACGACATTTAAAACTAGGTATGGGCATTATGAGTTTACAATCCTACACTTTGGACTAACAAACGCCCCAGCTGCACTCATAAATCTAATGAATAATGTGTTCAGGAAGCATATAAATCAGTTTTTCTCATATTTTTAGAGATATATTAATATAATATTGACATAATAAGGAACATTATAAGAACCTCAAGATCATGTTATAGTTGCTAATGGAATATCAACGCTATAGAAATCTAGAAAAAAGTGATTTCCATGTCCTATAGGTACAATATATTGGGCATATCATATCAGTAGAAGGAATTGTTGTAGATCCAAAGAATATTGAAGCTATTCTAAATTGGCCACCCCCTACCAATGTGACAAAAGTGTGAAGATTCATGGGTTTTATGGCCTACTATAGACGTTGTATAAAGGTTTATTCTAATATTTTAGCAACAATAAATAACCTTCAGAAAAAGGAAAAGGAATTCAAGTGGTCAGAGAAGTGTGAAGATTCCTTTGCATTGTTAAAATAAAAACTCACTACAATGCCAATATTAAAAGTTCCAAATCCTCAGGGGAACTTCTCAGTGCACTGATGCATCACTAAAAGGGTTGGGAGGAGTACTCTTCCAAGTTGAGTCAGTAGTAGCATATACTTCAAGGAAGCTTAAGAAGCATAAAATTAATTATGCTACACACGATTTAGAGTTATCCATAGTGGTGCACACTCTAAAATTTTGGTTCCACTACTTGGTAGGAAGGCCCTTTGAGTTTAAAATTGACCATAATATTTTGAGGTATATATTCACACAACCTATACTCAATGCAAGACATATAAGATGGGTCAATTTTCTCTCTGAATATGACTTTGATATTGAGTATATAAAGGAGAAAGAGAATAAGGTTGTTGATGCCTTAAGAAAAAGGAAGCACATAGTAGCTATAACCAAAATTCACATGGATTTAATGGATCAAGTGAGGGAAGAGCAATATCAATATGAGGATTGCAAGGAAAATCAATATAAATTGAGTAGAGACCCTAAGGGTAATAAGGAATTTCACATGAATGGTGATATTTTGTGCTACAAAGGTAGAATCATCATATCAAAAATGGGAAATTTAAGGAAAGTAATAATGCAAGAATCCCATAAATCCCCTTATTATGCACACCTTGGAGGGGTCAAAATGAGGGAAAACATGAAAAGAACCTTCTTCTATATAGGAACGAAGAAGGATATCATTAATTTTATTGCTCGATGTCTTTTATACTAGAAGGTAAAGGTTGAACGTAAACATCCAATAGGACAATTATATCCACACGATATACCTACACAAAAATGGTAGGTTATATCCATGGATTTTATAGTAGGTTTAACCAAGACCAAGTATCAACATGATGCAATCATTATAATAAATGATAGATTGAATAAGGTTGTGCATTTCATATCAAGAAACATCAAAGATAATGCTCAGGTTGTGGCTAATATATTTTCCAAAGAGATATTCAGATTGCATGGGTCTCCTGAAATGATTATTTCAAATAGGGATTCTAGATTCACTTTTGAATTATAAAAAGCTCTACATCGTGCATTAGGTATAAAATTAAATATTAGCTCGATATATCACCTTGAGATTGATGGTCAAACTAAAAGGGTAAACCAAGTATTGGAAGACATGCTTTGCATGTACTGCATGGATAAAAAGTCTCAATGGAAAGACTACCTACACCTTGTAAATTTTACCTACAACAATGGGCATCACTCTTCTTTGGGAATGGCCCCATTTGATGCCTTGTATTTTCAAAGGTGTAGAACACCATTTTCTTGGGATAATTTGGAGGATCAGGTTGTGATTAGGTTAGATATGATCAAGGAAATAGAAGATCAGCTAAAGTTAATCAGGTAAAAGCTTAAGGAAGTTATTGATCGATAAAAAATCTACGTTGATCTAAAAATAACACCAAGGGAATTATCCATGGGAGATAGATTATTATTAAGGGTTAGACCTATGAAAAGTACCATCAAATCCATAAATTTGGATCTTCATTTTGTTGCACCCTTTGAGATCATAGAAAAGATTAGCCCAGTTGTGTACAGACTTGCATTGCCACCTAACTTATCAAAGATCCATGATTCTTTCCACATATCCCTACTTATAAAATATATTGATGATCCTAAACATATGTGGAATATTTCTAAATTGTAGATGGTAAACCATGAAGCAATTGAAGCGATTTCAGTGAAGATTTTAGAGTTTCATTGTTAGTCAATGAGGAATCAGACTCTATAATAGTGCAAAGGTCCAATGGTACCATTATTTTGAATGAAATACCACTTGGGAAAAAGTGGAAGACATGAAGAAGCATTTTCCATATTTATTTGAAAATAATTTGTAATTCTATTACAAGAATATTTTATAGTTTGACTATGAATTAATAGATAGTTCAATGCTTTGACTCTATGATGAGATTTATGTATTGATGGATGTTCCAATACTTTATATTTATGCAATATGAATGTTTTACTGCATTGAGAATATGGTACTACTGATATTTTGTTAAATTGTAGGTCTAGGTCCTCTCATGGATGGAAGAAGTTGATCGACCACCGGGAATGAGATATTGGAAAAAGGTAAATGATAATAATGATAGTTGAGAGTAATAAGAAAAATTACCCCCATATAGTTACTTTGCATATTAAAAATTATACTCATGTTTACTCCATTGGACAATGATGTATGGCACTAGTCTCCTTGGAATTGGTCAGTATAGAGGTCCACCCACTTAAGGATAAAACAATGGAGAAACATTGAGATTACATTTGATGTATGTGATTGTTGATTTGTGAAAGTATATTTCTTTTTCAATGATTTGTGAAAATATATTACTTAATTATTGATTTACAATGATTATAGAAATATATAATTGCTTATGCTTTTCACTATGAGAAACACAAGGGATTGTGTTTAGTCCAAGTGGAGGAGAATTGGCATTTTGTTGGTGGCGATATTAAATTAATTAAATAAAGGTATTTTATTATTTAAATAGTATGCCTTTTAAATTTTACTATAAAAGAAAGGCCTTGGTTAGCATAAAAAGGGGAATGGAGAGGAAGGAAAGCAAGCAAATGAAGGATAGGAGATACTTGAAGCTTGCAGGAGTCCTAGGTCAGGGGTCTCTTATCTATGCTTTGATTTGTATAAAATGTTTAAATAATACGCTTGCTTTTCCCTCGATATTCATACTCGATGCAGGTGTTAGAATAAGAGTACATCTATTGCTTGTTTGCTTTGGTCATTATATTAGTCCATGTCTAAGTTGTGGCATAAGATCTATACTTATGTTGTAATATTTGCAACTTAAGTATATTAAGATATGGAACATAGATTTATCTCATCAATGATTGGCTTATTAACAATTTTGAATTACCCATTATGGCATTCAAGTCATAAGCATCAAAGGTTAGATTGACTATTATGCCTAATCGATTGACGTTATGCCTAATCAACTTGGAAATTTGACTTCCTTTAGATAATGATTTTCAATACCTCAGGTATTTGTTTGAAATGCATCAAATCGACTTCTAAAAGAGTTGATTTCAATT
The DNA here is from genome assembly GCA_028583015.1 of Wollemia nobilis. Classification (NCBI taxonomy): domain Eukaryota; kingdom Viridiplantae; phylum Streptophyta; class Pinopsida; order Araucariales; family Araucariaceae; genus Wollemia; species Wollemia nobilis. The sequence continues at coordinate 1,053,585 of JAQPPZ010005005.1, forward strand.
CTAGTATGACCCTTAGTTAAATGTATTTATTCTTATCGAGAGACCACCATTGGGTATGTCACAATCCCTAAATAAACTCTATACCATTACTAATCCAAAACCACCACAACCACAGTTTGGTGGTTACCACTTATAGTGCACATAAGCAGATTTGTTATGTGCTACAACTACAACATAGCACATGTGGGATATATGGATATAATCTCCATACATTAGAAAATAGATGCCTATTCTAGTGAAATCCTTTTAGTGCAAAACCATCTAGAGTTAGTTAGATATTGTCTCCTTTTATCGACTCAGACTGTTGACTTAATGATTGGTTTTGGATTATGATAAACATGAGTTTAAAGGTGATAATGTTGTCCTTGTAGTCAACTGAAATCAAAATTAAATAATTACACCTTATTTGAAAATTTTCTTTTTTAGCTTAGCAAGAAGAGAATGTCTAAATTATCTATGCTTTTACCTCTATCAAAATCTATAGATGATTACAATAGCTTGTTGTACCCTATGCATGAAATTGAAATCCTAGATAGCGTAGTAATCCCCCTAGAATTTGTTTGAGGTGTGTATTATCTTAAATAAATATAGCACTCTTGGGATAGATCCAAACATATATTTTCATCCTCGGTCAATACCCCTTGAACCACCATGGTGGTCTAGTCTATGTCTAGCAAGCTCAAACAATGTCAGCCATTGTATATTACAAAAGCCTTTGTTCCACATGTGTTGTAAGATGGGACAAAGATACTTTAAGAGTGTTTGAGATCAAAAAGGCTAATAGCCAAGCCTAAGTGCTTGGCTAAGCCCATTTAATTTATTAACCTATCCTTTGACCACTCTAAAACCTGACACGTGTGTAATAATATTTTTTAGAATTGTTTGGTCTTTTTCTTTGTCAGTGATGGTTGACTACCTTATTGATTTAGAATCATTATAATGCAAAACCATTTTAACTAAATGTGAGAATAGTTCCACATTATCCCTATAGGATCATGTGAGGAATTCAAATTGGAAAAGCCTACCCTAGTGGAGTGACCACATGGTAGTAGTCATGCTAGGTGCCGGTGACTAGGGCATTGGTGATTAGATGCTTACAAAGTTTGATTAAATTTTACCATTGGATCTGATTTTCTATGTGATCATTGGATCTAATTTGCTATGTGATCATTGGATAACCTCACCATTATAACTGCTTGAGGATGTTGAATAGTTGACCTTATGATTAAACCACTTTTGAAGAAATAGAACCTTATTTTTCAGAGGAAATTATATTTCTTTATTTAAACCAAGATTTTGTTTAGAGATCAAAAGGATTAGTTTTCCTTGGGAATAATAAGGGATTAAGTGAAATAACTTCCCTTTTGATTTGTGAAATAGAACCTTATAATATTATTACAAAACAAAATTTCATGACCAACCTATTATTATTATTAGAGTTGTAGTATCTTGGTATTTTATTTAATACGTTCAATGTAAAGTGTTGATTTGAATTTGATTAATCAATGGTATTGGACTTAGTTGATTTAATGGATGAAATAATAGATGGAATTTTATTAATTAAGGGTATGGGACCTTAGTTTATTGAATGGATGGAATAATTGAATAGATGGAATTTGATTGATTAAGGGTATGGGACCTTAGTTAATTGAAGGAATGGATTTGATTAATTAAGGGTATGGGACCTTAGTTGATTGAATGGATGGAATAATTGAATAGATGGAATTTGATTAATTAAGGGTATGGGACCTTAGTTGATTGAATGGATTGAATAATTTAATAGATGGAATTTGATTAATTAAGGGTATGGGACCTTAGTTGATTGAATGGATGGAATAATTGAATAGATGGAATTTGATTAATTAAGGGTATGGGATCTTAGTTTATTGAATGGATGAAATAACAGATGGAATTTAATTAATTAAGGGTATGGGGCCTTAGTTGATTGAATGGATGGAATAATTGAATAGATGCAATTTGATTGATTAATGTTATGGGACCTTAGTTGATTGAATGGATACAATAATTGAATAGATGGAATTTGATTGATTAAGGGTATGGGATATTAGTTAATTTAAGGAATAGACTTGATTTATTAAGGGTATGGAAACTTAGTAGATTAAGGAAAAGACTTTACATGATGGAAATTTTGGGCACTGAATTACATCAAGTTTTACTTAATATTGCGGCTATTTATCTTCCTACTTTCTATCCAGGCTTGCACCCGATAGCTACAACTCAACACTCAATATTGGATGGACCAAAATAGGAGTTTCAGATCCAACCTCTAGAGTAGGCTAGTTCCTTGTCAACTCAAATAGGGTGTTGACACAATTATGCTCACTTAGGGTTTTAGATATTAGGGTAAGAAAATGTTAGGGTTAAAAAATGTGAACAATAGTGGATGGATAGAATAAAAATATTGTACTACAAAAAAAAGCTCCAAAAAACTAAATTAAAGACACATCACTTAGATCAATATTATCTCAAATTAAATGTACTTTCATTCATTTAAAAACATCAAAGAAATATTGCAGACAATGATTTCAACATCTAAACAATGATAATCCAAATAGCAGAATTCACCAATATCTAGATTTTATAGAAATGCACTCCCTAGCAACAAAGATCTAATTCAGAAGCATATTTCAATTACCCTAGTAGCTAGTAATCCATTAATTTGGCACAAACTAACCATTCAAGTATTCATAGAAATGCAACTAAAGAATTTGAACCTCTAATAACAAATTATGAAGACACAAAATTTGAGGCAAAGATCAATGTAATGCTCCTTTAATTAGCCCTTGGGAATATCTACAGTATCATAGGCAAACACACTAGAGCCGACCCTTAAAAATAAGGGTTCAATATCTATTTATAGTTTTGTAACATTAAAATAACAAGGAACATTACAAAGATGAAATTTTGATAGCTCGATAGAGATTTCTTGCTGGAATTATCTTACTGGTTCAACATTTGAAAAATCCACTGCAAGTGGACCATCATGACAGCTTGAAAACTTTGCAACTTACTGGTTTTTTGGTGCTAAATAGAGTTTTTGCCATTGGAGATTGCATATACATCGTTGATATTTATTGGAAGCCCTCCACCATTGTCGATCTACAACTATCTCTGGTTCTTGTTTTCTTGAAACCCTCGATGCTTCAACTTCCTCCTCCAACTAACTGTTTCAACTTCGATGAGAAATTACTTTTATATGCTTCAAAATTCTTAGCAAAGTCTCAACCGTCAATATCCCCCATCGTATGGCTACAATTTAATCTGGCATAAGCTTGATATAATGGCATGGGAGAACATAGCACCATTCTACTTTAAAAAATTATGATGTCACCTTTCATGCTTCATAACTTGCAAAACGTCAATCTGACACTAAAATACCTTGAAAGTGAAGCGGGATGAAATCCGCTCCCTATCCTTTGTTTTTCTTCTTTGGCAATGAAGTATTCGCAAATCCGCATAAAAATATCAATGACGCCATATCTCCTTCAAAACTCTATAGATTCCATTTTAGACCCAAGCAAGTGCATTGATCTATGAACACCATTCTGGACCCGATGCAATGTAAAGGGACTCTTCCTCCATTCCACATTGGCTTTAGAGTAAATGCTGCTTATCGCCATTCTATAAGAAATTTAATAAAAAAAAACCTTTGTCATGAATTCGCATCACTTGTACATAGCATTCCACCTTCTATCACCATTTTAGGTAAAAATGTTCTATGCGCTCTCTAGAATTGTGTTCTCCAACACTTAGTCACTCAAAAGATATCAAAGAATACGAAGCGGTCACCAATCAGCACTTATTTTATGCTGATGTCATCCTTCTTAAAACACTTTTGTATATTCAAGAAACGTCACTAGTCTAGAGTCAAATACATAAGAAATTATGCGGAATCGCTCCAAGTGTGAATATTCATCAAGTGTTGGGTGGATTTGTGGCCTTTTTTGTGAATCCGCTCCATAATACACTACAAAGTGTGCGGAATTATATCTTCATGTCTTAGACAAATTTTTCAAAATTTTCCTAAGTATGTGGCCATTTTAGACCTACATTCTGGCACCTACCGAGTGGATTTGCTTGCAAAGACATAGAACTCAGAGTCTTATCCATTGGGCCTTAGGAGTCAAAAAATGTTCATCTTCAAAAATATGTTTTTAAAGAATAACTTCCATATAAAAACTACCCTCTAAAAAATATAAAAGTTTGTTTAGATAGTAAAGGTTCATATGGATATCATGCAAAAAACATTAGAACTTATCTGCTTATATGGAGATTATACCAAAAATATAGGCCTATTATCGTCTTCAAAAATCAGGCATAACTCTACTCCTCTTATAATACCTTATTGAAAAAATACCTTCACACAAATTCTACTTATCTCTATGTCTCTCTAGGCTTCATGCCTTTATTATTTACTTCTAACAATTTTCAGAGCAAAAAATAAAAATGCAAAACTTATGCATATGTACAAAAAAAAAAATGAACTAAGTGTGGGCCCCTTCCAGGCCTGTAATAGTTCCATCTTATTCTTCTTCTTTATGGGCCTATTCCTCGACCTCTTATTCATTATATTCTTCTTCTTGTTCTTCTTATTTACTTTCTTCTTCTAGGAAAGGTTGTTTTTTATTCCTTCCTCTAGAATCATCACCAAAAAATTGAATCATCAATTTCAAATATTGTAAAGTCTGTTTCCAGGTTGCTTCAGAGGGGTTTGATGTTTCTTTGAGCTGCTTGTAAATATACTGTAATTCTCGAATATCCTCATAATTTTTAGCATTCCCTCTTCTCACTAGATCTTCCATGAGATCTCTTAATATGGTAAAATTAACAATTAATTGGGTAGCTTGCTCTTGGGGTAGTGGTTCTTCAAGAGAATCAATTCCAGATTCATCCAGTAGATTTTCATCAATGCTTTTCTAGATCTCTTCCATGGATAGCAATATGTGATCCTCCATCCATAAGACTTTGAAACCAACTTTAATCATTTATTTATTCACATCCACAACATCCTTAATCACTTCTTCAATCCTATTAAACAACATCTAGGCTCTTTGAAGTGCCCTATGCTTTTTGACCATGATTCTGGCAACAACTCTAGCAAGATTCCATTCTTTATTGGGAATTGGTTTAGTAGAATCACTGAGTCTACTATCAACCAACCTATACATATATTATTTAAGAATCACCATAGGCTGCAACTCTCTAGTGATTTGATCTAAATATTTCTAAACATTGGGGAGTAAGCGGTTGGCATCATCTAGGTAGTCAATCATAATATAAAGCCCTGAACATTTCTCTTAGACCATGGAGAGTAGTTATTTTCTAATATTCTTTAATACACCTTTAGAAAATCCAGAAGACTTAGCTTTCTCAAGTTTAAGTTATTGTTTCAAACTTTAAATTTCTTCTTCTTGTTCCCCATTCAGCTTCTTTTGCTCTCCTAGTTGATCTTTGAGCATATTGGCTTATTAGTACTTTTCCTACCAACCCTTGGCCTCTTTTTCAAAGCTTTTTCTACTTTATTTTGATTTATTAGAGTCCTCTAAAGCTTTTCAATTTATTTCTCCATTTTTCTCACCTTATCTCTAAATATATCATTCTTCACATAGAAGGTGTCTAATTGGGCTCTAGATATAATCAACTCATCTTCTTCAAGAAGCTTCTCAATATCTTCTATGACCTCCTGCACTTGATAATATTGGATAGCCATTTTAGTTTTAGGTTTACTTACAAGTGGAGTCATAGATATAGATATCCTCTACCTAGAAACTAGGTCAACATACATGCTTCTTCTTCTGACAACCATCCTACTGGAAGGCTTAGAAAGCTTCTATATCCAAAAATCATTCATTTTCTATGTGGTCGCTTGCTCCTTTGGTAAAGTTACAGGGCTTGAAAAACTAGCAGCCAGGGGAGATGAATATACTAGAAATGTAAGGGTGGACTAAACCGTTGACAATGGAGGTGTGGAAGTAATTACAATAGTCTCTATAACAATAGTGGACTCTGTAACTACTTTTGTGGTTGTTATTGGTAAAATCATAGAAATTGATGCAAGACTAACAACTGGATGCATGGGGTACTTGGAACAATCTATCCCTTTGATGGGGTGGTGGTAATAGTGAATATGAAGTGATGGGATATTGTAGCACCCTAAAATTGGCACGGTTAAAACCTTAGTAAAAGATAAAAGATAAAAATTTAAATTTTAACCCCAAAACCGCCCCAAAACCGCTTGTTACCCGCTTTCCCCATTTTTCATGCCATTTTTAGGATTTGTTTTGACCGTTGGACGATATCATCGCAGATCAGACGAAATCATCCCCGATCTGACGAATTCGTCTGGAACAGAACGTCCAGACGATTTCGTCCCAAAATCGAATGTTCATAATTAGCTTCTGTTTCAACAGCCTCTCCAACTTGGGCAGAAGCGCGTCTGCGCAGTTGGAGATTTCCTTGTTGGAGATCTCCCAGATTGGGATGATCCCCAACCTCCTAGCCTCCCCCTAATCCTATATAAACTAGGATTTTTCTAGTTTATCCCCCTGATTCTGATTCCCCTGAACCCCTTAGCTGACGGATTTAGATCCTTATTCACTAGAGCATCCTCGTACTACTGTCTGTATTCTGCATTTTGCATTTTCTTGCAGGAACCCTACTATTTTTCAGCCGAAGCTAGTTCGGATCATCGCAAACGATTCCAGACTATCTCGGACGATCCTGTCGAGGAGCGCAGACGATTTCGTACAATTGGAGGCGATCCTGACTGTAATCTAGATTGGGGGCAATCCGAGCCCAGAGTTTGCATTTTCTTAACTTTCCTGCATTTTTCCATTATAATTCTGCATTATCTTGGGTTATTATGTTTATGCATCTTGGAGTTCACCTCATCTAGTGTAAATGCACGATAAAATCAAAATACATTGTTAAGTTGATGCATTTCTTCTTTGATTTCTATTTGGATTTATCATTTAGGTAAATTTACCATTACTTCTATCATTTCCCCTGTGTTTTGGTACTCGTATTTTGGTATTTTGTATCTGTTTCTGTGATTGCAGGTTTTTGACGAATTTGTCTGATGAATTCATCAGATCCACGATGATCTCGTCTGATCTCAGATGATCGACTGTGATCTGAGATGATTCTGTCTCCTTTCAGATGATTACGTGTAGTTTGAGATGATTCGGACTGCTACAAGACTCAGAACCTTCATCAGACATCCAAAATCAGGTATGATCTATCCTAATCTGCATATTCTCTATGTTTAGCACCCATTTCTATTTTTTGTATCCATTTAAATCATTATTGGCATATAGAATAGTTTAGATTCATTTTGGCCAAACCTAGGAATTGAATGATTGAGTATAAAATGAACACATCAAACCCATTCCCAACCTAGGCATGGAAACTGCCACTCAAAAGTTTCCTGGTGAACCCACCATCCATCAAAAATTCACCTTTATACTCCTCCCCCGAGAGGCGGGACCTTCAAAGGGCCTCTCAGTCCGAGGTATTGTCCCATCCTTCTCGCATCCCCCTTTCGGGCGCGGATCCTATAGCCTGAGGGTAAGGATGCAAAAATTTTGGAGCGATACATTTTGGTGAACCCGACGTGAATAACATAGGCATATTTTTGATTCAAAAATATAAAAAAAAAAAATATATATATATATATATGTATACAAGAAAAACAAAAACAAAATCATCATTTCAAGTTTGTATGTTTTAGATTCAATTCTAAATAGTAGATACTAAATATTACTTTTAGAAGTACTAAAGAAACCATGAGTTTTTACTCAAATCAATATGAGCCCATCAGTAATGTTGGAAGAATTCAGCCAAATACATTTGTTGATTATGACCAACCTCATCCCTATTCAACATCACCTCCATCACACTTTTCTCATTTTTCATCCATACCCCAACAGGACAATCCCTTTTCCAATCCTCTTCATAACGATATTATCTATTCTCCCATATATCCATATTATGTCTATCAATCCACATACAATCCTCCTCCACCCCTTCAATATTCTTCTTTCAATACAACACATCCATTTCAACAAGAAAATACTTATTCTTCCAATCCTACCATGCACTCACATCATACTTCACAATCTTCCTATCATCATTCTACCCATAACAAAGAAAAGAGAGGTAAAAAACCATTAGGTCCTTTTATGACTGAACTCCTAAGGCACTTATCAAAAACCTCTCGAAAACCTTCATCACGTACATTTACAAAGCTCAATCAACCAATGGATATAATTCTCAAGCATTTACTTGATACAAATAAGATTGAACTCCCTTCCATAAGACAACTTGATGCCACAACAGATTGGTTTAAACCTGAGCTACATTGTGAATATCATAGAGTAGATGGACATATGACACAAAATTGTAAAGATTTAAGATGTGCAATTCAAGATTTGATTGATGAGGGTCTTTTTAATATAAAGGAATTACAATCTACAACTGATTATAAATCTCCAGTAAACTATCAAACTCCTACACAACAAATACCAATAATCAATCAAGACATGGGGATCTCCCAAGAACCCCTATTCAATTATCAACAACAGGAAACCAATCAAATATTGCATGTTAATGTGTCCCATCATGATGATATTACTAATATTGTAATAGAAACTACAAATGAGCAACCTCAAGTTCAATCAACTCAATCTGATATTCAAGAGATGGATTCCTCATTTGACCAACCTTCAAAACTATCTTTGGCTCTAGAGAATGATCCAAAATGGAATGTAAGCATAGAAAGCTCATCTTTAGAATCAAAATCTCAATTTGAAATCCACTTTGATAGCCAACAACAAGTGATTAATCCTCAAGCAAAGATATCCCTTTTAGAAGTATTACAAAGTTCTCATAAGGAAACTTTGTTCAAGATACCTAGCCAACAATTTGTTCCTCATCATATTTTCCCTAAGAACATAATTAATGGTGTAAGCCCTCTTGAGGTTAACCATATTTCATTCTATGATGAGGAGATTCCTTCCTCTACTCCACAAGAAGACTCCTATCTTTACATTACAGGATCTAGTAAAGAAACACCTGTTAAAACTATCATGGTAGATAATGGCTCCTCTCTTAATTTATGCACTTATCAATTATTCCAAAAACTCAAATTAAAGGAAGAAGATCTTAATGAATCAAATGTTATTATAAAATCTTTTAACAATGAAATTCAAGAAGCTCAAAGTACTATAATTCTTCCCCTTAATATTGGATCCAAGATCCTGGATACTTTGTTTTATGTAGCATATTGCCCTTCACCTTACAACCTACTCCTCAGAAGTCCTTGGATTCATACGATGAGGGTTGTCCCTTCCACTCTTCACCAATGTTTAAAGTTTGAACTTGCAAATAAAATTGTTACCATACATAATGACCCAACACCATTTGAAGAATATTTAACGGTTGAAACATCAAGTTCTATACATTCTCTATTGTCACAATTATCTTCTATCCATCACTTTTCTTCATCCATATATGATCATCCTTGTTTACCAAATAACACCCATGCATATCTTTCATATATGCTCCCTCCATCTTATCAAGACTTGGAAGATAGTGATAAGAATGAAGAACCTTCTTATCCTTCCGACATTTTATTTTGTAACATGATCAATTTTACACATATAAAAGTAAAATCTTTTGCTACATTATTCTACATTATAACAAAGCTTTTGTTATCACTACCTTTTATTCATCACCTTTTGTTCTTACCTTCAACACAACCAAATTATCCTTCAAAACCTCCTTTGATTTTGAAGCAACCTTAGACACGCTATACTCAAATAACCTTGTATAGTGTATATAGATCATCTTGTATATACCACCAATTCCATCAATCAAAATCAAAATATAAAAACATCAAAATCATCAAAATCTTCAAAAACATATTTTATTTTCATACCTGTCAATTCTTGAAGTATTGCAGTTATATTTTCAATTATTTTGGATAAATTAGCATTTATTTGGAATCCCGCACTTTCACACTCACATGAATAAATATCTTGATTTTATTTAGTATGATTATTAATCTCTCTTATATCAAAGTCCACATTGGCATTAAATAAAGTTTTGAGCATAGAGAACTGATCTTGTTATTTACTTGAACCAAGTATATCTTTTCACATTAAAATGATTTCATTGCAAATTCAATATGATGCTACATAGTAGACGTGGTTTCTTGAGCGAAAAGTTTCCCCTGCTATCCTATCATGCACATGGTCTAGAATCTTTGAGAATTGACAAAAGGACAAGCTCACCCCTACCCAGAATAAAAATCCCTTGCTCTACAGCCAATCCGAGCAAGTATCCCTAGCATAGGAAGAAAAAGAAAAGTCAAAGAAAAATGAGAAAAAGAAAAATATCATTTTGTACCATCGCAACAATATTCCAAGCAAAAATACAAAAAGAGAAAAAAAGAAAAAAAAGAAAAGCAAAAGTGAAACGAAAAAGCAAAATGCAATAAAATCCCTTTCCCTACCCCTTGAAAAGAAAAGAAGGGTGAATGAGCTTGAATCCCTGGAATTCTCAATTATTCAAAAACTGTGAGGTAAGCCCCATAACAGGTGGTTTGTGCCCAACCCGCTTGGCCTTGGGTAATTCCTAGCATGGTGATATGTCTGTCACATTAGCGACCTTCTTTTGTACAGACCTATGTCAGCTTATGGATCAGCTAGCTCTTGATAACCCGACTTACATAGTAGTCTGGTACGGTTATATGCATATAAATCATGGTTAAGGAACACTCATTTGGTTAAGGCAAATTGCTTATATCAAATTATCTTGCTCAAAATTGGTGAATGAACAATACAATCGCACACACATTTGTATTTGAGAGATTTTGTATCATTATGATAAATCAAGATCGGTAATGAACTCACATTTGCACATGAGGATCCCTTATAAACCTACATTTGTTTTTGAGATAATTTAAAATATTTCTGTAATTCTTTTTGGAATAATTTTATCCTCTTATTTCAGAATTTTGTTTTGTATAAAAACAATTATATACATTGTTTCACAAAATCGCAAAACGATTTCAAACAACATGTTCATCATATTATTATTTTCTGTTTATCAAAAATCAAAAATCAAAAATCAATCATGCAATAAAACTAAAAATATCAATTTCTTCTTTGGATTTCGCGATGATGGTATAAGTCTATACCTATAAATTCTATGCCTAGCGCAAACCATTGTTCTAATTTTATTTTCCCATCCATTTTAAAAACACATATGGCTTACATCATTATGTTACACAATTGTGCTTCAAAACGAACGAACACTTATTCTATTTCATGTCATTATGTCAAACATTCCATTTTGCAACCATGGTATAATTTCTAAGGAATTATTCAAAAATTTATCACACTTAGGAATTTATGCCTAGCAAAAATCACTTTTAAATATATTTCATGCATAATTTTGTGAAAAATCTGAAAACAAATCATCACCATCATCATTTTCATCATCACAACACCAAGTCTTAAGACAATCTCTTAAGCACTCTTTTACTTTTAGCAATATTTCTATACTAGGATTAGCTTGATGACCTAGCGAGCGGTGACTCCATGAAACGGTCTATAACAACGACAATGTCCTTTGAAATTATTGTTAGAAGTCCCTTTTATTTTTCATCAAATCACACCAAAACAACCAATTTATGCACATCAGATTATTTCATTTACAATTTTATGGCATGACATAACATTATAATTTATTTCCAATGACATAATTACATGAATCAACAATTCAAGCATCATACAATAGATACACAAGTCATATCATCAAAAATACAATCTATATATATCATCAATCAATTATGTACATCATCTGGATTGGTATGCCACAATCAAAACCCTGGCATACTCAATCCCCTCAAAAACAAATATATATATACATATATAATAATGCAATCTGCACTCTATAGCAGCTAGCCTCGAGAAGCCCTCGAGCTCTCAGCCTCATCTCCTCCCCCGCCCTGACGTGGAGGAGGTGGTCCCATAGAGGTCCAGGCTGTGTCCCGGGTCCTCGTCGTCGATCGTGAGGATGTCCTCGATGATCCCATCATAATCGGCTCTGCAATGGGGGCTGGCAATGGTATCCTCTGTCCCTCTGGGACCGCCTGATAGTACAACCCCTGGTAGAATGCGGTCTGAGCAATAGACCATGCCAGATCCTGAGTGCTCGCTCCTTCCCCCGAGCTTTGAGCCATGTAGCCTCATCCTGCAGTGTCTGCACCTGAGCCCGAAGGCGGGCAACCTCAGCCCGGAGAGCCATCGTCTCGCTGCTCTCCCCTACCTCAACACCCTTGCCCTTATCAGGCGATGGTGGTCTCTCCCCCTACTACGAAGGGAATCTCTCCTCCCTCCGCCCTATCTCCTATGGCCTCTATGGAGCCTGACCCATCCGTTGGCATCTCTCCTATGGGGATCACCGTTGCTCTCTCCCATCGTGACCCCATGCTGCCTCAATGGTAGCCTGGCCCGCCTCCCCATCCGTCGCACAACCGCGTGCATCGGACCCTATGCCCTCGTCATCCGAGGAGGGCGGATGCCTGCATACCAGGCATCGTAGCCATCTGCAACCCCAACGTCATCACCATCCACTGGCTGGATGGGGGCATCATTCACGTCCTGACTCCAGAATCGTTGCATGTCTAGAGCCCCGCTCAACATAGTACTATCTCGAATAGTCCGAGAGTACTCGTAATCCCTGAGAGAAGGGATCCCCTGTTGTAGACCAAACTATCATAGTACCCGATCGTAGCGGTGGAGCTCTACCTCTCCCCACTCCATCCTCAGCCAGTAGACTCGCCTGATGTGAGCCAGCTCCTGCCCATCCTCTGCCCACCCGAGGTGCTCTCTCCATGGCCTCCAGGTGATCTGGTCTAGGATGAGGTCATCCAACAACCTCCGAGACATCGACAGATCTATCCGCCATTGTGACCCTCTCTGTAGCCACCAATAGTAAACCCGGGGCCTCTCCCGGTCAACCCCTATCAATGGGAGCCCTACCGGCCTTCGCATCGTGATGTGCTCCCAGCACCAAATCTGTAGCAACGATGTCAAGACCAGACATCGACCTCCCTTGTATACGACCCCATGTAGGATCCTATACAAGTGACATAGTACAAAGCTACCCCATGTAAACCTGTACCCGTGGTCTCTCATGTCGCAAACTATGTCTGAGAGCACCCACGGTAGTCTGCACCCGCTCTGGTGGCACAGCAGTAAGCCACCGACCACCCCTACCAAAACTCGAGTCAGCCTAGATGCCCTAGGCATCTGCCGTAGAGACTCGATGTTCACTCCGCCCTTCTCCAGGGCGAAGCTCGGGTCTCCAGTCAATCTCATCATCGCCTAGCCCTGATTGGCCATAGGCATCATGAGCCATCCCTGTATGGGGATCCTCATGATCCTCCATACGTCCTCTAGTGTGGGAGCCATCTCCCCTATCGATAGCCAAAAATAGGATGACCCCGGATACCATCTCTCTGCTAGGGCTGTCAGAAGCCCTATGTCAGTCGGTACTTGTGGCATCTCTACCACATGTCGTAGCCCGACCTGTGCTAGTTGGTCACGCTCTGCCTGGTCGAGAGTGGCCAAGTCGTCTCTCAACCCATCGTATTTCCATTCCTGGCTCTTTAGTAATCCCCTCTGCAAAACAAACAATAAACAACAAAATTTATTAATAACCAATCATTAAAATAAAATTAAAAACATTTTAATCAAGCTTAATTTCTTAACAAGATGATATCGTCCACCATTGGATTATATCATCCCAAATTGGGCAGCATCGTCCTTTGTTAGGATGAAATCGTCTCCGATTTCGCAACTCGCGGATCGCCCCTTGTTGGACGAGATCGCCCCTAGTTCGTCGATTTCGCCCTCAGACGAAATCGACGATCTAGAGACGATTTCGATGAAATAGGGACGATTTCGTCCCGACGTCGTCGACGGCCTAAAAATGGCCGCGATGCCCCAAACAATCAAAATTTAAATCCAAAAATTGCACAAAGCAAAATCAAACCTAATCTATTAGGATTAGATCCTTACCCGTAGCCCGCGTCGGACCTCTGTCGCTCTGTGCGCTTGTCTCCACCATTTTTTGTCTGTAGAGCTCTAAAAACCAGTAAAAATGAATAGTAAAAAATGAATTAGGGTTTTCCCTATTTTTCTTAATTTTATTCAAAACCAACAACATTTTAAAATTTTGCTTTTCCGCGTTTTTACCTCAAACGTTCGATTTGGGTAAAAACACGGAGGGGGCACCATAGTCAGCATTCGTACGATTCGACGAAGAATCGTCGTCTAAAAAATTGAGTACATTTTTTGCTTTCTCGTAAAAACGGGAAAAACTCGTCTTTAACGCATTTTCTTCGAAAAATTCGCTAAAGAGGGGGCAAAATGTAGCACCCTAAAATTGGCACGGTTAAAACCTTAGTAAAAGATAAAAGATAAAAATTTAAATTTTAACCCCAAAACCGCCTGTTACCCGCTTTCCCCATTTTCTGTGCCATTTTTAGGATTTGTTTTGACCGTTGGACGATATCGTCGTAGATCAGACGAAATCATCCCCGATCTGACGAATTCGTCTAGAACAGAACGTCCAGACGATTTCGTCCCAAAACCGAATGTTCATAATTAGCTTTTGTTTCAATAGCCTCTCCAACTTGGGCAGAAGCGCGTCTACGTAGTTGGAGATTTCCCTGTTGGAGATCTCCCAGATTGGGATGATCCCCAACCTCCTAGCCTCCCCCTAATCCTATATAAACTAGGATTTTTCTAGTTTATCCCCTTGATTCTGATTCCCCTGAACCCCTTAGCTGATGGATTTAGATCCTTATTCACTAGAGCATCCTCGTACTATTGTCTGTATTCTGCATTTTGCATTTTCTTGCAGGAACCCTACTATTTTTTAGCCGAAGCTAGTTCGGATCGTCGCAAACGATTCCAGACTATCTCGGACGATCCTGTCGAGGAGCGCAGATGATTTCGTACAATTGGAGGCGATCCTGACTGTAATCTAGATTGGGGGCAATCCGAGCCCAGAGTTTGCATTTTCTTAACTTTCCTGCATTTTTCCATTATAATTCTGCATTATCTTGGGTTATTATGTTTATGCATCTTGGAGTTCACCTCATCTAGTGTAAATGCATGATAAAATCAAAATACATTGTTAAGTTGATGCATTTCTTCTTTGATTTCTATTTGGATTTATCATTTAGGTAAATTTACCATTACTTCTATCATTTCCCCTGTGTTTTGGTACTCGTATTTTGGTATTTTGTATCTGTTTCTGTGATTGTAGGTTTTTGACGAATTCGTCTGATGAATTCATCAGATCCACGATGATCTCGTCTGATCTCAGATGACCGACTGTGATCTGAGATGATTTTGTCTCCTTTCAGATGATTACGTGCAGTTTGAGATGATTCGGACTGCTACAAGACTCAGAACCTTCATCAGACATCCGAAATCAGGTATGATCTGTCCTAATCTGCATATTCTCTGTGTTTAGCACCCATTTCTATTTTTTGTATCCATTTAAATCATTATTGGCATATAGAATAGTTTAGATTCATTTTGGCCAAACCTAGGAATTGAATGATTGAGTATAAAACGAACACATCAAACCCATTCCCAACCTAGGCATGGAAACTGCCACTCAAAAGTTTCCTGGTGAACCCACCATCCATCAAAAATTCACCTTTATACTCCTCCCCCGAGAGGCGGGACCTTCAAAGGGCCTCTCAGTCCGAGGTATTGTCCCATCCTTCTCGCATCCCCCTTCTGGGCGTGGATCCTATAGCCTGAGGGTAAGGATGCAAAAATTTTGGAGCGATACAAATATGGTGAAGTGGTAACCTCAGATGATGAAAGGGTATTTAGAGTAACTTTGAAGAAGAAGGGGTGACTTGTATTTTAGTGATGACCGATGAAACATGGGGTGGATCGTGAGAGGGACAAGGTACCTTTGTCACATTTACTTGACTAGAAAGGGAGGGATAATTCCTTGGGAATTCAGGAGGATGAAGAGGAGAAGAAGGATTAAAAACCATACCTTCACCTACATATATAGGGTGTTCTTGCTCTACCTCTATATTCTACAATTTTTCTTAATGAGTTAATTCTTCTATAGCTAAAACAACTACCTCTTCAGTAGTATCCTCCTTATCCAATATTTGTTTCTTCACAAATTCTCTTTCCTTTCTTTCTGGAGCTCTTTTAGCTCTTCTATGAATCAATTGAAAGGAATCCATATCTCTCTAAATATTCTTCGGATACATATCCTTGTACTTCTATGATAAGCAAGACTTGCGTAGAAATGGGATGCAATTCTACTAATTTTGTAGTGGTGAAAGAAAGGGGGGTGAACCTGAAACTCTCATCCTTCTTCCTCCAGTAAATATCTGTGTCTGGAGGCTATCCCCCCAGATCTAAGAATTTAGGCCTACACACTGCTTTGATGACTAGAGTACTAACAACCTTTTCACTGGAATATTTCATTTTTCTCAGAAGTTGTGCTTCCTTAGAAACTTCTCCACTTGTTCAATGGTAGGATGAAAATCTTAGAGACTTCAGCTACTGTTAAAGGAGTTTCACGTTATTCTTTTGGAGCTTCTTGATATGTGGGTGGAGAGAGAGATTCAAAACTAGCCTAGGATTTTTTAACTGTTAACACTATGTTTCTGATGTCCTTTTGCTTCCAAGTTTTGATATTTTCATCATATTTATTAAAAAACTCTTTATCAATCTTCATGCCAAACTTGGACTTAGGTTTTCCAATTTTGATTCTCATTCTCCACCAATCTGATATTTTTTCTACATTTCATTGTTCTCCTTCTTCTACATCTTCAACATCATCCTCATCAAGTTGAGGGTCCTTTTAATTTGCATTTTTCTCTTCAATATCATGCATGGTGGCTTCTATCAGCCGATTACTTTTATTTTTGTCAGGATCATAATCCATAATCTGTTCATAGAAATCCAACTATGGAGGCACTTGACACATTCCACTCCAAAAGAGTGGTCTCATCATTATTTATTCCTTGTTTGAAATGAGCCCTAGGCCTATTTTCAAATTTGTAAGCTTTTTCTCCATTTAGGGCTATATTTCTTGTAGTGAAAATACCATTAGGGTCATAACTCCACCTTTGGAGAATGTAAAATAGACCTAACCTATCAAGGTATTGGTCAATCTACTCACTTTGCCCCTTCTTTGTGATAGTAATATCCTCCACAGTGCGGTATGTAAGCAAAGACTTTCTCTTTCTTCTAGAACCATAATTCAAATCAATGTACTCCACCTGCCTCAAATATTCTAAGGCAAAGAGCCTTTCTGTAACAAAATGGGGTAGGAGAAAAGGTTTACCCATGAAACCATATAGTCTGATTACTATACCCTCAGTTAAAAAATACCAATCTCCTTCTTCGGCACCCTCTGCTCTCAGAATTTGCTTAGCCAAGGGTGGTAATCTAGGGCACTCTCCATACATTATTTTCAAAGTAGGTCCAAGAAATTCCAAATTGAATCTATAAAAAGACTCACTACTTCTCAAATGACTTATCCAATAATAAACCGGTAAGGGTTCCCCATCACTAGTTTTATTCTTAACCAGAATCCAAGGTATCTTGTCCTTAATGGCAACATAAAACATCCATACCAAACTTGAGTAATTCCTGAAACTAGGAGCATCAAAGCCCATTTTCATCCTTACCAACTGTTTGTGTATCCTTTGAGCGGGGAATGTTGGCCAGTAAAAATAAATCACCCTAGTCCCTTTTTCCTCTATGCCTTCCTCATACATTATTTCATTGGAAATACAATAGGCTATGGGAATTTTCCAGTCGTACACCATTTTGTCATAATCTAAACACTCCATGCAGGCCAACATAGAGAATAGTACAAGGTTTGGGAATTCATCAATAGGGATTGGGACTTTAGGTAATTTCTTCTTGGGCTTAGCATTGAGCTATTTATAAACCCATATTTTAAATTACTTGCCATCATTAACTTATTTATACATAGAGTAATACCCCACTGGATCAGTCATCCTAAATTATTTGGGTCTCATTTCCGATTTCGATCCTAGGGTGAAAAGATTATGATAGGATGCGGTGGTGATACTAAATAGGGTTTTGCCTTTAGAGGTTTTTACTGCCTTGACCATGGGGTCATAAAATTTAACTATTATAGCTATTAATTATGGGTAGGAATGAACATAATCACAAATTTTAAAAGACAAGTAAGAAAGGACAGTGCATCTACCTTCCATAGACAAAGCAGCTGTCTTCTTGAATTTGTCATTCACACTTATTTTGAGCTTTGTCCTCTCTATCAAAACCATTTTAGTATCTACCACAACTTCCACTCTATCAATGTATGGAGCCACTATATTTCTCTTCGAGGTTTCAGCTTCTGGAATCTCCTTTGAAGCCATATTGATAGCAACAATGCTATTTTCCCTCTAGAATTCACAACAAAATATTCTAAGTACCATCTCACTCTTTTTTGTTCTATGAATGAGATTTACCATTGAATGAACACTGCTCATGCTTTTCAATTATTTTATTTACTGGTGCACGTGTATCTTCCACCATTAATGTGGTTGTTGTGCAATCTAACAACTAGCACACTTTCCAATTCACACTCATTCCTTATAGTGGCTCAACGATGGCATTCTAAATTTTAATTGGTTGAAAATTCAAACTACACTGCCACCTCACTACGTCTCTTTAGCTACTCTTTGGTTTGAGTACGGGTTCGTTAGCATTGAATGCAGGATTTTTCCTTTCTCTCCACGTGGCATGGTCGTGAAGTCACTACTTTGCTCCACCTTAGTTATTAAAAATGATGGGTTGAAGATGTCTTTGGTTCTGCTGATACTTAACAAATTCCATGTGTGAATTATCACCTTGTTTCCATTTTGCTATGCTTTAGCTTCAAAAATCCTTGGATCTGAGATGCCCTCACTTCCTTTGATACTTAGCTCTTTTCATCATATGAAAAACAACACTTGCACCATTCTACTAGAACTTTAGTGCATTTTGATGTAGATTTAGAAGCGCTCACTATTCTACCATACTTTACATGTATTTGAACATAGAATGGAACCTCGCTGAATGCTTTGTCAACAATTAGCCTTTTTTTTTACAAATATTTTTCAATGAGCTTGTACAAAGTGCATGCAAAAATAAAGGGAAATATAATACAAGATATATATATATATGTTACAATGAGCTCATATTTCAAACATAGTAGAGCTTGATATGAAAACCATTTACTGGAATCGGCTATATGTTCCCCTTTGGATCTTCCATTTGAAACACATTAGACTCCTTGGCCTCCACTATTTTGAAAGGGCCATCCCAAAAAGAATCAAACTTTTCATGTTTGCCTGGTTTTGCTCTATCAACATTCCACCTGAGAACTACATCTCCAACATGGAATTTTTTGAATTTGGCCTTCTTATCAAACCATTCCTTGACATCTAAAGAGTGCTTTTGAGAGTTTTTATATACCTAAGCTCTATTCTCTTCAATTTGCAGTAAGTAGGTCAACCTAGTCTTTACCAGATTTTCCTCTAACTCTTCCTCTATATTGACAAGCTTAAGTGCTAGAATTTCCAAATGGACTGGTAGCATTGCCTCTTTTCCATACACCAGTGCATAAGGAGAAGTCTTAATGGACTTCTTTATAGTAATCCTATCTGCCCATAAATCTTGGTTGAGTAACAGGTGCCAACTTATCTTGTTACCTTCAAGTGATCTCCTCAGAATCCTTAATAGGTTCTTATTAGTAGATTCAACAAGTCCATTCCATTGAGGGTAATAGTTAGAAGTATTCTTAATAGTGATGACATACTTGCTAGTAAACTCAATATACTTGGCACCTATGAAATCTGGGTCGTTGTCACTCACTAAGGCTTCTGGAACTCCAAAACTTGAAATAAAATTTTCCATAAAATTGATCACAACTTCCTGATATAATTTCTTAGTAGGAATAGCCTCTACCCATCTAGTAAGATAATCTATGGTAGTTAATATAAAATTATGCTCTACTTAGGAATAAGGGTTGATGGCCCCTATGAAGTCCAACCCCCATTGTTGAAAAGGGTCTTCAACCTGTATCGACCTGAGGGAGAATGAATCATTCCTTGTCCTTCCAACATATCTTTGGCATTTTTCATAGGCCCTAGTAGCCCTGAAAGTATCAAAAAATACAATAGGTCAATAATATCTTGCTCTTATGATTTTCAAAGCTATAAATTTACCTGAGCTATGTCCACTAGCTAGTCCTCCATGGAACTCTTCAATGACCCTCTTTTGATGATCATCTTTTAAGCACTTTAGAAGAACTCCATCCAAGTTTCTTTTGTACATGCCTCCTGGTAGTAATACATATTTCAAAGCATGAAGCCTATATCTCCTCCTTTGGGATGCATTTAGATTTTGAGGGTATACTCCAGTTTGAAAATATTTGATCATTTGATCAACCCAATCAGAGTCTACAATATGTACTCCTTAAACCTGATCCTCTTTTTTTGTTTGGTAAGCTGTCACCTCTACTAATGTTGTAGCATCTGTTAGACCTTGGCATAGGGCTTTGACCCTCACCAATTTGTTGGGATGTATCTCTACATTATACTCTTAGATTTTGGTAATCCAACCAACTCTTTTATCTCCTAGTTCACCCTGAAGGATAAAACTTATTAATCTGGATGAACAACATATACCAAGGTATTACTCTATACCAAGTGCTTCCTGAACTTCTTTAGTGACTTCATCACAACAAATACTTGTCTTTAAATAAAGTTGTATTTGATCTGGTAGTCATGGAGTTTTTAGCTCCAAAATAATACAGGATGCTCTTCACCTTGATCATTTTTCTGAGTAAGCACTAAGGCATAACTTTCTTCAGCTCCATAATAATAAAGGATAAAATCCTTACTGAAATTTAGATTTACCAGTACTGGGTTTATTACAATGGACTAATTAATAATCTCAAAATCTTGTTTCCTGATTTTAGTCCACTTAAACGTAGCATTCTTCTTGAGTAACTCAAATATAGGCCTTACTTTCTGTGCAAAGTCAAAAATGAATTTCTTGATCAAATTTATTTGACCTAGAAAATACTGCAAAGTCTTCTTATTTGTAGGCAATGGGAGAGCAAGAATGGATCTGATTCTATCTATATCTATAGCCATACCTTATTTTGATACCACATGACCTAGAATATTTCCTGTATGAACTACAAATAATGACTTAGGATTGAGTGAAATACCAAATTCTTTGTATTTTTGAAAAACTTGCTCTAGGTGTGATAGGTGATCTTTCTTATCATGGGAAAATATAGTCATATCATCCAAATAGATCAGGATGACTTTGTTTATCAATGTTCCAAAGGTATAATACATGGCTCTCTGAAATGTGGGTCCCACATTGGACAACCCAAAAGGCATTCTCTACTAGGTGAATGTACCTCATTTTGTGGTGAATGTTGTTTTATACTGATCTTCATATTTCACCCAAATCTGATTGTATCTAAAGTAGTCATCCAGTAATGAGAACCTCTCTACCCTAACCACTATCTATAATATTTGAACAATATGTGGGTGGGGGTAGTGATCCTTAAGGGATGCTTGGTTAATATTTTTGAAATATACACACAAATGAATAACCCCGTTCTTTTTTATCACAGGTACCAAGTTGGATACCCAGGTTGAATATTTTATTGGGTATATGATCTTAGCCTTTAATAACTTTAAGAGCTTATTTATCATAATGGCTTCGATCCTTGGATTTATAGGCCTTTTATTCTACCTCAAAGGCTTTGCATCAGGCTCTAGCTCAATAGTATGTTGGATTACCTTTTTGTCATATACCTTGAGGTCTTAATATGACCAAGCCACAATATCTTGGTATTTTAGGTATAGGGCTTTGATATCTTAAGATTCCTCTAGTGAACATAGAACTCCAATGTTGAGCTTATTTTTAGTACCAACTTCAACTTCTTTATAGATTTTTTCACTAAATTTTATAGCTTTCGTATTTTTTATGTTCTCATTGTTAAACAAGCTTTCTAGGGTGACCAACCCTCTAGTAATGTGATTATTTTTTAGTTGAATAACATCTTGTTGATCAATATATTCTAGATTCTCTTCTTGTATAGTGGAGAGACATTCTTCTCTTACCATAAAGTCAATTATCTATTCATCACTTTCAAAAACCTACCAAAAAATTTTCTTGTCTAGTACTACAGGTCTGAAAATCATTTGATTCCCTTGGATTTCTTGATTCCAAAGTTTACAAAAGGGTTGAAGTTAGCCCCCTTTGTTGCTAAGGAATCTACCAGAGTATTTTTTTCTCTGGGAATAAAATTTAAATTTAGGGCATCAAAGGATTCCATCAGATCCCATACCCTATTTCTGTAAGCTTTTAGGTAATGGTGCTTACTGCTACACTTGTTTCTTACCTGATGGACTATTAACTCAAAATCGCCATATATGTTTAAAATATTAATACCCATTCTTTCTAATTGTATCAATCCAA
Source organism: Wollemia nobilis (assembly GCA_028583015.1). Classification (NCBI taxonomy): domain Eukaryota; kingdom Viridiplantae; phylum Streptophyta; class Pinopsida; order Araucariales; family Araucariaceae; genus Wollemia; species Wollemia nobilis. Next base: position 1,076,195 of record JAQPPZ010005005.1, read on the forward strand.
GGCATAAAGCCTTGTATTTTACAACATTATTTGTACATGACCATGTTAGTCTCTGGGTAAAATTATTTGTCCTCTTTGATTCGGACTGTAAAACCACACCAGATCCTACACCATTTTTGCATTTAGCACCATCAAAGTGCATGGTCCATATTTATTTTTCTCTTTGAGACTTATTGGATATGTCAGGGATTTTCTTCTCTAATTTAGTTGAGATACTATATGTTCCCATACCAGTTCTAAAATGACTATAGTCCTCTCTAAAGGGCAACTCATCTTCAATATCCAACTCCTCAAAGTTATCAACAAGCTCAAATTATTCTAGGGGAGTAAGATTACATATGTCTTCTTCAATATTTTCAATATGATAAGCTACTGGATTTTCAAGCGTTATCCTTATTCTCTTTCCTTTGAAAGGAATCACCATACTAGAATAATCCATGTACATACATCCACCCAATTTTATAGTAAATTTCCTTGAAAGGCATAATCCAATGTAGGGATCTAGGTCAACCACTACTTTTTCTTGTACTATTGTCACCTTAGGGGCTTTATGCAACCTCATTAGAATATCCATTATGATCCCAACTATCTTAACAAATTTCCATCCAATTGTAACACTCCAGGATAAGATTGGGTATATACTCCATATCCATTTCTTCACAGACTGCTTTAGGAATAACTGTAGTCGATGCTCCTGAATCTATCATACAATTTTAGACTACCCAACCTTCCATACTCAAGGATATATAAAAAGGAGGTTTATTATTTAAAACCATAGGGGACATTTATTTATTTTTTGATGGTATACTAAGGATTGTAGTGGACTTTTTATCTTATGGATACTTTTTGAGGGAAGCCTTAAGCAGATCTATCTAACCAGGAATGAATAGAGTGTCATAAAGGCTAGCTTTTTATGGAATATTTTCATCTTTTCAATAATATTATACTCAAACTTATCCAGGGGAGGTCTTTCAAGCCTTTTTTCTAGCTCACCATGTTTTCTTTTATACTATTGAGTGGCTTCTATTCTTTACCTTTTGGTAATAGAGAGGAATCTAAGCCTTTCCTAAGCCTCATATTTAGATCTCATTCGATCTCCTTAAATTTATCTTTCAAATCTCTTAGGAAGACTATTTTTCTTCTCTTTCCCTTTAGCTTGAGGAATGGGGAAAGTATCACCACTTTGAGGAAGGGGATCATTTCTTTTTTGAGAAGGGACTTGGAATTGCCCCATATTTTGGGTATCTACTTGCAAAGTTTTATTTCCAGACCTTGTCATAACAACAATTGGGTTGTCTTCCTCCAGATATTTCCCCACCATGATTTTATCAAGCTGCCATAACATATTTACTCTCCCTTTTTTATTCCTTTCATCTTGATCCATAGCTTGTTGGACATGGTGCTGGTACATAACACAAGATTATGAGTTATGAGGGTCATTACATACCAAACACCAAACATTTTCAAGAGTAGTATCTGAAGAACACTCAGGATATTCATACATTGTGTTTACTCTAATCCCAGTACTATTACTAGGACTATGTATCTTATATTTGTTTAAATATGGGAATCTCATTTACTATGACCTTTCTTGGTCTCTCTTTTCCATTGAATTCATTCTGCTACTTAGAGTTTTTAGAGTATTTTGTATATCAAGAATAGCAAAAAACTCTTGATAAGGTTGATAAGTAAGGGGATGGAAAGGAACTATAGAGGATGATGGGTTTGGTTGAGTAATGGTATTCATTTGTGAATATGGGGATGATAAAGAAAGGGGATCCATGTAAGATGGATTTGCAGTTTGGCTTTGGCCATTAGTGGCTTTTGATTTATAAGACAACACAGTTTTGGGGGGTAGTCTCCCCATATTAATCAGGATATTATTAGCATGAAATACTACATTATAAACTTGGGGGAAGGTTTCTACTCCATATTTTTGTGTCTACAAGCCTAACTCTGATCCAAAAACTTTGATATAATACATATAGGCCAAACATGCAGCTGGTCTAGTTGTGGGAGGTATTCTCTTCCATGTTCTGCTAAACCTCAAATTGAAATATGAGATAGTTTATTACTAGTATTTCTGCATGGATGTGAACTGGTTGAGTAGGGATAAAGGATCAAAAGACTCATTAAACTCTTCCACAAAAGGCTCAGTCAATTCTTACCATGAAGTTATGGTGTTATCTTCCAGAGTTCTAAACCAATGCCACATATTTTCTCTGAAGGATAGGGCTAGAATTCTCACAATAATATCCTCCTCTTTTATGTTGTGAATTGATGCCAAATTTAAAATATCTTGATAGTGCTCATAGCCTGTCTTCCTCAATCCATCATAAGTGGGGATAGCCTTGGATACAGCCTGGAGGATGACATTCATTTGGGCTAATCTTAGGGGACCAATTGTGTTCTAGTTGGGGTACTTTTCTAATGGCTTATTAGGAGCCACATTTTGTACCATATTTCCAAGTATAGATCTTATTAGAGGGACTATTGGATTAACTACAAGATTTTCCTTAGGAAGCTCTTCTTCTAAGAGGAAATCTTGATTTAAACTTCTAACAACAATAGACCCTCTATAAGGTAATTCACAATAAAAATAGGATTCAAGGTTATTCCTTTTGAAAGACTTGGTATACTATTGGCAATTTGAGTTATTTTATGTTGTCATTGATGTCACATGAATCATTGATGTCATATGGATCACATTGAGTTTTGATGGGCAAATGATATTTTGGAAAGCATGGATAAATTCAGGGTTTTTGTGAAAACCAAGGCAAGCAAAATAAAAGGTTTTATTTAAAACCATGGATGGCAGATTTGAAATGGGTTTTTCTTAAAACCCAGGTTGGCCTTTCGTTTCATCAAAAAAGGTGCCCCGATGATGGAGATATTTAATTTTAAATATTTAGTTTAAATTTTAATTATTTAAAATTTAAATTTAAATTTTAAAATTAAAATTAAAGTTAGCGCCGACGTCTAAAGAAAGAGGGAAAATCAATAATGCGTCGACATCATCGAAAATGAGGAGAAGACTATATAAAGGGGGATCCTAAGGTTCATTTGAAATTAATCCTTGCTCGTGTTAATCGTTGGCTAAGCATCCGAAGAGAGCTCATGCAAAAATCATTTTGAAAAGGGAGACAACGAATAAATCCAAGGTTGGTCGAAAGCCCAAGACATTGTGGGCAGAGTGGCGCATTGGCAATTGGATTTTTGTTAAGGTGTGTGGCAGCGCTTTACGTCAAGGTTCGAATCTCCTTGACTGCATTCGAAGGCATTGGAAGGAAAGCGCTCGAAGCGCTTTTGGTTTGCGTGGAAGGGAGGAAGGACTTAAGGCACGTCGTGCCTTTTCCTTTTGAATGAGTGGCTAGCTCATGTGGCAACCTTAGCCGCGGCTAAGGCACTCACGGTGTGTGCAAGTTGGGGGTTCGAATCCCCTTGAGGAGGTAATTACGTTTTGCTCTAATTAATTTCGTTGATGCCCTAGGATAGGAGTTATAAGGTGGTTAAGGAATAATTAAAGTTTTTAATTAAACTTTATTTTTATAAGGGCTGTGATTATTATTTCAGAGGTGGATGAGTTGTTGATTTATTTTGATATTCATGAAATTGAAAATTAAGATTTAGGAGAAATAAGGAGTTGTTATAAAATATTTTTGAGAGCCTTATTGATTATTATTTTTGATAAGGGTTTTTATTAAAAAGGACTTTGGTGGATGTGTTTATTAAGTTGGAGTAAAAAGGTGTAAATTGAGTTATGCTTATCTTGTGATTATTATTTGAAGTCCACTAACCCTTATTGAGATTGGAAAGGAAAGTTGTGTTTAGTGTGGCAGATTTTGTGGATAACTTCTTGGCATCAAAAAGGTATGGGTACATTCTCCTATTGATTGTTTATGGTGGTTGATTTCTGAAATATCATTGGAGTGAAAAGGATTGATTGTGGTTTCCTTTTCGAAAGTGGTTGGTTGAATGCTTCAAGGTTTTCTGGTTTGAGAGTTGTGTTTAAACCTTGTTTTATAAGCATAGTCATTGAAGCCCATTGGTTGTGAAAGAACTTGAAAAGAACATGAGTATCATTGTTATGTGAGATTTGTGGTTGAGCATTGTTGGAAACATTTGAGTTGGTTGATACATGCTTGGACTAGGGTTTTTGTGAGAAAGAGTAGTCCCTTGTGGTGATTGGTTGAGTTGAGTTGATTGAGCCTAGTCAAGTGATTGTGTGAGGTGATTGGTCAAGTTCCATGAAACAAACTATTCCATAATTTTGATTTGAGTTGAGATTGATATTAGAACATATTGAGTCTCTAACAATTCTCTTTATGCTTCTATGAGTTGACTTGAGTTGAGTTGAGATTGATTTGAGTTGAGTTGAGTTGAGATTGAGCTTAGAACATATTGAGTCTCTAACAATTCTCTTTATGCTTCTATGAGTTGATTTGAGTTGAGTTGAGTTGAGATCATTGTGGATCATTGTTGTCATCCATTGAAGAGTACATTGCCATTCATTGTTGAGTTCATATTTGAGCTTTGCCTTGATAGATTTGTGGATGAGATTTGAGTACTACTTGAGCATGATTGATTGAGCCTTTGAGAAGGCTTTGTGGACAGCTTTGTGGATAGTTTTGGGACAGCTTTGTGGACAGTTTTGGGATAGCTTTGTGGATAGTTTTGGACAGCTTTGTGGACAACTTTATGGACAATTTTGGGACAGATTTGTGGACATATTTGAGCAAGTTCTTGGTGAGCTTGCTAGAGCAGATTTGGACAAGTTCTTGGTGAGCTTGCTAGAGCATATTTGGGCAAGTTCTTGGTGAGCTTGCTAGAGCATATTTGGACAAGTTCTTGGTGAGCTTGTTAGAGCAAATTTGGGCAAGTTCTTGGTGAGCTTGCTAGAGCATATTTGGACAAGTTCTTTGTGAGCTTGTTAGATCAGTTTTGGACAAGTTCTATGTGAGCTTGTTATTCATATTTGGACAAGTTATGTGTGAACTTGTTATTCAGTTTTGGACAAGTTCTATGTGAGCTTGTTATTCATATTTGGACAAGTTCTGTGTGAACTTGTTATTGCCTAGCTTTGAGAAGATCAAATAAATCATTGTATTGGATAAGGATCCTTATTTCTATGTGAAATATTATAAGGATATTATCTGGTGGAGTACCCCACATTGGGGGAACCACGTTAAATATTGTGTCTCAATTGTGTGTGGTGACTTGTGCTCTTGCTTACTACTGCTATCTGAGTTATTAATGCACATTGCTATATTTGGTTATTGCAATTAAGGACATTAATTGATATTGATTTGGAAAGAAAGTAAAAAGTGGTCTTATACTGTTCACCCCCCTCTCAGTATAAGCTTGTGTTCTTCAATTGGTATCAGAGCGGGTTCCTTCAAAAAAGCTAACAACTTGAGGGTAGATTCTACAAGAACACAGATGGCTTCACAGAATGGATCATCTACAAATAAGGCTCCATTGTTTGATGGTAACAATTATGCTTTCTAGAGCATGAGGATGAAGAACTACTTGATATCACAAGGATATGAGGTATGGAAAATGGTTGAAAAAGAGTATAGGGTTGAAGGTGATCCCGAGGTAGATAAGACTATCAAGAAATTGGTTGAGATCAATGCAAGAGCAATGAATTGTATTTTGAGTGGGCTTCATGAGATAGATTTTGCAAAGGTCATGGTATGTAATTCAACTAATGAGATGTGGACCAAGTTGTGGAATACTTATGAAGGAGATTCCAAGGTAAAGTTGGCAAAACTACAAACTCATAGAAAAATATTTGAGGAATTGAAAATGGAAGATTTTGAAGATATTGCAAAGTTTTTACTTCGTGTTGATGAGATTACTAACACCATGAGAGGCCTAGGTTTTGAGATGAAAGAATCAGAAGTTACTCAAAATATTTTGAGATCACTTCCCATGAAATATGATTCTAAGGTTTCAGCAATAGAAGAGACAATGGATATCAACAAGCTAACAATGGAAGAATTGCAAGGTACTCTCACAACTTATGAGATGAGGGTAAGTAAGCATCAGGTTCCAATAAAAGAGATTGCATTCAAGGCTTCAGAGAAAGAGAAAGGGAAAGTTTCAGAAACAAGTAGAGGTTCAGATAATGATGAGGAAGCTAACTTCATCAAAAGGAATAAGGACTCAAAGAATTTTAGGGATATAAGGAAAGTCAGATGCTACAAGTGTGGTGATCTTGGTCACTATGCATACAAGTGTCCACATGAAGAAAATAGTGATGATGAAAAATAGGGTCAAAGAAGAAAAAGAAGATGAAAAGTTACAAAGGATGAAAAATTATTTTAAGGTTGAATCCAGAAAATTCACACTCAAAAGGAAAGGAAGTTCTAAAATATGAAAGCAAGGAAGCACCTAATATTTGTGAGGAAAGTTCCAAAAGTTCTTATGGCTCCAAATATTCAGTTTGGATCTTGTTTTGAGATAGGTGAATCAAGTTCAAAAGAAAAGAAATTATTGAAGAGGAAAGCAAGGAAGAAACTAAGGAAGAGGATTTAGATGCTACAAAGAAGGTTCAAGGATGCAATGCACAAGTTGAAAATGATCATAAGGATAATTGTCAAGAAAGGTATGAGGAACCAAGGCATGAACAAAGGGATTTTCAAGGACATTGTTTTTCTTGTAATGGATTTGGACATAGGGCTATACATTGTAGGATCCATGGATCAAAGAAGTTTGATTTTTCTAGAAGAAACTTCAAAGGAAGAAGGTATGGTTTTCAGGGACATTGCTTCTCATGTAACAGGATTGGTCATAGAGATTTTTAGTGCAAAGGAAATGAGCAACATGGTTTTGGTTTTAGAGCTTCACAATTTAGAAGTCATGGTCATAATGGTCATGAAAATAGAGCTTCACAATACAGGGTTCAAGAAAGGAATGGATATGGAAATTATTTTAAGAATGAATTCAGGACATGGGCACCATCCAAAGGCTACAATATCAAGTGTTTTAATTGCAATAACTTTGGGCATATTGCAAAATGGTGTAGGACTCAATTCCAAATAGGTTCAAGGCAAGAAGGTCAAATAGGTTCAAGGCAAGAAGGTCAAACAGGTTCTAGACAAGAAGATCAAGTAATTCATCAAGAGAAGGATATCACAAAAACATGGAAGGAAGTTGATAGAGGAAAGAAACAATGTGATATGGGAGTAAAAGTACTCCCACCCCAAAATTAATCACCTCAAGAGAGAAGGTGGTGAGGGGGCTAAGTTTAAGAGTCATATATTTTAGCCCCATAGGTGTCCCTTTTGCCATTGATGTCAAAGGGGGAGAGATTTGAGTAAGGGGAGAGCATTGAGTTAGGGGGAGCAGCCTCCAAAGAGAGCATTGAGTTAGGGGGAGCAACCTCCATAGAGATTATTGAGTCAGGGGGAGCAGCTTTGATTCTCAGAGATGGTTTTTGTAGTGATTGTGGTTTTTGCTTTAGAGGTGTTGCCATCAATGACAAAGGGGGAGATTATTGGCAATTTGAGTTATTTTATGTTGTCATTGATGTCACATGAATCATTGATGTCATATGGATCACATTGAGTTTTGATGGGCAAATGATATTTTGGAAAGCATGGATAAATTCAGGGTTTTTGTGAAAACCAAGGTAGGCAAAATAAAAGGTTTTATTTAAAACCATGGATGGCAGATTTGAAATGGGTTTTTCTTAAAACCCAGGTTGGCCTTTCGTTTCATCGAAAAAGGTGCCCCGATGATGGAGATATTTAATTTTAAATATTTAGTTTAAATTTTAATTATTTAAAATTTAAATTTAAATTTTAAAATTAAAATTAAAGTTAGCGCCAACGTCTAAAGAAAGAGGGAAAATCAATAATGCACCGACGTCATCGAAAATGAGGAGAAGACTATATAAAGGGGGATCCTAAGGTTCATTTGAAATTAATCCTTGCTCGTGTTAATCGTTGGCTAAGCATCCGAAGAGAGCTCATGCGAAAATCATTTTGAAAAGGGAGACAACGAATAAATCCAAGGTTGGTCGAAAGCCCAAGACATTGTGGGCAGAGTGGTGCATTGGCAATTGGATTTTTGTTAAGGTGTGTGGCAGTGCTTTACATCAAGGTTCGAATCTCCTTGACTGCATTCGAAGGCATTGGAAGGAAAGCGCTCGAAGCACTTTTGGTTTGCGTGGAAGGGAGGAAGGACTTAAGGCACGTCGTGCCTTTTCCTTTCGAACGAGTGGCTAGCTCATGTGGCAACCTTAGCCGTGGCTAAGGCGCTCGTAGTGTGTGCAAGTTGGGGGTTTGAATCCCCTTGAGGAGGTAATTACGTTTTGCTCTAATTAATTTCGTTGATGCCCTAGGATAGGAGTTATAAGGTGGTTAAGGAATAATTAAAGTTTTTAATTAAACTTTATTTTTATAAGGGTTGTGATTATTATTTCAGAGGTGGATGAGTTGTTGATTTATTTTGATATTCATGAAATTGAAAATTAAGATTTAGGAGAAATAAGGAGTTGTTATAAAATATTTTTGAGAGCCTTATTGATTATTATTTTTGATAAGGGTTTTTATTAAAAAGGACTTTGGTGGATGTGTTTATTAAGTTGGAGTAAAAAGGTGTAAATTGAGTTATGCTTATCTTGTGATTATTATTTGAAGTCCACTAACCCTTATTGAGATTGGAAAGGAAAGTTGTGTTTAGTGTGGCAGATTTTGTGGACAACTTCTTGGCATCAAAAAGGTATGGGCACATTCTCCTATTGATTGTTTATGGTGGTTGATTTCTGAAATATCATTGGAGTGAAAAGGATTGATTGTGGTTTCCTTTTCGAAAGTGGTTGGTTGAATGCTTCAAGGTTTTCCTGGTTTGAGAGTTGTGTTTAAACCTTGTTTTATAAGCATAGTCATTGAAGCCCATTGGTTGTGAAAGAACTTGAAAAGAACATGAGTATCATTGTTATGTGAGATTTGTGGTTGAGCATTGTTGGAAACATTTGAGTTGGTTGATACATGCTTGGACTAGGGTTTTTGTGAGAAAGAGTAGTCCCTTGTGGTGATTGGTTGAGTTGAGTTGATTGAGCCTAGTCAAGTGATTGTGTGAGGTGATTGGTCAAGTTCCATGAAACAAACTATTCCATAATTCTGATTTGAGTTGAGATTGAGATTAGAACATATTGAGTCTCTAACAATTCTCTTTATGCTTCTATGAGTTGACTTGATTTGAGTTGATATTGATTTGAGTTGAGTTGAGTTGAGATTGAGCTTAGAACATATTGAGTCTCTAACAATTATCTTTATGCTTCTATGAGTTGATTTGAGTTGAGTTGAGTTGAGATCATTGTGGATCATTGTTGTCATCCATTGAAGAGTACATTGCCATTCATTGTTGAGTTCATCTTTGAGCTTTGCCTTGATAGATTTGTGGATGAGATTTGAGTACTACTTGAGCATGATTGATTGAGCCTTTGAGAAGGCTTTGTGGACACTTTGTGGATAGTTTTGGGACAACTTTGTGGACAGTTTTGGGATAGCTTTGTGGACAGTTTTGGGACAACTTTGTGGATAGCTTTGTGGACAGATTTGTGGACATTTTATAATTTGAATTGAAATTTATTCTTTGATTTAGAGATTTGAGCAAGTTCTTGGTGAGCTTGCTAGAGCAGATTTGGACAAGTTCTTGGTGAGCTTGTTAGAGCAGATTTGGACAAGTTCTTTGGTGAGCTTGTATTTAAGTTCTTTATTTATTTAAGTTCTTGGTGAGCTTTTTTTAATTTGTACATTTTTGGACAAGTTCTATGTGAGCTTGTTATTCAATTTTGGACAAGTTATGTGTGAGCTTGTTATTCAGATTTGGACAAGTTCTATGTGAACTTGTTATTCAATTTTGGACAAGTTCTATGTGAGCTTGTTATTCATATTTGGACAAGTTCTATGTGAACTTGTTATTGCCTAGCTTTGAGCAGATCAAAGAAATCATTGTATTGGATAAGGATCCTTATTTCTATGTGAAATATTATAAGGAGATTATCTAGTGGAGTACCCCACATTGGGGGAACCACGTTAAATCTTGTGTCTCAATTGTGTGTGGTGACTTGTGCTCTTGCTTACTACTGCTATCTGAGTTATTAATGCACACTACTATATTTGGTTATTGCAATTAAGGACATTAATTGATATTGATTTGGAAAGAAAGTAAAAAGTGGTCTTATACTGTTCACCCCCCCTCTCAGTATAAGCTTGTGTTCTTCAATTGGTATTAGAGTAGGTTCCTTCGAAAAGGCTAACAGCTTGAGGGAAGATTCTACAAGAACACAGATGGCTTCACATAATGGATCATCTACAAATAAGGCTCCATTATTTTATGGTAACAATTATGCTTTCTAGAGCATGAGGATGAAGAACTACTTGATATCACAAGGATATGAGGTATGGCAAATGGTTGAAAAAGAGTATAGGGTTGAAGGTGATCCCGAGGTAGATAAGACTATCAAGAAATTGGTTGAGATCAATGCAAGAGCAATGAATTATATTTTGAGTGGGCTTCATGAGACAAATTTTGCAAAGGTCATGGTATGTAATTCAGCTAATGAGATGTGGACCAAGTTGCGGAATACTTATGAAGGAGATTCCAAGGTAAAGTTGGCAAAACTACAAACTCATAGAAAAATATTTGAGGAATTGAAAATGGAAGATTCTGAAGATATTGCAAAGTTTTTACTTCATGTTGATGAGATTACTAACACCATGAGAGGCCTAGGTTTTGAGATGAAAGAATCAGAAGTTACTCAAAATATTTTGAGATCACTTCCCATGAAATATGATTCTAAGGTTTCAGCAATAGAAGAGACAATGGATATCAACAAGCTAACAATGGAAGAATTACAAGGAACTCTCACAACTTATGAGATGAGGGTAAGTAAGCATCAGGTTCCAATAAAAGAGATTGCATTCAAGGCTTCAGAAAAAGAGAAAGGGAAAGTTTTAGAAATAAGTAGAGGTTCAGATAATGATGAGGAAGCTAACTTCATCAAAAGGAATAAGGACTCAAGGAATTTTAGGGATATAAGGAAAGTCAGATGCTACAAGTGTGGTGATCTTGGTCACTATGCATACAAGTGTCCACATGAAGAAAATAGTGATGATGAAAAATAGGGTCAAAGAAGAAAAGAAGATGAAAAGGTTTAAAAAGGAGTGGAAACTTATTTTAAGGTTGTATCTTACTTCCAAGAAAATCACACTCAAAAGGAAAGGAAGTTCTAAAAGATGAAAGCAAGGAAGCACCTAAGATTTGTGAGGAAAGTTCCAAAGTTCATATGGCTCCAAATATTCAGTTTGGATCTTGTTTTGAGATAGGTGAATCAAGTTCAAAAGAAAAAGAAATTATTGAAGAGGAAAGCAAGGAAGAAACTAAGGAAGAGGATTTAGATGCTACAAAGAAGGTTCAAGGATGCAATGCACAAGTTGAAAATGATCATAAGGATAATGGTCAAGAAAGGTATGAGGAACCAAGGCATGAACAAAGGGATTTTCAAGGACATTGTTTTTCTTGTAATGGATTTGGACACAGGGCTATACATTGCAGGATCCATGGATCAAAGAAGTTTGATTTTTCTAGAAGAAACTTCAAAGGAAGAAGGTATGGTTTTCAGGGACATTGCTTCTCATGCAACAGGATTGGTCATAGAGATTTTTAGTGCAAAGGAAATGAGCAACATGGTTTTGGTTTTAGAGCTTCACAATTCAGAAGTCATGGTCATAATGGTCATGAAAACAGAGCTTCACAATACAGGGTTCAGGAAAGGAATGGATATGGAAATTATTTTAAGAATGAATTCAGGACATGGGCACCATCCAAAGGCTACAATATCAAGTGTTTTAATTGCAATAACTTTGGGCATATTGCAAAATGGTGTAGGACTCAATTCCAAACAGGTTCAAGGCAAGAAGGTCAAATAGGTTCAAGGCAAGAAGGTCAAACAGGTTCTAGACAAGAAGATCAAGTAATTCATCAAGAGAAGGATATCAGAAAAACATGGAAGGAAGTTGATAGAGGAAAGAAACAATGTGATATGGGAGTAAAAGTACTCCCACCCCAAAATTAATCACCTCAAGAGAGAAGGTGGTGAGGGGGCTAAGTTTAAGAGTCATATATTTTAGCCCCATAGGTGTCCCTTTTGCCATTGATGTCAAAGGGAGAGGGGAGAGAATTGAGTTAGGGGGAGTAGCCTCCAAAGAGAGCATTGAGTTAGGGGGAGCAGCCTCCATAGAGAGTATTGAGTCAGGGGGAGCAACTTTGATTCTCAGAGATGGTTTTTGTAGTGATTGTGGTTTTTTCTTTAGAGGTGTTGCCATCAATGACAAAGGGGGATATTATTGGCAATTTGAGTTATTTTATGTTGTCATTGATGTCACATGAATCATTGATGTCATATGGATCACATTGAGTTTTGATGGGCAAATGATATTTTGGAAAGCATGGATAAATTCAGGGTTTTTGTGAAAACCAAGGTAGGCAAAATAAAAGGTTTTATTTAAAACCATGGATGGCAGATTTGAAATGGGTTTTTCTTAAAACCCAGGTTGGCCTTTCGTTTCGTCGAAAAAGGTGCCCCAGTGATGGAGATATTTAATTTTAAATATTTAGTTTAAATTTTAATTATTTAAAATTTAAATTTAAATTTTAATTATTTAAAATTAAAATTAAAGTTAGCGTCGACGTCTAAAGAAAGAGGGAAAATCAATAATGCATCGACGTCATCGAAAATGAGGAGAAGACTATATAAAGGGGGATCCTAAGGTTCATTTGAAATTAATCCTTGCTCGTGTTAATCGTTGGCTAAGCATCCGAAGAGAGCTCGTGCGAAAATCATTTTGAAAAGGGAGACAACGAATAAATCCAAGGTTGGTCGAAAGCCCAAGACATTGTGGGCAGAGTGGTGCATTGGCAATTGGCTTTTTGTTAAGGTGTGTGGCAGCGCTTTACGTCAAGGTTCGAATCTCCTTGACTGCATTCGAAGGCATTGGAAGGAAAGTGCTTGAAGCACTTTTGGTTTGCGTGGAAGGGAGGAAGGACTTAAGGCACGTCATGCCTTTTCCTTTTGAACGAGTGGCTAGCTCATGTGGCAACCTTAGCCATGGCTAAGGCGCTTGCGGTGTGGGCAAGTTGGGGGTTCGAATCCCCTTGAGGAGGTAATTACGTTTTGCTCTAATTAATTTCGTTGATGCCCTAGGATAGGAGTTATAAGGTGGTTAAGGAATAATTAAAGTTTTTAATTAAACTTTATTTTTATAAGGGCTGTGATTATTATTTCAGAGGTGGATGAGTTGTTGATTTATTTTGATATTCATGAAATTGAAAATTAAGATTTAGGAGAAATAAGGAGTTGTTATAAAATATTTTTGAGAGCCTTATTGATTATTATTTTTGATAAGGGTTTTTATTAAAAAGGACTTTGGTGGATGTGTTTATTAAGTTGGAGTAAAAAGGTGTAAATTGAGTTATGCTTATCTTGTGATTATTATTTGAAGTCCACTAACCCTTATTGAGATTGGAAAGGAAAGTTGTGTTTAGTGTGGCAGATTTTGTGGACAACTTCTTGGCATCAAAAAGGTATGGGCACATTCTCCTATTGATTGTTTATGGTGGTTGATTTCTGAAATATCATTGGAGTGAAAAGGATTGATTGTGGTTTCCTTTTCGAAAGTGGTTGGTTGAATGCTTCAAGGTTTTCTGGTTTGAGAGTTGTGTTTAAACCTTGTTTTATAAGCATAGTCATTGAAGCCCATTGGTTGTGAAAGAACTTGAAAAGAACATGAGTATCATTGTTATGTGAGATTTGTGGTTGAGCATTGTTGGAAACATTTGAGTTGGTTGATACATGCTTGGACTAGGGTTTTTGTGAGAAAGAGTAGTCCCTTGTGGTGATTGGTTGAGTTGAGTTGATTGAGCCTAGTCAAGTGATTGTGTGAGGTGATTGGTCAAGTTCCATGAAACAAACTATTCCATAATTCTGATTTGAGTTGAGAGTGAGATTAGAACATATTGAGTCTCTAACAATTCTCTTTATGCTTCTATGAGTTGACTTGAGTTGAGTTGAGATTGATTTGAGTTGAGTTGAGTTGAGATTGAGCTTAGAACATATTGAGTCTCTAACAATTCTCTTTATGCTTCTATGAGTTGATTTGAGTTGAGTTGAGTTGAGATCATTGTGGATCATTGTTGTCATCCATTGAAGAGTACATTGCCATTCATTGTTGAGTTCATCTTTGAGCTTTGCCTTGATAGATTTGTGGATGAGATTTGAGTGCTACTTGAGCATGATTGATTGAGCCTTTGAGAAGGCTTTGTGGATAGCTTTGTGGACAATTTTGGGATAGCTTTGTGGACAATTTTGGGATAGCTTTGTGGACAGTTTTGGACAGCTTTGTGGACAGCTTTATGGATAGTTTTGGGATAGATTTATGGATAGATTTGAGCAAGTTCTTGGTGAGCTTGCTAGAGCAGATTTGGACAAGTTCTTGGTGAGATTGCTAGAGCATATTTGAGCAAGTTCTTGGTGAGCTTGCTAGAGCAGATTTGGACAAGTTCTTGGTGAGCTTGTTAGAGCAGATTTGGGCAAGTTCTTGGTGAGCTTGTTAATCAGATTTGGACAAGTTCTTTGTGAGCTTGTTAGTTATTTTGGACAAGTTCTGTGTGAGCTTGTTATTCAGTTTTGGACAAGTTCTGTGTGAGCTTGTTATTCAAATTTGGACAAGTTCTATGTGAACTTGTTATTGCCTAGCTTTGAGCAGATCAAAGAAATCATTGTATTGGATAAGGATCCTTATTTCTATGTGAAATATTATAAGGAGATTATCTGGTGGAGTACCCCACATTGGGGGAACCACATTAAATCTTGTGTCTCAATTATGTGTGGTGACTTGTGCTCTTGCTTACTACTACTATCTGAGTTATTAATGCACACTACTATATTTGGTTATTGCAATTAAGGACATTAATTGATATTGATTTGGAAAGAAAGTAAAAAGTGGTCTTATACTATTCACCCCCCCTCTCAATATAAGCTTGTGTTCTTCAATTGGTATTAGAGTGGGTTCCTTCGAAAAGGCTAACAACTTGAGGGTAGATTCTACAAGAACACAGATGGCTTCATAGAATGGATCATCTACAAATAAGGCTCCATTGTTTGATGGTAACAATTATGCTTTATAGAGCATGAGGATGAAGAACTACTTGATATCACAAGGATATGAGGTATGGAAAATGGTTGAAAAAGAGTATAGGGTTGAAGGTGATCCCGAGGTAGATAAGACTATCAAGAAATTGGTTGAGATCAATGCAAGAGCAATGAATTGTATTTTGAGTGGGCTTCGTGAGACAAATTTTACAAAGGTCATGGTATGTAATTCAGCTAATGAAATGTGGACCAAGTTGCGGAATACTTATGAAGGAGATTCCAAGGTAAAATTGGCAAAACTACAAACTCATAGAAAAATATTTGAGGAATTGAAAATGGAAGATTTTGAAGATATTGCAAAGTTTTTACTTCGTGTTGATGAGATTACTAACACCATGAGAGGCCTAGGTTTTGAGATGAAAGAATCAGAAGTTACTCAAAAGGTTTTGAGATCACTTCCCATGAAATATGATTCTAAGGTTTCAACAATAGAAGAGACAATGGATATCAACAAGCTAACAATGGAAGAATTGCAAGGAACTCTCACAACTTATGAGATGAGGGTAAGTAAGCATCAGGTTCCAATAAAAGAGATTGCATTCAAGGCTTTAGAAAAATAGAAAGGGAAAGTTTTAGAAACAAGTAGAGGTTCAGATAATGATGAGGAAGCTAACTTCATCAAAAGGAATAAGGACTCAAGGAATTTTAGGGATATAAGGAAATTCAGATGCTACAAGTGTGGTGATCTTGGTCACTATGCATACAAGTGTCCACATGAAAAAAATAGTGATGATGAAAAATAGGATCAAAGAAGAAAAAAATATGAAAAGGTTCAAAAAGGAGTGGAAACTTATTTTAAGGTTGTATCTTACTTCCAAGAAAAATCACACTCAAAAGGAAAGGAAGTTCTAAAATATGAAAGCAAGGAAGCACCTAAGATTTGTGAGGAAATTTCCAAAGTTCCTATGGCTCCAAATATTCATTTGGATCTTGTTATGAGATAGGTGAATCAAGTTCAAAAGAAAAAGAAATTCTTAAAGAGGAAAGCAAGGAAGAAACTAAGGAAGAGGATTTAGATGCTACAAAGAAGGTTCAAGGATGCAATGCACAAGTTGAAAATGATCATAAGGATAATGGTCAAGAAAGGTATGAGGAACCAAGGCATGAACAAAGGGCTTTTCAAGGACATTGTTTTTCTTGTAATGGATTTGGACACAGGGCTATACATTGCAAGATCCATGGATCAAAGAAGTTTGATTTTGCTAGAAGAAACTTCAAAGGAAGAAGGTATGGTTTTCAGGGACATTGCTTCTCATGCAAGAGGATTGGTCATAGAGCTTTTCAGTGCAAAGGAAATGAGCAACATGGTTTTGGTTTTAGAGCTTCACAATTCAGAAGTCATGGTCATAATGGTCATGAAAATAGAGCTTCACAATACAGGGTTCAGGAAAGGAATGGATATGGAAATTATTTTAAGAATGAATTTAGGACATGGGCACCATCCAAAGGCTACAATATCAAGTGTTTTAATTGCAATAACTTTGGGCATATTGCAAAATGGTGTAGGACTCAATTCCAAATAGGTTCAAGGCAAGAAGGTCAAACAAGTTCAAGGCAAGAAGGTCAAACAGGTTCTAGACAAGAAGATCAAGTAATTCATCAAGAGAAGGATATCAAAAAAACATGGAAGGAAGTTGATAGAGGAAAGAAACAATGTGATATGGGAGTAAAAGTACTCCCACCCCAAAATTAATCACCTCAAGAGAGAAGGTGGTGAGGGGGCTATGTTTAAGAGTCATATCTTTTAGCCCCATAGGTGTCCCTTTTGCCATTGATGTCAAAGGGGGAGAGATTTGAGTAAGGGGAGAGATTGGTTAGGGGGAGCAACCTCCAAAGAGAGCATTGAGTTAGGGGGAGCAGCCTCCATAGAAAGTATTGAGTCAGGGGGAGCAACTTTGATTCTCATAGATGGTTTTTGTAGTGATTGTGGTTTTTGCTTTAGAGGTGTTGCCATCAATGACAAAGGGGGATATTGTTGGCAATTTGAGTTATTTTATGTTGTCATTGATGTCACATGAATCATTGATGTCATATGGATCACATTGAGTTTTGATGGGCAAATGATATTTTGGAAAGCATGGATAAATTCAAGGTTTTTGTGAAAACCAAGGCAGGAAAAATAAAAGGTTTTATTTAAAACCATGGATGGCATATTTGAAATGGGTTTTTCTTAAAACCCAGGTTGGCCTTTCGTTTCATCAAAAAAGGTGCCCCGGTGATGGAGATATTTAATTTTAAATATTTAGTTTAAATTTTAATTATTTAAAATTTAAATTTAAATTTTAAAATTAAAATTAAAGTTAGCATCGACGTCTAAAGAAAGAGGGAAAATCAATAATGCACCGACGTCATCGAAAATGAGGAGAAGACTATATAAAGGGGGATCCTAAGGTTCATTTGAAATTAATCCTTGCTCGTGTTAATCATTGGCTAAGCATCCGAAGAGAGCTCGTGCGAAAATCATTTTGAAAAGGGAGACAACGAATAAATCCAAGGTTGGTCGAAATCCCAAGACATTGTGGGAAGAGTGGCGCATTGGCAATTGGATTTTTGTTAAGGTGTGTGGCAGCGCTTTACGTCAAGGTTCGAATCTCCTTGACTGCATTCAAAGGCATTGGAAGGAAAGCGCTCGAAGCACTTTTGGTTTGCGTGGAAGGGAGGAAGGACTTAAGGCACGTCGTGCCTTTTCCTTTCGAACGAGCGGCTAGCTCGTGTGGCAACCTTAGCCGTGGCTAAGGCATTCGTGGTGTGGGCAAGTTGGGGGTTCGAATCCCCTTGAGGAGGTAATTACGTTTTGCTCTAATTAATTTTGTTGATGCCCTAGGATAGGAGTTATAAGGTGGTTAAGGAATAATTAAAGTTTTTAATTAAACTTTATTTTTATAAGGGCTGTGATTATTATTTCAGAGGTGGATGAGTTGTTGATTTATTTTGATATTCATGAAATTGAAAATTAAGATTTAGGAGAAATAAGGAGTTGTTATAAAATATTTTTGAGAGCCTTATTGATTATTATTTTTGATAAGGGTTTTTATTAAAAAGGACTTTGGTGGATGTGTTTATTAAGTTGGAGTAAAAAGGTGTAAATTGAGTTATGCTTATCTTGTGATTATTATTTGAAGTCCACTAACCCTTATTGAGATTGGAAAGGAAAGTTGTGTTTAGTGTGGCAGATTTTGTGGACAACTTCTTGGCATCAAAAAGGTATGGGCACATTCTCCTATTGATTGTTTATGGTGGTTGATTTCTGAAATATCATTGGAGTGAAAAGGATTGATTGTGGTTTCCTTTTCGAAAGTGGTTGGTTGAATGCTTCAAGGTTTTCTGGTTTGAGAGTTGTGTTTAAACCTTGTTTTATAAGCATAGTCGTTGAAGCCCATTGGTTGTGAAAGAACTTGAAAAGAACATGAGTATCATTGTTATGTGAGATTTGTGGTTGAGCATTGTTGGAAACATTTGAGTTGGTTGATACATGCTTGGACTAGGTTTTTTGTGAGAAAGAGTAGTCCCTTGTGGTGATTGGTTGAGTTGAGTTGATTGAGCCTAGTCAAGTGATTGTGTGAGGTGATTGGTCAAGTTCCATGAAACAAACTATTCCATAATTTTGATTTGAGTTGAGAGTGAGATTAGAACATATTGAGTCTCTAACAATTCTCTTTATGCTTCTATGAGTTGACTTGAGTTGAGTTGAGATTGATTTGAGTTGAGTTGAGTTGAGATTGAGCTTAGAACATATTGAGTCTCTAACAATTCTCTTTATGCTTCTATGAGTTGATTTGAGTTGAGTTGAGTTGAGATCATTGTGGATCATTGTTGTCATCCATTGAAGAGTACATTGTCATTCATTGTTGAGTTCATATTTGAGCTTTGCCTTGATATATTTGTGGATGAGATTTGAGTGCTACTTGAGCATGATTGATTGAGCCTTTGAGAAGGCCTTTGTGGATAACTTTATGGATTTTTTTGGGACAACTTTGTGGACAGTTTTGGGACAGCTTTGTGGATAGTTTTGGGACAACTTTGTGGATAGTTTTGGGATAGATTTGTGGACATATTTGAGAAAGTTCTTGGTGAGCTTGCTAGAGCAAATTTGGGTAAGTTCTTGGTGAGCTTGCTAGAGCATATTTGAGACAAGTTCTTGGTGATATTATTAGAGCAGATTTGGGCAAGTTCTTGGTGAGCTTGCTAGAGCATATTTGGGCAAGTTCTTGGTGAGCTTGTTAGAGCAGATTTGGACAAGTTCTGTGTGAGCTTGTTATTCAGATTTGGACAAGTTATGTGTGAACTTGTTATTTAGTTTTGGACAAGTTCTGTGTGAGCTTGTTATTCATATTTGGACAAGTTCTGTGTGAACTTGTTATTGCCTAGCTTTGAGAAGATCAAAGAAATCATTGTATTGGATAAGGATCCTTATTTCTATGTGAAATATTATAAGGATATTATCTGGTGGAGTACCCCACATTGGGGGAACCACGTTAAATATTGTGTCTCAATTGTGTGTGGTGACTTGTGCTCTTGCTTACTACTACTATCTTAGTTATTAATGCACACTGCTATATTTGGTTATTGCAATTAAGGACATTAATTGATATTGATTTGGAAAGAAAGTAAAAAGTGGTCTTATACTGTTCACCCCCCCTCTCAGTATAAGCTTGTGTTCTTCATATACATGAAAGGACACTGGTCTACAGGGGTAATATTTTTTTGGTTTTAAGAACCAAGGAGTAGCCAAGTGAATTTGTTATTTTTTGTGTATAAGGTCAAGACAATTCACCAAATCTTGATTCCTCTAGGTTGAGATAAACAATAACTCATATTATGGGTTTTTGTGTTCCTTGTGAACTGGTCCCACCAGGAATACCAGAATTACATCAATTTTTACTCAATATTGTAGTTTTCTATCTTCCTACTTTCTATCCAAACTTGCATTTGATAGCTACAACTCAGCACTCAATATTGGATGGGCCAAAATAGGAGTTTCAGATCCAACCTCCAGAGAAGTATGGTTTCTTGTTAAATCAAATAGGGTGTTGACACAATTATGCTCACTTAGGGTTTTAGATATTAGGGTAAGAAAATGTTAGGGTTAAAAAAAGTGAACAATAGTGGATGGATAGGCTAACAACATTGTACTACAGTAAAAATATCTGAAAAACCAAATTAAAGACACATCACTTAGATCAACATTATCTCAAATTAAATGTACTTTAATTCATTAAAGAACATTAAATAAATATTGCAGACAATGATTTTAGTATCTAAACAATGATAATCCAAATAGTAGAATTCACCAATATCTAGATTTTACATAAATGCACTCCCTAGCAACAAAGATCTAATTCAAAAGTAGATTTCAATTACCCTAGTAGCTAGTAATCCATTAATTTGGCACAAACTAACCATTCAAGTATTCATAGAAATGCAACTAAATAATTTGAACCTCTAATAACGAATTATGAAGACACAAAATTTGAAGTAAATATCAATGTAATGCTCCTTTCAATAGCCCTTGGGAATATTTATAGTAGCACAGGCAAACACACTAGAGCCAACCCTTAAGAATGAGGGCTTGACATCTATTTATAGTTTTGCAAAATTAAAATAACAAGAAATATTACAAAGATGAATTTTGATATCTCAACAGAGAGTTCTTGCGAGCATTCTTTTACTAGTTCAACCTCCAAGAAATCTGTTGCAAGTGGACAGCCATGGCAGCTTGAAAACTCTACAACTTGCTAGTTGTTCGATGCTAACTAGAGTTCTGGTTGTTGGAGATTGCATATACATCATTGATATTTCTTGGAATCCCTCCACCATCATCAATCTACAACCATATCTAGTTATTATTTTCTTGAAACCCTCGACACTTCAACTTCCTCCTCCAAATGACTATTCTAACTCTGATGAGAAATTGCTTTTATATGCTTTAGAATTCTTAGCAAAGTCTTGATCGTCGATCTCCCCCATTGTATGACTATGATTTAATCTATACTAAGCTTGATATAATTGTGAGGGAGAACATAGTGCCATTTTGTTTTAAAAATTGATGAAATCACCTTTCATGCTTCAAAACTTGTGGAACACCAATACGACACTAAAATGCCTTGAAAGTGAAGTGGGATGAAATCCACTCCCTATCCTTCATTTTTCTTCTTTGGTGATGAAGCATTCACCAATCCGCACAAAAATATTGATGATGTCATATCTCCTTCAAAACTCTATGGATTCCATTCTGAACCCAAGTAAGTGCATTGGCCTATGAACACAATTTCGGACCCGATGCAATATAAAGGGACTCTTCCTCCATTCTACATTGGATTTAGAGTAAATGCTGCTTGTCACCATTCTAGAAGAAAGTTAGTAAAAAAAAACCTTCATCACAAATCTTCATCACTTATACATAGCATTTCATATTCTGACACCATTTCGGGAAAAAAATTTCTATGCGCTCTCCAAAATCGGGCCCTCCAACACTTAGCCACTCAAAAGATATCAAAGAATACAAAGCGGTCACCAATTCACACTTATTTTATGATGATGTCATAATTATTCAAAAAAATTTGTGGATTTAGGAAACATCGCTAGTCTGAAGCCAAATACATAAGAAATTATGTGGAATCACTCCAAGTGCTAATATTCATCAAGTAATGGGTGTATTTGTGGTCTTTGTTGTGGATCCGCTCCACAATACACTGCAAAGTGTGCAGAATGAGATCTTCATGTCTTAGGAATTTTTTTTGAAAATTTTTCTAAGTATGTGGCCATTTTGGGCCTACAGGAAGCATAAATCTTTGATTGAATAAAGGAGGAGTTGTGAATTACTCTGTAATTGATGAAATGAACCTCTTTTCTAATGATAAGAAAAAGAGTGAAACTATGGGATACCTTATGGTATTGATTGAATGCATTGAGTAGCTTTGTATAGTTGCAATTTGGCATTTAAATTATATATGCACTTGCTTGAAATCATTTAGTAGATGCATTTAGATGCATAAGTTTTCCCGATCCCTTATTACCATCAAATGAGCAATGGAGAGATGGGAGGATCAAGAGAAACATCTGGAACTAAAATAATGACCTTGACATTGGTTGAGGTAATAAATTTATTTAATAAAGAGTAAATTTATAATTTGATGTTATGATTTATTTATGCTTTTCTATTTAGTTTTTCTTCTTATTTAATGCTTAATTTTCTTTGCATGTCATTTTATTTTTGAGTGTCTCATGTATATTTCATGATTTTTTGTTCTTGGTAATATTGAGTAGATAGAGTTAAACTTGTCTTGTTGATAAACATGAAAGAAACCTAAGAAAATGAAATTTTAGGGTGAACCTAAAAAATTACCTGAGATTGAGACCTCTTAGGGTGAACGTAGGAAGACCTAAGGGAATTGAGACCCCCTTAGGGAGAATATTAACTAATAAAAACTAATTGATTACATCTGAGTTAAGATAGCTCATCGTAGAGATGGGATGGATAGCTTAACTCACAATACACCTAGCATACCTACACAGATGGACTTATGTATGGTATGGTTATGGGCATATACCTTCGACTGTACTGAAGGTGATAAGTTTAGCTCATCAAGAATGATGAGATGGATAGAATTATTTGGAGAAACACATAGTATACCTACATAGATAGACTTGTGTACGATATTGGATGAGATGTAATTCAATGGAAAAGTTGGGAATCTTAGTAAAATTAAATAATAGATAAACCATATATTGGTTAGGGGTTTATGGATCCCTCACCATAGTAAAAAAAGTCTCTCTATGTGTTTTCTTGTAATTATATTTTGGGTCATTAAATTTGGTATCAGAGCTCTAGGTATGAGGTTATAGAGCTTATTTATGTGTTTTAGGGATTTGGATGAAGGATTTCTTAAGTTTTAAGATAAAGTCAGGAAGGCCTAGAATCCCCTAATTTCTAGAATCTAATGGGAATTAAACCCAAGGGTAATTAGAATGTTGTGATGCCTTACTTATGATAAGTATGGGCTCTAACATTGAAGTTACATCATAACCTTAGAACACTACCCTAATTATATTATTGATGTTTTTAGCAAGAGAAATTTGTATTATGGCTTGAGTTAGTAGTTTAGTTCTAGGTGGAACTGTAACCTAACCTTCTCTTATTGGTTGTCACCAGGATAAATGGCACCTAAGGTTAGAAAAGAGAGACCTATACCTTCAACTAGGTAGACTCAACAAAATAATATCGAAGAAGAGATTCGAAAGGATAATCCTAATAATTGTAACCAAATGGAAAGGTAAGATAATAAATAATGCATAAAAATTATATCAATGAAGCTATAGTTTAAATAGGATACAAAATAGCACATGAATCTGTATTGTTATCATCACACTAACCAACGTGCCATAAGAGGTAAAGTTTTTGGTTTAGGATTCTTAACCTAGGATATTTAGGAAGTTACCATTAGATATTTAAGACAGTAAATATCTACATGGTAAGAAGTAGAAAAGTAAATGTAATAATCTACCTATGTAGTATAATGCAATATACTACCTATTTTACCTAGTGGATTAAAAGGGTAAATATCCCAAATAATGGAATATTACTCTAGCATATCCCATTATTACATTATTTGGGTAATGTATATAACTGCCCCAATACAGTGAAAAAGATGTTGATATGTTGGTTCTTGCTCTGTCATAGTGCTCTGGCTACTCCTAAGCAAAAGTGGGTCATTCCTCACTTTGTATTCACATCAATGAATATCCTTATTTTAATTTTGTCATCCAACCAAATTACATGGGTAACCAACCGATGCAATCGCTATGTGTAGTAGAGTAGATCACTTCATACGAGGTTCATTCAGTTAAAAAATGAGTTTACAACATAAAATGTAGCTAAGGTGTCGGTCGTTGTTGAAAATGCACCCTTATAAGTTCCCCCCTTATTACAAAATATGTTGTAATTTTTGAAATAAGTTTGACTAATGTGTCGGTCGCTGTTGAAAATAAACCCTTATAAGTCTTCTTATCTTTTTACAAAAAAAATTATGAAGAAAATAAATGAATATCCCCCCTTAATTGCAAAATATGTGCAACTTAAGAAGCTTTGTGAAGGATTGTACAAATATTACCTCCTAGGAAAATTTTTCACCAGAAAATTCCCTCCTTTTGTTACAAGTACTTCAAACAATGAGAGTTTTCTATTTATGAAGCCTAAAAGAGGTACAATCACCCCTTTATTTCTAGTACTTCAAACAAAAACTTATGCTATTTATGAAGCCTAAAAAAGAGAGAGATAAAATGGTTCTTGTTGAAGATGACAAATTTGCTTTCCCTCTACAATATTGTCTTAGCCAAGAGTACTCTGTGTGCTTTTTCTAAACCAGAATCAGAATCGAAACTAGACACTTCACTAGCAATATTGCCTTTGTCTTGCTTTTGTGATGTGCCTTTGCCATTTTTGTTTTGCTTGTTTTTGAACCAACACCGATTGGTGTCATGATTGTCCTTTTTACAATGCAAGCAAAACTTCTTTTGAGTTTTCTTTCCCTTACCTTTTGAAGATGATCCTCCCTTCTAAAATTTTCCTTTCTTCTTATCACCCTGATTGTTTGAGTAAAGTGCATTGTTTGACACTTCATCGCTTTGGATTTGATTTGCTTCCTCTGTTTGAAGCAAATTGACTAACTCCACAAAGGTGACTGATCTTTGTGATACATTAAGGGATGTAATCAACATTTTATAGGATTTAGGAAGAGCTCTCAATATTACTAAAGTAAAAATGGTGTCTTCTACTTTAGATCATAAAGCATTGAGCTTATACTTTAGTTATGGCACTCTGTAGAGGAAGAGTTCTACTGATTCACCTGACTTCATATGGAGTGTATGAATTTGTGTTTGAATATTTAGAACAGTTGATTTATTCTTACCTTCAAAAATGGTACAAAGAGCATCCCATGCCTCTTTACCAGTTTTAGCTTCACTTATGTGAGGCCGGATCTCATCAGTAGTAGCTAGGAGGATCAACATAAGAAGATGATTGTTATTTTTATCCCATGCTTTTTTATTTACTCTTGGTGATGCAGGTCTTGTTTCAGTGCCATAAACTAAATCCCACATTTCCTCTACAGTCAGGATGATTTTCATCTTAGTTTTCCATGCTTAATAGTTAGGACCTCTAAGTAATTGTGTATCATTTAAGTATTTGTTGATAGTTTCCATGATGAAGGTCCTAGTATTTGTACTAATATGATCTTTCTTTCACTCTTAAGTGATATTTAATGGCACCTGCCTAAAAATCCTCTTGAAGAGAAATAATCAGTTTGAGGAAATTAAGCCAAACAAATAGAGTGAATTAGGGGTTTTTGTTTGTAGGAGAGAATATCAAGTGAATATTGGCTTTTAAATCTGTGCAATGGTTAACACAAATTTATTGTGAAATTTTGGGGTTGAGTGTTCTTGATTTTATGACTTATAATTGCAAAAGAAATAATGCAATAATCAAACAAGAATGCCCACAAAATTATTATCACCTAGGTGTTGGATGCAACCAAAAATGCACCTAATTTGCCAATGAAGGTGTCGAGTAAAATTGAAAATGCACCTTTTAGCTTTTGCAAAAAAATTTGGAATTGTGTTGTGCAAAAAATTGATATGTTATGTCTTCTCCTTGTCTTACAATTTTGCAAAATAAGTACAATGTTGTTTTCCCCCTTTATTTTGCAAAATTAACAAATAGCACTCCTTTCAAGACAAGTCGACACACGACCCGCATTTGAAAGGCTTCCAGAACCAGTCGACACACGACTTGGTTTTAGTGGACCCAAGGCTTTATCTTCATGAGATGTTTAACTTGTTCTCCCAAAAAAAACTTGTAAGAGTTTTAGGTTTTGCAACAAAATTGTGTTCTTCTTTGTCTATTAATCCCCAAAAATTTGGAGAAAACAAGAAAACTTGAATTCTTGTAGTTGCAAAAAAAAATTGGCTTTTAAGTTGTCTATTTTAATGCACAAAATTATTAAAATTTAAGATTTAATGTAATAATAAAATACTTTTAAAAATAAAAAATCACTTAAGTTTGAAAGAAAAAAATGATTTTCTATCTAAAAAAGTGTATTAAATTATTAAACTAATCAAAAAATAATAATAACTTTAAACATAAAAAATAAAATAAACTTTATGTGGAAGCCCAATATTTAAAAAAAATATCACCTTTTTGAAAAAAATTGGAGTGCACGGGGGTCGATCCGAAGACCTAACATGCACTAACGAATGAGCTTAACCACTGCACTACTGGGGTGGCTTTGAAACAAAGCCAAGTCACGTAGTATTTGATGTTTCGAGGGCATGGATTTTGTTTTTTTTTTAAATAATTTTTTGGGACTTTAGTCCCACATTCATCCCGTAGGATATGAATGTATGGGATATAACGCCCAACACGCACCTTGATGCGTGATTGCCTTCAGGAAATCATGTAGCCAATGGAAAAGTTTTACCCACTACCACTTGTCCACCTATGCCCAATAAATCGATACCACCTATTAGCCAGTCACCCCACACCATGTGTCGCCAAGCTTATTCATAATCTACATCAGCCCAACTGAGTCATTGTCCTCATCAGCATAGCTAAGTCATCATCCATGTTAGTAGTGGAGTCCATACTTGGTGCCACGTGTCAGTCTAGGTGTTGGTCTAGGTTTAAACTCCTGATGTCAGGTTTCCTACCCGATGTTGATGTGTCAGGACCAGGTGTCCTCCCAAGTCTGAGGTGTCAGGGCACTCCTGCCTGGAAACTATTGTCCTACTGATTCAGAGGTGTTAGGGCACTTTTTCCTGAACACCTGGTCACCCTCCTGAGAGTGCTCCTACCCTCGAAGAGTGGTCAACCGAGTTGGATCTATTGGAGAGCAAGCTCTAGTGGTCGGTGCGGTGCCGAAGTGCTTACTTCAGTGGTCGACCATCTGAGGGTGCTCCTACCCTCATTCAATGGTCGATCGAGCCATTGGTTTTCAGATCCAAGCTTCGATGGTCGACCGAGCTACTGGTCGTTGGAGGCTAACTCTGATGATCAGTCGAGTAGCTGGTCGACAAAGGCTTAGATCCGGTGGCCGCCTGTGGGCAAGCTCATCTCAATTGTCATCCTGCTCAGTCTCTATGGGCCCAAGTAAGGTAAGGCAAAAAAATCAAAACCAAACTTAGGAAATGATAAAATATGAAGTGCATAACAAATCAAATCAAACCCTACACATCGCCTTCTCCAGTGGAACGAGATCTGCTCTTGTCTTCTCCACTTGGAACGAGCGCTTCCTCCCTCTAGCTCTGATGCCAATGTAACCAAATGGAAAGGTAATATAATAAATCATGCATTAACATTATAGCAATGAAGCTATAGTTTAAATAGGATACAAAATAGCACATAAAACTGTATTGCTATCATCACGCTAACCAACGTGCCATAGGAGGTAGAGTGTTTGGTTTAGGATTCTTAACCTAGGATATTTAGGAAGTTACCATTAGATATTTAATACAGTAAATATCTACATGGTAAGAGATAGAAAAGTAAAAGTAATAATCTACCTATGTAGTATAATGCAATATACTACCTATTTTACCTAGTGGAGTAAAAGGGTAAATATCCCAAAGAATGGAATATTACTCTAACAATAATTTTAACAAAGAGGTAGAAAACCTCATTGGTATGAATGCTACCATGCAGGATCATATGAATCAAATGTTGGAAACCCTTGCAAATCTAAATTTGTAAGCTAGAGGTTTAGAGGTTAGCCAAGTAGATAGACTAACTGCAAAATAGTTGGAAACCAGAGCTCTATTGAAAAAAGAAGTGGCTAAGAATTTAAAAAATATTCTCATAAATAATTTCAATGGAGAAGGGGATGGGGATGCGGTGAAATCCTGGTTAAGGGAATTAAATTTTTATTTTACAATAAAGGGCTATTCCCCAAAAATACAAATAGTCTGAGCCATACCTAGGAGGGATTGCTTTGGATTTGTGGGTTAATTATTATGAGAAGACTAAGATCGAACTTGTAGACATTAAATGGAAATATTTTGTTAAAATATTCAAAAAAAGGTTTCTCATAGAACAATTTTATGTACTAAAATTTTAGGATTTTGCCAACCTTCGGTAAGGAACCAAGATGGTGGAGATATATTACAAAAATTTGGTATTATTACTAAAGTATGTACCCGCTTATGATGAGAAGATGAGGGTTCATAAGTTCATTCTTAGGTTATATTTAAGGGTGAGACATGATGTAAACATGAATGAACCTAGGTCATTGTAGAAGGCATATAACCTGGTAAAGAAGGTAGATTCTCACTTACAATTCAACTATTTTGTTCTATCCAAGAAATATTAGCAAGCACTTAGGAAGAGGAATAGTCAAGGATTTTTAAAATGGGAAGAGGAATAGGTGAAAAATACCCAAAATCCACAAAATTTTGAGAAGAGAAATAATGGAAAACATGGAAGGTTCAAGAAGAACTTCCACAAGAAAACCAACAACAATCCCAAAAATGCAAAACCTCAGCCTCAAAAACTACAAATTCTTGCTCCAGCAAATAAGGTAGGGGAGCAAAAACTTGAAAAGTAGAAGAGACCTAAAGAATGGTGCTATAATTATAGAGGCCCTCACTATGCTAGTCAGTGCTCGTATAAAATAGGGCCAAGTACATCTAGTACCAAGGAAAAATAAATCGCATACTAGATTTATGCTACAACCGAGAATCAAAAGTTGAAGGGGTAAGCCATCCCACTACTTATAAAAGGTAAAATTTTAATAAATAAGTGAAAATTCTAATTTATAGTGGGGCCACAGATAGTTTAATTTCTTCTAGTTTAGTAAGTGATATGCTAGAAAGGCTAGGATATTTGGCAAATGGATGGAAGGTTGAGTATGGTTCTAGGAAAACCTACTTAGTAAACCTATTTTTTCCAATGGCAAAGATTACTCTAACTAGTGGTACCACTAAAGGTTGTTTGTATGTAGCTCCACTTCATGCTTCTGATGTGATCTTAAGGATGGATTGGTTACAGGTCTATAAAGCCTTGGTCAATTTCCAAGATAGATGGATTTAGTATTCATAAAAAGGCAAGGATAAACTAAGAATTTATAGTGAGCATAGGGCATTCAAACCCCGGATGTTTTCAGCTATGCAATTAAAGAAATCCCTTAAGAAAGGAGAGATAGTCTATGTTGTGAAACTCAAAAAAGTAGGGGAATATCAGAAGAGAGAGGTTGGATAAAATCTAATTTTGCATAACTTTAAGGATGTATTTCCTAAATATTTACCTAGAATTCCTCCTATGCAAAAAATTGATTTTACTATTGCCCTATTTCCAAGAGTGAAACCTATCCATAGATCTCCATATAGGATGAACTCTATTGAGATGCAGGAATTAAAGGTGTAACTAAAAGGGATATTGGAAAAGGGATTGATAAAACCAAGTGTGTTGCATTGGGGTGCATCAATTTTATTTATGAAAAATAAATGTAGTTCATTAAGGTTATGTATTGATTATAGGATGCTTAATAAGGCTACAATCAAGAACCAATACCCTTTACCTAGAATAAAATATTTGTTTGACCAACTAAGGGATGCCATGGTATTAATGGATATTGATTTGAAATAAAGGTACCATCAATTAAGAATACATGAGGAGGACACTCACAAAATGGTATTCAAAACTAGGTATGGGAATTATGATTTTACAATCATACCCTTTGGACTAACTAACACCCCAACTACATTCATGAATCTAATGAATAATGTGTTCAGGAAGCATATAGATCAGTTTGTCCTCATATTTTTAGATGATATCTTAATATACTCTTGATACAATAAGGAACACGATAAGCACCTCAAGATCATGTTAGAGTTTCTAAGGGAAAATCAACTCTATGGAAATCTAGCAAAAAGTGATTTCTATGTCTTGTAGGTATGATATCTTGGGCATATCATATCAATAGAAGGAATTTCTATATATCCAAATAATATTGAAGTCATTCTTAATTGGCCATCCCCTACCAATGTGATAGAAGTGCAAAGCTTCATGGGGTTGATGGGCTACTATATACGTTATATAAAGGAATATTCCAAGATTACAGTAAAAATAATTAACCTACAAAAAAGGGAAAGGAATCAAATGGTCAAATAAGTGTGAATACTCCTTTGCATTGTTAAAATAAAAACTTACTATGGCGCTAATATTAAAATTTCCAGATCCTTAGGAGATCTTCTCAATATGCATTGATAAATCACGATAAGGGTTAGGAGGAGTACTCTTCCAAGATGAGTCAGTAGTAGCATATACTTCAAGGAAGCTTAAGAAGCATGAAATTAATTATGCTACGCATGATTTAGAGCTATCTGTAGTGGTGCACACTCTAAAATTTTTCTTCCACTACTTTTTAGGAAGACCCTTTGAGTTGAAAATTGACCATCAAAGTTTGAGGTATATATTCACCTAGCCTATACTCAATGCAAGATAGAGAAGATAGGTTAAGTTTCTTGCTGAATACGACTTTGAGATTGAGTATATAAAGGGGAAATAGAATAAGGTTTCTAATACCTTAAGAAAAAGGAAAAACATAGCAGCTATAACCATAAGTCACATGGATCTAATGGATCAGGTGATGGAAGAGCAATCTCAAGATGAGTATTGTAAGGAAATTCAATGTAAGTCGAGTAGAGACCCTGAGGTTAATAAGGAATTTTGCATGAATGATGACATTTTGTGCTACAAAGGTAGAATCATCATACCAAAAATGGGTGATTTAAGGAAAGTAATAATATAAGAAGCTCATAGATACCCTTATTATACACACCTTGGAGGGGCTAAAATGAGGGAAAACATGAAAAGAACCTTTTTTTGGACAGGAATGAAGAAGGATATCACCGATTTTATTGCTTGATGTTTTGAATACCAAAAGGTAAAGGCTAAATGCAAACATCCTATAGGACAGTTGTATCCACATGATATACCTATGAAAAAATTGTAGGTTATATCCATGGACTTTATAGTAGGTTTACCCAAGACCAGGTATCAACATGATGCAATCCTTGTAATAGTTGATAGATTGACTAAGGTTGCACATTTCATACCAGGAAACATCAAAGATGATGCTAAGGTTATGGCTAACAAATTTTCCAAAGAGATATTCAAATTGCATGGGTTTCCTAAAATAATTTTTTCAAATAGGGATTCTAGATTTTCTTCTAAATTCTAGAAAGCTCTACATGGTGCATTAGGTACAAAACTAAATATTAACTCAACATATCACTTTGATATTGATGGTCAAACTAAAAGGGTAAACTAGGTATTAGAAGATATGATTTGCATGTACTGCATAGATCAAAAGTCTTGATGGGAAGACTACCTACACCTTGTAGATTTCACCTACAACAATGGGCATCACTCTTCTCTGGAAATGGTCCCATTTGATTCCTTGTATGGTAAGAGGTGTAGAACACCATTATCTTAGAATAATTTGGAGGATCGGGTTGTGATCAGACTAGATATGATCAAGGAAATGGAATATTAGCTAAAGGTAATCAGCTAAATGTTGAGAAAAGTGTAGCAAACAGTATTGTCATTGTTGTCAACACAGTTACACAGATTTATTGATGCAATGGACAAGAGTTTATTGAACAACAAGGTGCAACCAAAGTACAATGGATAGGAGTTCAGTGTTGAGCAAGGTGTTGTAGGAGGATTGTCATTGTTGTCAATACAGTCAGTTAGATCTAATGATGCAATGGACAGGAAGTTTAGAAGTCACTCAGATGCAGAGGATAAAGTTCAAAAGTTAGTCAAATCATGAGTCCTTAAATGATAGATGCACAGAAACAGAAAACATAATTCAGAATGAGAAGAAGAAGTCTTCAGAACCTAAGATGTCAAGAAGCGAAAAGGTTTTTTGTGAAAACCAAGGCAGTCAAAATAAAAAAGTTTTATTTAAAATCATGGATAACAGATTTGAAATGGGTTTTTCTTAAAACCCAAGTTGGCTCTTCGTTTCGTTGAAAAAGATGCCCCGATGATGAAGATATTTAATTTTAAATATTTAGTTTAAATTTTAAAGGTTTTTTGTGAAAACCAAGGCAGTCAAAATAAAAAGTTTTATTTAAAACCATGGATAACAGATTTGAAATGGGTTTTTCTTAAAACCCAAGTTGGCTCTTCGTTTCGTTGAAAAAGATGCCCCGGTGATGAAGATATTTAATTTTAAATATTTAGTTTAAATTTTATTTTATTTAAAATTTAAATTAAAATATTAAATTAAATTAAAAAGGGCCGACGTGTTACTATTTCGCGGCAATAAGCTACAGGAAGGTGACGAAGGTGGCAGAAGAGTTTGAGGCCGACAAAGTTAAATCTGGGCCAATGGATTTTAGGGTTTGGCAGTCGACAATTTCTAGGGTTTTGCAGCCGACATTCTTAGGGTTATAGCCGATGGATTTTAGGGTTTGGCAGCTGACAAATTCTAGGGTTTCTCAGTCGACGTTCTTCTAGGGTTTGTTCCTAAAATTTCTTCTATAAAAGGAGGGCTTCTTCGAGTTTGAAAAATGGGGTGTTAAGATAAAGTGCGAATGCGAGCATAGTGTTTGTGAAAGTGAAGTTCATGTTGAGCAGAGAGCAGAATGTGAAATGACACAGAGTGTGCGAAGCGTGTGCGCAGAGAAAGCAGAGTGTGCAGAGAAGCACGAAGGGCAAAGTTGATTGCAAAGTTTGGCTGTAGCAGTGCAGTAGACTATGTGAAGTGATTGCACAAGAGAGAGCAGAGTGCACAAAGATTGCAAAGGTGATGTAGACCAGTTAGAGTCTTGCAATAACAAAGGTATATGTCAAACATTTTTTATTCAATATTGAAGTCCAGTTGGTTCTGGAAAATTAAGGGGTTGGTGCCTCTTTCCAGTAGGTGCTGGTAAAATAAGAGTTGGTGCTCCATTCTGTTGAAGCAGATAAAGTTAAGGGGTTGGTGCTCCTTCCAGTTGGTGCTGGTAAACAAATTGTCCAGTTGGTGCTGGCAAATTAAGGGGTTGGTGCCTCTTTCCAGTAGGTGCTGGTAAAATAGGAGTTGGTGCTCCATTCTGTTGAAGCAGATAAAGTTAAGGGGTTGGTGCTCCTTCCAGTTGGTTTTGGTAAACAAATTGTAAAGTTGGTGCTTTGCAAGAGGTTGGATTTGGATGGGAGTCCAAGCAGCCATTCTTTTTGAGGAGTAGCCATTTTGGTGAACCTCGTTAAAAATCTGTGTTGTGTGATGTTCTCTTGCGGTACTTATTATATCTATTTATAAGTTTTATCTGCTGTAATTTTTTTTTAGAGCTGTCTATTCATGTTTTGGAATGCTACACTGATTCACCCCCCCTCTCAGTGTCATTGTGATTACAACAATTGGTATCAGAGCCAAGTTCCTTTGGAAAGTTTAACAGCTTGAAGGAAGATCTTACAAGAACACAAATGGCAAGGAAAGGCAAAAGCAAAACCATAAGACACAAGAAGAAGAAATCTCACAAGGGCACAAAAGAAAATGAAGATGATCTCAATGTTGCTGCTTTGGGAATGAAAATAGATTCAAGAGATGAATCAAACAGTGGAGAACAAGCCAGATTAATAAAGTTTTGCACCAGATGTGGGAAGACCGGTCACTTTGTAGCTGATTGCTCACAAGGTAGAGAATGTTTTGTTTGTGGTCAACTCGGGCATAATGGACGCCAGTGCCATGGGTTTAGTAGCGGTGAAGATGAAGATGATCCGTTCAAAATTGATAAAGAAACAGATTCAGAACAAGAGTGTGATGAAGAAGGAAGTGATGCAGAAGCAAATTGGGAACAAAAACTGATTTCAGACTTGAGTAAAAAGGTTGAGGATGCAGAAGATATAATCACCAACTTGAAAATTCAAGTAGAAGATTACAAGAAAATTTTTGAAGATCTTGAAATGCAATCTTCTAGGAAAACAGAGTATTGCGACAAGCTAGAAAAAGAAATTGACGGTTTAAGAATGCAGATAGAAGAAATGAGTAATAAAGTTGGTATATACAGCAAACATGAAGAGGAATCTAACAAAGTTGTTAACAATCTAGAGCTGAAAATAGAAGAGTTCAAAAAGAGTGAAGAAACTCTCAGGTATCAAATCAATGAGAAAGAGACTGTATGCTGCCAACAAGAAGAAGAGATTGTTTCATTGAAGAAACAACTAAAAGAGGCCAATATAAATCTCAAATTTGAGAAGAGCACAGAGTTGCTAGATACAATGATAAATCAACAAAGAAGCTCCACAGCTAAGTTTGGTCTTGGATATGAAGGTGAACAACCTTCATCCTCCAAATATGCAGAGAAGAAGAAGTCCTCGGTTGAAGGATTGAAACAAGAAAAGTCTGAAGCTGAATCCTCAAAAGGAAGAAAATATCAAAGAAGATCTACAGCAAAGCAACCACAGCAAAAGAGGTTCTCTCACTCTCACTCTTTTAATAATAATGTTTTTTATGGCTATTGTTCTAAATGCAACCACTTTGGTCACAAGGCAATTTATTGTGGACTGAACAATAGATCAAAGAGTTATGCTGATAAAAATACTTCTATTTTTTTGAGTGAACACCCTGTGCAATGTTTTAAATGTAATGGCCATGGGCACATAGCAAGGTTTTGTTCAAGCACTTCTGTATCCAATCTAAGGCAATACCATAGATTTCATCATACACATAGAATGCAATACAGACAGGGAATAAAACATGTGCAATGTTTTAAATGCAACGGTCAAGGGCACATAGCAAGGTTCTGTCCAAGCACTTCTATATCTAATCTAAGGCAAAACCCTAGATTTCATCAGACACAAAGAGGACAACACCGACAAGGAACATATCATGTGCATAAAAGAAAAGAAAATAATCATCCATCAAGAATGCACAAGAGACAACCCCACAAGAGAAATGTTCAAGTTCACGAACGGGAGCAAAATAGGGATGTTGTTGAAAAACCCAAGCCCAAGTTCAGGAAAGTCTGGAGAAAGACAGAAGAAAGGAAATTGTGTCTCCTTGGACTGAAGGAGGCTACTTTGCCATTGCTCTAAGCAACTCCAGGTGGCACATCCTCAGGAGGAGCAATATTAAAGTTTTATTTTAATGCTCCTATGTATTTGTCTAGGTATCTGAGGATGAAAGTCCAAGGATAAGAAGCTTGAGGCTGAGTAAGGTGCACTACGGTTGGCCATAAAGTGTTTGACAAAATGTCTTCTTCCGACATGCATAGTTGAAAGTAAGAGTTGGCAGTAAAATTGCAGTGCTGGACAAAAATTGGTACAGATGTGAGTCACTTGTCAATTCCGTTGACAAAAGTGAAATCAGCATGTTGAATGGGAAGATTGAAGAAAAAGTTTTTTAATGAGCAGCCGGATGATTTCCATCCTGGTGATGAATAGTTGAGTTGCTTTCATAGTGGTTGTTTTGATCAAGTTAATGCTTTTCTTGATACATGATTTGGGCTTACTCCATTGAGTTTGATTTGAGCAAGTTATTCTTTGCCTTGGTGATTTATGTTGGTGGCTGTCTTTTTCAAATACCTTTGGAAGGAAAAGGATGTCTACTAGTTTCCTTTTCATGTAGTGATTGGTTGAATGCTTCAAGGTTAATCTTGAGTTGAATGATGTTGGTTAAACCTTGTCTATAAGCATTGTTGCTAAAGCCCTAATTGGTTGAGAAAAGATGTTGGTTGTGTTGTGGTACAGTGTTTGGTACTTGCATAGAGTTGAAAGTGGATTGAGGTAGCCTGCTGGATTCTCACTGCAGAGAAAGACAAACAGCTATCGGTAAGTTCAAGCTTGTTGAGAATATATCCAAGATGCATGGTGAAGTTGTATGCAGATGTTGCTGGCATTGCAAAAAAAAAAAAAATTGGCTATATAAGATTATTGTATGCCTTCACTAACAGTGGACAAGTTTGAGTTTGCAAAGCAACAGAGGGTAGTTGCACAGAAGACAGTGGTTCAGTCATGTTCTTACACATGTTATATTGGTGAAGTTGACGGTGATGGTGTCATTCAATGGTTATTGCTTGCTATTCACATTGTTGATTTTATTGATGCCTATTATGCTTATCATGATGTTGTCAATCGGTGAAATGAAGTGGTCTTGGACTCGGGGGGAGCATTTGTGTATTTGTTTTTCTTCTTGTTCATGCTTGGAATATTTGCTAATTGTAATAATTTGTGTCTAAGAATGTTGTGCATAGACTCGGGGGAGTCTACGACGAGCCCTTTGGTATTATTGTCAAAGGGGGAGAAGATTTACAGGAAAATTGCACATGTGTTGCCAACAATTCCAAAGGGGGAGATTGTTGAGCAAAGTGCATCAAACAGTATTGTCATTGTTGTCAACACAGTTAGACATATTTATTGATGCAATGGACAAGAGTTTATTGAACAGCAAGGTGCAACCAAAGTACAATGGATAGGAGTTCGGTGTTGAGCAAGGTGTTGCAGGAGGATTGTCATTGTTGTCAATACGATCGGTTAGATCTAATGATGCAATGGACGAGCAGTTCAGAAGTCACTCAGATGCAGAGGATAAAGTTCAAAAGTTAGTCAAATCATGAGTCCTTAAATGATAGATGCACAGAAACAGAAAACATAATTCAGAATGAGAAGAAGAAGTCTTCAGAACCTGAGATGTCAAGAAGCGGAAAGGTTTTTTGTGAAAACCAAGGCAGTCAAAATAAAAAAGTTTTATTTAAAATCATGGATAATAGATTTGAAATGGGTTTTTCTTAAAACCCAAGTTGGCTCTTCGTTTCGTTGAAAAAGATGCCCCGGTGATGAAGATATTTAATTTTAAATATTTAGTTTAAATTTTAAAGGTTTTTTGTGAAAACCAAGGCAGTCAAAATAAAAAGTTTTATTTAAAACCATGGATAACAGATTTGAAATGGGTTTTTCTTAAAACCCAAGTTGGCTCTTCGTTTCGTTGAAAAAGATGCCCCGGTGATGAAGATATTTAATTTTAAATATTTAGTTTAAATTTTATTTTATTTAAAATTTAAATTAAAATATTAAATTAAATTAAAAAGGGCCGACGTGTTACTATTTCGCGGCAATAAGCTACAGGAAGGTGACGAAGGTGGCAGAAGAGTTTGAGGCCGACAAAGTTAAATCTGGGCCGACGGATTTTAGGGTTTGGCAGCCGACAATTTCTAGGGTTTTGCAGTCGACATTCTTAGGGTTACAGCCAACGGATTTTAGGGTTTGGCAGCTGACAAATTCTAGGGTTTCTCAGCCGACGTTCTTCTAGGGTTTGTTCCTAAAATTTCTTCTATAAAAGGAGGGCTTCTTCGAGTTTGAAAAATGGGGTGTTAAGATAAAGTGCGAATGCGAGCATAGTGTTTGTGAAAGTGAAGTTCATGTTGAGCAGAGAGCAGAATGTGAAATGACACAGAGTGTGCGAAGCGTGTGCGCAGAGAAAGCAGAGTGTGCAGAGAAGCACGAAGGGCAAAGTTGATTGCAAATTTTGGCCATAGCAGTGCAGCAGACTGTGTGAAGTGATTGCGCAAGAGAGAGCAGAGTGCACAAAGATTGCAAAGGTGATGTAGACCAGTTAGAGTCTTGCAATAACAAAGGTATATGTCAAACATTTTTTATTCAATATTGAAGTCCAGTTGGTGCTGGAAAATTAAGGGGTTGGTGCCTCTTTCCAGTAGGTGCTGGTAAAATAAGAGTTGGTGCTCCATTCTGTTGAAGCAGATAAAGTTAAGGGGTTGGTGCTCCTTCCAGTTGGTGCTGGTAAACAAATTGTCCAGTTGGTGCTGGCAAATTAAGGGGTTGGTGCCTCTTTCCAGTAGGTGCTGGTAAAATAGGAGTTGGTGCTCCATTCTGTTGAAGCAGATAAAGTTAAGGGGTTGGTGCTCCTTCCAGTTGGTGCTGGTAAACAAATTGTAAAGTTGGTGCTTTGCAAGAGGTTGGATTTGGATGGGAGTCCAAGCAGCCATTATTTTTGAGGAGTAGCCATTTTGGTGAACCTCGTTAAAAATCTGTGTTGTGTGATGTTCTCTTGCGGTACTTATTATATCTGTTTATAAGTTTTATCTGCTGCAATTTTTTTTAGAGCTGTCTATTCATGTTTTGGAATGCTACACTGATTCACCCCCCCTCTCAGTGTCATTGTGATTACAACACTAAAGGCTTAAGGAAGTCGCTAATAATCAAAATAGCTATGTTGATCTAAAAATAACACCAAGCTAATTCTCCATGGGAGATAGAGTGTTCTTCAGAGTTAGACCTATGAAAATCACCATAAAATCCATAAAGTTGGATCCTTGATTTGTTGAACCCTTTGAGATCACTGAAAATATCAAGCCAATTGTGTGCAGACTCACCTTGCCACCTAACATATCAAATATCCATGACTCTTTTTACATATCCTTACTTAGGAAATATATTGCTAACCCTAAACATGTATGGGATGTTTCTAAATTGTAGATTGTAAACCTTGAAGTAATTGAAGTGATGTCAGTGAATATTTTAGAGTTTTTTTCCAAGTTAATGAGGAATCAGACTCTAGAATAGTGTAAGGTCTAATGAGACATTTTTTTTGAAAAAAATGCCACTTGGGAAAAGTGGCAGACATGGAGAAGCATTTTTCATATATATTTGAAAAAAATTATAATTCTATTGCAAGACTCTTTTATAGTTTAACTATGCATTAATAGATAGTTCAATTCTTTGACTCTATGATGAGATTTATGTATTTATGGATGTTCCACTACTTTATGTTTATGCAATATGAATGTTTTACTGCATTGAGAATATGGTATTCTTGATATTTTGTTAAATTGTGGGTCCAGGTACTCTTATGGGTGGAAGAAGTTGATCGATCACCGAGAATAAGATACTAGAAAAGGGAAAATAATGATAATAACAGCTTAGGGTAACAAGAAAAATTACCCTCATATAGTTTCTTTGCATGTTAAATTCATACTCATGTTTACTCCATTGGACAATGATGTATGGCACTAGTCTCCTTGGAATTGGTCGGTATAGAGGTCCGCCCACTTAAGGATAAAATAATGGAGAAACATTGATGCCTGTAGCACCCTAAAATTGGTGCAGTAAAACCTTAATAATTACAATTACTCTAGTAAATATTCAAATTCAAATTTCAACCTCCAAAATCACTCCCAAACCATCGTTTAACCCGTTTCCTCCTTTCCCGTGCCATTTTTAGAGTTTGTTTTGTCCGTTTGATGATATCGTCTTCGATAAGATGATATCGCCTCAGATCGAACGATTTCGTCTGGCGTAGGATGTCCAGACGATCTCGTCCCAAACTGATTTGTGCATAGTTGGACTCTGTTCCAACGGTGTCTCTAATCCGGGCAGAAGCGTGTCTATTCCGTTAGAGACCTCCCCTGTTGGAGATCTCCCAAATTGGGATGATCTCCAACCTCCCAACCTCTATCCTAAGCCTATTTAATCCTAGGCCCTCCCCTTAGCACTAGACCATCTTAAATCAATGTTTGCATTTGTATTTTTCCAAGTTTGTTTGCAGGAACTTCATTGTTTTTCAGCTGGATCAAGCTCAATTCGTCTCAGACGATCTCATACAATCTCGGACGATCTCGACCCAATTCGAGACGATTTCGACTGTAGTCCACATTGGGGGCAATCAGTGCCCAGAGTTTGCATTTTCTCCACTCTTTTCCGTTGCATTGTTCTACATTTATTTAATTTTATGGTTATTATTTATTATCCTACATCTTGGAGTTCACCCATGTAGCTTTAATGCATAATAAAAGCATAAATTGTCATTAGATCGTTATAATGCATTTGTGTCTTAGTTTGATATTATCATTTTAATGTTCTTACTGCCATTTTACATCATTACCCTCGGTTATCATAGTTGCATTCTCTGTATTTTGCATATTTTTCTCTGTTTGTAGGTCTCTGATGAATTCGTTTGACGAATTCGTAAGATCTCAGACGATCCTGTCAGATAGGAGACGATCCTGTCAAATTCCAGATGATCTTGACTGCTTCAAAAATCAGAATCTCCATCAGACATCCGGATCAGGTATGGCTCTGTAATTTAGCTTTTTCTCTCTATTTTTTGTCTAATTTTGTTCTCTGTATGCATTTAGTCTGCACTTTCATAATAGAACAACTTAGTTTCATTTGGCCAAACCTAGGACTTGGATGATTAAAGATAAAACTAGACACATCAAACACATTCCCAACCTAGGTGTGGAAACTGCCATTCAAATGTTTCCTGGTGAACCCACCATCCGTCAAAAAATCACCATAATACACCTCCCCCGAGAGGCGGGACCTTCGTAAGGCCTCTCAGTCCGAGGTACCACGCCATCCTTTTCCCATCCTCCTTCCGGGCACGAATCCTATAGCCTAAAGGTAGGGATGCAAAAAATTTGGAGTGATACATTTTGGTGAACCCGACGTGAATGCATTTAAAACCTTTTGAAAACAAAAAATAAAAAAACAAAAAATAAAACAACCAAAACATAGATGCATTTCAAATCATTTAAAACTAATAAGTTGCATATCATGTTTACATGGTAGCTCCTAAGAAAATATTAGCAGTTACTATAAATGTTGAAAACCAATTGGCAGCCATAGAAATCAATTCTGTGCTTAGCGTGCCTAAAACAGATAGAAATCAACTTTTGTGGGACGAAATTGATAGAAGACTAAGTGTCATTTCATCTAGGTCAACAAAACTTAAACAAATCAAGAGGCTTGTCCTAGATAGAATTCTGGATCCTCATCAACTCATCTTTTATCATGAACTTCAGAGAGCCTGCCATAGATGGTTAGCTTATAGGAGAGCTCAAGTGTCTTCAGAATTGTTCACCTTCAAGGAATACCTCGAGAATGCAGCCATTATACACCAGTTCCTAGGTCGTGTAGAAGACCAAGAAGTTGTTCTTACGGATAGGGAAATATGGAATAGAGTTCCTCGAGCTATGTTATATCGAGAGTATTGCCACGAGCTTTACTTCTATCAACCAGAATCTGAGACAGATAATATCACTATAGCTCTTTTCATTAAATTTTTGAAAGAAAATTTTCAATTTGAAGAACACTTCATGACTCCTGAAGAACTCGAGCCCATTAATGATATTTATAAATTGTTTATAGAAAACTAGATCATTACTTTCAGTATTAGTTCTTGCATTTATTGTGTTGTTTGTTATCTTTACAATATTATTACAAAAACAAGAAAAACTAAAAAACTAAAAAACATAACAAAAACCAAAATCTTTCATTTTAAATATTGTAGTAGGTATATAATTAATATATACCTCTTAAAGCTTGTTGCATATATATATATATATATATATATATATATATATATAAATTCTGAAATCTAAATTAAGCACAATGCCTAAACTTAGGAATGGTAAACAAATTGAAGGAGAAGAAGAAGATTGGTTAGAAGATAAAACTAGAAACCCAAATGTCCTTCCTGAAGATCCAATTCCGGAAGGAGAAACTCTAGATCAACCAGAAGATGACCTAGGTGAAGACAATGAACAAGAAGAAAATGTTAAAGAGGATGGATCCTCATCCCCTAGAGTAGCTCCAGATGGAACTATTGCTTTTGACAACTTAGATCATTTCTGGAAATTTTTCAATAATAACATTGGCACTCTTAATATGGTAGTTTGTATTGATAAAGGGCAAATTAGTGACACTCAAGCAGCCATGGAACATATGTTTGATGTGCACACTAATCCCTTGTCTTTCATTGATCAAGAAAGTGATAAGGCTAGACCATCCAATAGAGATATGGTCACTATGATTCAGAACATGCCAAAACAACAGGTTACCCAACCTCCTAAGGAACCTATTATTGAGCCTAAAATCATTCCCACACAAAATAAAACTTCCTTCACTGCTTTACTTCGCCAAACTATTGATCAATATGCTTCAAGTAAACAAAAACCTAAAATGAATCCAAACACCAATTTTCAACAATCTAGAATACAACATAATACAACTTCAAAATTCCTTCATAACACCTTTCCTACCAACAATTTACACAATAGCAACATAGCATATAATCTTCATGTCCCTCCATCATATGCTCACAAATCCCATATCAATGCCCTACCGAACCAATATGGTGGGCAAACTAGTAATCTGGAAGCCATGGTGAAACAGTTAGCTTCGCGTATGGACTAGATAGATCCTTACCGTCCCTCGTACAATTATCGAGAGATATGTAGCCAACCTTTGGATCCCATAGTTGTAGCACAACCGTACCCTAAGCATTTTCCCATGCCCATCCTGCCTATATATAAAGGAACCGAAGATCCCATAGAGCATCTTCGCATGTTTAGGATAGCATGTCATGATATATCACATGATGACTTGCTATTACTAAAAATGTTCCCAAAAAGTTCAGGTGGAATGGCATTAGAGTGGTACTATCAATTGCCCACTCATTCTTTGAGAAACTTTGAAGAAACAACTGAATCTTTTGTCCATCGATTTACCACCTACATCGAGAGGCATGTAACCATTAAATATTTATACAACTTAAAACAAGACAAGGATGAATGTTTTGCCGATTTCTTAGC
Source organism: Wollemia nobilis (assembly GCA_028583015.1). NCBI lineage: Eukaryota > Viridiplantae > Streptophyta > Pinopsida > Araucariales > Araucariaceae > Wollemia > Wollemia nobilis. The sequence goes on from JAQPPZ010005005.1 coordinate 1,119,009, forward strand.
TAGATGGAGGCAGTTGACAAGAAAACTACACTTTGTGCTACCTTATAGGGAAATGTTGGACATTTTTATTAATAATTTACAAGAACAAATATCTTATGAGCTATCAACTGCTACTTTAACTACCTTCTATCAGGCTATATATTTAGCTCGAAGAGTAGAAGATGCCCTCATTAGGAGAGGCCAACTTAGGAAGAAGGATGATGAGAAAACATCCAGAAATCAGTATAAAAACAAACAAGTTGTAGGTGATGGAGTCACTGACAACAGAAATGTTGCTAATATCAATGCAACGAAAACAACAAAAAAATTTATATTGAAACCGCCTGATAAGCCTCCTCGAGAATTTACTAGATTGAATCAACCCTTATCAACTATTTTACCTCAATTACTCGAAAGAGGTTTGATCCAATTACCGACTATCCGGGAACCTGATCCAACTATACCCGGATACAGAGCTGACTTACACTGTGATTTCCATAGAGGGCCTAGACACTCTACCAACACTTGTAAAAGGTTGAAACATAAAATACAGGATCTGATTGATAATAATGAAATGGAGGTGCAAGCCTTCCAACCTAAACAAAATGCTCCTAATAACACTCAAAATACCATTCCCCAAAATCAAAATCAAAATGCTAATCAATCATTAGACATATTTCAACACCCTTTACCAAGACATGGTAAAGAGGTGGCCAATAAAATCGAACATCATAATGTTCCTCCTCCTACCCGATATGTAGGAACTATTAGCGGACATTTACCTAATCATGATTTACAAAAATTTGACACAACTTTATCCATGGTCACAACCAGGCCCCTACATAATATTCAAACTCCAGATCCTAGTGATATAGAATCGAGATACTGAAAGTGAAATAGATATCACTTCAAACCAATCGAATAGTTCTGAAAATGAATTAGATCCTATTCAACCCATCACAGATGCTATGGTTCCAGAAGAACCATTTACTAGAAGAGTTACTACTTGACCCTCTTCTAATCAATTCCTCCCAAATGAACAAGCCATAAACACTCAACCGAGACCAGTTCAACATCTTCAATATAACATTGTAGGTACCATTGGAGTCATTACCCGAAAACAGGCTCAAAATTCTCAACAAGAACCAAACCAGAATTATGGATCAGCTCCATTTGTTTTGAAAAATCCCAATAAATGGAATCATGCTTCCAATGTTCAACTTAAACCCCCTTACAATATTAATGAGCAATTATCCAATACTACAACTAGAATTTCCCTTTTGGATTTATTAAGATCTTCTCCTATCCATAGGGATGAGTTGATGCTTACATTAAGCCAAATGATGGTACCTCAAAATATTCAACCTGAAGCCATGGCCAATACTATCATCACTCGAGAGGTTGATTGTATTGACTTCTGGGATAAAGATATCCCACAACACGGTTTACATAAGGATAATCCCTTATATATTACTGCTCTAATTGGAGATGTAGCTGTTAAAAGAGTCCTGATTGATAATGGTTCATCTCTAAACATTTGTACTTTTGACTTCTACCAACGATTTGGCTTTAGAAGTGATGAAATGAAGAAAACTGACATGATTATCAAAGCTTTCAATGACGAAACACAAGAAATGTGTGGAGTTATTACCATCCCATTGCAAGTTGGTCCTCGAACTCTAGATACCATAATGTTTATTGTACATTGCCCCGCATCATACAATATACTCTTGGGTCATCCTTGGATCAATGCAATGCGGGCTGTCCCATCAACTTTACACCAATGTGTTAAATTTGAATTTAAAAATTAGTTGGTCACTATCCACGATGATCCTAGACCCTTTGATATGTGTGCTTTGGCAGAACCTGTTGGAGTGCAATTTTGCTCTGCTCTGTCGTCCACACATCCTAATTCTTATTTTTCATCTAAAACTGTGAAACACACACCCATAGCTTCACCTATTTCCCCCCCATTCATTTCATCCTCATATATAGATCAACAATCTTCTAAACAAACCACTCTAGAACCTCAAAAAGATCTTCAATCCATGACCAATCCTTCATGTTCCATCCCCATAATTTCAAAACCTATAGACCCATCTATTAAAACTTCCACATTATCAACATCTATCATACCTTCCACATCTAAAGATATAGGGAATGATCCTTCTACATCTTATGCTCTTTCTGATGAACTTTTACTAGATTTATCCACAATCTTAATATCAGAAAAAACAAATGCTTTCATGCAAGATTCAATTCTTTTAAATAACTTGCCACCATCTCCTCGTACTTTGGGCCTCCCACAACCTATGGGAAGTATTTACCAATTCGGGAGTTGTGCCTTCATTTATAAAGGATATGACTGGGGAAGAATCCATCGAAACATCAAAACTCATCATGAGGGATATGATCGATGTTATTTTACCAATGAATATATTAAAGCTAAACCCATAATGCTTAAAATGGGATATAAAGGGAAAGGCTTGGGACCTTTCCAAAATGGCATGAAAGAACCTTTCGAGGTAGAACCGTGGCCTGCCCGTTGTGGTGTGGGCCTATTTCCTAGTAAGGGTCAACCCTTTCCTTTTGAAGATGATGATCAACTCATATGTTATCAAGATTATTTGGATAGGCGTGATGATTTGCCTCTAAAAAATCAGCCATTTACATGTAACATGCTATCCATAGCTTACCCTGAAATGATTGCTGACTCCGATGAGGAGTTGGAAGGAGATATCTTCCATGATGTCTCCATTGAAGAGATTTTACACAATGGATTTTATTTTGATGGTTCTATACCAACTATAGCCCAACTTGAGACCACTAATCCTCAATATGAATTATCCAACTTAACCTTACAAGAATTACAATAATTGGGCGTTTCACCCGCCCCACCTAATTTTGAAAGAGATCTACACATGGAGGTAGAAAACGTCATTAAAATTAATATTGGAACTGAGGATAGTCCTCACATAATCAATATTGTATCATATTTAAGTCAAGAAAAACAAGAGCAATACATTGCATTCCTTAAAGAATATGAAGATGTCTTCACTTGGACATATGAAGATATGCCAGGTCTAGACCCTTCTGTAGTCATGCATCACCTAGTGGTCCATCCGGATGCTAAACCTGTTAAACAAAAACTTAGAAAAATGCATCCCAAAGTGGCTTTGCTAGTCAAATGGGAGTTAGAAAAACTCCTGAATGTTGTTTTTATACAAGCTATTGATTATGCTGAATGGATCTCAAATGTAGTTCCAGTTACCAAGAAAGAAGCCACCAAAGTTAGGGTTTGCACAAATTTTAGAGATATTAATGTTGCATGCCCTAAAGATGATTTTCCTCTTCTAAACATGGATCAAATAATTGAATTTACTGCCAGGAGTGGGATGATGTCCTTAATGGATGGATTCTTCGGTTATAATCAGATCAGGATAGCTCCTGAAGATCAAGCTAAAACAGCCTTTATTACCCCCTGGGGTACCTTTTGTTGGAAAGTGATGCCATTTGGCTTAAAGAACGCAGGTGCAACCTATCAACGAGCTATGACTTATATTTTTCATGATATGATGCATGATATCCTACATGATTATGTAGATGATATTATAGCTCACTCTATTAATGAAGATAATCATTTAGATGATTTGAGAAAAGTTTTTAATTGATTACGAGAATATCTTATTCGATTAAATCTAGCCAAATGCATATTCGAAGTTAAGTCCGATAAACTATTAGGGGTTTTAGTTTCTTTACGTGGTATCGAAATCGACCCTCTTAATATTGTGGCTATCACTGATATGCCCGCACCTACTAATATATTTGAGTTACAAAGTTTACAAGGTAAGCTTCAAGCCATCCGTCGCTTCATCGATAAGCTGGCGGACAAAACCGGTCCCTTTCTTAAACTTCTTAAGAAGTATGTCCCTTTTAATTGGGACGACGAATGTAAAGAAGCTTTTGAACTTCTCAAACAATACCTCCTTAACCCACCTATGCTTTCACCGCCTATACCTGATCGCCCATTTCTCCTATATATTTCAGCTTCAAATTCTGCCTTAGGAGCTATGTTAGCTTAGCTTGATGATGAAAAGAGAGAATGTGCTAATTATTATATTAGCCAAACCTTCATCAGTTATGAAACCCGCTACACAACGTTGGAAAAACTATGTCTAGCAGTCGTGTTTTCTATGCAAAAATTATGCCATTATATGCTTAATCAAAAAACTTATGTCATTGCTAAATATGATCCCTTGAGGTATCTCATGAGTCGACCTTATTTATCGAGTCGCACATCCAAGTGGGTTCTTGCTCTAAGCGAGTTTGACCTCACGTTCATAGGATAGAAGTTTGTTAAGGGTCAAATAATTACAGACCAATTAGCTTCTGCACCCTTAGAGTCTACCCATCCCCTCATCATCGAGTTTCCTAATGAATGCCTTCAATTAGAGGCAGACCATATTGAACAATGGTCCTTATACTTTGATGGAGCCCGATGCATCAGTGGGGCTGGTGCGGGTATTATTTTAATATCCTCGCAAAAACATCTTATTCCTCTGTCCTTCAAATTAACATTTGCTTGCACCAACAATACTGCTGAATATGAAGCTCTAATCCTTGGATTACAAGCTGCCTTGGCGCTAAAAATTAAACATTTGTTAGTTTTTGGTGATTCTCAACTTGTTATAAACCAAATTAATGAAGTTTATCAGACCAAAGATGATAAACTATGCCCATATAAAGCCTATGTTTTATAATTAATGTCTCTCTTTTATCAAGTTACCTTGGAAGCTATTCCTCGAACTTGCAACCATGCAGCTGATGCTATGGCCGCAGCTGCATCTCTCTTGGAATTAGATGATGAATATGCCACTCTTATTATTCGTCGACTCCAGGAACCCACTTCAAATAAGTCATGCTTAGAACCTTTGGATGTGTTTCTAATCAATGAAACTACTCCTGAACCTTGGTATACAGATATATTTGATTTTCTCCAAAATGGGACTTTCCCTGCCAATTCTAATAGAAGCCAGCGTCGATTATTACGTAGACAAGCAAGTCGATTTGTCATAACTGGCAATACTTTGTATAGGAGATCTTTTGAAGGTATCCTATTAAGATGTTTGAATTTAGAAGAATCCCAATCAGCCTTGAGTGAAGCCCATGATGGATCTTGTGGAGGACACTTCAGTGGTAGTGTCATTGCTAAAAAGCTCCTTAGGATAGGATACTTTTGGCCTACCATGGAGACTGACGCACATGATTATGTGCGCCATTGTGACAAGTGCCATAAACATGCTGACCTTGTCCATGTGCCTACACAAGAACTGCAGGCTATTTCATATCCTTGGCCCTTTTCAAAATTGGGTTTAGATATTATTGGCAAAATCAATCCTGTGTCATCTGATGGACACAAATTCATCATAATCGCCATTGAGTATTTCACGAAGTGGGTTGAAGCTATGCATTTAGCTTCCTACACTGGCACGCAAGTTTCTAAATTTATTTTTAATCAAATAATTTGTAGGTTTGGAATTCCTGCAAATCTCATCTTTGATAATGGAACTTGTTTCAAAAATAAAGATATTAAAAAATTATGCCAAAAATATAAGATTCAACATCGTTGGTCCACTCCCTATTATCCTTAGGGTAATGGTCAAGCAGAAGCATCTAACAAAACCTTAATCAAAATACTTAAAATATTGGTCAATAAATCTGGCCGTGACTGGCACATTCAATTATATCCAGCCTTGTGGGCCTACCGAACTAGTGTTCGAAATCCCATTGGAACTTCACCTTTTGTTTTGGTTTATGGTGCTGAAGCCATTTTTCCCTTTGAATTAGAAGTTCCTTCTTTGGATCTACTACTTCAAGATACCGAAGTAGGAGATGAATATCGAGCTGGCAGACTCAGTCAGCTGGAACTCCTAGATGAAAAATGCATCAATGCTTTGGAGCATCTCCGTGCCTACCAAAACAAGCTTAAAAGATCATATGCTAAAAAGTTCGTCATCGATCCTTTGAGATCGGCGACCTTGTTTTAAAAGAAAATCAAAAAAATACTAATGCAACTAAGGACCTTAAAGGTAAATTTGAGCCCAACTGGCTTGGACCATACATTATCATTGCTAAATTTGAATCGGGAGCATACAAATTATCTACCTTAGATGGTAAAGAACTTAAAGAACCCATGAACATTTTGCATCTTAAACGTTACTATGCATAAATTTGGTCATTTCATCCTTGTATATATTTGTCTATAATATTTCAAAATCACTATCTTGTATTTATTTCAATTTATAAATTCAAAAACACCAAAAACATTCATAATCATCAAAATATTCAAAACTACTTGTTGTATTTATTTATGGCACTTTTTAATTCTTTCAAAAACAAAAAAATAATAATAAAAATAAAAAACACCAATATTCTTGACTCTTTCGAAACCAAAACAACATAAAGAAGAAAGAGAGAGTCAACATTCTCAAAAATTCTCAAAAAGTATTTATATATATCTTCTTACAAATGTTGCAGTTATATGTTTCAAATTATTTTGGATAAATTAGCATTTATTTGGAATCCCTCACTTTCACACTCACAAAAATAAATATCTTGATTTTATCTGGCATGATTACTAATCTCTCTTATATCAAAGTTCACAAAATTCAATTAAATAAAGTTTGAGCACGAGAGAATTGATCTTGTTATTTACTTAAACCAAGCACATCCTTTCACAATAAAATGATTATATTTGTAATGTCCATGCTATGCTACATAGTAGAAGTGGTTTCTTGAGCGAAAAGTTTCCCCTGCTATCCTATCATGCACATGGTCTAGAATCTTTGATAATTGACAAAAGGACAAGCTCACCCCTACCCAGAATAAAAATCCCTTGCTCTAAAACTAATCCGAGCAAGTATCCCTAGCATAGGAAGAAAAGCAAAGTTCAAGAAAAAGAGAAAAAGAAACAAGTTATTTCAAAATTATCTCAAATATCAAGCCAAAATACAAAAATACAAAAAAAAAGAGAGAAAAAGAAAAGAAAAAGCAAAGAAAAAGAAAGCAAAAGCAAAAGCAATAACATCCCTTTCCCTACCCTTTGAAAAGAAAAGAAGGGTTGATGAGCTTGAATCCCTGGAATTCTCAATTATTCGAAAGCGTGAGGTAAGCCCCATAACAGGTGGTTTGTGCGCAACTCCGCTTGGCCTTGGGTAACTCCTAGCGTGGTGATATGTCTGTCACATTAACGACCTTCTTTTGTATAGACCTATGTCTGCTTATGGATTAGCTAGCTCTTGATAATCCGACTTACATAGTAGTCTAGTATGGTTATATGCATCTACATCATGGTTAATGAACACTTATTTGGTTCATTCAAATCACTTGTATCATATTATCTTGCTCAAAACCGGTAAACGAACATAGCAATTGCACACACATTTTGTATTTGAGAGATTTTGTGTATCATTATGATAAATCAAGATTGGAAATGAATTCACATATGCACATGGGATTCCTTATAAATATAACTTTTGTCTTTAAGATACTTTGAAATATTTTTTTTTGCAAATTGTTTGAAATAAATTCATTTTCTTCTTTAAAGTACAGTTTTTTAGTATAAAAATAACTACATACATAATAGAAACAATCAAAATTTCTTTCAAAACATACATTCAAATCATATATATTATCGACTTTCGCGATGATGGTATAGTTATAAAACCAAAATTGGAATTTTATGCCTACCACAAGTCCTCATCTTCATATTTTATGTTCATTAAAAATCAACCGTGCAATAAAACTATCTCTTTTCTTCTTTGGATTTCACGATGATGGTATAACTCTATACCTACATATTCTATGCCTAGCGCAAACCATTGTACCAATTTTTATTCCCCATTTATTTGAAAATCATGAAAAACATATGACTTAAATCATTATGTTACACAATTATGCTTTACAAACAAACAAACACCTATTCTATTTCATGTCATTATGTCAACCTTCAATTTTGCAATGATGGTATAATTCCTGGGGAATTATCCAAAAATTTTATCACACTTAGGAATTTATGCCTAGCAAAAATCATTTTAACATTATTTCATGCATACTATTTTTATGAAACTCTGAAAACAAACCATCATCATCATCATTTGCACCATTGCACCAAAGTCTTAAGACAGTCTCTTAAGCACTCTTTTACTTTTTAACAATATTTCTATATGGGGATTATCTTGACGACCGAGTGAGCGGCGACTCCATGAAATGGTCTATACTAGCGACAATGTCCTTTGAAATTATTGTTAAAAGTCCCTTTTATTTTTATCAAATTATCACATCACAAACAACCAAATTGTTTACATCAGATTATTTCATTTAAAATATTACAGCATGACATCAAAATTATAATATTTCAAAATGGCATAATTAATGAATCATCAAATCAATCAATCAAAACATTAAAGCATCATACAAATACATAAGACAAGTCATATGATCAAAAATATCTCATCTATATATATCTCAATAGTATATGTACATCATATCAAAACCGAATTGGTATGCCACAATCTGTACCTCGGCATACTCAATCCTCTATCAAAAATAATAAATACTATATATCAATATGTGCAGTGCAATCTGTACTATCTAGCCTTGAGAACCCCTCGAGCTCTTAGCCTCATCTCCTCCCCTACCCTGAGGTGGACGAGGTGGCCCCATCGCAGTATGTGTGGTACTACGAGTCCTAGTTGTCGATCGAGATGAAGTCCTCGATGACCCAATCCTGATCGATTCAGTAATGCCGACTGGCAGCTGTACCCTCTGACCCTCTGGCACCATCTAGAAGTAGATACCCTGGTAGAACACGGTCTGAGCAATCGACCATGCCAGCTCCTGAGTGCTCGCTCCTCCACCCTGTGCTCTGAGGCATGCAATCTCATCTCTGAGCTATGTCACCTCAGCTTGGTGGCATGCAGCCTCATCCTGCAATGTCTGCACCTGTGCCTAGAGACATACTGTCTCTGCTCATAGATTCGTTGTCTCACTACTCTCCCTAGTGTCAACACCCTTGCCCTTATCGATCGATGGTGGCATCTCTCTTTGTGGAGAATGGGGTCTCTCCTCCCTCCTCTCCTGCTACCATGACATCTGTTGTGCCTATGGTCTCCTCTACTCTCTCCTGTTGTGACCCTGGGCCACCTTAATGGCTTCCTGGTGTCGCCTCCCCATCCGACGCACAACTGCATGAATCGGACCCTAAGCCCTTGTCATTCGAGGAGGGCGGATGCCTGTGTACCAGGCATCGTAGCCATTGGCTACCCTAGTGTCATCCCCATCCACTGGATAAATGGGGGCATCATCTACGTCCTGACTCCAGAAGCGTTGCATATCTGGATCCTCGCTAACTATAGTGTTATCCCGGATAGTCTAGGAAAACTCGTAGTCTTTTAGAGATGGAATCCCCTGCTGGAGACTGAACTGTCACAAAACTCGGTTGTACTGATGGAGCTCCACCTCTCCCCTCTCCATCCTCAGCCAACAGACTCGCCTGATGTGAGACAGCTCTTGTTCGTCCTTGGCCCACCCTAGATGGTCCCTCCAAGGCCTCCAGGTGATCTGGTTAGAGACAAGGTCATAAAGTAGTCTTCGAGACATTGGCAGATCTATCCGCCACTATGACCCTCTCCGGAGCCACCAGTAGAAATCTCGGGGCCTCTCCCCATAAACCCCTATCAAAGGAAGCCCTATCGGCCTTCGCACTACAATGTGCTCCCAGCACCAAACCTATAGTAGCGATGTCATAACTAGACATTGGTCGCCCTTGTACATGACCTCATGCAGGATCCTGTATAATTGGCATAGAACAAAGCTACCCCAAGAAAACCTGTAGCCATGGTCTCTCATGTCACAGACCACATCTGCTAGTACCCATGGTACCCTGCATCCGCTCTGGTGGCATAGCAGAAGTCCACCTACCACCCCAGCCAAAACCCGTGTGAGTCTCAATGCCCCAGGCATCTGACGCAGCGATTCGATGTTCACTCCGCCCTTCTCCAAGACGAAGCTCAGCTCGCCACATAGTCGCATCATCGCATGGCCCTGATTGGCCGTGGGAGTGATCAGTTGTCCTTGTATGGGGATCCTCAAAATCCTCCATACATCCTCTAGTGTGGGAGTCATATCCCATGTCGGTAACCGAAAATAGGAAGAACCCGGATACCACCTCTCTCGCTGGAGTCGTCAATAGCCCCATATCTGTAGAAACTTGTGGCATCTCTGCCACATGCTGCAAGCCGAACTATGTCAGCTGATCTCGCTCTGCCTAAGACAGGGCGGCCAAGTCATCCCTCAACCTACCATATTTCCATTCTCTGCTCTTTAGTAATCTTCTTTGCAACATAAAAACAACATAATAAAAATCATTAATAAAAACTCAGTAATTAATAATGCAAGTAAAATTAGTTCAATCTTATATAAATGATGATATCGTCCACTATTGGATGATATCGTCCCAAATTTGAGCAAAATCATCTCTGATTTTGCAAGCCGAAATCGTCCCTAATTTGACGAAATCGTCCCCCTTTCGCCGATTTCGCCCTTAGACGAAATCGACGAACTTGAGATGATTTCGTCGAAATCGGGACGATTTCGTCCCGACGACGTCGACGGCCCAAAAACGGTCGCGATGCTCAAAAATTGCTCAAAATTCATCTAAAAAGCATGTAAATTCCACTTAAAGCATTCTAAACTAAGTTTAGACTCTTACCCGTAGCCCGTGCTGGACCTCTGTTGATCTGTGCGCTGTCTCGACCATTTTTGTCTTAGAGCTCTAAAAACCAGAAAAATGACAGTAACAATGAATTAGGGTTTTACCCTATTTTTCTTAATTTTATTCAAAACACAATTAAAAACATTTTAAATTTTTTTGCTTTTCCATGTTTTTACCTCAAACGTTCGATTTGGGTAAAAACACGGAGGGGGCACCATAGTAAGCTGTCGTACGATTCGACCAAGAATCGTCGCCTAAAAAAGGGAATAATTTTTGCTTTCTCGTAGATCAAGAAGAACTCATCTTTAACGCATTTTCTTCATAAAATTTGCTAAAGAGGGGGCAAAATGTAGCACCCTAAAATTGGTGCAGTAAAACCTTAATAATTACAATTACTCTAGTAAATATTCAAATTCAAATTTCAACCTCCAAAACCACTCCCAAACCGCCGTTTAACCCGTTTCCTCCTTTCTCGTGCCATTTTTAGAGTTTGTTTTGTCCGTTTGACTATATCATCTCTGATAAGACGATATCGCCTCAAATCGGACGATTTCTTCTGGCGTAGGACGTCCAGACGATCTCGTCCCAAAATGATTTGTGCATAGTTGGACTCTGTTCCAACGACATCTCTAATCCGGGCAGAAGCGTGTCTGCGCCGTTAGAGACCTCCCCCGTTGGAGATCTCCCAAATTGGGATGATATCCAACCTCCCAACCTCTATCCTAAGCCTATTTAATCCTAGGCCCTCCCCTTAGCATCCCCCTGGCTGAAATTCCCTATAACTCGAATTCTACACACACTAGACCATCTTAAATCAATGTTTGCATTTGTATTTTTCCAAGTTTGTTTGTAGGAACTTCATTGTTTTTCAGCCGGAGCAAGCTCAATTCGTCTCAGACGATCTCGTACAATCTCGGACGATCTCGACCCAATTCGAGACTATTTCGACTGCAGTCCACATTGGGGGCAATCAGTGCCCAGAGTTTGCATTTTCTCCACTCTTTTCCGCTGTATTGTTCTGCATTTAGTTAATTCTATGGTTATTCTTTATTATCCTGCATCTTGGAGTTCACCCATGTAGCTTTAATGCATAATAAAAGCATAAATTGTCATTAGATCATTATAATGCATTCGTGTCTTAGTTTGATATTATCATTTTAATGTTCTTACTGCCATTTTACATCATTACCCTTGGTTATCATAGTTGCATTATCTGTATTTTGTATCTATTTCTCTGTTTGCAGGTCTCTGATGAATTCGTCTGACGAATTCATCAGATCTCAGACGATCCTGTCAGATAGGAGACGATCCTGTCAAATTTCAGACGATCTTGACTGCTTCAAAAATCAGAATCTCCATCAGACATCCGGATCAGGTATGGCTCTGTAATTTAGCTTTTTCTCTCTATTTTCTATCTAATTTTGTTCTCTGTATGCATTTAGTCTGCACTTTCATAATAGAACAACTTAGTTTCATTTGGCAAAATCTAGGACTTGGATGATTAAAGATAAAACTGGACACATCAAACACATTCCCAACCTAGGCATGGAAACTGCCATTCAAACGTTTCCTGGTGAACCCACCATCCGTCGAAAAATCACCATAATACACCTCCCCCGAGAGGCGGGACCTTCGCAAGGCCTCTCAGTCCGAGGTACCGCACCATCCTTTTCCCATCCTCCTTCCGGGCACGGATCCTATAGCCTGAAGGTAGGGATGCAAAAAATTTGGAGCGATACAATGCCTATGATTTTTTATTTGTGAATTTATATTGCTTGTTCACTGATTTGTGAAAATATATTGCTTAATTGTTGATTTACAATGATTATAGAAATATATAAATGGACTGTGTTTAGTCCAAGTAGGATAGTATGAGAAACACAAGGGACTATGTTTAGTCCAAGTAGGATAGTATGTCATGACCTGGTAGTACCCTTTCACATGACGAATTAGTGCATAATACCTAGTTTTGTACTATTTTATAAAGGAAAAAAAGAAATTTTGTGAGGAATTGGGAAGTCAAAATATACTTTTGGAAAATATTAACTGGTGGGTTATATTTAAAATAAAAAAATTATCTTTTAGAAGGTTTAGGTTAATTCAAATAATTAGGATTAACCTAATTAAATATAATTAGGTGTCCAAGTAGTATTGGACCAAAAAGAGCATCTTCCCCATTTGAATAAAATATTAATTTGTCAAATTGACCCCACTCCAAATGGAGGGAGGAGGATTGGCATCTTTGTTGGTGGTAATATTAAACTAATTTAATAAAGGCATTATACTAATTAAATAGTAGGCCTTTTAAATTTAGTTAAATGGGCAAATTAGTGGGGAAGATAAATTGGATAGGATTTTCTCCAAAATTAATAAAATAATAAGCCACCAAAATGCTTCACATGGGCTTGTCTTAGAAGGCATATTTTATAATATTTTTAAATTAGGCCACTATTTGGCTCATGAAATAGGAAGAAGAAAATCCTATAAAAGAGAGGCCTTGGTTAGCATGAAAAGGGGAATGAAGAGGAAGGAAAGCAAGCAAAGGAAAGAAATAAGATTCTTGGAACTTGTAGGAGTTCTAGGTCAGAGGTCTCTTATATACGCTTTGATTTGCATAAAATGTTTAAATAATACGCTTTATTTTCCCTTAATATTCATACTCGATGTAGGTGTTAGAATAAGAGTACATATGTTGCTTTTTTTCTTTGGGCATTATATTAAGACACGTCTAAGTGGTGGCATAAGATGTATACATATGTTGTAATCTTTGCAACTTTAGTATATTAAGATATGGAATATCGATTTCTCTCATCGGTGATTGGCTTATTAACAAGTTTGAATTACCCATTATGGAATTCAAGTCATAAGAATCGAAGGTTAGATTAACTATTATGCCTAATAGATTGATGTTATGCCTAATTGACTTAGAAATTTGACTTCCTTTAGATAATGATTTTTAATACCTTGGGTATTGGTTTGAAATGCATCAAATTGACTTCTAAAAGAGTTGATTTCAATTCTAGTATGACCATTAGTTAAATGTATTTATTATGATCGGGATACCACCATTGGGTATGTCACAGACCCTAAATAAACTCTATACCACCACTAATTTGAAACCACCACCACCACAACCACCATTTGGTGGTTACCACTTATAGCATGTGTAAGAAGCTTTATTATGTACTACAACTACAATATAGCACATATGGGATATATGGATATAATATCCATACATAAAAAAAATAGATGCCTATTCTAGTGAAATCCTTTCAGTGCAAAACCTTGTAGAGTTAGTTCGAGATTGTCTTCTTTCACCGACTCAGACTACTGATTTGTTGTAAAAATGAGTTTAAATGTGATAATTTTATCCCTGTAGTCAACTAAATTCAACCTCCAATAATTTCACCTTATTTGAATGCTTTATTTGTTAGCTTATTATGAGGATAAAATTTCTAAATTATCTATGTGTTTACCTCTATCATAATTTGTAGATGATTGTGATAGCTAGTTGTACCCTGTGTGTGAAATCAAAACCCTATACAATGTAGTAATACCCCTAGAAATTGTTTGAGGTGTGTATTATCTTCAATAAATATCCTTGGATAGCTTTAAACTTGGGTTTCCATCCTCGATCAATACCCCTTGAACCACCATTGTGGTCTGATCTCCACCTGGCAAGTTCAAACAGTGTTGGCCATTGTATATTACAAAATCCTTTGTCCCACATGTGTTGTAATATGGGATAAAGGTACTTTAAGAGTGTTTAAGCTCACAAAGGCTAATAGCCAAGCCTAAGCACTTGTCTAAGCCCATTCAATTTATTAACCTATCCTTTGACCACTCTAAAACCTGACACTTGTGTAATTTTGTTGTTTAGAATTATTTGGTCTTTGGCTTCGCCAGTGATGGTTGACTACCTGATTTATTTGGGATCATTATAATGCAAAATCATTTTAACTAAATGTGGGAATAGTCCCACATGCTCCTCGTAGGAGCATGCAAGGAATTCAAATTGGCAAAGCCTCCCATATTGAAGTGACCACATGGTAGTGGTCATGCTAGGTGTTGGTGACTAACGCATTAGAATTTAGGTGCTTCCAGAGTTTGATTAAATTTAATGATTGGATCTGATTTGCTATGTTACCATTGGAACTAATTTACTATCTAATCCTTGGATAACCTCACCATTAAGAATACTTGAGGAGGTCGAATAGTTGAACTTATGATTAAAGAACCTTATTCTTTTGGAGGAAGTTATATTTTTTATTTAAATCAAGATTTTGTTTAGAGATCAAAAGTATTAGTTTTTCCCTTGAAAATAATAAGGGATTAAGTGGAATCACTTCCCTTTGATTTGTGAAATATAACCTATGAAATTCTATGACCAACCTATTATTATTATTAGAGTTATGGTATCTTGTTATATTACTTAATAAGTTCACTGTAAAGTTTTGATTTGAATTTGATAAATTTAGGGTATTGGACTTAGTTGATTGAATTGATGAAATAATAGATGGAATTTTAGTAAGGGTATGGGACCTTAGTTGATTGAATGGATGGAATAATTGACTAGATGGAATTTGATTAATTAAGGGTATGGGACCTTAGTTGACTGAATGGATTGAATAGATAGAATTTGATTAATTAAGGGTATGGGACCTTAGTTGATTGAATGGGTGGAATAATTGAATAGATGGAATTTGATTAATTAAGGATATGGGACCTTAGTTGATTGGATGGTTAAAATAATAGATGGAATTTTATTAATTAAGGGTATGAGACCTTAGTTTATTAAATGGATGGAATAATTGAATAGATGTAATTTTATTGATTAAGGTCATGAGACCTTAATTAATTGAAAGAATGGATTTTATTAATTAATAGTATGGGATCTTATTTGATTGAATAGATGGAATTTGATTGATTAAGGGTATGGGACCTTAGTTAATTGAAGGAATGGATTTGATTTATTAAGGGTATGGAACCTTAGTAGATTAAGGAAAATACTTTGCATGATGGAAGCATAAACCTTTGATTGAATAAAGGAGTCATTAACTACATTGTAATTGATGAAATGATTCTCTTTTCTAATGATAAGAATAAGAGTGAAAATATGGGATACCTTCTGGTATTGATTGAATGCATTGAGTAGCTTTGTATAGTTGCAATTTGGCATTTAAATTATATATGCACTTGCTTGAAATCATTTAGTAGATGCATTTAGATGCATAAGTTATCTTGATCCCTTATTACCATAAAATGAGCAATGGAGAGACGAGAGGATCAAGAGAAACACTTGGAACCAAAATATTGACCTTGACATTGGTTGAGGTAATGAATTTATTTAATAAAAATTATATTTATAATTTGATGATATGATTTATTTATGCTTTGCTATTTAGTTTTTCTTCCTATTTAACGCTTATTTTCCTTTGCATGTCATTCCCTTTCTAAGTATCTCATGTATGTTTCATGACTTTTTGTTCTTGGTAAGATTGAGTAGATAGAGTTAAATTTGTCTTCTTCATAAACATGAAAGAAACATAAGAAAATGAAATTTTATGGTGAATCTAGAAAACAACCTAAGAGATTAAGATATCTTAGGGTGAACATAGGAAGACCTAAGGGAATTGAGACCCCCTTAGGGAGAATATTAACTAAGAAAACTAATTGATTACATCTAAGTTAAGATAGCTCATCGTGGAGATGATATGGATATCTTAACTCGTAATATGTGTAGCATACCTACATAGATGGACTTGTGTATGGTATGGTGATGGGCATATTATAGACAGTAAAATGTGGTAAATCCGATTAAGCATCCACAAAAAATGATCAAATTGACATAATATGGCCCCTTGGGCAGCCCTCATGAGGCTTACAGTGGTTCTAGCCACTTTGGAAGGGTTTTTGGAGGCTACCAATCCAATTTTGGGAGGTTTTGGCCCAAAATTCACCATCATCCCACCTTGGGATGGTGGTGATCCATCATACCAGGGTGGGACGGTGAGCAAGTTTGACCCAGAAAAAGTCAAATTTGGGCCAAATGGCACCTAGAAACTGCCATCTAGCACGCCATTTGGAGCATACGGGTTAAATGAAAATGAAGCCTTATGAAACACTTCATTATGGAGGCCCAAAATGGAGATTCTCTTCCCCATCTAGTGCATGCCTCCCGTTTGACAAGTGGCACCTCCTATCATGCATGCCCTTGCATGCCTTTTTGCACATGAGCCCATTTGGGTTATAAAATGGGTTCAATATCCACACAAAAACATATAGAGGAGTTCTAGGATATGCAATGGAGTGCTTTCAATATTTCCCCTCACATTATTGTACCTTTTACCCTCAGAATCTCCCTTTTGCCAAGGAGGTTACCGTGTGACTTCAAGAAGGTAATCCGAGCATAAATTTTTTATCTAGGTGAATTTCTTCACCAAATTCAATGACAACACACCTTATGTTGTTTAGTAACATATTATAGTAATTTTGTAACAAAAATGGCTAGATTTGGTGGGTATCCCCTCCTAGGGTGCCCCCCAAATAGTTGCAATCACCATCGCCCCTCGAGACGAGGGTAAATTCTTAATAAAATTCATTACTATTTTTAATTTTTAATTTTCTATATTTTCCCATTATGCTACAGTTCAAATTTCAAGTTATTTTGAGTTAAAATGAAAGAGTTATAGCATTTTAAAGTTTTTGTAGGCTCATAGGGCCCATTCGGGCACCCTAGTTTGATGTAGTGGATCCGAGACCCAATTTGAAAATATGATCATATGGGTTGTCTTAAAATGTTAATTTATGCATACTGAAAAACTTTCATGAGTTTTGGATATTTTTAGGTTTGGGATTTTCTTGTATTCTCTTTCGTAGGTTGCAGGTGAGCGGTGCAAAATCGAGGGGTCTATAGATGAAATTTCCAATATTTTTTTGGTGATATCATCCCAAAACCTCCTATTTAATATCTATAAAAAGTTTCAAGTCATTTGGACATGTTTTGATATCATTTTAATATATGTGCTATTTTGCCCCTATGGGGATTACATGTTTTCACCATACACCCTGGCTATTTGACCCTTTTTTGCTTTCTTGTGTGCAGGTTGCAGGTTATTATAAGGCATTGGGAAGGAATATCAGACATCAGAGGTTGAATATACAAGCAACAGTAGCATTTTCTCGCCCACCTCGATTGTGGGTATGCGAAGAAACATTGGATGTGCACCTTGATTCCGTGAAAGACTTGGTCTTTGGGCACCTCATATTGTAACAATCATATCAAATTTTGAGCCCTCAAGGGGAATTTTGTGTAACCTTGTATCTGATCCAACAAATTAATTAGAAGAGACTTGCTTTGATTCATTTCCTTTTGTTTGGTATTCTTTCCTTTTCACATGCATGCTTCCTTTTTGATGCTCATGAGTGATATGGGGTATATACGCATATTGTTTTACATAATTTGGTGCACCTTTTTTCCCTACTTTAGTGGTGATCATGGTGTGACCCTTGTCCCTTTTTATTTGGGTGAAAATTTGACTTCTTTCTTGCATTTTGCCCTTTTTGTGTTGCAGGTGCTCCCCTCCCTACCCTGGAATGGTGGCAGAGGATTTATCTGGCACACCCTAGGATGGTGGCTTCACCATACCACCATAGGATGGTTGTGGAGCTTCTACTCACCCCACCCTAGAGTGGTGGTGAAACAGAGAGATTTCTGCCCAAATTTTTAGAATTTGGAGAGCTCAAAATGGATAAGGTAAGTGCCTAAAACCTCTGATATTCTGCTGCATTTACAGAGACAAAAAAATTTGGTTTTTTTCATAGTAGTTTGTTTGCATAGAAAGGTTAAATGCCTCTTTTAAATTTTATTATCACATAAAGTAGCAAAAAGAAGGAGAAAAATAAAAAAGAACTTGTAGTAGCAATGCATCTGTTTGGTTTGATTGCTTGTGGCTTACCCATTGGGTAAGTTAGCATGTAGGATTTGCATTCATAAAGTCAATTTTTAGGTTCCTTATCTTATTCTTCTAAAATTAAAATGCACCTATTGCATGCATTTAGTGAATGGTCATTGATTGCTTCTTTGCTTAATTTCTTGGATAATAAAGAACCACACACACCACGATTCATGTAAACGCTGGTGAGGTGGACTTCATTACCATCCACTAGTAGAGTGCAAGTGATGATGGGTTTCATCTCCATCCACTTTGTTCAAATTCCATGAACCAGATCCATATTGCCAAGGTCGATTCTAATATCCATCATAGCCCATGGGTTATAGCACGCATCACCCTTTGAGGAGGTGTATCATATACTACGAGTAAACTGGGTGAGGAACTAGTATGACCTATGCTCCCTGGTCGTGTGTGGAACTCATAACCACACATTATAGGTGGGATAACACAACTTGGATTTCATAGTCGGGTTGTCGATTTGCGAGTATACATGTGAAATCCAATTGAACATGAGATTACAATCCAATAATATTTCAAACACGTGACACGAGGTCATTCTTTACAAATAACACATCTAAAACACACAAAATAGTTTAGGAATTTACACTTAAAACTTAAAAGAGATAATCATATGCCTTATTGAGTGTTTCTTTCTTGTATACTGTTACATTAAGAATTTATAAAGAAGATAATAACTTTGGGTACTAATAGAGGAGTGCAATGGTGCGCACCCACAACCAAGCCCAATCACAAGTGGAAGCTATGTAAAGTGGATGAGGAGACATGAATAATTTTGTATATATCCCTAGGGACTTGGTTATACCTCCCTGGCGAGCCCCCACTCCACCTAGCCCAAATATAGTAGGGCATGAGCCTCATCTCTGAAGGGATCCTCTCCAGGATACCCCTAGGGATGATGAGCATTACTTAGGAGATTGTTCCTGATATGTAGATATTTCATAGACCTTCCTTGGTGAAAGGCAACTGTGCACTGAGGTGCTAATAGACATAGTAGTGCCACGCATCCGCGTACCCATCAGGGCTGACATGCCTAAGTAGAGGTAGGATTATGACTTCACACACTGGTCGGAGCAAGTCGATATGACTCTACCTCTGCATCGCCTTGATAGGATACAACAACTCATGCAACCCAATGGGAATGACACTCGTTAGTCTAGGTGAGCCAACTCAGCCCTACCTTTCATCGTTCAAGAGGGAAGACATAAGGAGATCCCAAACTTTCCTTAGGAACAATATTCCATGCATGCTCGATGTGCCTCTGCGCTAGCTGAGTGTAATGAACACATGTTCCAGCCTGAGCCTCAAGTCAACGTGGTGAACCTTGAAAGAGGCAAGCACCCTATGGAGAACACAAAGTACCTTAGACAAGGTCGACCCCAGGGTGAGACTCCTAGGCCTCCTAGGCCTCGCATTATGGATCAAATTAGGCAAGCAGTTGCAAGATATAAAGAACACAAAGCTCACTTCAAGTAGCTTCTATGGGATAAAGAGCAACTAGATCACTTGCACCAGCTTGAGAAAGAAAGGATCAAACAGCAAACCAATGAGTTATTCCAAAAAAATTTGAGAGAGAGGGTCCCTACCCCTAAGACACATAGGCAAGAAGTCCATTTGAGGCAACCCATGATCATTCGAGAGAGGTCCCTGATATCTTATCAAATGTTGCTTCTACAACCTCCTAGGCCATATCGGGATATGCCTCGTAGGCCAAACATAGGGTGCCCACCACGGGTAGATACCCCCATTTTTAGACCATCTCGAGAGATGCCTTACGAGGCCTATACTAAGCATGAGCCAAAAGTAGAATATTTTGAGACACCTTACCGAGGTAGGGGTGACTTACCATCACCTCGCCCTAGGTTGGAGGAGCCTAGACCTCCACCATAAGATGTGAATAAAGATGAGGAGATCAAGTCCTTAGGTCCTTACAAAGCACTGTTAGAACACTTAGAATCAGTAGAGAACAAGACCTCTAGGTTAGGATCTCAAAAGCCACTATGCGTCAATTGCATAGTCAACCCGTCCACCCATAATTACCTATGCCTCCCTACCCAGAACAATTTAAATTGCCTTAGTTAGCTACCTTTAAGGGAGAAGAGGATGTGCAAGAACATGTCACTAGGTTCTTAGTCTAATGCTTTGGCATTCATGATGATGATGCTTTGCTTTTGAGGACATTTGTGACTACCCTCACTAGACCTACCTCTTAGTGGTTTTACCAACTCCCTAAGCATAGCATCCATAGTTTGGACCAACTTGCAGATGCATTCCTAGAATGCTTTGCCTTCAATACCAAGAGGAAGGCAATGTTGGCCGATGTAGCTGGGTTAAAACAATATGGTGATGAGTCAATAACAAATTATGGCAATAGATGGTGAAACTTACTCATCAAGCTACCTTATCTTCTCCCCATGTCGGAGTTGACTCAGATGTTCTCCAAAATTTGCTTAAATCCAATCTCTTTGTTGCTACAGTTGCAACAATACCCCACTCTTGAATATGCCTTAGCATAGGCTAGGATCATCGAAGAAATCAAGATTCAATAGGGTGAGATTGTGAAGCCTCGCAAGGAGTGGAGCAAGAACACTAAGAACACCCCAGTGCAACCTAAGTCAATAGTAGTAAATTAGGTTGCCATTAGTGTCCCGGGGCCAGCGCTAGCCATGCCACCTCAAAAGCCTAATTATTAGGCCACCCCTGGGAACTATGCCAAGGATAACCAGAATGGTCAAGGGAAAAATCAATAGCGTCGCCCCAAGCGACAGTTCACACCCATTGCAGAGTCTATGGATTCAGTGTTTGATCACCTCTTGGTGGCTAATGCAATCCATCTACCTGAAAATCGACCTATCAACCCTAATGCACCTAATCCCAAAGGATACAGAGAAGACCTATATTGCAAATTTCATAGGCAAAATAGGCATGATGTGTAAATGTGCTATAAATTCAAACACTTGGTGCAAGACCTAATTGATAGGAATTCCCTCCAGGTAGATAACCCTATCGCACCAAAAAGCCAATATATGGGGGTCTTTAAGGACCCCTTGCCTACCCACATGGAGTAGGCTAAACCAGTACCCCAAGTGAACGAGGTTCACCATACCCCTCCTAAGCAAGGATATATTGGAATGGTCAGTATTGTAACAAGAAATAGGTGGTATCCAAGTCCAACCGCACCACCTATATCTTAGAGTGATGTCCCTTCAACATCGTAGCCTATACCACCTCCTAGACCAAGCCTCTCACCTAGGCCTGTAGTCACCATTAAGAGCAAGCTCGCTCAGAGCTTAAGAACAACATATGCCTGAATCTCCATATATGAGCTCATACAACAATCACAATCTCATAGAGAAGCCTTGATGGAGATCTTTAAGGCAATTGAGCTTTAGTCCTAGGAGTCTAACTCCTTCAATAACTTTGTGGGGCATGTGAAGCAATGCATGAAATCGGTAATTAATTTTTGATAAGATGAACTTAAATTGGTTCCACATAATATGGTGGATCCCCCTTTACACATTGTCGCACGTGTGAATGGAACACCATACAAAAGAGTCTTGATAGATACTGGGTCTTTGAGAAACATCATAACTACAATAGCTCTAAAGCACCTAAAGCTTCTAGCATCTCATATTGTCACATCTACCTACACCCTTCGAGCATTCAATGATGTCATATGCTCAATGGTTGGTACAATCATCTTACCTATTCAAGTAGGAGAAAAGATCATCTCAACGATGTACCACATCCTTGAGGGTGAGATGGTGTACAACATTTTGTTAGGAAGACCAATGATCAGGGACATGAAGTGTGTCCCTTCCATCACTCACCAATGCCTCAAGTACACTCATGATGGGCAATTTCATGTCATCCCCATGGACCTAGAGCCCTTCAAGTACTGCAACATGGTGCAACAGTTACCCGAGTCAACCTTGCCATCGATACATCTATATTTTCAACCGAATAAATATAGCTAAGGTTTGACCCCACCGCTATAGCATACCATGACCTCCTCATCGTTGGCCCCACCCTAGATGCCTAATACACCAGTGGATCCTTTGCCTAGGAACCCAGAGAAGCTGCCCATTGAGGAGGACCAACCGATCATATCCACTATATCTACAGAAGAGATACTTAGCCCATATGATGAAGAGACACCACACGAGGCAAAAAATGAGCCAGATCAAGTCTCACTCTCATCTCTCTTCTATGCAAGACATGGGTAGACACCGTATTCCCATAGGCACTATCGTGCCTCTTGGTATTCCTCCTAATAAAATGAATTTTATCTATGGGGACCTTGACTATGGCATCAAACCTTACCAACAGTAGGAGGAAGATGAGGAACATTTTGGAGAGGATATTAACTACTTGTCTAACCCTAAATTCACCTTAAAGTACCTTGACCTATGCAACTGGTATGGTTATTGGTTAGGCCTATATGAGCAGGGCACCAGAATCCCTTATCAACCACAATATCAAATGCCCTATGACAATTCAGGAGTGGGATGCAACAATCCCTTACCTCTAGATGTCCTCTTAGATAGCCTAAATCACTTGAATATATGCTATGATGGTGGGTTGGCCCAAGAACCTTATGCCAATCCTAACACATTATACTCCCTAAGGGATTAATTTCCATGGCTAGATGGGAACCCCATGATCCCCAGTGAAATTCCACCACATTTTGAGAGAGGGGATGGTTCACAGAGTTGTCCCCATGTCTATGATGAGTCAGATAAATACACCTCATATGAGTGGACCTCATAGGATGAGGGGTTATGAGGTGGTGCCATATGACCCTTTTGAGTCAGACAGTGATCATTCACAAATTGTTCCCATTAATGACCAATAGGAAGGCCTCATACATTTGTTCCCTTTCCCTGATCCTATTTGGTAGTAGCTCCTTCCTCCTGAAGATTCAGTTTGCTCATAGGAAGATAGATCTCTTGGGTGAGGAACAATTAATTTACTTGAGTAGTTGGGTCCTCGAGATCCTGAGGCACTGTGAGATGAGAATGAAGGAATACTCATCCACAATGATGATTATGAGGAATTAGCATATATGGGACCACACCTACCTGATCACCCAATCCCAGGGGGCAATAACGAGGTTCCCATATATGACAATGACTATGAGGATGAAATAGAGAGGGCATACCTAGGTCCTCATTATTTGTATCATCATCATGAGCCCATTGACATAGATGAAGTCTATCATCAGTTACATGTTGGCCCACGCTTGAGGGTAAGGTCTATCAATCTAGTCCAAATTCATCATGAGGTCTTCCCTGACCCGCCCACACACATGGAGCTCCTTGATCCTAATGATCCTATCCTACAGTCTATTCATAGATAGGATATAGAGATCCTCATTCCCCTAGAGCCACATATAGGGGTGAGAGATGACACCAATACA
Organism: Wollemia nobilis; assembly: GCA_028583015.1. NCBI lineage: Eukaryota > Viridiplantae > Streptophyta > Pinopsida > Araucariales > Araucariaceae > Wollemia > Wollemia nobilis. The sequence continues at coordinate 1,143,154 of JAQPPZ010005005.1, forward strand.
CAATCACATGCACGTGGTCTTGGAGAGTAGACACATTTTTTCAATATGATCTCCATTTATTTGACCACACCACTTCACAACCCAACTGATCCTTCCAATCCATGCCATCTAGATCTAGATGCTATTGATTGGGATCACTTTGATTCACCCCCATCACCCTCTAAGTATTGTGCATGTGGTGGATTGTTTCACATTTCTTCTAGCCCAACTCATGATGTATTCCATGCCATGTTAACCCAAAACAATGAATTTCACAAGGAATAGGCCACATACTATCTCAGTCGCACCCTGGTGAGCTATGAGATTAAGTATGCATATGTTGAAAAGTTGTCTAGAGGTGGTTTTTGCTGCCAAGAAGCTATGAAACTATATGCTCAGCCACACTACGTATGTTGTATCTAAAGAGAATCCATTATGATACATTATGAGTCATACTTATCATAGTAGTCACACAACAAAATGGATCATGTTGTTGATAGAACTCGACCTGGAATTCATAAGACAAAATTCAATCAAAGGATAGGTCATTGTTGATCAACTTGCAAAGGCTCCTCTCCAGGAGGATCGACTAGCCTCTTAGCATGGAGCTTCCCGATGATGGAGTCTTCCAAATATCAAAATCACCTGATTCTGATGAGCCTGAGTCACAGGCGGATATGACTCTCTTCTTTGATGGCTCCAAATGTGAGCAAGGGGGTGGCATGGGAATCATGTTTTTCACACCGTATGGGGCTCCCATACCCCTATCATTTAAAATCAATTTCCCTTGCACCAACAATAATGTCAAGTATGAAGCCTTACTCATAGGGCTTAAAATGGCTATTGCCATGAAAATCACCAAGCTCAATATTTTTGATGACTCCTTGCTCATTGTCAACCAGGTCAAGGGAATATTCCAATGCAAGTTCCCAGTTTTGCAAGCCTGCAAAGCCCTTGTGGACAAATCCCTAGAAAATTTTGAATGGTATGACATCAAGGCACTCCCTCGTTCATCTAATAATTTTTTGGATACAATGGCCTATTTAGGATCCTTGATTCCACAAGACCCCATAGGGGATATGACAACCATTCAAGTCAAGATGCTATCACAATCAGCGGTTGAGCGTGAGAGCACTCAAGCCATGCCAAAAGTCCACTTGATTCAAATAGAACCTCATCAAGAGATATTCTCACACATTCATGAGCACTTGAATCGTGCCACTTGGGGGACTCTATTCCCCCAAACCCCTTTTGATAGTAGCACAATTCTATTCTTACAAGTTATATCCCAATCTACATTTTCTTGGGATGAACTTCATGAGGGACAAGCAATTCATGTAATTGAGGCTTCTACATAGCAGGACTGGTCCACACCAATCAGAGAGTACCTAAAGCTTGGTAACCTCCCTCCTAGATTATTGCACACTACCAAAAGGACATTTAAATGGAAGGCAACAAATTTTGTCTTGTTAGGAGACATCCTATACCGTCGGAGCTACGAAGGAATCCTCCTTCATTGCTTAGAGTATCAAGAATCGACTTGGGCAATGGCCCAAGCACACGACGGTACTTGTGGTGGCCATTTTAGTGGCATGGCCATCGCAAAGCGCATTCTCCACATGGGCTATTATTGGCAAACTTTAGAGCGATATTTTTGCGCATATGTGAGGAAGTGCATGAAATGTCAACACCATGCTAACTTGACACATGTACCTTCCTAGGCCTTACAACCGATCCAATCGGCTTGGCCATTTTTGCAATGGGGGTTGGATTTAATCATGAAAATCTCCCTTGCATCCTCAATCCATCACACATTTATCATTACGGCTATCGAGTATTTTACAAAGTGGGTGGAAGCAATTCCCCTTACCACTACGATAGGACCCCGCATAGCGGAGTTCATATTGCATAATATCATTTGTCTTTTTGGTATTCCATCCAAGATCATTTCAGATAATGGGACATCATTCAAGAATAAATATGTGTATGCTTTGACAGAAAAGTATAACATCCAGCACAAATTTTTGACACCTTATTATCCACAAGAAAATGGGCAAGCAGAAGCATCAAATAAGACATTAATTGCCATATTGAAGAAAATAGTAAAAGAGAATCATACCGATTGGCATACGCAAATGTTGCTTGCCCTTTGGGCTTACCGCACTAGCATTTAGATGCCCATTGGGGCAACTCCATTTTCACTAGTGTATGGTGCTGAGGCAGTCATGCCTCTAGAGTTAGAAATCCCATCATTGGGCATATCCATGCAGGAGTTTATTGATGATGATACTACATGAAAAGCTCACCTAGATCAACTTACATTGTTGGATGAGCATTGCATTAATGCGCTTGAGCATCTAGGTGTGTATCAAGAGTGGCTCAAAAGAGCCTACAATATGAAAGTCCATCTCAGAGACTTTCAGGTTGGTGATCTCGTCCTGAAAGAGAACCAACAGAATTCTAGCTTGCCACCCCACCTACGAGACAAATTTGTGGTAAACTGGTTAGGTCCCTTTGTCATCACTAGTCAAATAGGGCCTGGAACTTATCACCTAGCTTCACTTGAAGGTGTCGAGGATCCTGAACCCTTGAACATCCTTCACTTGCGGCCATTTCATGCTTAGAGAGCACCCAAAAGGCTCCTAGCGGGTTCTCACCATCTAGGTCAAGTAAAAATGCTCCTAGACTATCTACGATCATCTAGGTCAACCCTAAAATCCCCAAAGGCATCCCTAAGCCCTTTGGTCATAGCCAAATGCCCCTAGGTAGTCATAGACACTTTTTAAGTGCCGTCGCACATCTAGGTCACCCAAAAGGCTCCTAGCGGGTTCTCACCATCTAGGTCAAGTAAAAATGCTCCTAGACTATCTACGATCATCTAGGTCAACCCTAAAAGCCCCAAAGGCATCCATAAGCCCTTTGGTCATAGCCAAATTCCCCTAGGCAGTCGTAGACACTTTTTAAGTGTCGTCGCATGTCTAGGTCACCCAAAAGGCTCCTAGCGGGTTCTCACTATCTAGGTCAAGTAAAAATGCTCCTAGACTATCTACGATCATCTAGGTCAACCCTAAAAGCCCCAAAGGCATCCCTAAGCCCTTTGGTCATAGCCAAATACCCCTAGGTAGTCGTAGACACTTTTTAAGTGCCACCACACATCTAGGTCACCCAAAAGGCTCCTAGTAGGTTCTCACCATCTAGGTCAAGTAAAAATGCTCCTAGACTATCTACGATCATCTAGGTCAACCCTAAAAGCCCCAAAGGCATCCCTAAGCCCTTTGGTCATAGCCAAATACCCCTAGGCAGTCATAGACACTTTTTAAGTGTCATCATACATCTAGGTCACCCAAAAGGCTCCTAGCGGGTTCTCACCATCTAGGTCAAGTAAAAATGCTCCTAGACTATCTATGATCATCTAGGTCAACCCTAAAAGCCCCAAAGGCATCCCTAAGCCCTTTGGTCATAGCCAAATGCCCCTAGGTAATCGTAGACACTTTTTAAGTGTCGCTGCACGTCTAGGTCACCCAAAAGGCTCCTAGCGGGTTCTCACCATCTAGGTCAAGTAAAAATGCTCCTAGACTATCTATGATCATCTAGGTCAACCCTAAAAGCCCCAAAGGCATCCATAAGCCCTTTGGTCATAGCCAAATGCCCCTAGGTAGTCGTAGACACTTTTTAAGTGTCGTCGCATGTCTAGGTCACCCAAAAGGCTCCTAGCGGGTTCTCACCATCTAGGTCAAGTAAAAATGCTCCTGGACTATCTACGATCATCTAGGTCAAACCTAAAAGCCCCAAAGGCATCCATAAGCCCTTTGGTCCCCCCAAATTCCCCAATGGCCCCCAAATAATCCTGTTGGTCACATGTGTATACATATCAATCAAAAATTCAAAAAAATCATCAAAACATCAAAATACAAAAACATTGCATCGCATTGCACTTTCATACATACATATCCATCAAAATTTCAAAAATTCAAAAATATTGCATCACACCACATAGCATTTTATCGTCACTTGCATTTAGGCATATTCATCATTAGCACTTTACATTTTAGAGTTGCTCATACATGTCTAGCACCATGATGGTACATTACTTACCGCTCAAAATCAATGTCATGAAAGTACTCATAGTTCAAATACCACAATTATCATTTTCACCCACATTTTTCACATTTTCATAGTCGTGTCTATTCCCTTCACTTAGCCATTTGTTTTAGAATGTCAATAGGGTTTTAGGTCACTCAACCATATCTAGTCTCTACTCAGATTTTGTAGAAGGCTAGCTTGATTTTTAGGAGGTAGAGTCTTGCATTGATTATGCCTTGTGTACATCATATCCCAAACACAATTAATCATTAACAATCCAAGTTTTGCACAAAGACAGATGAAATCCATGAAGTGGTCTAGGTTACCTTAAGCGAAAAGGTCATCCTGCTCATCCCCCTATGCGAATGGTTCAAGAATGCTGAGAGTTGGCAAAAGGACAAGTTCTCCCCTACCCAATTCCCCCCACAACAATAAGTGGTTTTCCCCCATTTTTCCATCAAAATCCCCATTTTCACATGTTTGCAATAGTCTAAATTTGCAAACCCCCACAAAAAAAAAATTCAAAATACAAAAATACAAAAATCAAAAAGTGCACACGTCAAAAAGCACAAGAAACAGTGATCCCCATCACTCAAAATTCAAATCCCTTGCTCAAGAGAAAAAGAAAAAACTCAAAATAAATAATGATTATTATCACTAAAAAGAGAAAAATAAATAGTGATTCTTATCACTTCATATGAGAGCAAGTATCCCAATAAAATTCAAGAAAGTAGGGAGTCGAACTTGAATCCCTGGAACTCTCAGCATTTGGAAAACCATCAGGTGATCCTCATTACGGGTTTGGTGGATAGCCTATCCGTCAATGGCGGTAGCCTCCCGCATGATGATATGTCTGCCATATTAGCTTTTGGGTGTATGTGTAGACCAATGTTTGCATGTGGATGAGCTAGCTTTGGTAACCTAGATTGCCTAGTGGTCTAGTCATACTTAGTACAAAACCTACGATGGTGGCATTCATTTGGTGATCCTCAGTATAGGTTTGGTTGAGAGCCTACTTGGCACTGGCGGTATCCTTATGCATCTCACAAGAATGAACTCACTTGCACACATAGGGATATGAAGTACCTTGGTCATCCTAGCAGATTCATACCTTGTCAAAAAGTCCTGCATGGTTAGTATACAACTTTTGATGAGTTGACTAGAGTGTTTGAGTCTCATGAAAACCTAATGGGCATTTCCTAAATAACATGTCATTCATATCACTTCACCACATTCATTTCAATTACATTATTCACAAAATCCATTATATAAGTCTCATGACAACATTACATATGAGTTGGTGCAAAATACATCATCTATGGTGCTAGCATAATACAACATGTAGTCTACACATTGCATCCTCTAGATCAATAAATCATCCATCTCACTATACATCCATGCATGTACAAAATAAAATCAAATCAAAATCACAAAATATGCATACATAGGCATTCATCATCATTACATAAATCAAATTGCATACATTTGCATACATTTCATAAAACAATAAACACATGATGATAAACCACATAAAAAGCTCATATATATATATATATTGTGTGTGTGTGTGTGTGTGTGTGTATGTATGGGATAAAAAGATACATCATGTTGCCCATCGGCTACAATAAAGTGAGTCCTCAGACTTCACACTGCTAAAGCATCCAAAACAAAAACACAAAAAGAGTCATGCGAGCCACTACCATGGTCATGCAGGACCGATACTACGACTCGCACTCCCACCTGTAGTAGGAGTCCTCTGTGAACTCCCATACCTGCTACCACCTACCCTGTTAGCTCTCCACCTAGACCCTGGTGCCTCCAGCCTAGAGGAAGACTGCCCTATCCTACTGTGGTGACTCTGGTATGACCCACTGGCACCTGCATCATCCCGTAGATGCCCACCAAGGTGCACTACCTCAGTCTCTAGCTCATCCGCATAAGCCTACCCCCATCGGCATCATGCCTAGTAAGTCTCCACCATAGAATGGAGTCATGTCACCTCTGCCTATAGCCTAGTCACCTCCCCACTATTGGAATCCTCTCGTGTAGGGCTTCGAGATCATAACTGTGCCCGAAGAGATGCTATCTTGGCCTGAGCCACCTATACCTCGACTCAATGTGCTGCTAGCTCTACCTGTACATCATGCACCTATGTCCATAGGAGATCTCTCTCCTACCTCACCCTGAGTAGCTCATCTCATAGCTCTACCTCTGTATCCCTTGATGCCATCGATGGTGCCTGCACCTCCTCATCCCCAACATCATCATCCCCCAAGTCACCTCGATCTCCTAAGTCCAAGAGATCCACATGCTCCCCTACCCTATGTCCCTGCCAATCACCTACCTCACCCTGGTCCTCACTAGAAACATCCTGAGGTGCCTCCCTAGATGCACCCCTCCTCAGTGGCCCCTCTCCACGCCCTTGGCCTATCACCCACCAAGCGTCATACTCTGTTGTAGTCTCGACATCATCCACATCTGGAATGTCTACCACAGGATCTGTATCCCATGCCACTACCTCTACCATCGGCCATGCCAATGTCCTCTCATCCCCATGATATCGATAAGGCACTGGCTCACTAGGCACCCCCTGGCGTAGCCCAAACTATCGCATCACCCAAGAAAAATGGAAGTACTCCCACTCCATGCCATGTCGTCCAACTAACCATCTGCCTCACCGCACCCTATGGAGCTGTACAATAGCATCTGCCCACTCTAGACAATCTTTGTATGGCCTCTAGAATACCTGACCTACCCGAAGTTAGGAAAATAGATCTACATAGTAGGCCACCTCACCTACGAATCATCAACTCTATCCCCTCTCCTGAGCCCTCTGCCATAGGATACCATATCCTATCTCCCTATCTGCTAGCTATGCCCGAGTCATCCAGGGTAGCCCCTGTGGTCACCCCATAGCTATGTGCTACCATCCCTAGCACTACAACAAAAAGCTACACCCAACACCCTTTCATCGATGGTAGTGGATCTCGTACAACTCATCGTAGAGTTGTGCCAATAGTGTAGTACCCCATGCCATCACCAATGGCTCCGCCATAGTAGACCTCACCAATGCAAACACTATCTCCACTAGGTTCCATGGGAACCTCACTCTAGAAGAATCCAGTAGTAGCATATTGGATATGAGCATCATGAGTAGTGTATGCCTCACCCCCAATACCTTCACCTCATGCTAGAATCCTACTAACATACCACCCTTCAAGTAGTCCAACTCTGTCATCTCTAGATCATAACTGAAGTACCTCTCGAGCATTGCCTATCTTTGGTCTCGTGGTGTCATGCGGATCGATCACCCTTCTATAAGAATCCAAATAATTTGATAGATGTCCTCCAGCATCACCATCATCTCCCTAGTGGGTAGGTGGAAGGTATTGGTGCACGGATCCCATAGATCAATCAGGGTAGTCAGATATGCATGGTCTCCTATAACAACCTCTAACCGGGTCACCTGCTTGAGGCCGATGGCATCCAGCCACTCCTAGTCCTCTATGGTCAAGGCATCCCTCATGGAATCAAATAGAGTAGGTACTCGATACCGACTCCTCACCACCTGACAGGGATAAGCAACTCAATAATACACCACCAAAATGGCCTCGCATGGCCCCAAAAACATTCAAAAGAAAAGACTCAAAATGGCCCCTCTTTGAGGTCGGTTTGTGGCCATTCCTCCCAGGAATGGCCCCCAACCCTATGGCCAACCCATCAAGGGATGGCCTATGACCAGCCCACACTAGCCATCCCACCTAGGGATGACTCCAAAAAATTAGGCTCAAAAAGGCCTTTCAGGCCATCAAAAATAGCAAAAATAATGCAAAATTGGACCTATAAAATGCAATCTAATTGCACAAAAACATGGGTAAAACACAAAATTTGGTACATATCTCATAAATTAGGTTTAATTACCTACAATTTAGTGTGATATGCTTCCAAGTCAAAAACATACCATAAAAGCAAGAAAATCAACTCCTAACACTAGGAAAATGCAATAAGAGAGACTTGGCATACCTGTCTCGCACCGGCTCCTCCACTGGCTGAGTCCGCCCACTGACTCATGGTGACTGTGGGATGAATTTTATAGCACTCCACTTCTTAGAATCACTCTCCTACTCCTCACCTCTCAAACTACCAAAGAAAGCATGCACAAATGAGCCTAACCTTCATATTTTGGGTTTATATAAAGATGCAGGGGTCACCACCATCCCAGGGTGGGATGAGCGCACATTTGGCTGACTGTGCCACCTTGGGATGGTGGTAGAACATGCCCTCATCCCACCCTGGGATGGTGGTAGCAAAAATAGGCCAAAACAGCCCAAAATGACCCAAAATAGGTCCAAAATTGCACCAAAACAGCTCAAATTGGGTCCAAATTTCACATAGATCAAAATGCAACCATGAGGATCCTAGGAGGGATGGAAAAGTTGTTAATTCATGCCCTAATAAGGCCATTGTGTCTGGACCACCCCTGAACATGCAGTTTTCAGCTCCTTTCCTCCAGGAAAACTCAACAAAGTCACCAAAATCCTCTCCAAATTGCCCTATTTTTCAAGGGACAAAATTGAAGGTAAGCATAACACAAGTCAATTGGGTCAAGTGACTCATCGCTTTTCTCACTGGTCATTCCCTCATTGACTCATCACTTGAGGGGGTAGTCATACTCAGTCCAAATCAGCAAGCACACACTCAATTATGCGAATGGCGTTCGTTCAACGAATCTTCGATAAAGACAATCACGCTCCTGCTTGGGGCAGAAAACAAGCACACAATATCACATTATAACGCTTGACATTACTGGCATCATGAATACATGGGCCTTAGCATTTCATGATGGACAATGTTCAAGCATAAGCACGCTCATTTAATGAGTCAAAAGCAAGGATTCAAGAACACACGCCCTTTTCATGATTGGGGCATCTAAAGTTGGTTAGGTTATCGAGTAACCTTAATCATTCAACATTTTGGTCATCTATTTTTGCTCAGCGCTATGCTGCACACAATGCATCTCAAAAAGGGGCATCTGTAGACACTAAAATATGGTAAATCCGATTAAGCACCCACAAAAAAGGATCAAATTGACATCATATGGCCCCTTGGGCAGCCCTCAGGAGGCTCACAGTGGTTCTAGCCACTTCGAAAGGTTTTTGGAGGCTACCGGCCCAATTTTGGGAGGTTTTGGCCCAAAATTCACCACCATCCCACCCTGGGATGGTGGTAGATTCCCATCATCCCACCCTGGGATGGTGGTGAGCCATCGTCCCAGGGTGGGACGGTGAGCAAGTTTGACCCAAAAAAAGTCAAATCTGGGCCAAATGGCACCCAAAAACTGCCATCTAGCACGCCATTTGGAGCATGCGGGTCAGAGGGCACTGAATCCTTATGACATGCTTCATAATGGAGGCCCAAAATGGAGATTCTCTTCCCCATCCAGTGCATGCCTCCCGTTTGACAAGTGGCACCTCCTGCCATGCATGCCCTTGCATGCCTTTTTGCACATGAGCCCCTTTGGGCTATAAAATGGGTTCAATATCCACACAAAAACATATAGAGGAGTTCTAGGATATGCAACGGAGTTCTTCTGAGATTTCCCCTCACCTTATTGCACCTTTTTGCCCTCGAAATCTCCCTTTTGCCAAGGAGGTTATCGGGTGACTTCAAGAAGGTAATCCGAGCATAACTTTTCCATCTGGGTGAATTTCTTCACCAAATTCGATGAAAACACACCTTAGGTTTTTTAGGAACATATTCTAGTGATTTTGTAACAAAAAGTGGCTGTATTTGGTGGGTATCCCCTCCTAGGGTGCCCCCCAAATAGTTGCAATCACCATCGCCCCCCGGGATGAGGGTAAATTATTAAACAATTTCATTAATTTTTTTAATTTTTAATTTTCTATATTGTCCCATGATGCTACAGTTCAAATTTCAAGTTATTTGGAGTTAAAATGAAAGAGTTATAGCATTTTTAAGTTTTTGCAGGCTCGTAGGGCCCATCCGGGCACCCTAGTTTGATGCAGGTGGATCCGAGCTCCAATTTGAAAATATAATCATATGGGTTGTCTTAAAATGTCAATTTATGCATACTGACAAAATTTCATGAGTTTTGGATATGTTTAGGTTCGGGATTTGCTTGTCTTCTCTTTCGTAGGTTGTAGGCGAGCGATGCAAAATCGAGGGGTCTATAGATGCAATTTCCGATATATTTTTGGTGATATCCTCCCAAAACCTCCTCTTTAACATCTCTACAAATTTTCAAGTCATTTGGACATGTTTTGATATAGTTTTAATATATGCGCTATTTTGCCCCTGTGGGGATTGCATGTTTTCACCATACACCCTTGCTATTTGACCCATTTTTGCTTCCTTGTGTGCAGGTGCAGGTTCTTAGAAGGCATTGGGAAGGAATATCAGACATCATATATTGAATATACAAGCAGCGGTGACATTGGCTCGCCCACCTCGATTGTGGGTACACGGAGAAACATTGGATGTGCACCTTGATTCCGTGAAAGACTTGGTCTTTGGGCACCCCATATTGTAAAAATTGTATCACATTTTGAGCCCTCAAGGGGACTTCTATGTAACCTTGGATCTGATCCAACAAATTAATGAGAAGAGACTTGCTTTGATTCATTTCCTTTTGTTTGGTATTCTTTCCTTTTCACATGCATGCTTCCTTTTTGATGCTCATGAGCGAGATGGGGTAGATACGCATATTGTTTTACATAATTTGGTGCACCATTTTTCCCTACTTCATGTATATTTGTTAGAATATTATAATGTGCACTATACCTTCTTTTATCTTATGCATAACACTTGTCTTATGCATGACACTTGGAGTGAAGGTTATGACACTTGTCAAATCTCACATAGGCTTGATGCCTATATATTGTAACTTATTTCATCAATACATTGTGACTTCAGTTGGTCCCAAAATATGGTATCATAGTGGTGAGATCCGCCTCTAGGGACCCTTAGGGTTTGAACTTTTTTTTTTAGGATTGAAGCTTTGTTGTGTGGATTCATGGAGTATGCTCTCTATTGCAAAATAGATCAGAAACCAGAAGCTTTGTCATCCTGATCATTATGAGAGCATGTGGTTGAAAAGTCCGTGTTGCTTAAAAAATTTTGAGATTTTTTAGTGAGAGTGTATTGCTGAAATTGTTTTTTGAGTTCGTAAGTGTTTTGGGCCAGATTTCTATGATTCCAGTGAGCGGATCCACCTACGGACTGAGTGTGTTGTTTTTGCACTACTATCGGACCTAGAAACAACCATTTTGTAATGGGTGCAATAAACCCAGATCTAGCACCTACTTTCGATCAAATATTCTCTTGAGGACTCTGCTTCAAGTTCACAAGAGTAGCAAAGTCTAGAATGTGAATGAGACACACATTATTTTTTCTCCCCTATGCATCCCTCCCCTATGCATGGATTTTTTGTGCTAGAACTTGCCATGGTTACTTATGGAGGTAACTATTATGGGAATATTGATTTTTTTTTGTAGTGGGTGATCTTTTGTTGTAAACAATTGAACTAGGATGTTCCCTCTGAAGTGTACTTATTGCCTATTAGAATGCAAGGATCTTGTTTTGAAGCTTGAAGTTGTCACACCCACCATCTACATCATTGTGTTGGCTGTCTGATTAATATGGCTACCATTTTTTTCGAGAAAAGATTCAAATTCTAGAGTGCTAACCACTACACCATGAAACCAAGTTCATCCACAAGGAGAAAATAACCTATTCAACTTTGATAGAACTACTAGCCATCTATTCAAGTTACTGGAAGTCTCAGGACATATTTTTTTTGTGAAATTTGTTACCTCTAGATCAGTGCCAAGTACCCATTGATGAGTGTACGATATTTTATATTTTTCCAAGATCTAGTGGGATCTGCAACCAGTTAAGCTACTACATCAAGAATTTGTATCACAATTTTGATAGTGTGCTTTGACCATGCTATGTTCATCTTGAAATGGATGGAAGATCAAATCTTGAACCAACAAAGGTAAATAGACATCACAACGTCGTAGATAACACACATCAGTAACATTAGGCATTAGTGCAACATCTCTTTGACCATATAACATAGACCTGTCCATTGTCGAATGAAGTTATTGTAACACCTTGTCAAGTTTGTGTTTCTCTCCTATCAATGGTCGCATCTCATCAATAGAGAGTGGTTGTTTGTCAAAAATTCTAAGTTTATTTCCATCTATTGTTTTTAGTCCCCTTGTGTACCAAATTTGATCGTGTATAGAAAAAATGTAGAGCTATTAAACGTTGATCGGTGTTAAGCCATGAGGAAGGATCATCTTTTGACAAATTAGATATGTGTCTGTAGCCCGTAGATAACCAATGGTAGTCACTCACATGGTGTATACAAGGAGCTATCTCTAAACATGGATGATGTAGAATCAAAAGCCTGATTGTGTGACACTGATCATCCACATGCCAAGAATTATCTAGCAGTAGTTAAATACCTACTAGTAGAAAGGAGCTCTGATTTCAAATTTTAAAATTTTAAATCGTGGCATCAAACACATACCCAATCCTTGTAACAGTGTCTTACGTGCTATTGAAAGTTCATTTGACTCAAGGAGATAGGTTTATGTCATTAAAATTTCTCGGTGAAACTCTAATTTATTGCCACATTACTCTTCACATGTACTTCATTAATATTTTAATTCCACTTTTGAAGAATGGTTTTCTGGCAGCACATCCTATAAAAACTCCCAAGTTAAGCATCATTTTATAGAGTACAACTCATATGGGTGACCACTTGGGATGTCCTAGATCTGCACTTGTTTTTTGAAATAGTATTAATTTTGCATTTTTTGAAGTAGCAATTTCTAATTGAGTATATCCATATATATACTCGTTGAAAAGGTTTTTTTGAGGTAGATCTATTGGTCTAGTTATTTTCTAAGTTTGATACCATTTACTAGGATGAATTGTGGTTTGAATTTGATATTGTAAAATGGAGTGCATTTTCGGTAGTATCTCACACTCCTTGACAAAAATTTTGGCAAACTTGAGAGGAGCTCAACTTTATGTCATTGGGGGACTATTAGGCCAAATTATTCATTGAATTTGGTAAAATCAGAGGTATTGTTATCATTGAAGGCATTGAAATTGTATCATTTTTTAGGCACATTTGGGGCTATCTTTTAGCCATATTTTCTAAATACAATCATCAACTCAAGGGGTGATTTAGAACCCCTTTATCCCTTTCTTGTGGAGCTCTTATGGCACTGTCTTGGCCACATTGTATTTGGTGCTTGCCTCTACTCATTTGTGCTTGTCCTTCATTTTAATGCTTGCTATAACCCTTGCATGTCTTTGGGGTTTATTTCATTGTAATCAAATGTAGTTTTTTCTTTGCATATACACACTTGAATTTATGCAACATCTACAAGCAAGAAAGCACACAAGCATCCTTTTAACAACACCTAAAGCACTTGAATCTTTGGCACATCTATTGTAACACTATTCTCAAGCAAGCAAGCATAACATTGTAATAAGCAATTCCTCTTCTTACTCTCTTAGGTTGGAATAGGGCACTTGTGTTCAAGTTATCCCTCCCACTATTGGAACCACTTGATGATTCAGAGTGGAAGAACTAGGTGAACCCTCCTTTGGATTTTAAGTGGTGTACCCTAGATTCTTTTGAGGGCTCTTTCTTGGCATTTGTGTTTCTCATTACCTCCTTTGTTGATCTCCCTCTTCTCTCAATCATTTTCTAATCATGGCTTCCACAAATCTACTAAGTGGTCTCACACAAAATCTTGAAGGAGCTCACTCTTTTGCAAATTGAAAATATGAAATGGAATCCATCTTAATGATGAATAACATGTGGGATTTTGTAAGAGATAGGAAACAATATGAAGACCCACTCACTGCACCTGAAGACCCTACAACAAAAGCACTATTTGAAAATAATTCCAATATAGCTTTAAGTCTCATCAAGCTAGCCATAGGAATTCAATGTAGAGAAATTGTAAGGGCTACAACTACACCTAAATAATCTTGGGATACTCTAATAAGATTGTTTTATAGGACTATTCAAGACAATATTTTATATCTAAAACAAAAAACTGCACAATCTTTGTATGAAAGGCTCACTTACTGATTACTTTATGGAAGTGAATTCTATTAGGAATGATTTCTTAGATGCTGGAAAAACTCTTTAAAATAATGATTTGATTCCTATAATGTTACATGGCCTTCCTTCCAAATTTTATTCCTATGCTACCATGTTAGATCTAAGTGGTAAAACTATGAATTCATCACTTGAGGAGATTGAAATTCTACTTAAGAAACATGAGCAAGCCCTAATCAAAGATGAAGATATTGATTCCACATCAACAACTTTTTCCACCAAGGCATCCTTATAGCCTAGACACAACAAGGATCCACAAAAATAGCATCAGAATCACAAAGTTATATAGAATCAGCAATACCCTTAGCAACCACATCAGCAAAAGCCTTAGCAATACCATCAATAGCCACATCAATAGTACCCTCAACAGTACCATCAACAGTCGTATCAACAATAGCCACAAAATCATCAACATCCATATCAGCAGCCAAGATGGCAAACAAGACCACCCCAAGAGGGTCATCCTAATAGAGGGTCTCAAAATTTTAGGCCTCAACCCCATCACACCAACAATAAACAAGGGTGTGATTATTGTGGAAAAATGAATCATAATGCCACTAATTGTTATCAAAGATAAAGAGATCAAAGGGGTCCACAAGACAATAATCTCAACACATTGTATGTAGTAAATCAAATTAATGTTGAAGATAAATATTTTTGGTATATAGATTCTAGGGCAGCTAAGCACATGATAGGAAGGCAAGATTGGTTGACCAAGGTTCAACCTACTTCTAATAAATTCATTACTTTTGGAGATGAGAGTGCTCTTCCCATTGAAGGTGTTGGAGAGGCACCACTTGCTTTACATGATGGGAATAATGTTCCTACTACAGATGTCTTGTATGTACCTGGTCTTAAGAGGAGTCTCCTTTTTATTGGGCAACTTACAGATAAGGGTTATACTATCTATTTTGAAAAATACAAGTGCCACATTCAACCAAATGGCACTTTCAAAGCCATGGAAATAAAAAAAGGATGGTGTTTACTACCTCCTTACCAAATCTATAACTCAAAACTCTTTGCATACAACTACTACTTTCTCTTTGGAGTACATGTGGCATGAAATAATGGGTCACTTGAATTTTTATAATCTTCAAATGATGGCAAGAAAGGGTTTGGTAAAAATTCTTCCTCATCTTAGGGAGTCAAAATGCTTTTGTGAGCCATGTGTTATAGCCAAACACCATAGAAAACCTTTTGAGTCAAGAAAGTCTTGGAGAGCCAACAAACCATTACAGTTGGTACATTCAGATATTTGTGGGCCAATGTTTGTTAACTCTCATATTGGGGCTAGATATTACATCACCTTCATTGATTATTACAATAGGAAAGTATGGATCTATATTATTCAATATTGAAATATGCAAAACATAACACTACAATAAATTCTTTAAATAAAATAAGATGCAAGATAATACAAGTTTGCATAGCAGAATAAATTCTTTTATTGATGGGGGAGCCTAGAAACTCCATTGTTACAAGCTTGGATCCTTGAATCCTTTTTTATACAATGATACAATAATTTAGGGTTCTCTAAAACCCCAAGAAGCAAGGTTGTGGTGTATTCAATCACATATTGATCCCAATAAGGTTGAGTGGGATTTTTGGATATCCAAGGTTGGGCCACTCCAGATGCTGATGTAGTGCTCCTGATCTGCACACAATGACATATAAAATAGTTAGTAGTATATGAGAGGGCTCCACAGCGTGAGGCCCTCTGTAAGCAATAATAAAAATACTAAGTGTTGTAAATAAAATGGAAAAAAATAGAAACACATGCAATGAAATAAATAAATTTAGGGTTGATCTATTTTACCTTCTTGCTATCTTTTGATGCAGGTGGTTGGTGCAGCGATGCCGTAGCATCACCTAAAGGCTAGGGGGACTTCAAGAATGAGAGTGTAAAATTCCCATGGGCACTTGGTGACTATAGGAAATGCCTGTGGGAACCTAGGGCTAATGGGGAGGTGCTCATGGGTTCCTAGAGGATGATGGAGAATTTTGCAAAAATAGATTGGGAGAGGACATAGGTTGTGGTGGCAAATATGTTGAGTGAGAGAGGTGAAATGCGATGAATGGAATGGGGTTAGGGCACCAAAGGCTTGATATAAGACTCAAGCACTTAGGGAACTCAGGGAACTTAGAATCAGGAATCAGGAACTTAGGGCATCAAAAATCTAGGGGTTGAGCCATCAAAATGGCTCTTATTTATAATCTACCCTAAGACATACTAGGGTTTCAATGATACTAATCATGTGGTTGAGATTAAAGCATATCCAAGGGTTGACAATAAATCTAGGGTGTGGCACGGATTGATGTAAATGGATGGTCGAGATTAAATGAAATTGGATGGCTAGGATTAATTCACTTAAATAAATACATATTTATTAAATATATATTAAAATATAATATAAAATATTATATTTAAATATATATAAAATAAATATATATAAATAAATGTGAATAATGATAAAAAATGGTAGGAAAATAGGAATAGTGGGCAAATTGGCTAGGATTTGGTGGTGGAAATGATGGGAAGGCAAATATGGAAGGCAAATGGATAGGATTTGGTGTCTACAAATACCCTTTTTTGTACTGCATTGCATGAAACACAATGTAGTGCAAAAACATGAGACACCTATTTTGGCCAGGTGCAGAAGCAACTTCTCTCTCTTGTTGTAATATGAGCTTGAAGATAAAAATATAAAAGAATTCAAAGTTTTACGTATCTTACATCCTCAATTGGTGAATGACACTATGAATGAATCTCATGAGCCAATTGAAAAATCTATGCAAAATAATTATGGATGATGTGATACCATTTTTGCCCCAATGGTGGGAAGGGGGTTGGTGTAAAATGTGATATGATGTGTCCGTTTTTGTCCCAATCGATGAAGAATTTTGTGCAAATGTGAGGTGATCAGGGCAATAAGAAAGATGTAAAATTTGATATTCTTTTTTCCCCAATGGTGGGAAGGGGGGTGGTGGAAAATGTGATGTGTATATTTTTGCCCCAATAGATGAAGGATTTTGTGCAAAATATGGGTGATGAGGATGATATGAATGATGTAAAATGTGATACCATTTTTTCCCCAACGATGGGAAGGGGTTTTTGTCAAGTGTAGATGCCATGATCATGTAATATGTATCCTATTGTTGGAAAGTCATAACCAAAAATGGTTGTCCCAAAATTGTGGGTGATTCGATGTTGTTGAAACACTTTACCTTTTCAACATCATTGATATGCAAAATGATGATGCAAAAGAAAAAGAATCAACCTTGGATGGCCTGCTAGTGACTATGGAAAAATCTTTGTATAATTCCCAAAATGGAACCAATAAGACTATCTAGTGCCTATATTTAAGGTGTTAAGGATATTTGAATGATTAAATTTGAGTTTTTGTCCATGTTTTAAGCCTCACAAACTCGACCATCAATGATAGCGGTTGTGCAAATTGTTCTTGGTAATGTTTCACTCTAAAGATGAGAAAATACAAAATATGATTGTAATTTCAAACAAGGAGATAAGTGATGATGATCATGATCAAGTGTCCTTATTGTAAGATATTCATCTTACCAAATTGCATGGACCCAAATCGCTGCAATCGCCAAGTGTGTAGAATAACCCACTAGATACAAGATTCACTTACATGTTATGTAAACTTGGCAAATATGGAAATGATGATGTGAAATGATATGGATATGATGTATGAATGATGATATAAATGATGATGATTTTTTTGTGAATATTTGGGATGTTTTAGGTGCTTTTGAAATTGATTTGGTGAATTGTGGTCAATGTGGTCGCAAATGAGATTTATGCATCCAAATCAGTTGTAATCTTCACAAAACCTAATAAAATGATGGAACACACTGGTGAGTAAAATTTTTGGACATTTTGAGTCCCTAAGACAAAATTATCATTGATTTCAATAAATGTAGTTAACATTAATATCAAGTTTTTTTTCAAGGAACGAATTTATCAAAGTTGCTATTTGATATCCAGGAAGAAGGCCAAATGTCAAGAGTTTCAATGCAAAGTAAAAGAAGGGTTTAAAAATTAAACCTTACAATTATAATTTCTAAATTTTAAATTCTTTTGAATTTAAAATATTTATAAATTATAATGTTGACATTATCAAATTTAATTTAAGCACTTTGCATATATTATAAATTTTTTAAAGGCATCGACGCCATTAAAACAAGGAAGCGTCGACATTTGAAGAAAAAAAATTGGTTGTGTATAAAATGTGGCCTCAAAGACATTGCAAATTTTATCCCTCGATCAAATAATATTTGTACCAAGGTAAGAGAGCTTCTTTTGTGTTTTTGAAAGGATTCGTTGAGGAAGAAGATGAAAAAAAATTGTCTTTAGATCCAAGGATAAAGTGGAAAGGTTGGAGTCTTCGAAGCACATTGGACACGGTGGTCCAAGTGGCAAAGCATAGACATTTGGAGGAAGCAAGTTTTGTGTTCAAAACTCATGGTGGTGAGCGCCAAAGGGAAATGTTTTTTATATGTTTTCATTGAGCACAAAAGCTAAGGAGGAGAAAGAGCCTTTTGGATCTTAAACATGCTGATAGATCACGTGGTCATTGTTGTGGGCCAAACAAGGTTAACTTCTTTCCTACTTTTGTCACATGCTCGTGCATTTAATTTATCAACCTAGGGAAATTCATAAACTTGCGAAGGGTCTTGAACAATATTTCTTACAATACCACTTGAGATGAGTCCGCTAGTTCTACTATTGGGGGGTGTTTCAAACGGTTTTCAATAATTCATGCACTCCTCAATAATTTACATAAAAACAATTAAATCTATAGAAAGGAAATATTCACACATTCCTAGAAATGAACCTACTACAAATACTGGAAATAACAATGCGATAAACAATCTTATAAAAGTAGTAAACTAATCTAGAAAACACAAAAAAAAATAGGGGAAGAAATACTGGCTTGGAGTGGGCCCAGGCTCCAGCAGCTTCCTCCCAGCTGAACATGCACTTAGAAACTCTTAGAATTGTATTATGATTATCAAAGTATTACAATGCTTCTTCTATATATATCTCTATAATTACTATCAAAATATTCTATATCCTATATATCCTCAGAGAGGTCTACGTGTGTTTATATAGCACACCCACAGAACTTCTGTTACAAAGAAGGTATAACAGTCGATTCATTCTAGACTAAACTAAGACAGTCTGGTAAATGTGATCAATGTCTGCTAAAACTGGCATTTAGTTCTAACGATGGCATGTTCATTGATTGGTTTGTGCTTTGCTTGGAATTGGTAGGACATTCTCATACATCAGTGTGATCCCCAATTTAGCTCTACATGATGTAGAGTTGGAACTACACCAGTCGCTATTGTCCATGTCATGCTTGTCTGGTCAATGGGTGAAGAACAGGGGTGCCTTCCCTATGAGGAAGGTGCCTAAGTATGTCGGGTGCCTTATCTATGCGAAAGGTGCCTTACTACCATTGGTGCCTTCCTGGAAGAGGAAGGCACTTATCTTCTGTTGGCGCCTTCCTGTGAGAGGAAGGCGCTTGCCTTCTAGTGGTGCCTTCCTTTGGAAGGTGCTTGCCTTCTAGTGGCACCTTCCCGTCGGTGCCTTCCTTATGAGAGGAATACTCTTGCATTCTAGTGGTGCCTTCATTATGAGAGGAAGGTGCTTGCCTTCTAGTGGCACCTTCCTTATGAGAGGAAGGCGCTTGCCTTCTAGTGGCACCTTCATTATGAGAGGAAGGCGCTTGCATTCTAGTGGCGCCTTCCCGTCTATGCCTTCCTTATGAGAGGAAGGCACTTCTTTTCCTTTGGCACCTTCCTGGAAGAGGAAGGCGTTGGCCTTCTATTGGCACCTTCCTGGGAGAGGAAGGCACTTGTATTTCCTTGGTGCCTTCCTGGAAGAGGAAGGCACCTACTTATGCTTGGTGCCTTCCTGGAAGAGGAAGGCACCTACCTTATCTACGTTGATTCCAAAAGAAACAAAGTTCCAGGTCCATAAAAAGACCTCGGCTGATCCAAATCTAACTAAATCAACTGAAAATTCCATAATAACACACTGAAAACACATGAATTAGATAACATGCATAATTTCATGAAATAATTATATAATCCTTCATAAACATATGCAATCCTTATTATACAGTCGCATAATAATCAAGAAATTTTATACAAAATATGAGCATTTTCGATGCTCATCATCCCCCCATGCCTAACATATGCCATGTCCTCATGGCATCAAAATTGTAGGTAGCCCTGTTGACCCCTCATCATTGTCATTTCTTGGTAGATCCGATTGTACCTGTGACCCATGTCTACCTCTTCTACGCACTGGCATCTGGAGGTGTGGCTCTTCTTTTTCTATGCAAAGCTGAGGTTGCTACTTTTGGTTGTCCTTTCCTCATTCTGGCCACTATCGATAGTGATCTAGCCAGCGTCGTCTTCCTTGACTGGAATGCAACTTCTAAAGCTTGCCATAGGTTAGCATTCGAAGGTTTGACCACTGCAAGAGGGATATCTGAATTATCCCTCCTGGAATGAACTACTTGGGCTTTGTACAATTGGGCTACTTCAGGAGTAAGCCCTGCATTCTCCTTTGCAATGGCAGCGACCTCCAATTTGGGACCATATACCCCCCATCATTCAAAATACCTTCTTATCATGGAGGGTCATCCCTGGGATGACCCATAAATATCCTAGAATTGGTTGTCCTCTATTGGATTGATGTAGATACCAGAATACCCCTACATCCTTGAGGTTGCCTTCCTAGTCTCCTTAGCTACTGTCATATCTTTGAGTAGTCGTTCGAACTATGAATGGCTGCATATCCCACTCATATTCATCTGGCTTGGTGAAGGTAACCTTCACCTTATTTCATGTTGTCCTAGGCCCTTTTCCTCTGGCCTCTATAGAAAATATGGTGGCTCAAGTAGGGGTTTTCCATTTCTCCCTAGAAGATGTCTTATCACTCCAAGGGGCCTGCTATATGGTCCCTGAAGCGTTCTCTTCACTCTATGCTACCATCCCTGGGGGTGCTTCTTCATCCCCCTGTCTCTCTTGTGCTGACCCCTTAGGTTCTTCTCTTCCTTCCTTAGGTCTAAGGAGTTCTTCCTTATCCCTCGGTCCTGTCTGCTACTGCTGGCCCTCGTCCTGCTTTGTATCACTCAGGATGATGATAGGGGATGTTGTGGGACTTCTTTCCCCTTCACTCCCAAAAATAGAGGAATTCTCCCCTGCCTTCGGGCTACTCTGTCAGGCGTCTGATCAAAATTCTCCTAAATAAAATACTCATTTTGCAGATGTGGGAGAATTCATCGGGACTTCTGTTGCCCAATCAATTTGGGTTGATGCATCCCTTCACTCTATTCCTCTATCCTGGAGTAGCTGGTTCTCCTCTTGCAACTGCCAGAACAACTGCTCAAGATGGGTGATTCATATTTCTCGCTCTTTCAATTCCCCTTTGTGCTTGTTCTGGAAGTCCTCAAAAATTTGATGGGCCATCCAGTAATTGGTTTACCACTCTAGCACTTCCTCCAAGGTTGCATCGACCTGAGCATTGATCCTGGAAGTCCCTGCATCTTGCGGGTTCCAGTTTGTCAATTCCTGAAGGGTTTGGGCTACAATGTCGACTTTCGGGTCACTCTGTTCTTCTTCTATCGAGAGGAGGAGTCACCGTAGGCATTTCCTCCTGGGGACTAGTTTTGGTAGCCGAAACTTAGCCTCGCTACTAATAAGTGATGCTCCTTCCTCTTCATACTCGGGCACTGGGGAATGCCCTCTTTCCTCTATGCATTCGAGCACTGGTGAATGCTTTCTTTCTTCTGTGCATTTAGGTACTGGTGAATGCCCTCTTTCTTCCATTAAATAGGGTAATGCCAATTTCTTGATACTCACCATTTCCTCTGCAAGGCTTCCCTCTTCTTGCCCTATTTTGGCAATAGCATCCTGTTGCCTTTCTTGGCTACCATCTCCCTCTGCGTTGGGGTTCTACCTCTATGCTTCTGCATGGTAGACCAATGTTGATATCAGCCCATGGTGGGCCAAGGCAGATGGTGCTCCATTCTAGTACCTAGCTACTTTGTCCTTCAAGAAATTTTCTAGGTAGAAGGGCATGTTCAACTTCCTTCCATGCACCAGGTGATTCAAAAACTGCACATGGTTAGCGTGCAGATTAGTATACTTCCTGATGCATGTAAAGAATCAAGCAACCTGCTTGAATATCTTTCATAGATTCATGGGAAGGTTGCTTTTGGATAGCCCTTCCTTATCTATCTGCATAGTTTCTCCTGGTAGTAGCACTTTAGTGTACAACTTTAGCAGTCCACCTTTGTATATGCATTCCCCTGTGAGGGGCAATACAGTCGCCTGTGAGATGTATTCGGGGGTGATTGGAATTTATACCCCCCGCACTTGAGCTACGTTGCCCCTCAAGGAGGCAATGAATTCCTTGGCTACCTCCATATCCTGGCCCTGACTAACCAGGATAAATTATTCAAGCCATCCTTCGGCCTCGAACTATGTTTTTACCGCCCCCCTGATTCCTCCCGTATCACTCGGCTCATTCTTCTTCATTGCGTGATTCTTCGATCTTCCTCCCATGGTGCCTTCCCTTACTACTACATTTTTTTCTATCCTTCCTTCTTCAGGAAGGTGCCTAACCTTAGCATTTAATTCTAGGGTACACCTTTTGAGCCATATCATTGGCATGCGGTTTCAGCTATGGGGGGATATGATCTTTATGACGGTGACATTTTTTTTAGTACTGCATAATTTATAAATGATTATATAAAAAATTGAGTTAGTATGCGTGTACCTAATTTGGTGTTTCATGCATTGTGAAGAGCGTTGATTCGCTGATTTGTGACACGGGGGAGGGGTATGGTCATCTGATGTCACTCGTTTGTGTGGTGGTTTCATTCCGATCGAGGCATTCGGGAGACTTAAGTACTAGCTATACATGGAAGGTTCTATTTGGTACCTTCCCAATGTGGAAGGTGCTTATGTGGTGCCTTCTTGATGTGGAATACACTTATATGGTGCCTTATCGATGTTGTCGATGCTCTCTGAATGGATGCGCCTTCCGACGGTAGAAGGCACCTCTGATTGGATGCGCCTTTCGATGGTGGAAGGCACCTTTTTGATGATGGCACCTTCCTACTATGAAAGGTGCTTCTGAATGGGTGCACCTTCCCGATGTGGAAGGCACCTCGGTCTGTATGCACCTTCCCGATGTGGGAGGTGCCTCGGGCTTTTTTTTTTTTTTTATTTGTGTGGCGCCTTCCAGCCATGGAAGGTGCCTATATATATATATATATATATATATATATATATATATATATATATATATATATTTTTATTTTTTGTGCGCCTTCTCTATAAGGAAGGTGCCTTCTTCTGGTGGGGTGCCTTCTTTATAAGGAAGGTGCCTTCTTCTAGCTGGGTGCCTTCTTTATAAGGAAGGTGCCTTATTCTAGCGAGGCACCTTCTTTTGGCTGGGTGCCTTCTTTATAAGGAAGGCGCTTTCTTCTGGCGAGGCACCTTCTTTTGGTTGGGTGCCTTCTTTATGTGGAAGGTGCTTTATTCTTGGAAATCATGTTGCAATTGATTGGGAAAGGGTGATCAAGCTTTCTCAGTCTCGCTTCATGCTGCCTCAGCTTCTACCTATTAGTGCTAGTGTCAGATTGTTGAGTTGAATCAGGCCTGGTTTCTCAGATACCTATTCCTCGTGCTATCAGGTCCTCCACCTATAAAAATCAAACAAAAATAAATAAAAATAAGGTCGTTAGATGCATTTCGTGCCTGTTAGGCCCTGGATTAGGATTCCTATAGCTTGCATACGGGCATCATCCTTGCAAAACACACCGTAAGAAAAAAACTAAATTAACTGATTTTGGTGAGCACCTCCATGCCCACCGTTTTTCTTGTTAAGAGTTTGGTCCAAATATAACAATATGGGGTCTCCCCCATGTCTATTATGGATTCCACCTGTAAGGTTTTGGATGTGTTATAGGGGCACAGTCGGTGGCCATTGACCATTAACACGGTGTTGCTACCGTCAATTGTTCTAACGTGCACTACCCCATTCTTGATGAGCTCTACCACCTCATACGGTCCCATCCATATTTGCATTAATTTACCTTTTCTTTCTTGGAACCGAGAATCATACAACAACACCCATTCTCCTTATTGGAACTGCTTTAGTTTAATGTGGTGATCTTGCCATCGTTTTCTTTGCTTTTGTATGATTTTTGTTCTCTGTAGAGCATCTATTCAAATTTTATCCAACTGATCTAGCTACTGAATCCTTTCTTCTTGAACATCATCCAAGGTCAACTTCAATTCTAAAGCTGTCCTAAATGTCTTGATTTCAAATTCAATGGGCATCATTGCACTCTTCCCATAGACCAGTTGGAAGGGTGTGAATCCTGTGGTGGATTTCCACATGGTATTATATGCCTATACTGCCTCTAGAAACCATGTAGCCCAATCCTTTCTATGTTGTTGCATGGTCTTCATCAGGATGTTCTCTATTTCTTTGTTTGCCACTTCCAATTGCCCATTTTCCTGTGGATGGTAGGGTGTAGTTTTATTATGCCAAACTCTATATTGATCCATCAGCTCCTTGATCAACCTGGAGGTAAATTGAGGCCCCTAGTCTATTGTTATCTCTCTAGGGACCCAAAATCATGTAAAAATGTGGGCAAATAAGAAATCAACGACTGTTATTTCTTTTAAATCTCTCAATGCTTGAACTTCAACCCATTTGGTGACATAATCTGTGTAGACCAAAATAAACCTCATCCCTACTGAAGGTGGATTAATTGGTCCCACAAAGTCCATGCCCCACTTGGGTTTTAGGTGTACCTGAGGCTGAAGGGGTATTTTGTCTCGATGGGTTGGTCTACCCATTATTTGGCATTCATCGCACTTGTTGGCATACGTAGCGGCATCCTTGAACAGAGTGGGCCAAAAGTACCCAACCTGTAGGATTTTGTAGGTAGTTCATTTCCCTGCAAAGTGTCCTTCACATGGTTCATCGTGACATGCTTTGAGTACTTCTAAGAACTCTTGCTCTGCTACACATCTTCTTATAATCTGGTCACATCCTATTTTGAACAAGAGGCCATCAATCCATAGGAATGATGCACTTTTCTCTATGACCGCCTACTTTTATCAAAAATAGAGAGCAGGTTAGGTTCTTTCGGTGGCCAAGTAATTGTCTATATCTACGTACCACAAGATTTACTCACTAATGGTGAACAAATGTTCATCCAAAAACTAGTCTTCCACTACTATATGGTCTGCCGATATTAATCTAGATAGAAAATATGCTACGACATTGTCCTTGCCTGGTTTGTCAACTATTGTGATGTCAAATTCTTGCAGTAACAAGAGCCACCTGATAATTCTTCCACCAATGGCCAGCTTGCTCATCAAGTATCTGATAGTTGCGTGGTTCGTGTGGAAAAATACCTTATATACAGTTATATAATGGTGGAATTTGTTTATGGCATGCACAACTGCAAGGAACTCCTTCTCCGTCACCGTGTAGTTGAGCTTGACTCCTACCAATTTTTTACTGACATAGTAAATGGCATAAAATTCTTCACCATTCTATCCGAGGACTGCTCCAATTGCACCATTGGATGCATCACAGTAGATATGGAATGGTATGGCCCAATTTTGTCCTCTTAAAACTGATGTGGATATCAGTTTCTCTTTAAGCAACTGAAATGCTTCTTTGTAGTCTTCCATCCAATTGAACTCAACATCTTTGAATAATAGAGTGTGCAACGGTTTTGCAATTTTGCTAAATTCGACAATAAATCACCAGTAGTACTTATCTGATCCAAGAAAACTCCTCACCTCTCTCTGCATTCTAGGGTTGGGTAGGTCTCTGATGACCTTAATTTTACTTTTATCAACCTTTATTCCTTCTGCGGAGAGGTGGTGTCCTAGTACGATGCCTTCTTGCATCATCATAAAGCATTTCTCGTTGCTCAGGGACAAATTGTTTTCCTTGCTTCTTTCAAGCACTCTTTCCAAGTTCATCATTGCCTCATCAAATGTTTCTCCATAGACGGTGAATTCATCCATGTATACTTCAACCGCATCTCCCATCATGTCTAAAAATATGCTAAGCACCACCCTTTGAAATGTGGCAGGTGCGTTGCACAATCCAAAAGGTAATACTTGATAGGCAAACGCTCCCCATGGGCAAGTGAACGTTGTCTTGTCTTAATACTCTTCTCCTATCTAGATCTGGTTGTATCCACTGAATCCATCAAGGAAGGAGAAATACTTCCTCCCTGAGAGTGTATCCAAGACTTGATCAATGAATGGGAGCGATAAGTGGTCCTTCTTGGTCACTTTGTTTAATGCTCTGTAGTCCACATAGATTTTCCATTTCCTATTCTTTTTAGGGACTACCACTAATGGTGATACCCACTCGCTATCAGAAATTAGATAGATGAATCCGACAGTCAAGATTTTTTGCAGTTCTTCCTTGACAATGTCTTTCATTACCATATTCATTCTTCTCTATGGTTGCCTACTTGGAGTTGCTTGATCATCAAGGTATATACGATGGGTAAATATTTTTGGGCTGATACCCTGCATATCTAAGTAATTCCATGCAAATTCTTGTTGGTTTCTAACCAGGAGCTCTTCTACTTTCATCAATTGTGTGGGAATCAACCCATTGCTAACATTCAACATTCTTCCTAGCCCGACGTGTATCTGCTGAATGTGGTGATCTTGGGCACCAACCAATGGTGATCCAGGTGTGGAGATGGAGGACTCCCCATGGAGGAACTCCACAATAGCACCATATTTGTATTATTTTGCAAACTCATCCAATGTCATCATCGGTTGGATCATGGATAGCTCAGGATTTTCATGCTCGGTCAACATGGGTTATCCTACTAAGTCAATGGACTGCTTTGGAGGTGAAATAGTCAACCTTTAATGTTTCATCCATCGGAGATCGTCATCAGCCCATCCTGACAACTGATGTAAGCGTCAGCTATTACCAACCATGGCCTTCCCAAGATGAGTGGAAACCGCCCAGCCTAGTTTTAGATTGCAGGACTAAAAATTTGGCTGGGTATTTCCATGCACTGACTATCACTATTATGTCTTCCAACATTCCTTTCGGTGCCACGGTTGATCGATCAGAAAACTGTAGCACTGTCACAGTGTGTTTTAGGTTTGTGAAATGTAGCCTCTACATGGTATCCTAAGGCATTACATTGATGGCTTCTTCGAGATCAACCAACATATTGGACAAGGAATGTCCCTCAATTTTTATAGTCAGCATCAGGCTGCCCGGGTCTGCATACTTCGGATGGCACGTTTTTCCCACCATCAAATCTGCTAGTTTACACATGACATTAATAGTCAAGGTTGCTCTTCGTCCTATTTTCCTTAAACACATCTCTCTTATTGCCTTGGTATATATCAAAACATCTCGGATGGCTTGAAATAATGGAATTGTCATAGTGAGGTTCTTCAAGCTAGACAAGATATCAAACTTTGACTGTGTTACTTTCCTTTGTTCTTGTAGCCAATTGGGAAATGGAGCCTTTGCTCTCTCAGGCGTTTCTTCTATCACCTCTTCTACATGAGGTGTTTCTCCTACCTCTTCCTCCTTTTTTTCTAGTGGAAGCGTTCCTACTCCTAGGTGTCTACCAGACCTAAGCTGTGAAGAACACAAGCTTATACTGAGAGGGGGGGTGAACAGTATAAGACCTCTTTTTACTTTTTCCTTTATACTTCAAAATAGTAAAGCAATATACCCAAAGCAATATCAAAGCAATGCACAATATCATCCACAAAGTGACACCAATTTTAACGTGGTTCACCCAGAATGGTTGGGCTACGTCCACAAAACTTTTCTCTAAAAGTTATCTCAAAGTTCTTTGGGAATCCTTCCCAATTACAATGTTTATGAGCCTCGGCCCAAAGGAGATACCTTCCCCCAATCAAAATTTATGAGCCTCTGCTCAAAGGAGATACCTTCCCCTCTGCTCTAGAAATGATCCCTCAGAAGATCAACTGCCTCTACCTCTTGCCAGCACGTGGAACTCCTTTCCACCGAAGACCTCCTATCCTCAATGCTTAGCCTAAGAGACCTCTGCCTTCTATGATCACGTCCACAGTAGCTCAGCAACCTGTACCAAACATAGTCAGTCGGTCTAGTACAAGTCTTCCTCTGTCTGTCAGATCTGTCCAACTCTTGAACAAATCAATCCTCTGCATACAAGCCTTCTCAAAGACTTGCCAACTGTCCTCAGGTTCTTCTCATAGAACCAATGCACCTCTATCCTCAAGTTCTCTGATAGAACTATCAAACTCAGCTCACAAGTCCTCTGCTAGGACCTGTCCAAATCTGCTCACAAGTCCCCACCGAAACCTATCCAAAACTGCTCACAAGTCCCCACCGAAACCTGTCCAAAACCTCACAAGTCCCCACCGAACCTGTCCAAAAACTCAGCAAGCTCACCAAGAAAAACTTTCTTAGTAGGAAATCACAAAGTGAATTGTTAGAGACCCAATGTGATTTGTCAAACTCATAGAAGCATAAAGAGAATTGTTAGAGACTCAATATGTTCTATACTCAAATCCCAATCTCAAAACTCAACTCAAATCAACTCAGCTCAATCTCAATCTCAAATCTGAAAACTCAACTCAATATCTGAAATGGATAGGATAGAATGTTTTCTTTCAAGAACATGAAACCCCAACAATTGCCAACTATGCAAAGAATCACATAACAATGATACTCATGTTCTTTTCACCATCAATTAGGGTTTCAACAACAATGCTCATCAAACAAGGTTTAGTCAACCAACACCATTCAACTCAACATCAACCTTGAAGCATTCAACCAATCATCACAAGAAAAGGAAACAAGTAGAAATCCTTTTCCCTCCAAAGATATTTGAACAAAACAGACCACCAACACAATATCACCAAATGCAAAGAATAACTTGCTCAAATCAACTCAATGGAGTAAGCCCAATATCATGAATCAAGTAAAGCAATAACTTGATCAAACAACCTCTATGGAAGCAACTCAACCATCAAACTCAAAACAGCCAACCAAGGGTTCCACCAACTCAATGCAAGTAGCAAGACTCACAAACATAAACCCTAGTGCACAATGCTTCCACTACCTCAAACCAGAATTATGCATTCACCAAAACTCTCATCAAGGATAACAATGCATAAGAAGTCTTCAACAAACCAGAAAATAGGATTTACACCCAACCAAAGGAAACCTAGTTGAAAACCTTTTCACTCCAACCTTATTTCAGAAAAACATACACCAATCATACTCATAAGGAAAATGTGCCCATACCTTTTTGGAGTAGAAGAAAATTGATCCTTAAAGCTGTCACCACACACAACCCTCAAACTTCCAACCAAGTTAGGGTTAGAACCAAGATAAATGAGCATATATAAAAACTTTCCTTAATACACCTTTTAGCTCCTCTTCTTTAAAAACAACCACCAAAGAAGCCAAAAACACAACAACCAAAACTTACACCTTATATCTCCATTTTTAAATTTAGCATAGCAAAAGACTAATCTCAAAAATACAACCAAAGAAATATCCCCTTATTTCTCCTATGTCTTTTAAACAATGCTAAACAATGCCAAAAATCATATCAAGAAAATAATCACACCTTATAATGGCTGCCCTTGAAGAATCCGAAATTCGTGGCACAAAACACGTTTTAATAAAAACGTGACTAATCCATGCACAGCTCCCTCCACGGGGATCGAAACGCAGACCTCCGCCTACGCAAGGCCCAAACGCAGCCTTCGCTGCCACTAGCCCACAAGGGGCTTACGAAGTCCAAGACGGACTTCCTTCCACATAAACGGTCAAGCTTTTCGAAAGCTTTTCAAACCACGAGCTCTCCTCTTTCGCAGCGTAAACAGAACATTCGATCGCAGCCAAACCAATTAATTGCCTTCGATTTTCCAAGTGGGTTTAACCTTAGGAACCTTCTCATATTTATAGTCCATACGTGGACTTTAGAACACGTCGGTTGCAAAGAAAAGTAATTTCGAATTTAATCGAAATTTGCTTTCTAAAGGGTTTAAAAACCCTTAAAGTATTTTTAATAAATTAAAAATAATTTCTCCCTTAATTAATTAAATAATTAATTAATTAAAACCTTGAAGGGTTTTAAATAATAATTAAATAAATAATAAAGAGAACCTCCATTGGTTTTAATAAAAACCATTGCCAATGGAATCTCTCCGGATTCTCTTAAAAATATTCTCTTGGAATCTTCCACCTTTGAAGCCAACACATCCTCTTAACATTAATGTCATTTCCTTTTGACATCAATGACAACTCATAGACAAGAAGCTAGGATCTCAAACCCAAAATTGCCAACAATCTCCCCCTTTGTCATTGATGGCAAACCATGCTTCTCAACAACACAGAAACTCAACATAAACAGCTCCCCCTGTCTTGAGGCTCTCCCCCTTACTCATATCTCTCCCCCTTTGTCATCAATGGCAAAGGGTCACCTTTGGGGCTTGGGACTAAGAATGAGCCTCTTAGCTTAGTCCCTCCCCCACCTCCTGTTGAGGTGTTTAATTCTGGGGTGGGAGTAAAACTCCCAACAGGCACTGATCATCATCAGTGTCTATAGCTGCCTTACCATGTCTTCTCTTGTTCTCCTTGTCCATATTCCTTTTCCTGTTCCTGTTCCTATTATCATTCCTGTTCTTATCCATGCCTTGATCCTTGGACCTGTTCATACCACTATTCCTATTCCTGTACCTTGGAAGTTCAGCTCTACACTGTCTAGTTGTGTGACCTTCATTGTTGCACTTATAACAAGTAACAATGTTATTTCTTTTAGGCATACCTGTTCTTTGAATCCACCTATTCTGACTAACCCTGTTCCTGTTATTAGCCTTGCAAAAAATTGCCTTATGCCCAAACTATTTACAAGAGTAGCAATACCCTTGAAAGAAATTACCACCTCTGAAACTGTCATTTACCTTCCTTACTTGAGTCATGCAATGTGAAGCCATGTGACCAAACCTGTGACAAGCAAAACATCTGCCATTAAACTTTCCTGTAAATGACCTTCTAGGTCCTGTAAACTTTCTCCCCTTTTTTTGTTTCCTATTTTCTATTTATGTGCATCTATCACTCAAGGACTCCTTTTCTGAAATACTTTCCTCATCAGAACTCTCTTCCTTTTGGAGTCTCTTACTAGACTCTCCAACTTGTTCCTTGTGTGGCTTAACAAAACCAAGGCCTATTTTATCTGTTGTCTTTCTTTGACCTTTGATGAGTGACTTAACCTTTTTGGAGCTATCTTGAAACCTGTAAAGCTTATCCTTGTACTCTTTAGTTTCCTCTTTCAAAGAAGCCATTTTCTGTTCTAACTCATTATACTCAAGAACCTTAGACTCTAACTCATCCTTGAGTTCTTGTGTCTTAGCTATAGAGAAGTCAAGACTTTCTATAAGATCATCTCTCTCCATACAACATTCATCTAACTTATCCTTGAGTCTAGCATTCTTCTTTCTTTCCTTTTCCAAAACACTAAGAGCACTAATAAGTTCACTTTCAAGATCCTTTATTTGATTTCCTTTTGAATCATCAAAGCCTTTTTCAGATTTCTTATCACTAGAGGTGCTACCCTTTTCAAAAACCATACATGCATCTTCCTTATAGTTTTCTGAAGCATCCTCATACATACTAGAAACCAAATCATTATTTGTGCAATCATCCTCAAGGTGACCAAAATTTCCACATCTAAGACATTTCATGATAATGAATCTATGTTTCGGTTCTTCCTCTTTTTCGATATGAACAACATCTCATTTTCATCATCACTTGAAGAACTTTCACTATCACTACTAGAACACTTACTTGCTTTGTCTAGGTAGAAACTCTTCTTGTGCTTGTGAGAATACCTCTTTCCTTGATTGTTGTGCTCATCTTTGTTTTTCCTGTGATGCTTGTGCTTTTCAGAATCCTTGCTCTTAGAATCCTGTTTATCTTCATCACTTTCATTCTTGGGAACAGATACGATCAGTAGCATAATGACCAAACTTTCCACAATTGAAACATCTTATATTTTTCATACTTTTGTGCTTTCTAGAGAACTTGCCTTTCTTGCTTGTAATATGCCTCTTCATCACTAGAAGACTCATCACTATCTTGAAGTTGTTTACCCTTGGAATTCTTGGTAGCCTTGAAAGTTGCCTCTTTCTTGACATCAACCTTCACTTGAGTTCTCAACTCAAATGCTTGCAAGTATACTATGGAGCTCATCCTTTTTCAACTTATCCAAATCTTTAGCTTCCTCAATAGCAGAAATATTTTCACTAAATCTATTAGGAAGAGATCTTAAAATCTTATCACAAACATCATTTTCAGCAAGCTCAAGACCTAAGTCTTTCATGGAGTTAACAACCTCATCCATACGAAGCATGTAGTCACTAATATTTTCATCATCATTCATCTTGAGTTGTTCAAACATACCTTTGAAGTGTCTCAACTTGGCCTTTCCGACATTTGTATCACCTGTATGAACCACCTTCAACTGTTTCCACATTTCACTAGTTGTCTTGCAGTGAATCACTTTGGTGAGATCTGCTTTCTGTAAGCCTTTCGGGATTGCATTCATTGCTTTTGAATTGTTGTGATGTAGGAGCCTTTCTTCTTTAGTATTAGGACCATGTTCAGGAATAGTGTACTCATCTTCAATCACTTCCCAAACCTCATTCCCAAGTGCCATTAGATGAACCTTCATCCTTGCACTCCAAAGACCAAAATCTGACCCATCAAGAATAGGTGTTGCATTGCCACTTGAATGATCCATTGTGTTCTTTACTAGCTTTTCCTTCAAGCTGTTAAACTTTTCGAAGGCACCTGCTCTGATACCAATTGAAGAACACAAGCTTATACTGAGAGGGGGGTGAACAGTATAAGACCTCTTTTTACTTTTTCCTTTATACTTCAAAATAGTAAAGCAATATACCCAAAGCAATATCAAAGCAATGTACAATATCATCCACAAAGTGACACCAATTTTAACGTGGTTCACCCAGAATGGTTGGGCTACGTCCACAAAACTTTTCTCTAAAAGTTATCTCAAAGTTCTTTGGGAATCCTTCCCAATTACAATGTTTATGAGCCTCGGCCCAAAGGAGATACCTTCCCCCAATCAGAATTTATGAGCCTCTGCTCAAAGGAGATACCTTCCCCTCTGCTCTGGAAATGATCCCTCAGAAGATCAACTGCCTCTACCTCTTGCCAGCACGTGGAACTCCTTTCCACCGAAGACCTCCTATCCTCAATGCTTAGCCTAAGAGACCTCTGCCTTCTATGATCACGTCCACAGCAGCTCAAGCAACCTGTACCAAACATAGTCAGTCGGTCTAGTACAAGTCTTCCTCTGTCTATCAGATCTGTCCAACTCTTGAACAAATCAATCCTCTGCATACAAGCCTTCTCAAAGACTTGCCAACTATCCTCAAGTTCTTCTCATAGAACCAATGCACCTCTGTCCTCAAGTTCTATGATAGAACTATCAAACTCAGCTCACAAGTCCTCTGCTAGGACCTGTCCAAATCTGCTCACAAGTCCCCATCGAAACCTGTCCAAAACTGCTCACAAGTCCCCACCGAAACCTGTCCAAAACTGCTCACAAGTCCCCATCGGAACCTGTCCAAAAACTCAGCAAGCTCACCAAGAAAAACTTTCTTAGTAGGAAATCACAAAGTGAATTGTTAGAGACCCAATGTGATTTGTCAAACTCATAGAAGCATAAAGAGAATTGTTAGAGACTCAATATGTTCTATACTCAAATCCCAATCTCAAAACTCAACTCAAATCAACTCAGCTCAAACTCAATCTCAAATCTGAAAACTCAACTCAATATCTGAAATGGATAGGATAGAATGTTTTCTTTCAAGAACATGAAACCCCAACAATTGCCAACTATGCAAAGAATCACATAACAATGATACTCATGTTCTTTTCACCATCAATTAGGGTTTCAACAACAATGCTCATCAAACAAGGTTTAGTCAACCAACACCATTCAACTCAACATCAACCTTGAAGCATTCAACCAATCATCACAAGAAAAGGAAACAAGTAGAAATCCTTTTCCCTCCAAAGATATTTGAACAAAACAACCACCAACACAATATCACCAAATGCAAAGAATAACTTGCTCAAATCAACTCAATGGAGTAAGCCCAATATCATGAATCAAGTAAAGCAATAACTTGATCAAACAACCTCTATGGAAGCAACTCAACCATCAAACTCAAAACAGCCAACCAAGGGTTCCACCAACTCAATGCAAGTAGCAAGACTCACAAACATAAACCCTAGTGCACAATGCTTCCACTACCTCAAACCAGAATTATGCATTCACCAAAACTCTCATCAAGGATAACAATGCATAAGAAGTCTTCAACAAACCAGAAAATAGGATTTACACCCAACCAAAGGAAACCTAGTTGAAAACCTTTTCACTCCAACCTTATTTCAGAAAAACATACACCAATCATACTCATAAGGAAAATGTGCCCATACCTTTTTGGAGTAGAAGAAAATTGATCCTTAAAGTTGTCACCACACACAACCCTCAAACTTCCAACCAAGTTAGGGTTAGAACCAAGATAAATGAGCATATATAAAAACTTTCCTTAATACACCTTTTAGCTCCTCTTCTTTAAAAACAACCACCAAAGAAGCCAAAAACACAACAACCAAAACTTACACCTTATATCTCCATTTTTAAATTTAGCATAGCAAAAGACTAATCTCAAAAATACAACCAAAGAAATATCCCCTTATTTCTCCTATGTCTTTTAAACAATGCTAAACAATGCCAAAAATCATATCAAGAAAATAATCACACCTTATAATGGCTGCCCTTGAAGAATCCGAAATTCGCGGCACAAAACACGTTTTAATAAAAACGTGACTAATCCATGCACAGCTCCCTCCGCGGGGATCGAAACGCAGACCTCCGCCTACGCAAGGCCCAAACGCAGCCTTCGCTGCCACTAGCCCACAAGGGGCTTACGAAGTCCAAGACGGACTTCCTTCCACATAAACGGTCAAGCTTTTCGAAAGCTTTTCAAACCACGAGCTCTCCTCTTTCGCAGCGTAAACAGAACATTCGATCGCAGCCAAACCAATTAATTGCCTTCGATTTTCCAAGTGGGTTTAACCTTAGGAACCTTCTCATATTTATAGTCCATACGTGGACTTTAGAACACGTCGGTTGCAAAGAAAAGTAATTTCGAATTTAATCGAAATTTGCTTTCTAAAGGGTTTAAAAACCCTTAAAGTATTTTTAATAAATTAAAAATAATTTCTCCCTTAATTAATTAAATAATTAATTAATTAAAACCTTGAAGGGTTTTAAATAATAATTAAATAAATAATAAAGAGAACCTCCATTGGTTTTAATAAAAACCATTGCCAATGGAATCTCTCCGGATTCTCTTAAAAATATTCTCTTGGAATCTTCCACCTTTGAAGCCAACACATCCTCTTAACATTAATGTCATTTCCTTTTGACATCAATGACAACTCATAGACAAGAAGCTAGGATCTCAAACCCAAAATTGCCAACAAGTCGAATATGGTACATTGGATACATCTCACCCTCCACATTGTATGTTGGCTGGTTCACCCTGTTATTTGGATTTGTTGCTGGTTGCGCAGGTAGCTGCGCAGGTCTCACTATTGGAAATGCTGGTAAATTTTGTTGGGGGTGAGCTGGTGCTACATTCTATGGACCCTAATTCCATGGAGTGTGGCCTCTCCACTGCTACCCAGGATGTGGATATGGCATCCATTGCTGCTGGTTAGGGAATGTTGCTGGGGGTGTGTTGGACCAGGGTGATGGCCCCCACCACCCCATGTTAGGTGGTTGAGGTGGGCCTTGGTGCATGTAAGGTCCTCCCCCATATGATGGCATTTCGGTTGGCATATTCCCCGCAAGGGGTTGTGGCCAACTCTTCTGATTGCCTATGAAATAGGCATCCATGCTTTCAGCATCCTCCTAATTACTGGGCAGTTGCGGGCACAATCGAGTTTTATGGTTCATCCTACAAACTACACATACTCTAACTTTGTTCTTTGGGCATGCATTCTTTGCATGCTTCCCTCTACATTTTGGATAGAAATAAGCCAATGTTGCTTCGTTTTCTTGCTTCTTTTTCTCTAACAGCAGTGTATCCATATGCAATGCTAGATATGAGAGCATTTCACTCTTTAAATCTTCTAGCATGTTATCTATTTCTATCTTTGTGACTGAAGCAGTCGCTTTCATGGTTATAGAAGTGGTCTTGCCTCTCCTTCTTGAGTAGTTCTAACATAGTTGTTGGATGTCTTCCATAGCATGCTGGTAGACGTCACCTCCAAAGATAATGTTAAGAGCCTCTAGTGATTCATTGGTAAGTCCTCTCAAAAAGATACTTTTGAGGGACTTATCAGATAGTCTCATGTGAGGAGATCATTGAAGATTGAAGTTGAATCTCTCCTAGTTTTCCTTAAGAGACTCATATTTTTTCTACGTCATGCTCAGGACCTCTTCTCTGGAGTCTCTTGCTCTCCCGAAATCTTGGTATTGCTCTAAAAATAGCTTCTTCATTTAATCCCAAGTGGCAATGTGTTTGTCTCCCAGACCGATGAACCATCGTAGAGCTGCATCGTCGAATGTGGAAGGGAAGAGTTTTAGCTTCTACGTATCATATTTGTAGTCCACAAACTTGCATAAGACATCAAACTTAAATAAAAATAGGTTAGGGTCCTCAGTTGGGTATCCTATGAAGGTCGAAAGGTGAGCAGGGGATATGTTTTTCATTTTGGTATCTCCTACTCCATCAATCGGAAAACTAAAACTAGATGAGACTTCATCGTTGTCAGCCATTTTTCATGAAATGTGGTCTCTAATGCAGTATTTATGGCCTTACGGTCGTTTAAGACTTTCTAAGTCAAGGCTCTAAGGTTGTCTAGTGTTATCGTCCGATCTTCTATAACTTTCCACAATAGGGCTTCCTCTAAGGGTGTCCTATTAAATAGGGGATTTATGATGATTTGTTCTTCCCCACGTTGATGGGATGAGGAGGCACTTTGTACAAAGTGTGGCTCCTCACTCCAATGGATTGCTGGAGGTGGGTCGAGTGAGTCTAATTCAAATTCAAAATGTTTGGCTAACTCAGGTTCTGATGGATTGGTTTTTATAAACTAAATTTTAGGTCCTCTTCTTCTCAAAGAACTCATATAAGGTCATATGGAAGGTTTCCAGGTATTGTAGATAATCTAGTTGAGACGCTTCCTTGGCAACGGTGCCAAAATGTTGCGGGCCAAACAAGGTTAACTTCTTTCCTACTTTTGTCACATGCTCGTGCATTTAATTTATCAACCCAGGGAGCTTCGTAAACTTGTGAAGGGTCTTGAACAAGATTGCTTACAATACCACTTGAGATGAGTCCACTAGTTCTACTATTTGGGGGTGTTTCAAACGGTTGTCAATCATTCATGCACTCAATAATTTACGTAAAAAAATTAAATCTACAGAAAGGAAATATTCACACATTCCTGGAAATGAACCTACTGCAAATACTAGAAATAACAATGTGATAAACAATCTTATAAAAGCCATAAATTAATCTAGAAAACACAAAAAAAATAGGGGAAGAAATACTAGCTTGGAGTGGGCCCAGGCTCCAGCAGCTTCCTCCCAGCTAAACACGCACTTAGAAACTCTTAGAACTATATTATGATTATCAAAGTATTACAATGCTTCTTCTATATATCTCTCTATAATTACTATCAAAATATTCTATATCCTATATATCCTCAGAGAGGTCTACGTGTGTTTATATAGCACACCCACATAAATTCTATTACAAAGAAGTTATAACAGTCGATTCATTCCAGACTAAACTATGATAGTTTGGTAAATGTGATCGACATCTACTAAAATTGGTATTCAGTTCCAATGGTGGCATGTTCACTGATTGGTTTGTGCTTCGTCTGGCATTGGTAGGACATTCTCATACGTTGGTGTGATCCCCAATTTAGCTCTACATGACGTAGAGTTGGAACTGCACTAGTCGATGTTGTCCACGTTATGCTTGTCTGGTCAACGGGCGAAGAATAGGGGCACCTTACCTATGATTAAGGTGCCTAAGTATGTCAGGCACCTTCTCTATGCAGAAGGTGCCTTACTGCCATTGGTGCCTTCCTGGAAGAGGAATGCGCTTATCATCTATTGACACCTTCCTATGAGAGGAAGGTGCTTACCTTCTAGTGGTGCCTTCCTTATGAGAGGAAGGCACTTTCCTTCTAGTGGCACCTTCCCGTTAGCACCTTCCTTATGATAGGAAGGTGCTTACCTTCTAGTGGTGCCTTCCTTATGAGAGGAAGGCGCTTGCCTTCTAGTGGCGCCTTCCTTATGAGAGGAATGTGCTTGCCTTCTAGTGGTGTCTTCTTGTCGGTGCCTTCCTTATGAGAGGAAGGTGTTTCTTTTCCTTTAGCACCCTCCTGGAAGAGGAATGCACTGGCCTTCTATTGGTGCCATCCTGGGATAGGAAGGTGCTTGTATTTCCTTAGCTCCTTCTTGGAAGAGGAAGGCGCCTACTTACGCTTGGCACCTTCCTGGAAGAGGAAGGCGCCTACCTTCTCTACGTTGATTCCAAAATAAACAAAGTTCCAGGTCCATAAAAAGACCTCGACTGATCCAAATCTAACTAAATCAACTACAATTCCACAAAAACACACTGAAAACACATGAATTAGATAACACGCATAATTTCATCAAATAATTATATAATCATTCATAAACATATGCAATCCTTATTATACAGCCGCATAATAATCAAGAAATTGTATACAAAATATGAGCATTTCTTATGCTCATCAGTCATGGAGCTCGTGGCAAGTTCCTTGCGGAGGTAGAGGTAACGGGGTCGAAACCCGTCGGTGGCCAAGGTAAAAGCTTTTTAATTAATTTTATTGCCTAAGGTTTCAATACAAGGTGTTTGGAGGTATAAGGTTTTCTTGTGAAATTTTTTAAAGAGTGTTTGGTGAATAATGTTGGTAGTTGAAGGTATTACTTGGAGTAATAAGGAAGCTTTGGTATTTAATATTATTAATAAAGTCTTAAATTATTATATTGTAAATATTGAAGGGTTAAGACTTTTTGAGTGTTGTTTGATCTTTAAAGGATTTGTTTTAAAAGAAGATTATTGTGAGGGTATATGAATATTATTTGAGTTGGAGTGATAAGGTGTTATTTTGGTATTATTTTGCATTGTATTTTGTTGAAGAAAATATTACCCTCTAACCCTTGTTGAGATTGGTAAAGAAGAAATTGTGAGTGTGGCAGATCTGTGAGAT
Source organism: Wollemia nobilis (assembly GCA_028583015.1). Lineage (NCBI taxonomy): Eukaryota > Viridiplantae > Streptophyta > Pinopsida > Araucariales > Araucariaceae > Wollemia > Wollemia nobilis. Next base: position 1,182,813 of record JAQPPZ010005005.1, read on the forward strand.
CAACTCCTTGTCAAGCAAAAAGGTATGAGCAAATTCTTCTTTGGTTGTGTTGGTTGATTGGATTTCTTGAAAATTAATTTTGGAGTGAAAAGGATTTGATTAGGGTTTCCTTTTTGAAATTTTTGAGTTAATGGTTCAAGGTTTTTCTAGAATTAAGTATTGTGATTAAAATCTTGTTTTATTAGCATTGTTGTTGAAGCCATTGGATTGTACAAAGAACTTGAACTTGAGTTAGAAAAGATCATGAGTATCATTGTTATGTGAGATTTGTTGTTAAGCATTGTTGGAAATATTTTGAGTTGGATGATACATGCTTGTACTAAGGTTTATGAGCAAGAGTTGTTTCTTGAGTGATTGGTTGAGTAGAGTTGATTGGGCCTAGTCAAGTGGATGAATGAAGTGATTGTTCAAGTTCCATAAAACAAACTATTCTATATTATGATTTGAGTTGAGAAAGTGATTGAGTTTTGAGAATAGAACATATTGAGTCTCTAGCAATTCTCTTTATGCTTCTACGAGATTGAGTTGATAAAGTGATTGAGTTTTGAGTATAGAACATATTGAGTCTCTAGCAATTCTCTTTATGCTTCTATGAGATTGAGTTGAGAAAGTGATTGAGTTTTGAGTATAGAACATATTGAGTCTCTAAAAATTCTCTTTATGCTTATATGATATTGATTTGAGTTGAGAAAGTGATTGAGCATTGAGTATAGAACATATTGAGTCTCTAAAAATTCTCTCTATGTTTCTATGAGATTGGACAAGTTTTGTGTGGACTTGTTAAGCTGATTTGAGGTAAGTCTTTGAGAAGACTTGTGGACTAATTTTGTGTGAGCTTTTATGAAATCTTACAATACATATTTGGTTAAGTCCTAGAGAGGACTTATTAAGCATATTTGGACAAGTTTTGTGTGAGCTTGTTGAGCAGATTTGAGAAGGTTCTAAGTGGACCTATTGAGCATATTTGAGTAGGTTCTGAGTGGATATGTTGAGCAGATTTGAGCAGGTTATGAGTGGACCTATTGAGAATATTTGAGTAGGTTCTGAGTGGACCTGTTGAGCATATTTGATTAGGTTATGAGTGGACCTATTGATCATATTTGAGTAGGTTCTAAGTGGACCTATTGAGCATATTTGAGCAGGTTTTGAGTGGACCTGTTGAGCAGATTTGTGCTAGATCGATTGGACTATGCTTAGTGTAAATTTAGGTGGACTTGTGCTAGACCGACTAAACTATATTTAGTGCAAGAGATTGAGCATAGTTGTGCTAGACTGACTAGACTATTTTTAGTGTAGATTTGAGTGAGCTTATTAAGAAGACTTATGCTAGACCGACTGGATTGTGGTTAGTGCAAGAGATTGAGCAGAGTTGTGCTAGACCGACTAGATTGTGTTTAGTACAAAATTGAGATAGATATTTGGAGGTGATAGAGCAAAGAGTACAGTAGTCTCTAGTGGATAGATATCCATCAGCCAGGGTAGTAAGGATAGGTCTTCTGAGTGGTGACAAGAGTCTTCAGTGGAGAGAGATCCACAAGCCCATGTAGTGGAGGCAGTAGTCTTCTAGAGGATCACCAACCAGGGCAGAGGATAAGGAGTTCTCCTATGGATAGAGATCCACAAACCATATTTAGGGGATCACCATCTTATTTGGATAGAGGTCCATAAATATTGTAATAGGGAAAGGATTCCCAAGAGATTAACTAAGAAAGTTTTAGTAAAATATTTTCTCCATGGAGTAGCCCGCATTGGGTGAACCACGTAAATTATGGTGTCTCTATTGTGTGTGGTGTTGTGTACATTTATTTGATTACTGCTATTGATATTGCTATCTTTACATTGCATATATTGGTTTGAGAAAAAAAGTAAAAAGTGGTATTATATTGTTCACCCCCCTCTCAGTATAAGCTTGTGTTCTTCAATTGGTATCAGAGCGAGTTCCTTCAGAAGAGTTTGATAGATTGAAGGAAAATTGGTCAAGAATACAATGGATCAAAAGGATCAAAGGGATGGGTCCACATATAATACAACACCAATATTTGATGGAAGTGACTTCTTGTATTGGTGTATGCTGATGAGATTTCACCTGATGGCACTTGGAAATGAAGTTTGGGATGCAATGGAATTTGGATATGATCCAACAATCAATCATCCTATAGATAAGAAAGGTAAGTTTCTAATGCATGCAAATTCAAGAGCTATAAATGCAATTATAAAAGGGTTGCATAGATCACAATCTATAAAGGTTATGGATTGCAAAACAATAAAAGAAATGTGGGAACTATTGCATAACATATAGGAAGGAGATAAAGGTATCAGGAAAGCTAAGATCAAAAATTGCAAAGGGGAATTTAAAAACTTAAGAATGTGGGATGATGAAAAAATTCATGACTATCTCAATAATATTGATGAACTTGTACATGAGATGAGAGGACTTGGAATGAAGGTCAATGAATCTGATGCTTGTGATAAGATCTTGAGAAATCTTCCAAAAAGGTACAGTGAAAAAGTCTCTACTATAAAAACATCAATTGATAGTGATTTTCTGACAAGAAATTCTTTGATTGGCATGCTTACAACCTTTGATATAAGAACAAAATATCTTATCCCTCCAAAGGAGGCTGCATTCAAAGTAAACAAGGAAATAAAGGGTAAGAAGTCAAATTCAAGCAATGAGTCTTCTAGTGATGAAGAAGTAAATTATGGTAGAAGAGATATATATTCTAGAAGACCCATTTATCTAAGATCTGTTAAGTATTTCAATTGTGGAAAGTATGTACATTTTACAACAGATTGTAAAGAACCAAAGAACAACAATGGTGAAGAAAAATAGGATCATAGGTACAGGGAATAAAAAATATATAGGCATCAAAATAAAAGCAATGATGGACAAAATAGACAAGGAAAGAAGTTTTTCCAAATACAAAATAGGAGGTACTATGTGGATAATGCAAGTAAGTACTCAAATGATAGTGATGCTAGTTATTTATATAATGATAGAGATGAAGTTCTATTTATGATTGAAGAAAAAGAACCAGCTAATAAAAAGACTCCAGTTGTTCCCAAATATTTTAGATGTGGTAACTTTGGATATCTTGAAGATGATTTTACAAGGGATGGTTATAGTTTCAGTGATGATGAATATGAGAATGCACTTGAAGTACCAGATAAAAATATTCTTGTTGGGCACTGAATTGCACCAAGTTTTCACTTGATACTATGGCTATCTATCTTCCTAATTTCTATCTAGGCTTGCACCTGATAGCTACAGCTCAACACTCAACATTGGATGGACCAAAACATGGGTTTCTGATCCAACCTCCAGAGTAGGCTGGTTCCTTGTCAACTTAGCAAGTTGAAACAATTATGCTCACTTATGGTTTGGATTTTAGGGTAAGATAAGGTTAGGGCTAGAGATATGTGGATAATAGTGGACAGATAGGTTAACAACATTGCACTACCATAAAAAGCTCCCAAAAAACCATGCTAAGGACATGTACTCAGATCAACATTTATCCCAAAATAGATTGTTTCATATATTAAATCATAATAGAGAAATGTTGTAGCAAGCAATTTCAATATCCAAGGAATGATAATCCAAATAATAGAATTCACAAAATACCTATATTTCATATAAATGTACTTCCTAACCACATAGAATGAATTCAAAAGCATATTTCAATTACTTATAACAACTAGTAATCCAAAATTCAGCATAAACTAACCATCAAAGTATTTATAGAAATGCAACTAATAAATCCAAACCTTTGACATCAAGCATGAGAATGTGAACTTGAGGTGAATATCAATGTATTGTTCCTTTAATTTAGCTCTTCAAGAATATTTACAATGGTACAGGAAAACACGCTAGAGCCGACCCTTAAAAATGAGGGTTCAATATCTACTTATAGTTTTATCATTACAATAAACAAGAAACAATACCAAAGATCTTGTTACAATAGCACAACAAATATATTTAGCTGGCATTAGCTCATTGGTCCGTCCTTTGGGAATTCCACTAAAGGAAAGTCTACCATGGTAGCTTGGGGTCTCTACAACTTGTTGATTGCTCAATGGAATTGAAGTTTAGACCATTAAATATCATGCGTCTCCGTAGATCCTTCTTGGGAGTGAATTGCCACTACCAATTTGTAACCGCCTCTGGTTCGATCTTCTTGGAAAACACTCGACGCTTCATCTTCCAGTTGACTGTTACAAATTTTTTTGTAGCAATATCTTTTAAACCACCAAGATTTGGTAGCTTAACCTCCACCATTGATTCTCTTCATCACATGATTCAGATTCAATCCGACACAAGCTAAACACCATTTTGCTTTAAAATTTATGACATCATATTTTAATCAGAAGCAGTGGAATCTCCAATTTGGATATCTGATATCTGAACATCGAATCCGCTTTGAGATCTATCATATTCAACATTATATTCTTCAATCCACATTAGAATATTTATGACATCACCTCTTTCTTATAGCCTTTGTAGATTTCATTATGGATAGAGAAAATGCTAATCACCAATCCAGGTCCGGAGCTAGTCACATACTTCTTTCATTGTGAATCCACACTTTTGTTATTCTGCCACCTCGTATTATCTTCATTCCAAAAAGGAAAGACTTGTTCATTCCCTAAATCACCAATCTGCACTTTTCTACTAGTGATGTCATCATCTCCTTGAAAATTTTGCAGATTTGAAGGTAGCATTAATTCAGAGTCAAAAACAAAAGGACCTTCCTAGAATCGGATATTCAATATACAAAGATGCCATTCCACAATTTTCCGCTATTGACATCATCATATATTAGGAACTTTTATGGATTTGAGATCTACCATCATTCTGAAGCCAGAGTGAAATCACCCAAAATCGCTCCAAACATGAAAACTTCACTAACTGTTGAGTGGATTCATATCTTCTGACCCGGTTCTGCTTCAAAGCATACTACAAGGTTTGCAGAATGATGATTTTATCACTTAGTCAATATTATACAAAATTTTACTAAGTATGCGGCCATTTTGGGCCTACATTCTGGTGCCTCCTGGGTGTATTTGCTTGTAAAGCCAATCGAATCCAGAGTCTTATCGATTGGGCCTTAGGAGTCAAAACAATACTTATATTTGAAGATATGTTTTAAGGAATAATTTCCACACAAACACTACCCTATGAAAGATCAAATTCTACCTATAGGGTAAATGTTCATATAGAAACCATGCCAAAAACATCATAGAACTCACTTGTTCAACTAGAGAATGTATCCATAATATTAGTATTAATACTGCCTTCAAAAACTATACACAACTCTACCTCCTTTATAAGGCTTTATTTCAAAAAATGCCTTCACACAAAAATACTGTGTTGTAGGCTTCATGCCTTTATTGCTCATTTCTGACAATTGTTGGAGTAAAAACATAAATACAAAACTGATGTATAGAAACACAAAACTTATGTATATGTACAAACAGAAATAAAATTATTTAAGCATGAGCCCCCCTTGGGCCTGTATCTGCTCAATCTTATCTTCATTCTTCTACAGCCTCTTCATCCTCATCTTCTCTTTCCTCTTCTCCCTGTTCTTCTAGAGTATGTACTCTCTAGTTATCCTCATCGAAGGTATCTCCAAACAACTGGACCATTGATTAAAAATACTAAAGAGTCTGATTCCATGCTTCCTCAGAGGGATTTGATGTTTCTTTAATCTACTTATAAAAATATTGTAGTTCCCCAACATCCTCATAATTAGCAGCATTCCCTCTAGTCACCAGATCCTCCATGAGATATCTTAATTGGGTGTAATCCATAATCAGTTTGGCAGCTTGTTCTTGGGATAGTGGCTCTTCTAGTGAATCAATTCTAGCCTCATCCTATAAGTTATCCTTTATGCTTTTCCGGGCTTCTTCCATAGATAAAAATATGTGATCCTCCTTCTAGAGTCATTCAAAACCAACATAAATCATTTTATTATTTATTTTAATGATGTCTTTAATTGCTCTTTTCATTCTGTCAAACAACAACCAGGCTCTCTGAACTACCATGTGCTTCTTCACCACTATTTTGGTAGCTACCCCAGCCAGATTCCATTATGATGTTCACACAATGACACTGAGAGGGGGGGGTGAATCAATGTAGTTATTTAACTTCAAAACAACAGCATTCAAAGACTGAAGCACATAAAACTTATAAAACCGAAGAACAAAATGAGAGCACACCACAACACACAATATAACGAGGTTCACCAATTTGGCTACTCCTCAAAAATTAACCGCTTGGACTTCAATCCAAATCCAGCCTTTGCAAAATTTCAATTTTACAACTTCTTTACCAAAGATCCACCGGAAGGAGCACCAACCCCCGTAATTTTCTCACGCAACAGATGGAGCACCAACCCCTAGTACCAAGCACCAACTTGGACCGCAATTCTAATCAAATCAAAATGACATAAAAATGTCTTCACTACTAACTCGACCCCGACCGGTCTGTAATTTTAACAACCTCTGCACAATCTCATGTCTCTGCTTATTTCTCTATACATACCCTCTTTTCACATAGCAATTCCCTTCTTACTGCAACAACTTCTATCTTTCTTCAACAATTTCTCTTTACATCTATTCATTTATATACATCCAATCCGGCACGCAGTCGAATCATATACCCAACTGTTCGAATTCTTTTCTCCCGCAAATAAGTGGCTGTTCGAAACCCTGCAATACGGCGTTTCGATTTCTTGTGGTATGGCTGTTTTGAATGCTGCAAACATATCTTCTCGAAAAGCATATCTCGATCCTTCATATTCGGCTCTTTGAATACAAGCAAAATGTCTGTTCGATTCCATGAGTGCGACCGTTCGAAAGCTGAAAAAACTTTTCGAAAACCTTTCGATAATTTATATTTGATTCTTCGAATACATGCAAACGGCTGTTCGAATGCATGACTAACACTTGTCAATCTGTAACTGCAGATCTGACATCAGTTACATTTTATGTAACTGGCTGCATGATGTCTTTTATGACACGTGTCACCATGCCTGCTTTTTCGGCTTTTACCTGCCAACCTGTCGCCTGTCACGATATCGCGACATTTTTAACTTATGCTGACGTCACCCTGAAGGTTGTCACGAAATCGCGACGTTTTCGGCTTCCAATGGCTTTTCTTTCATCCTGTCGTGAAATCGTGACACTTTTCAACTTTGCTGATGTCATCATCCTTCTTGTCCTAAATCGTGACGTTTTCGACTCTTGCCGACTCATCATCCCTAGCTTATGAAATTGTCCAAATCGTGACACTTTCGGCTTCCGTACACTCTTCTTTGCCAACAAAAAAGGAACATGTCACGAAATCGCGACACTTTGCTCTTCCGTACAACTCTCCTTGCCAACTCCAACAAAATGGAACATGTCGCGAAATCGCGACACTATGCTTCATGCAATGGCGAAATTTTTACATCTTTGTGCCTTGTGTTTTCACCTTGCCTCTTTTCATGAAATTTTGACTTGTAATATCATTGCTGCATCTTTCGCTTCTACACTTTTGACTAGTAGCGAAATCGCTACTCCTTAGTTTCCCTTTGTTTCAACATGTAGCGCCATCGCTACACCTTAGTTTCTCTTTGTTTCAACATGTAGCGAAATCGCTACACCTTCTTCTTGTGAATTTTTACTTGTGTCGAAATCGCCGCATCTCGCTTTTCTTAACTTCCGATTTGTAGCGAAATCGCTACACCTTTGTTTCCATACATTTCCAGCTGTGCTTTGAAATGCGAAACTTTAACATGCATGGAAATCGCTACTCTCTTCATTGCAAGCTCCTTTCCTCCATTTATGTCACGAAATCGCGACACATTTTCTCTCTCCTCAGCGAAAACTCGACATGTCGCGACATCGCGACATTTTGGCGTGCATTTTCTCTCTCCTACTTTTTGTCGCGAAATCGCGACACATTTTCTCTCTCCTCTGAAAACTCGACATGTCGCGACATCGCGACATTTTGGCGTGCATTTTCTCTCTCCTACTTTTTGTCGCGAAATCGACAAAAACATGTCGCGATATCGCGACGCTTTTCTTCCTTGTCTCTTTCTCGCCAATTTCTCGAATCTGGGTCACCTCTCGTTTTGCTTGAAACTTTCTCGCACTTGATCCGACCGACCTCCGAACCGCATCAATCGCATCAATCTGTCTGTGTTGACAACAATGACAATACTTTCTCAATGCTTTTGCTGCACCTTGCTCAACAATCTCCCCCTTTGGAATTGTTGGCAACACACAGCAACCTTGCTCAACTTCTTCTCCCCCTTTGCCAATAATACCAAAGGGCTGCTGCAGACTCCCCCTGAGTCTCTGTACACCATTCTCAGGAAAATATCGTTATAGTTAGCAAAAATCATAAATATAAGCAAAACTATAAGTATATGCATGCATGCACCCATTGAGAATGTGATCCCTAATTATAGTCAGTTCTTGGGAATTGTGACCACTCCCAACTTATTCCTAAGGTACTCAAAAACATCCTTGGGCAATGGTTTTGTGAATATATCAGCTACTTGCTCTGTAGTTGGAACAAAATCCAACTTGACCTCTCCTTCCGCAACTTTATCCTTCAAGAAATGATATCGGATTGCAATGTGTTTGGTTCTTGAATGCATAATTGGATTCTTGGATATGTTGATAGCACTAGTGTTATCACATTTTATTGATATTGGCTCTTTGAAGTGGATACCAAGATCTTTCAAAGTTTGTCTCATCCATAATATCTCGTGTACAGCAAGTTGTGGCCGCAATGTATTCTCGCCTCCGCAGTGGATAGAGAAACTGATTCTTGTTTCTTGCTGTGCCATGCTACCAGCCCTCCAAGATAAAATGCTCCTCCACTTGTACTCTTTCGGTCATCAATGCACCCTGCCCAATCTGCATCATAATATGCAATCAAAGTGAAGTCTTTGCCTTTTGGGTACCACAACCCATAATCCATGGTACCTTTGAGGTACCTGAAGATCCTTTTTACAGCTGTGACATGAGTTTCTTTGGGACTTGCCTGAAATCTAGCAACCATGCATACTGCCTGTAGTATATCTGGTCTAGTAGCTGTTAAATACAACAGGCTTCCAATCATAGACCTGTACATTGTTTGATCCACATCTGGAGATTTATCATCCTTGCTCAACTTGCAGCCTGTTGTCATGGGAGTGCTGACCGGTTTACTGTCTTCCATTGTGAACTTTTTCAGCATTTCTTTTACATATTTAACTTGAGAAATAAAAATGCCTTTTTCATTTTGATTGACCTCGAATCCTAAGAAATAAGAAAGTTCACCAATCATTGACATCTCAAATTCTTTTTTCATTTTAATTGATATGTCTTTGCAAGTATTCATCCATGCCGCCGCCAAATATTATGTCATCTACATAAACAACAAGAACAATAAGATGACCCTTCTCTGCTTTGACATATAAGTTGCTATCCACCAAACCTTTCTTAAACCCTTGTTTAATTAGATAATTATCCAACCCTTGCATACCATGCTCGGGTGCCTGCTTTAATCCATATAAAGCTTTCTTTAACCCGCAAACAAAATCTGGATTGTCACCAAGTTGGAAGCCATCCGGTTGTTCAATGTAAACCTCTTCTTCCAGCTTTTCCATTCAAAAATGCTGATTTTACATCCATTTGATATACTTTGAAGTTTTTATGAACTCGCTAATGCCGTAAACATTCTCGATTGCCTCTAGTCCTGCTACCGTGCAAAAGTTTCTTCAAAATCAATGCCTTCAACCCGAGCATAGCCTTTACATACCAATCTTGCCTTATTTCTCGACAACCTCGCCCATCTTCATTCAATTTATTTCTAAAAACCCATTTAGTGCCAATTATGTTTTTATTTGTTGGTCTAGGTACTAATTCCCGGGTATTGTTTTTCTCTATCTGATCTAGTTCTTCATTGATTGCCTTCATCCAACTTTCATCGCTGCTTGCTTCAAAGAACATTTTTAGGTTCAATACTAGATAACAGAGAATAGTTCCTCACCGCTGTTCTTCTTGTCTCGAATACCATCCGTGGGATCCCCAATAATCTGCTCACTTGGATGATTTTTCTCGCCAGTTGCCTGTTTTAAATTTCCTGTTTTCTTCTTCTTCGTATTCAGCTTTTACACCATCTCGGATCAATTTTCTCGATTCTTCTCTGTTTCTTTTTCATCATCACCTTCAATGACTTCTTCATACATAGGGTAGTTTTCTTGATAAGTAGTTTCTTGTTCTCTACCTTCATCAACTTTCACATCAGCACTTTCAACAATTTTCTTCAACCTCTTGTTGTAACATGTGTAGGCCTTGCTTTTTGTTGAGTAACCAAGAAAGATACCTTCATCAGCTCTATCTTCAAATTTACCGAGGTTATCTTCAGTCCGTTTTATGTAGCACTTGCTGCCAAATACTTTGAAATGTCTTGCTGTTGCCTTTCTGCCAAACCACAACTCATAAGGTGTTTTGCTTTCATGTGGTCTCAAGATGCACCTGTTTTGAATGTAAACCGCAGTATGAACCGCCTCTTTCCAAAATCTGTCACCTATTTTGTTTTCTCGCCAGCATTGTCCTTGCCATTTCCTCGCACCGTTCTATTCTTCCTTTCTACAACACCATTCTCGCCGAGGTGTCCTAGCCGCTGAAAACTGTCTTCTTATCCCATGTTTTTGACAAGTATTCTGCAAATTCTTCGGAGATAAACTCTCCTCCCCCGTCTGATCTTAGGCATTTAATTCTTTTTCCTGATTGATTCTCAACAAGATTTTTGAAGGTTTTAAACATCTCAAAGGCTTCTGACTTGAGTTTCATAAATAGTACCCATGTCATTCTTGAGTAGTCATCTATACACAGCATAAAATATTTGTGTCCATTTATGCTTTCAGTTCTCATGGGTCCACATAGATCAGCGTGAATTAGTTCTAATGGCTTGCTAGTGAAGTATTCTTTTGCTTTGAAAGTGGCTCTGGTTTTTTTTCCCTTTTGGCATGACTCACAGATGCTATTTACAAGTTTGCCAATGTTTGGTATATCTCTAATCGCTTCTTTTGAACCGATTTTTGCCGCATTGTCAAAACTAATATGCCCAAGCCTCTTGTGCCATAGCCGCTTTCATCTTCCTGTCCAATCAAGCATGTTCCTTCTGCAGTTTCTGAAAGTGTATACAGATTTCCGAAGTTCTCAGTCAAATGGCTATTAACTTTCCATTTTTTGTCTTTCTTACTTCACAGCCCTCCTTCTTGAAGATTACATCATGACCTCTGTCACATATTTGACTTACACTTAGCAAGTTATGCTTCATGCCAATTACAAACAAGACTTCTTTTGATTTTATATTGCCATCACTGATCTTGACTGATCCCTTTCCAACAATCTTTGCTCCATCATTATTTCCAAATTTCACGTAACCACCTTCATAATTCTGTAAATTCTCAAACTTTTGCTTGTCACCCGTCATGTGACCGGAACAACCACCGTCAAGTATCCAAGGTGCTGATTTGTTCTGAGCTTTAAAAGTAGTCTGGACAATCAAAGATTCATTTTCTTTCCATTCTCGGTTCGATAGCAGATTTTGCTACTTGTTTTGCCTTTGTCCTTTCATTAGCATGTGCCTGTTTTTCAGGAAATTTCTGGTTTTGTTTCAACCCACTTGGCCGAGATTTTCTACCCTGATATTTATTTGATGCAAAAGTGCTTCTAGAGTTTCTAGCAATATGTCCAAAATTATGACAATTATAACATTCAACCGCATAATTCATTAAAGGAGAAAAAACATTTCTGCCGGTAAAATTCCTTTGAGATACATTATGCCTCGCAATCCGAAATCTTATGGCCATAAGCATTGCATTTAAAACAATAACCAAAAAATGCATGATTAAACCCGGGTGCCGGTCTTTGCCGCTTGAAGTAGGAGCCATGACTCTTCTCCTCCTTGGATGTGTGACTTTTGTGAATCCATCTTTGTCAGTATTCTTCTTGAATCTGGCATTATTGTTTTCTTTTGCATGATTTGGTTTTTCTGGTTCAACCCTGATCTTTTCTTCTTTCTTTATGGGTTCTATATTCAAGTTCTTTGAATCCTTTGAAGATTCTCCTTCATCAAAGCCTAAACCAAATTTTATGCCATAAGGCCTTTGGTTATTTAACATTTTATCCAACTTTTACAAGACTTTCTTCAAACTTATGAAAACAGCTTAATTTTCTATTCATCTCCTCTAACCGCATCCTTAACATAACAATGTCTTCCTCTAGCTTGCCGCATTCAACTCGCCTTTACAGCTTAATTGTTCATCAAGAACTTCAGACATTTTCTTGAATTCCTCTCGTCTCGTATTTTTAGATTGTTTATTATGTCCGTGGCATTCTCTAATTTCTTTGAAAATTTCTTATTCTTCTTCCTTTCTCGCACTCAACTCTTCAAGTGCAAAGAACCAATTCTCCTTCCAAATACACTTCAACTTCATCCTTGGAATTTTCATCACCTTCCCGATTTTTCTCTCGTTCTTTCTTCTTCAAGTGCCATGAACAGAGCTTCACCTCCTTCTTCTTCGGACTCCTCATCTGTGCTTTCTTCGAATCGTCGACATTCTTGGTTATGAAGCTTTTCTTCTTGAAGTTGTTCTTTCTAAAATTTTGTTTCTTCTTCCAGTCACCTTTTTCTTGGTGTGAACCTTCACCATTTTTGGTTCTCTCCTGCATTGGACATTTGGCCGCAAAATGATCGACTCCTCCATAATTAAAGCATTTAAAAGGTAGCTTCCCTCTATATTTTCCTTTTCCTTTTGTGAGTTTTCGAACAAAATTGGCTTCTGTTTCATCCAGGTGTTCCTTCATCCTCGGATTCATGTTCAGCTTTTACATTCTTGTGTGCTTTAAAAGTCGCTTCTCCGTCTCGTAGACTTGGTTTGTCCTATTCTCATTTCATATGCCGTCAGTGGAACCATGCAACTCATCCATGCTGAAGTTGTTTAGATCTTTTGCCTCTTCTATTGCAGAGACTTTGGAATTAAATCTTTTGTGAAGTGTTCTCGAGAACCTTTTTCACAACAACCGCATCATCAATTTCTTCACCGAGTCCTCTCGATTGCATTAATAATTCCGTTGACTCTCAAAATATAAGTCTCTATGTTTTCATCTTCATTCATTTGCAGTTGCTTCGAACCGTGCTCGATGAGTTTGCCGTTTTGCTTCCTTAATCTTACTCTCTCCTTCATGGATGCTCTTCAGCTTATCCCACATGTCTTTTGCTGATTTACAACTCATGACTCTTATCGCTCACCGTCAACAAGCCCACACATTATGGCATTCTTAGCTTTGGAGTTGTTCTCAAATTTCTTTTTCTCAACAGATATCCGTTGGAGGAGTAGTGGGTGCCGTGTATCCACTATCTACAGTAATCCCAAATATCATATCCCAATGCACTCGGATATGTTTGCATTCTCGAGTTTCCGGAAGGTGTAATTTGTTCCATCAAATAAGGGAGCTTTGTTGGATGAAAATCCTTCACCGCCTGCCATTGTTTCTTCCAAGATCTCCTTAGCTGATTAAGCTTGTACAAGGAACCTTGCTCTGATACCAATTGATGTTCACACAATGACACTGAGAGGGGGGGTGAATCAGTGTAGTTATTTAACTTCAAAACAACAGCATTCAAAGACTGAAGCACAGAAAACTTATAAAACCAGAAGAACAAAATGAGAGCACACCACAACACACAATATAACGAGGTTCACCAATTTGGCTACTCCTCAAAAATTAACCGCTTGGACTTCAATCCAAATCCAGCCTTTGCAAAATTTCAATTTTACAACTTCTTTACCAAGATCCACCGGAAGGAGCACCAACCCTCGTAATTTTCTGCCACAAATGTATGGAGCACCAACCCCTAGTACCAAGCACCAACTTGGACCGCAATTCTAATCAAATCAAAATGACATAAAAATGTCTTCACTACTAACTCGACCCTGACTGGTCTGTAATTTTAACAACCTCTGCACAATCTCATGTCTCTGCTTATTTCTCTATACAGACCCTCTTTTCACAGCAATTCCCTTCTTACTGCAACAACTTCTATCTTTCTTCAACAATTTCTCTTTACAGCTATTCATTTATATACATCCAATCCGGCACGCAGTCGAATCATATACCCAACTGTTCGAATTCTTTTCTCCTGCAAATAAGTGGCTGTTCGAAAACGACTGTTCGAAACCCTGCAATACGGCGTTTCGATTTCTTGTGGTATGGCTGTTTTGAATGCTGCAAACATATCTTCTCGAAAAGCATATCTCGATCCTTCATATTTAGCTCTTTGAATACAAGCAAAATGTCTGTTCGATTCCATGAGTGCGACCGCTCGAAAGCTGAAAAAACTTTTCGAAAACCTTTCGATAATTTATATTTGATTCTTCGAATACATGCAAACGGTTGTTCGAATGCATGACTAACACTTGTCAATCAGAATCGCAGATCCGACATCGCTACATTTTATGTAACCGGCCGCATGATGTCTTTTATGACACGTGTCACCATGCCTGCTTTTTTGGCTTTTACCTGCCAACCTGTCGCCTGTCGCGATATCGCGACATTTTTAACTTATGCTGACGTCACCCTGAAGGTTGTCGCGAAATCGCGACGTTTTCGGCTTCCAGTGGCTTTTCTTTCATCCTGTCGCGAAATCGTGACACTTTTCAACTTTGCTGACGTCATCATCCTTCTTGTCACGAAATCGTGACGTTTTTTACTCTTGCTGACGTCATCATCCTGCTTGTCGTGAAATCATGACGTTTCGACTCTTGCTGACGTCATCATCCTGCTTGTCACGAAATCGTGACACTTTCAGCTTCCGTACACTCTTTCTTTGCCAGAAAAAAGGAACATGTCGCGAAATCGCGACACTTTGCTCTTCCGTACAACTCTCCTTGCCAACTCCAAAATGGAACATGTCGCGAAATCGCGACACTATGCTTCATGCAATGGCAAAATTTTTACATCTTTGTGCCTTGTGTTTTCACCTTGCCTCTTTTCATGAAATTTTGACTTGTAATATCATTGCTGCATCTTTCAGTTCTACACTTTTGACTAGTAGCGAAATCGCTACTCCTTAGTTTCCCTTTGTTTCAACATGTAGCGCCATCGCTACACCTTAGTTTCTCTTTGTTTCAACATGTAGCGAAATCGCTACACCTTCTTCTTGTGAATTTTTACTTGTGTCGAAATCGCTGCATCTCGCTTTTCTTAACTTTCGATTTGTAGCGAAATCGCTACACCTTTGTTTCCATACATTTCCAGCTGTGCTTTGAAATGCGAAACTTTAACATGCATGGAAATCGCTACTCTCTTCATTGCAAGCTCCTTTCCTCCATTTATGTCACGAAATCGCGACACATTTTCTCTCTCCTCAACGAAAACTCGACATGTCGCGACATCGCGACATTTTGGCGTGCATTTTCTCTCTCCTACTTTTTGTCGCGAAATCGCGACACATTTTCTCTCTCCTCAGCGAAAACTCGACATGTCGCGACATCGCGACATTTTGGCGTGCATTTTCTCTCTCCTACTTTTTGTCGCGAAATCGCGACACATTTTCTCTCTCCTCAGCGAAAACTCGACATGTCGCAACATCGCGACATTTTGGCGTGCATTTTCTCTCTCCTACTTTTTGTCGCGATATCGCGATAGTTTTCTTCCTTGTCTCTTTCTGCCAATTTTTGAATCTGGGTCACCTCTGTTTTGCTTGAAACTTTCTGCACTTGATCTGACTGACCTCTAAACTGCATCAACTGCATCAATCTGTCTGTGTTGACAACAATGACAATACTTTCTCAATGCTTTTGCTGCACCTTGCTCAACACATTACCTATTGGAAATTGGTTTAGCAGGATCACTGAGCCTACTTCCAACCAGCCTGTACATTTGTTCCACCAGAATCACCATAGGCTATAACTCTCCAGTGATTTGATCTAAATCCTTATGAATAGTAGAGAGCAACTAGTTGGCATATTTTAGGTAGTCGATTATGAGTTGAAGACCTAAAAATTTTTCTTGAACTTTAGAAAGCAGCTCCTGCTTTATCCTTTTCAAATCATATTTGGAAAAACCTGAGGACTTTGCTTTCTCAATCTGAAGCTAATGCTTTAAATTTTGAATTTCTTTTGCCCGATCCTCATTCAACTTCTTTTGTTCTTCTAACTGGTCTTTCCACTCATTAACATTTTGAAACCTTCCTACCAACTCTTACCTCTTTTCTTAGAACTTTCTCTATTTCTTTTTTATCATTGAGGATCCTCTTAAGATTTTCAACTTGTTTTTTTAGTTTATCTACCTTCTCTTTAGCTATATCAGTTTTCACATAAAATGTATCTAAGTGAGTCTTGGAAATCCCTAACTCATCCTCAGTAGGAAGCTTGTCAATATCTTCTATGATTTCCTCCACTCTATAATCTTGAGCAGTCATTTCATTTTTAAGTTTGCTCACTTGCAAAATCATAGACCTTGAAACCCTTTGCCTAGTGACAGGGTTAACATACATACTTTTTCTTGTCATGACCATCCTATTGGAAGGTCGAGTAATCTTCTCTGTCTAATAGTCATTTATGCTTTGAGTGGTTGCCTATTATTTTGATATAGTAATAGACTTTGAAAAATCAGTAGCCAAAGGAGATAATGGCATCAAAAACATGAGGGCGGACTAACTTGCTATTGGTGGGGGTGAAGATATATTGATAGCAACCTCTATTACAATGGTAGACTCTATGATTACCACTACTATGGATACAGGTAAATTTAGAGAAATAGGAACATAACTGACAGTAGAAGGGGTGGATGAAGTTGAAACATAGTGTCCCATAGATGGTGGTAATGAAATAGATGAGGGTGAAATAATGGTGTACATTGAAGTGGACATCTCCGAAGTGGAAGGTGGGTCTTAAGGAGGTTATGACACAACAGAACTGACTGGTACCTCCATAGATACTGATGAGACGAGGGAAGAACTGTGAGGTGGAGGAGGTAAATTTACCATATTTTCTTGACTAGAAAGGGAGGGAAATCCTTTTGGGGATTCATGGAGATGAAAAGGAGAAGAGGGATTAGAAACCATACCTTCACCTACAAATGTAGGGTGTTCTTGTTTAGCTTCTATCTCCAGGTGTTGTTCTTGTTCAACTAA